>CM064918.1:16763197-17963197 GCA_032727855.1 Quercus ilex subsp. ballota | reverse complement strand
CGTGGTTTGTAATGAAATGGGGTGACATGTAACCCTTGTCAATCTGTCCAGAAATATCTAATAGAATTAAAAGAAAGCGAATAGAGGAAAAAAAACTAGGAATCAGAGATAAAGGGAAAAAATGCAAAAAGACCCCTCCAACTTTAGGTCAAAATTAAACAGACCTCTGATGTTCTAATATCAAATTTTAACTGCAGAAGTTTGGGAAACTGCCAAATTGTTCCTTCCATCTTTCTTCCGATGGCTCAATGGAAGGAAAATATTGTCAAGTGCTTCACACATTATTCTTCTTAAAGTAAAATTTACTATAAAAAAACATTTTATTTTTTATTTGATATTTATTTTCTTTTTCTTTTCTACCTTATCTTCTTCTGCTTCTTCCTCTCTCATTCCTGCCAACACACAACCACACCACCATCTCCAGCAGCCAAGAACCACCACAATTTGCCACTACAAAAACTGGCACACAAGGGCAAAGATTTGACAAAAAATAGGAGGGATTTGGATTAGAAAAAAAGTGGTGGCCAAAGGGTGGTGTTTTGGGGTTGTGGAGGTGGCAAATCCGAGGCTGTAGGTGTCAGATCTAAGCCAGAGGTAGCGGTTTAGGGCTTGTTGTGGAAATTTGGGGTTGTGTTAGGCCTTGGTTTTGATGGTGGTCAATGGGTGGTGTCAGTTATATGCAACTAGTCCTTGTTCAGTTTATGATACATTCTGTTGCTAAGAAAATGTAGAAATGAAAATAAATACTAATTAACATGATTAAAAGTAGTAGTATCTACTTGTCAGCTGAGGAATGAATACAACAATTTTTCAATTGCATCTATTTGTGTCATGACTGCACAGAATTGGGAGCTTTCTGAACTGGGCATAACCTTTTATGAGTTTTATCTATCTGTGCCTTAAGAAGGAATGAACGTTCAATAGATTGATACTATAACCTTGATGCTGGTTTTCTTTAGTCCGTTTATTTTCAAAAAAAAAAACAAACAGAGGGGTAATTAGTTCATTGCTGGTTTATAAAGTATATTTTCATTCTAAAATTATGGTTCAGTTCAAATTACATTCTGACCCATTTTCTTTCCTTTCTTTGAGACGGTCATGAATATTTTCAATTAAAAATCATCTTTAATGACCTACCTTCACTCCTTCTATTATTACAGAGGTCTCATATGATGAAGATGACTCAATAGAGATAACTCATCAGGGCCAATCTTTTCTATAGGTTCAGCAATTAAGTTCCCAAAAAATTCATCATTTCCAGAAGAAATTGTGGCCACAGCTGCAATGTGGCAAAATACAGTTTCAAGATTCTGTTTTTGACAAGTAATTATTATTTTTTAATTAAAAAAAGTGCAAAGAGCGGCACAAACCTAATTCACAAGACATGCTCTAAATATTTCTGACTCTGCTTTTAATTAACAAAATGCAAAGGAAAGAAATACATTTTATATCATCTTTTCCTTTTACTGGCACACTTTTCTTCTTCAAGACCTTGACCAATTCTTTCAGTCTTATCCATTCCTTTCTTCAAAGAAACCCGGTTAGCCCCAAAAGCAACTGCCACCATCCAAGATTTGATCATTGCTCGAGCCAAAACAGTTGCAGTAGTTGTACTGTCACCAGCCAAATTATTCATTTTAGTTGCAACCTGCAAGCAGGATATGAAGATTTCCATATCTATGATTGCTTTTGTCTTGAGAAACATCAATACAACAACAGGGGAGAGAATTATCTAGCAACCATGAATGACCTCTTGGATTAGCATTGCTCCTCCATTCTCAATTGCATCTGAAAGCTCTATGGATCGAGCAATTGTAACGCCATCATTAATTACTTGAAGCGATCCAGACTCAGAAAGAATAACGTTACGGCCTGCATATTTTCACTAAAATCAATACCTCTATCAAATTAGCAGTATGAAATTAAAGAATTTAATTAAAAAAAAAACTTATATTCTCTTCTGAGAATTTCAGTATGTGTTACATCTAGCATATTATAGCTTTTTTAAAGTGTCAGAAAAGTCACAAAGACTTATGCCGTAACAAAACCAACCCCATAAATTGAAAAATAGAAGTTCTCATGTATAACTACTTCACATAGCCAAAGTGAGGCCACCCTAGCTGGCTGAAGCTTATTAAGAAAATAAGCAAATAAATATCACTTCAAGCAAAGCTTCAGTTACAACTTACAAGCCTTCAAGGCTTCAACTGATCTTATGCCATATTCATAACGAACAGAGCTAGCTTCCCCTTCAACAGCCTTTTTCAATAAACATGCTACTGACACTATGAAAAGCCAAGACCTCATACCTACAATCTTACTATCTTAGGCTTCAACCAGTCCCCATCGATGGCATTAACACAAGTTACACAATTACTGGCATTTTTTGGGTTTCATTCTTATAGTTATGGTGTTAGAAGGAGTTGCAAATAATCTCAATACACTATCTGGCTCGCTTGAGAAGAATATAATCAGGATTACGCTTACAAATTATCTTCTCTATTTGAGACTTCAAAATATTCTCTTTGGGCCTGCTTTAACAGCAATACCCCTCACAAAATTTGTACTTCTCCACAACCCAGTTGCCCTTTGGTTCCAATAAAGGTTCTGCAACAATAACCCATTACTTCAAAACCAAAATAATACAAAGAGAAAGACATACAGAGAGAGAGAGAAGAAGACTACAGAAAAGAGAATTTTTTGAGGGAAGAGAAGGAAACAGACATATCCCTATAATAGTTGAAGAAGAAGAAGAAGAAATGGTTTTGCTTTGGGGCTTTGGTTTTGGAATTGGAAGCAGAACAATGACAGCCAGGTTTCTGAGGATTTTCAAAGGTTTTGGGTTTGAGGGGTTTCAGTACGACTCGGACCAGTTAATGTGACTCAACTCAACTGAGTCAACTCATGAACTATCTGCTTCATTGGAGCGGTTTTGGGCTCATAGACCCGATTACCTTTTTGGGCCGTCCTACAAAACCTAGCACAACCAGCCTTTCACTTTTCCTCCAAATTATGGAGTTACGTTTTTTTAATCTCATTCCCGACAAAGTATAAAATTCAGCAATCAACCTCACTATCGATTGGTAATTAGAAATTAGTGAATGGTTTTCTATCCATCTCAATCAATATCTAATTTTCACCACATGAGGTGTGAGTTGATGGTAGGAGTCCTTGTTCTGCATTTAGAGATGAGCAGTTCGAATAATATTCCTAGCAAGGCTCGTGTAGTACATATGGTATTACTCATTGCCGTCACATAGCATGAGGTCGATGAGCTCACACCAGAGACCCTCTTTTTTATTCAACAAAAAAAAAAATCAATATCTAATTTTCTAGCAAATAAATATTATTTTATTAAATATATATGCTATATAATGTATTCCAATTAGTTTCACGTTTTCAAATAAAGAATTTTGGAATGAATCTCACCAAAACCGAAAAGAAACTCATTAGTACGTTGACTTAATGGTAAAAAGTAAGTATTATGTTTTAGTTATCATATATTCTAATTCTATTGTACCTATAATATATATATATATATATATATGTGACAAATAATTATGAGACATATTATCAAGACTGGGCAAGTATTTTGTTATACCGCATTACACACATTTTCAATAAATAATCAAAATTAGGTATTGATTATTTTTGAGTGCCTAACACTTTACTCCTTAGCTCATAAATGAACCCCTCAAACTTTTTTTTTTTTAATACTCGAAACACAGTTTTATTTAATTTAGTTGTGGAGGAACCAAATAAAATAAAATAAAATAAAATAAAAACCATAATTTTTTTTTAAAATTACATTCCAAGGTGATTTTCTGAAAATGATGCTAGTTCATGGCTTAAACAAATCGGGCTCATGGACTCCCAAATTTAACCTTTGTTTTTTTTTTTTCTTTTTCTTTTTATTTTGTCCTTTTTGCATGACAAATTACGTTGGAAATTTTGTTGTAAAACTAAGCTCGCAATTCTTTCTAAAGAAGAAAGGTTAGCCGTATTTAATTCAAAATTGCAACTTATTTTTCAAACAAATATGTGATTGGAGCATGTTTACGTTCAAAATAGTTTCACAATAAACCTTTTTCAAAAATCTAAATGCCAAATGTTTAAGTTACTTTTCAAATAGTGAGTTATAGGGTTGTATTCAAAATAAGGTACTATCAAAATATGGGTATTGTGGGGGCGTCTAACACCTTATCAACATATAACTGAATTTTGAGTCTATATCTTTGGTTGAAGACATCTTTTTATTTTCCATTTTAGCTTATGAGCTCTTAGGACTTTCTTAGCTAAATTTTTTTGGGGGGGGGGGGGGGGGGGGGGGGGGGGGGTGAACTAATCACAACTTAGAAAACCAACTTGCCATGGTTGGTGGCAACTCCCTAAAATGAATAAGAAACAAAAAGCACATTCATACACACACATCACGCTAGTGTCACACACAACTCATCATATACACGTGTCACCAAGACTTCAAATTGTGGATGTCACTGTCTAAATTTGATTTCAATGTGATGAATAAATATTCGATTACTATATGGTTCAAATTTGTTATACTTTGATTATTTTATGAACTTAACAAAAACCAATATAAATGGTAATTATACTTGACGTTGACCAAATTACTAAAAATCATTATATGAAAATCATAAATGAAATCTTGACTATGAAAATTTACAACACAACTTATTCAAATGTTTAAAAAATCCACTTAATATTCAGATGAGTGGCATTTAATTATCGTACATATTAGTCTGATATATATGTGTGTGTGTGTGTGTTTGTTTGTGTGTGTTAGTAAAATTATATTTAACCCTAAAGTAAAAATTCAAAAAAAAAAAAAAAATCTTAGCTCTACCACTAGTTTTATATCACATTTATCTAGTCTCAATAGTTCATCTACTATTTTAACATATATATTAACTAGTGCAATATCCCTTTTTTTTTTCTTTTTTTTTTTAAATCCACTATCATATTTCATATTTACAGTTTTTTTTTATAGATAATTTCATAGTAACAGTTAAACTTAAGTAGGAATTCTGGAATTGTATTTGTACATATAATAAAAAAGAAAAAGTGTGCAGCATAGAATTAGTAATTTTATTATAGTTGTAGGTGACTAAACCACCATGAGAAGCCTATATATAGATTAATTAATAAACTAATAAATGAAATAGACATTACTATAATTAAAAAAAAAAAAGGATTATAAAAACCCAAGCCGCACCAACCCAATCATACAATGGACCTAAAAGTGCAAAAAATTCAGCCCAAGCCTACACCAACTCCTTAATTTTAGCTGGACAGGGATGCAGTACAAATTACAAGTCAAGGCAAGAGAAATAAATGCGGGCAGCGGGCCTGAAATTTTTGCTTTTAAATTATAGCAATTTCTTGAGGATAAAAAAACTTGAAAATGCAAAGAGCAAAGTGTAAAATTCAAAACAGATTTATTGTTTTTTCTTAAAATTAACAAAGAAGAGCATCGCACCATTGAGTTATTGAAATATATAATTCTGGAAGTGATAAAAAATTTAACAAAGAGGAGCATTGACACGTCAATTTATTGAAAAAATTTTCTTACTAAATTTTTTTTTTAAGAGTATTAGTAACCTTGAAAAGTTGAAATTTTCATTTGAGATTATAGCGTAATAATTTTAAGCATAAATCTTTTCTTAGAAGCCTTAAAAATAAATAATATAAATAAAAACCTAACTAACCGATGTCCACGTAATGCGCGGTCCATTTTGAAATATTTTGTAGAAATTTAAAAACTATAATCTTTGAAAAATTAACTTAAATTATATTACTTGTAATTAAAAAGATAAAATATAAATTATTAGTTTATTACGGTTAATGTAGTTGAGAATAGGAACTTATTGCTTGAGTGATTGACAAATACTTAACTATTTTCACTAATTTAAGAGTACAATTTTCATTTTCATTTTCTTTTTTATTTTTATAATTTTTTATTGCACATGCTATTAAGTTTTCTTTTATCTTTCATGGCAGTTTATTCCAATTGTTGCTCAGACAATTCAATTTGAGTAAGAATATGTAATAACCCAAATAATTTTTTTTATAAATTTTAAAAAAATAATCATAAAAAATCATTTTACATAGAGAATTAGTGTACTTATAAAATATTTTGTTTAAGTGTATTTATAAGTATTTAACACGTGATAGTTTGCATTTACCTTGCCTATTAATACTTTGTTTAATTACATAGTATGACTTTAGGTTATTACAATATTATATATAATACAGTAATAACCATAATTTATGTTTTATAATTAAGCAAATCCTAATAAGATTAGAAAGGGATAAGAAAAAAATTTGAAAACTCTCTTGATTTTAGCACACATCCCTAATTTAAGTTTTTTTAATCTCTTAAAAAATGTTAATGTCTCAAAGTAAATTAACTACAATATTTAATTATTTTTTTGATGTTGAATAACAATCTGTTAATATAAGGTGGAGGATTTTTTTTTTCCCCTCATGTGATTGTGTCCAACAATGTTTTGGAGTATTGTATTATAATCATTTTACATTACCTAGGGTTAACCTTTTTGTCCTTTGACAGTATGTGTAAACATGTGTTTATACATTTATTTATTATATATATAAGTATTATTACTATCGGATTTTGAAAATTTAAACTTATTTATTTTTCTACACAATGTGGCTGTAATAGTGAAATAAGGTTTGCAATTTCGATTTACTGAAATAGTTAACTTGAGAAATTAAGTATTTAAATATTATAAAATTACCCAAAATATTTATTGCTAATTACTTAAATATTACATGTTTTTTTTTCATTTTAAAAAATTAATTAATTGAGACTAGATTTGCTATGCTTCTTGATATAAAGATAAATTTAAGAAGTGTATACTTCATCTCAAATTGAAGAAAACAAACAAACACACACACACATACAAATTAATCTTTTATTGTAGAGTTGTGATAAGTGTAATTTTTACATGATTTTTATTATCCTCTTATTTATTAAAATTGTTAGTTTTCCTTTATTTCTTTTGATTTGATTTGATTTTTTACTTATATTTATCTATTCATTTGTGCTTTGAAGGATTGAGAAGATTTCAGATTAATCCACATCTTGTGGATGTAAATTGGTTGACTTGAAGACCCAATTAAACTTAAGTCCAATTCGGATTAGGATTCCAGCCCGCATATCAGTTAGTATTTTTGGCATAACTTTCGGCTCAGATGTCCAATCGAGATGATTCAAGTTGGGCGGGAAAGTTAACTTAAAGGGCTACAACTTTGTAGTTTACCAAAAGTCCGAATTCTGACGTTAAATGGGCCAAAATCATCGGTTAAGTGAAGCCTAAAAATCTGGGATTTTCTCCAAACGGGAATTCAACTTGTAATAGGATTCCTTGACCTATTTAAGGGCTCTTTAGGGTAAAAAGAAGGGAGGAGAAACCTGAGAGGAAAAAGGGGGCTGCCGCATAGAAGAATTTGCTTTTAGGAGTCTTTCTGAAGAGGAGGATCTGAGGACAAAGCTGAGAGCTTCATGTTGATCAACCAATGTAGATGAAAGACATAAGTTTTATTTGTTTTCTTTTCAATTTTATTATGAAATAAATTTTATTTTCTAGAGCAGTGATGTAGTCTAGCAATGAACACACAATTTATTTTCTGAGTTATTTTATTTTTAATATTTCCATGATTGAGTATTTAATTCTTATTCTTAATGCTTACTATTTTTTTACAAATTATAGTTTGATCAATTGAATTACAATGAGACCAAGAGGTGATTTGTTATTTTAGTTCTAGAATTAAACACCATTAGTTGAGCGAAAGTAAAGATGCTTTACCGCGACTAGTGTGATTTTTCAAAAAATTCAAAGTACGTAATGAGTCTCCAATTAATTAAATTCACATAGAGATATGGAATTGTTAGTTGAAGATATTTTTGATATTATTCGAGAGAAGATATTGAATACTTAAGGAATTTTTAATCATCAACGGGAGATTATTAGAATTTAATAATTAGGAAGGATAAATTGTGTGGGATTTGTTAGGTGAAATCAACTGCTCTAGATCCATTCTTATCATATTTTTACACTTTTAGATTTTTACGCTTTGTTAATTTTTTTTTTCATAGATTTATTTTTATTAAATAGTTTAATTTAATTCAGATAGTAGAACGTGTCATCTATTTTCGATTTTCCAAATAGTACTTAATTTAGTGAATTTCGGTATTCAATAACATAGTTAATCCCTGTGGGTTCGACATTCGTTTTCTAAAAACACTTTACTACTTGTTACGATTCTGTGCGCTTGCAGATTATTTTACGCGAACAAGTTTTTGGCGCCGTTGCCGGGGATTAACTATTTGTTATTGATATTGATACTAGCTAGATATTTACTACTTTGGATTTTATTTTATTTAATTAAAAAAAATAAATTAGGTGCATCTGAGTTTGTTTTCTTTCTTTTCAGGAAGTAGAAGTGCATGCCCCGATCTAAACCATTAGAGCATACACTCTTTGATCCTGAAATTGAAAGAACCTTACGTCAGCTCAAGAAAGAAAAGAAGAAAGAGGCCAACACATCTCTATCTAAGATGGCCGATCAAGAGCAAAAGGCGTTAAGGGATTATGCTATGCCCTCGGTAAATGGAGCTACATCGAGCATAAGGAGGCCAGCCATACAAGCCAATAATTTTGAGATCAAGCCGGCCATCATTCAGATGATACAGTAGACTGTCCAGTTCGGGGGGCTGTCACAAGAGGATCCTAATGTCCATATTGCAAATTTCTTGGAAATTTGTGATACTTTTAAACATAACGGAGTGACAGATGATGCGATTCGACTAAGGCTTTTTCCCTTCTCACTTAGGGATAAAGCAAAAGTTTGGTTGAATTCTTTGCCACCTGGCATCATTACTACATGGGAGGAGTTGGCACAAAAATTTTTAGCAAAATATTTCCCTCCCGCGAAGACAGCAAAGCTAAGGAATGATATCACCACATTCATCCAATTTGAGGGTGAATCATTATATGAAGCATGGGAGAGGTACAAATATTTATTGCGAAGGTGTCCTCATCATGACCTTCCAGCATGGCTTCAAGTGCAAACATTCTACAATGGTCTAGGAGCTACAAACAGGTCTATGGTTGATGCAGCAGCTGGTGGAGCTTTAATGAGTAAAACTCATGAGGCAGCCTATGAACTTCTGGAAGAATTGGCATCCAACAACTATCAATGGCCTACAGAAAGAGCAATGCCAAGAAAGGCAGCTGGAGTTTTAGAACTTGATTCTATTACCTCATTGGAGGCACAAATGGCAACTTTGTCTCAACAACTAGGTAAAATGAATGTTAATGCTATACAAACTAATGTTGTTTGTGATCATTGTTCAGGAAATCATTCAAGTGCTGACTGCCAAGTGGGAAATCCTTTTGCCCAATCGAGTTATGGACAAGCAAATTACGTGTCAAATTTTCAACGTCAAAATAATCCATACTCGAACACATACAATCCTGGATGGAGGAATCACCCCAACTTCTCATGGAGCAATAACCAAGGGCAGGTTAAACCACCTCAGCAATTTCCACAGCAAGAGAAGAAGCCGACACTTGAGGACATGTTCATGCAGTACATGCAAAAGACAGATGTGGCGATCCAAAACAACTCAGCTTCAATCCGCAATCTTGAGGTGCAAATCGGTCAGCTCTCAAGCATGCTCACAGAGAGGACTACAGGAACTTTGCCAAGTAACACTGTCACCAATCCGAAAGAACATGTAAAGGCAATATCATTGAGAAGTGGACAAACATATGAGGAGCCAAAAGTAACAAATGCCAAACAAGATGAAGCTATGGATAGTGAGGAGTCAAAGATGAAGGAAGCCGAGTCAGAGATGAAAGAAGTGGAGCAAGCTGAGAAGACTAAGGAGAATGAAAGAGCTTCAAAATCCAAAAAATCCAGGGAAGTTACTTTTGAGACTTATTCTCCTTCAATTTATGATTCACCAATTCCTTTTCCGCAAAGATTAAGAAAAAACAATGTGGATGATCAGTTTTCTAAATTTCTAAGTGTATTTAAGCAATTGCATATTAATATTCCTCTCATTGAAGCTTTGGAACAAATGCCTAAATATGCTAAATTTTTGAAGGATATTATATCAAAGAAGCAGAAATTGGAGGAGCATGAAACAGTAATGCTGACAGAGGAGAGTAGTGCAATATTACAAAAGAAGCTGCCACCTAAGCTGAAAGATCCAGGGAGTTTCAATATCCCTTGCACTATAGGAAAATCTTATTTTGATAGAGCTTTATGTGATTTAGGGGCAAGTATTAATCTAATGCCTCTCTCTGTTTTCAGGAAATTGGGTCTTGGAGAAGTAAAGCCGACCACTATCTCTTTACAATTGGCAGATAGATCTATTAAATATCTAAGAGGAGTCATTGAGGACGTATTAGTAAAAGTTGACAAGTTCATCTTCTCGGCTGACTTCATTGTCCTTGATATGGATGAGGACGAGGAGATCCCTTTGATATTGGGTCGACCTTTCCTTGCGACTGGGAGAACCTTAATTGATGTCTAGCAAGGAAAACTTGTTTTGAGGGTCGGAGAGGATGAGGTCACTTTTGATGTATTTAAGTCTATGGAATTACCTTTTGAGACATATTCTTGTTTTCAAATAAGTGACCGAGACATGATCATGGCCGATGAGCCTTGTGCAATTGATTTTCTAAAGTTACCACTTGAGGTATGTCTTACTCGCTCTACACCTGTTAAATTCAATGATGAAGAGGTTAAAGAGTGTGAAAGATATTTGGAGGCTACACCACTCTTTCCTCCTTCAATGCAACCAAAAGTGGAAGACTTAAAATCATGTCAGCCAACATCTTCACCAAAGGAACCACCTAAACTTGAGCTCAAACCGTTTCCATCAAATTTAAGGTATGCTTTCTTAGGCCAAGACTCTACTTTTCCAGTTATTATTAACAGTTCTTTGAGTGATGTAGAGGAGGAAAAGTTGCTGAGAATCTTGCGGGAACACAAAATGGCTTTGGGTTGGACCATCTCTGACATCAAAGGAATTAATCCTTCAATTTGCACACACAAGATTTTAATGGAGGATAATGTCTAGCTACAGACGTTAAATAAAGGGCTTTTGGGAGGCAACCCAAGTTTTTTTATTTTTATATTTATGTTTTTATTTTTCATTTTTTTTATTTATTTTTTTTATATTATTTTTTTTTTCTTTCTTTTCTTTTCTTTCATTTTGTAGGGATAAAGAGACCAAAGAAATCTTCAATGGGTACACGGCTGCACCTCAAGGAAAAATATTCAATTAAAAATCAGGGGAGCATCTCTTCTCCTTTCTCATTCTTTTAATTAGTTTTTCTTCCTTTTTCCCATTGAGGACAATGTGAAATTTAAGTTTGGGGGAAGGGAATTTATTTTATTTTTAATATTTCAAAAAAAAAAAAAAAAAGCCTATGATAAGATTATGGTTGAATTTTCTTATAATTTTTAGGAATCATTCTCATTGCTTAAGTCCAGTTGTTAATTCTTTACTTGATCTTGTTTAATTTGATATGATCATTAATCATTGTGCATACCTAGAGAAATTTTATGTGAATTTTTTAAATTTGGATGATCTCTACTTTTTCTAGAACTTGTTGAATTACTCTCATGGAGAAATCTTATACAGAATATTACTTGGGAAGTGATTTAGGCATTCTTTGAATCGATTGAGCCTTTCAAGCTTACCTCTTTATTATCTTTATCCCTAGTTACCCAATTGATCTATTCTTAAACTAGGTTGAAGAAAAGAGAATGACATATGAGTGTTTGAAAAAAAAAAAAAAAAGAAGAAGAAGAAGAAGAAGAAAATTGTACAAAGTTCCATTCACTCCAATGTTTTGAGTTGCTTAGTAACTAGGGGTATTCATTACCAATGTTTACTCTTACGTCAAACCGTAACTTGAAATATGAGTATGCAAAAGCACTTCAAGTTTGTGACTTGTTGAGTAACTGGGTGCATCCATCACAAATGCTTGCATTCACGTCAAAAGATAAGTGACGACTTGAAGTAAGAAAAAAAATAAAAAAAAAATTTGATGAAGAGAGGTATTTTGAGATATTCAAAGGACTGAGAAAAATTTATACTTTAGAAGTGAGAGTGCTCTATTTGCTTGAACATTATCTTTTCTTTATAGCCCTCACCATAGCCATACATCACAAGCCTAATAAAGACCTATTGATCCTAGGTAATATTTTGTTTTATATTAGTGGAAAGTGATTTAAAAAGCAAGCTTATGGAGTTTTTAGATATCTGTACTTATTTACTTGTTTGCATAAAACTATTCGGGAAGCTAATGATGAAGTGAGAATGATAATGCGACGGAGTTGAGTTTTGAATTAACTTTTGGACTTGATTAATTTGGAATGATTCCTTTGAATTATAAGCTTTATGCAGATCTTTGAGGCTAGACAAATTTTATTTTTTTCTTTTTTTTTCTTTTCTCTTTTTGCTCGAGGACTAGCAAAGTTTAAGTTTGGGGCATATTCTTCCAAAGTTACGATAATCAAAAAGAGCAAACAACAAATAATAATAAGATAAATATTTGTCTTCTAAACATAAGTTTACTCATTTGTTTTGGTTATTGCATTATTGGCAAATGACGCTCAATAATAAAAATGTATACTTCATTTTTTCTCTATTATGTGTTTCCAATAATATAATATTGGGTAGTAATTTTGATTCCTTAATGAGGTTAGCTTGGATGTAGTAACAAAATATTTTAAAAAAAATGTTAAATATTGGAAATTTTGAAAAAATCGAGGGTCAAATGGAGTGATATGACATGAGGAGCTAGAAAATGGGCATCATAAGCTTTCTAACGACACTTCATTTAAGTTAAACAAGGGTCAGAAGGCCAAAAAATTTGTTCACATAAGTGGAAAGAATCATGAGAAGCCCAGGGTGAATGGTTCAAAATAAATTTGACATGCCCGCTTTGCACATATATTTGTCACAAATTACTCATGGGTGACCCAAAAAGTTGGTACTAAGTAAAGTAAGCATGCTTCTTTAATTACGCTTTGAAATAAAAAGCTTCGTTGGATGTTCCCCAGATTGTTGAAAAATGTTTGCAACAAGGATGACGAGAAAAAAAAATACATCAAAAATTTCACATTTGAACCACCCCACTTCTCAATTGAATAACTTTTTTATTGTAGCACAAAATAATAAAAAGTTGGTACCTTTAAAAAGAATGTTACACAACCTTTCCAATGGTATCAAGAACAAGCAAAATGGAGATTGTTAAAGCCTTGAACCAAGTACACAAAATTGGTACCAAAAACTATATATAAGGACAAGAATTTGAACTAGAATGCCTCTAACAGAGCTTATTCCTCACTTCTAAATGACTGCAGATTCCTTCTTGGCCAATTTTAGCGAATCAAGGTAAGCCATGTATATTGGAAAGTGAATTGGTGTGCAAACACCCTCCCTAAAGAAGTGTGCTCATTATCTGCAAATTTTGTTGTTTTAAATCGCCCCCTATTGAACTCTATGTTATTTTGAAATCTGATGCCTCGGGTTTGTACTCTTTAAGGCTTTCAGCCATAACAATTCCTACTTTGGCTAGTTAATTTATAATGCATTATCCTTTTTACCCCTCCCCCCACCACCCCCCCTCCCCCCAAAAAAAAAAAAAACCAAAGCACATGCTCACACATACCATGTGCTTTTGCCCTAATGCTCATAGTATGAGCAAATTTTTTTTTTTTTTTTTTTTATACCAAACAAAGGAAGAGTTCATACAATGATACTTAGAGTAGGATTGAACCACCTGTAATACAAGGGTGTGGTTCACAGCCTGTTTAGCAAAACACCATACAGCCTTAACTACTACATGAGGGACAATCAGAGTATTACAAAAAAAAAAAAAAAAAAAAAAAAAAAAAAAAAAACCATTTTGAGAAAGAAAATTCAGATCAGCTATCCTACTACTATCCAGCCAATTTGTGCTTTTCCTCAGTTTGAAAACTTGATGGAGATTGACCCTGTCAATTAAGAACAATACATGCTGAAATCCATAGTTTTTAGCTATGATACCAGCTTCCACCATTGCTTCAAAAAGAGCTCCTATTGCTGTGTTGGCGAGACTGCAGTTAACCCTTGAAAACACTTCCACTCCTTGCATATTTACAGCTATAAAAGCATATGCTCTCCTTTGTGGCTTTGTTCTTCTTGCTTCAACTAATTTGATGATGAGTTAATATTGCCCTGCAGCTGTGAGATGGTCTGACTTGGCTGCTCTAAGCTCTCTGGTAGGATGGTATGGACCTACAAATTTTTTATCCTAGTTCTATAAACTTATCACCCCTCTGACTTGAAAACATTAAAATTAAAATACCATGAAAATACCCAAATTCTCTCCCAATTATTCCGGAAAATTTCCAGATAAATAATCCTTCATCAACTCCTAGCTTCCCGTTTGGTATAATTCATAAATCCTTTTTATTTCATTGTTCTTAGCTTCCCATTTGGTATAAGACTATAATGAATGCCACATATGTGTGATTATGAATATTTATAGACACGCATAATTAAGCTAGGATTATTTTCAAGCTTATGTTAGTATGTTAATTCCATGATTAAATGAATACATCCATGCATGCATAACATGGGTACCATATATTTTTTTGTTAAAATTAAGAACTTGGGTATCGGTAGAGATTTTGTTTTTGTATCTTACCTATTTTTATTGTCCTTGAAATAAGCCCGTGATGGGTTTATGGATATCATGTCAGTTTGGGTGGCCGGGTATGGTTATGTATGAATTAATTGGCTTCTCTCTAGCATGTAGTTAATCTCTTTGTGACGAAATATACATATATGTTTAAATCTGGATGAATATGCTTAAGAATGCATTAAAATAAAATAACACCACCGAAGCTGCACCGACCAAATCACATAATGGGCCTAAAAGTATAAACATCTCAGCCCAAGCCCATACCAATTCCTTAACAACACAAGGCAAGGCAAGGCAAGAGAAAACAAATGTGGGCCTGGAAATTTTGCATTTAAATTAAAGCAAATTTTTTCTTCTTTCCCCATGCGCACGTCATATTGCACCGTGAATTGATTCAAGATGTTGGTATCAATGGTGACCATCGACTTTTGAAACATATTGAAGGATTGTTGGAGAGTGATTATTCGAGAGATGATACCGATGCTGCTCTTGAAGGACTTGTCAAATTTCTTGAGGATGAAAAACTTGAAAATGCAAAGAGCAAAGTTTAAAAATCCAAAAAAATTAGTTTTTTTTCCTTCTTAAAATTAGCAAAGAAGAGCATTTCACCATTGAGTTCTTGATATATATATATATATATATATATATATATATAATAAGTTTCAGCATAAATCTTAAATGCCTTTCAAAAAAATTAAAAATTAAGTAGCTGATGACTGATGTCCATTTTGAAACGTTTTGTAGAAATTTCACGGCAAATTATAATCTTTGGAAGATTAACTTCAGTTATATTACTTGTAATTAAAAAGAGAAAATAAAAAATTATTATAAATAATGTTGTTGAGAATAAGAACTTATTTCTTGAATGATTGACAAATATTTAACTATTTTTACTAATTTAATAGTACAATTTTTTAATATAAATATTATTTTATCTTTTATTGCACTTTATTTCAACTGTTGCTAAGACAATTGAATTTGATCAAAATATGTAATATTTTCAAATCAATTTTTTATATATAAAGCTTAGAAAAATAATCATAAAAATTCATTTTACATAAAGAATTAGTGTATTTATAATTTTTTTTTAAAGTGTACTTATAAATATTTACTACTTGGAAAAAATGCATTTACCTTATTAATACTTTGTTTAATTACATAGTATGACTTTAGGTTATTACGATATTGTATATAATACAGTAATAACCATAATTTTTGTTATGTGATTAAACAAATCTTAATAATATTAAAAAGGGGAAAGAAAAAAAATTTTGAAAAATCTCATATTTTAGCACATGTCCCTAATTTAAGTTCTTCTAATTTATTCAAAAATGTTAATGCCTTGAATTTCTTATCATGTCTCAACGTAAGTTAACTACATAATTATCTTTTTGGTGTTGAATAACAATCTCGTTAATTTAAGTTGGACGATATTTCTTTTTCCTCTCATGTGGTTGTTTCTAACAATGTTTTGTGTTCTATATTATTGCTTTGTATTACTTTGTGTTAACATTATTTTTTCCTTCAACAATTGAGAAATATTATGTCTACAATATTTTTACAACAAATTTTAAGTAGTATATTGTTATTTGCTGTTAATTACTGGTGGATAAAAAAGTAATTTCAGTAATAAGTTTCAAATTAAAACAAATAATAACCTACCACCTAAAATTTGTTGTGAAAGTGTTGTAAAAATATTGTAAATGTAACACTTCTCTTTACATTATGTATAAACATGTGTTTATGATATATTAAATAATTATTACTAGCCAATTCCAAAAACATAAACTTATTTATTTTCTACACAATATGGTTGTAATAGTGAAATAAAGGTTTACAATTTTGACGTACTAATAAAGTTAACTTAAACAAACTTATGAGAAATTAAAATTTAAACATCACAAAGTATGTAAAATATTGATTACTAATTAATTAATGTATATTCTTTTTTAATACTCTTTTCAAAATTAATTCATTTCTACCTAATTCACTGCACTTATTAAGAAGGAGAACGCCAATTTTATTTGTAAATACTTCATCTTAAATATTTTTTTTTTAAAACCCCAAAGAAGACAAACACAAATTAATTTGTTGCTCTAAAGTTGCTTTGTGATTCTAAAGTAATAATACTTAAAAGAAGCAACTAAAAATTGATATAAAATATAATAAGATAAATATTTTTCTTCAAAACACAAGTTTTTGAATTTGTTTTGGCTACACTAAAAATATAATTGGTGGGTAATTATAAAACTGTACACTTTTTCCCCCTTATATTATGTGTTTATAAAGGTTTGCAATTTTAATTGTCTAATAAAGAAAAAAAATGTTTTCTTAAAAAATTTAAGGCGATTAAAACAAGGTGATAACAAAATCCTAATTTGCTGCCCAAGTTGAGATGGTGGTGACAACCTACTGAAATTGTTTTCTTTTATCGGCTAGTCATATGTATTGACAATTATAGGAATAGTCTCCATACCAAGGACGTAGAATACGATTGCGACTATCATAGGTACTACACAAAAAAGACGAAAGTATTTGATAGCTATATATTGACAACTCAAGGGGTTTTTCCCATAGTTAAGTTGTACACTATAAATTTTGATTGTGACCACCATAAATGCCATGAAAATAGATTCCTTTGGTACTTAGAAGAGAAAGATCAGCGGAAATTTAAGTTTGCTAAAGACAAAAGTCATAAGCTAAAAGATGGTCATACAAATCCTTAGATGGGAGAGAATCAATTATGGTAGTGATTGAAGGGAAGTTAGAGTCATGGTTTGATCCAAAGCTGGCCAAGAGAAAAGAGATGAGTTCAAATCATTAAGTGGCTAATCAATAGTAACAATGTGTCCACAAGATTGGTGAGCTTGTGAAATAATCAGCAATAGATTAGCTACCTATTTCAAGGGAATTCCATTGTTCTAGTCTTAGATTGTGAAGTAAACATGCGTTTAGAGCTACCCAAACCTCCCTGGAAGTTGCGCATGATACCATATGTGCAAGAATATTTTCTAAGAGTGATGATGAATGAGTGCACTAAAACATATGCTTATATATTTATTTTTGCTATATTGAAATATTATTGGTTGATAATTCTTAAAAAAATAGACTTATTTATTTTTCTACCTAATGTGGCTGTAATAGTGAAATAAAGTTTGCAATTTTGTTTTACTAAAATAATTAATTTAAGAAGTCAAGTATTTAAATATTATAAAATTATCAAAAAAATATTTTATTTCTATTTACTTAATATATACTCGTTATATATATATATATTTTTTTCATTTCAAAAAATTAATTCATTGAGACTATATTCACTATACTTCTTAAGAAAAAGATCAATTTTAGTAATATATACTTCATTTAAATTTAAAAAAAAAACACACACACACAAATTAATCTTTTGTGGTAGAGTTGCATATTCTTCCAAATTATTGATAATTAAAAAGTGCAAACAACAAAGAATAATAAGATATATATATTTTTCTTCAGAACACAAGTTTACACATTCGTTTTGGTTACTATAAAAGCATTATTAGTAGCCAATAATAAAATGTATGCTTCATTTTTTTTTTTCTCTATTATGTGTTTCCGCTAATTTGATATTGGGTTGCAATTTTAATTCTTTAATGAAGTTAGCTTGGATATAGTTACAAAATATAAAAAATGTTAATTATCGGAAATTTTCAAAATATCATGGGGATCAAAATGGGGTGATATGATATGAGGAGCTAGTAAATGGGCATCATAAGCTTTCTAACGACTCTTAATTTGAGCAAAACAAGGGTTAGAAGGCCAAAAAAAAAGTTCACATAAGTGGAAAGTATCATGTGAAACTCATAAAGAATGGTTCAAATAAGTTTGAGGTACCCACTTTGTACACAAATTTGTCACAAATTACTCATGGGTGATCCAAACATTTGGTACTAAGTAAATTAAGCATGTTCCCCAGATTGTAAATTAGGCATGTTCCACAAATTCCCCAGATTGTTGGAAAATGCCTGCTCCAAGGATGACAAAAAAATCAACGTTAAAAATTTCACATTTTAACTACCCTTCTTCTCAATTGAACCACTTTTTGATCATAGCACAAAACACAAAGTTGGTACCTTTAAAAAGTATGTATAATGTAATACAAGCTTTCCAATGATATCAAGAATAAGCAAAAAGAGATATCAAGAATAGGCAAAAAGAGTTCATGAACGCTTTCAACCAAGTACACAAAATTGATACCTAAAAACTATATATACAATAAAAAAAGGGACAATTTTTCAAAATAGGATGCACCAAATCAAGACCCAAAGCACGTGCTGACGCATAACATGTCCTTTGGCCCTTATGCTCATAGTATGTATGAGCAAATTTGTTTTTCTCATCAATATATATATATATATATATATATATATATAAGCAGAGAACTCATGTGAGAAAGTATATGGTTTAGGGGCGGAGTTAGGAATTTTTGTTTGGAGGGGCCAATTAAGTTGCAACGCTAATATATATACACACACACACACGCTTTTTTATTATATAAGTTGTATATATACACACACCCAACAAAAAAAAGCTTAGTATTTTCAATCAAAATTATGTTTGATGGCGATCTTTCATAAAATAAAATTCACTTTTACTATTTTTATAGTGAAATTCTTAAAAAGTTTCATTTTTTATACAAATTATCAAATACACACACACACGCGCGCGCTTTTTTATTATATAAGTTGTATATATACACACACCCAACAAAAAAAAGCTTAGTATTTTTAATCAAAATTATGTTTGATGGCGATCTTTCATAAAATAAAATTCACTTTTACTATTTTTATAGTGAAATTCTTAAAAAGTTTCATTTTTTATACAAATTATCAAATTTTATACTAAAGTAAGTAAAAAATATTTCAATTGAATTAATGAAATTTTCAAAAACATGAATGATTCAAAACTTGGAGAAATAAGTTAGGCTTCAAACATACTTAAACCTATCTTGTTCTAGCTCATTATGTGGCAACTAAAAAGACATTTTATGTGTAATTTTAGTGACAATATTTTTTTTTAATGAGTACTAACCTCTTAATTGCCACATAACGGGTTGAAAAAGATATAGATTCAAATATATTTGGTGCCAAACTTTATCAAATATTTAACAAATATTATAGCATATTTTACAATAAAAAATAGAATTGCTTAAAATAAAGTGGTCTCTATAATTATTAAACCAATTTTTTTTTAAGAGTATCATTGGATTAAATCAAATTTTTGGGGGGGGAGGGGGGGGGAGGAGGGGGAACACTTATTTTTGTAGACTAAATTTTGAAAACATTAAAATAATTATATATATATATATATTTTTTTTTTTTTTTCAAATTTGCGGGGGCCATGGCCCCTTTACCTTTGCACATAGTTATGCCTCTAGAGGTTCTGCCAAGTGGCGCATTCTATGCAAAGATAATTAAAATATTCTTCAGTACCATATCAGAGATAAGAACAAATTAAATATTAACTATTGTTTTATTTGGTTCAATGTTTCAAGACATTTCCAATTTAAAAATAAATATTATTTGTATCTTTTGGTTCAATATTTCAAGACTTCTCATATCTCTCATACATACACACAAAACTTTTTGCATTTTAACTCACTATTTTCACCTCTTGCACTCCTATCCCTTTATATATACCTACCCATAGCCCTTCATGCCATCTTATGTCAAATACTCACAAACAAAAAACGATGTCATTTACCTTTAATATTTCGACGACACCTACCTCGCTCTAACATTGTTGTCTCATCTAATCCTAATCCGTATGAGTTGGTTACAGCCAAGGAATGGGGCTTGCATTTTATATTGAGTGACAACAGGAATTACGATTTTGATGTTAAGGTTGAACGTTATAGATTTGTGGGTTTTGTAAATAATGTGATTGACTGTAAGTGTTTGGAATATGTATTTTGTTTTAGAATTAAGGAGAAAGAGAAAGATACATTCTATATCAACTTCTATTTTACAATATTCCTCCAAAAGTTGGTGTTTTTTTTTTTTTTTCATTACTTCAGTTGAATAATTATAATGGATATGTGTGTAATTTACAATTGTTACGTTTTATGATGAACTCATTACTAATAAAGTTCTATAACAATTACGCTATAATACATGTACAACATTCTCTACAACCATCTTATATAAATCATTATAATATATTATCCGTGCATCGCATGAGTAACTTGCTAGTTTTTTATAAATTCATAACCCCTTCTACTAAAAAATATGAAACACAACACCATTAAAATACCCAAATACTCTCCCAATCATTCTAGAAACTTTTCAAATAAAATAATCCTTCATCAAATCCAAGCTTCCCCTAAAATTTTTATTTCATAGTTCTTATGCTTCAAGTTGCTATATTAATGAATAACATGCATGTGTGATTATGAATATATTTATAGACATGCATAATAAAGCTAGGATTATTTTCAAGCCTATGTTAGTATGTTAATTGTCATGATTAAATGAACACATCCATGGATCTATAACCTGGGTATCACTTTTTTTTTTCTTCTTCTTTTAAGAACATGGGTATCAATTAAGATTTGGTTTTTGTGCTTACCCATTTATATTTTCTTGAAATAAGTCTGTGATGGATTTATGGATATCATCTTTGAGCGGGTATCGTTATGTATAAATTAATTTTCTTCTCTCTAGCATGTGTTTTTGTGATGAATATATACATATATATATATGTTTAAAATTGGACGAATATGCTTCAGAATGATTAAAATCAAAAGGAATAAAAGATAAAATAAAAAAACCGAAGTGACACCAACCAAATCATATAATAGGCTAAAAGTATAAACAATTGAGCCTAAGCCCACACCAATTCCTTAACAATACAAGGCAAGGCAAGAGAAATATAAAATGTAAGCTATTCATCCAAACTGAAAGAAATCAATATGGGCTTGCAATTACCCATTTATAGAAGAATCAAACATTTATTTGTAATCAGACGATTAGTTCTAAGCCGAGCTTTCTCATATGTATATATATAACGCACTTAGACTCGCAACAATGGGTAAGGCTCCTCTTCAGTTTATAATTCTCCCGATGCTTCCCATTTTTTATATATAATTTTAAATTATAAAAACTTCAACTGAAATATTTGATTGATGATATAGTTATTGATATTTGATTGTTTTGAAATTTTGCAAATATGAAGAATATATAAAGATAATGGAATCCAACAATAGATTTGTCAAAATCCACATCCAATTAAAAAAATTTAAGTGGTTTAAATAAAAAAAAGATTTGTCATAATGGAATATAATGATTTTGCGGAACCTTTTTAATGAAGTAATTTGACTTATACACATCTAGATCATGAATGTTTAGAATTCATATTATGCAAGGAGACATTGTTTTTGCTAATTCGACTGTTATGCTTGAACCTTGTTCTTACCTGACTAGATCAATTTGATCAAAACTCACCATCTGTCCATGGTTCATGGGTAATTTTTTGTTTCATTAGGGAAACCACAAAAAATGAATATACTAATGAAGGCAGTAGCGACTCCAGGATTATATTCTAAGGGCTCAATAAGAAACATAAATCATACAAAATTTAAAACAAAAGAGAACTTGAATATATTGACGTCACACCAAAAAAAAAAAAAAAATACAAACTCAAATACATAAGGTTTCATATTTTAAAATCGTTGCATAATATCTTTATTATCAATCCTATGATCTACATCTCTTTCAATATACATAGCCAAGCAATTATTCATCCATTGATCTCTTATTTGATTGATTAATTTATTTCAAATTTTTTAAGATCTAACATGATATTTTTTCTAAGCTTTAAGATTTGTAAAATTATACTTTTGTTGGACTTTTTATTTTATTTTATTTTTTTTCCAAATTTTGATCAAATTGGTTTGTTATTGGGTTTGTGTGTGTGTTTAAAAATACCAAGATATTGTTAAAAGTATCATATTCAAGTTTGTTTCAGCTGAGTATTAAAAAAATTTAAGTTCATGGTGTTCAAAATTTTATTTTAAAGGGTCAAAAAAAATTATATAATATATATATATATATATATATTGCCAATTCAAAGGGTTCATTTGAACCCCCTAGGCTTCAAGCGGAGCCACCCATGAATGAAGGATATAGATTCGGTCAAGAATAGAAAAAAAAAATTAAATGAAAAAAATCGTCTTATTCAAAAGCCCGCCAATTATGAAGTCCCTTCTTTATTCTCTCCTACTTCATGTTTTGAAATGTATTGTTCTTATAGAGAGCGGGGCCCAAAGCCAATCTTAAGGAATAGTGAAGCTTTTTTTTTTTTTTGAGAATCAACGTAGTGCCTTTTATTCAATGAATACCATTAAAGTTTGCTAACAACACAAGAATGAAACTGTGGTGGAACATCCTCTATCCATACACCATAATCTGAAACATTTAAAGTAAAATGAGCTAAAACATGAGCAACCATATTACCCTCTCTCTTAACATGAGAGTAGTGTAATTTACTAAAACATCTAGCCAAAAGAACTTCAATCCCTGATTTTTGCTCCCTACTAAATAGTGCACCATCGAAATTTGCCTTTACCATGCCCAAGATAGGAGCTCTCCAATGAACTCGAATCAGTGTGGACTGTGGTAGAGAAGGTTGCTGCACTGCCTGGAATTCCGTTAGGAGTTCTTTCGCCATGTTTGTGAGCTGATTTGGACTGCAACAAGGATGGTTAGTTCTGACTCGATTCCGGTGTGTCCATATTGTCCAAACCGTGATCGTAAATTCAACAGAAAAGGGCAGAGAAATATTATCTGCCATGGATGCAATTCACCCCGCGTGTTGATGAGCAAGGCTGCCACGATCTGGAGGTTTTGGAGGAATTGAACGTACATAAGATGCTTGTGCAGACCGAGCATCTTGCAGAACCCGTAGGATTGGGAATGGTTTGTCACTAATCCGAAGAGCGTTCCTGCGATGCCAGATCATCCACATTTTGACATTGGTTGGCTGCTCTTCAATCTCAGCCATTGAAATTACTCTGCATTGAAAGGTGGCTGGCTTAACGGATGACTCCTTAATTCGAGGAAACCCGGTATTTGATTCCGCATTAAATTCCTCCAAACTCCCCTTATCACTACCAGACCTTATCACCTCGGGCTCTTTAATGCCGTGTTTCATGCTCTCCAAATTTGGCACCAATAATTCAGAATTAATACCCTCCAGTTGTGCCAATGATTCCGTATCATTGTTGTATTTCAACGCTTGCCTATTGGACGGATTAGCTGTATCTTCACCATGAATAACGTTTGTAATGTATGCAGTATTGTCTTCCCCACCAAAATCGATTTCCATATTTGGAATGACCCCTGTCTGAGATTCACTGTCGCCGCCGTCCTCCGCCTCCTTAGGGTGGTAGAAAATAAAAAGATCGTACATAGTGTGAAGGGCCAAGGGAAAGAAGGGGAGAAGAGAAAAAATCCCTAGTGTAAGACCTATCAGAAACTGTTTCCCCATTCCCCACAAAGGAAAGACCATTAGCTCTATGGATAACAGTGTTACCTTAAGAGAAAAGGAGAAGAAAAAGAGAAGCAAAAAACCTAACGCACTCTTAAGATAGAAACAACAAAACAAACTCTCTTTCAGAAAGAAGGGACAAACACTTCTACTGTCCAATGGAAGACCCGGCTTCCAGAGAGACAGAGAGACTAGAAGGAATAGTGAAGCTTCATAGGATCTTTCTGTCTGAGTATATTTTAATTTTTACTTTATATATATATATATATATATATATATGAAATTCATTACTATGTACTCTAATTTTTTCTTATACACATGCTTTTAGTGAAGAATTAGACTCGGTAATTAACAATGTGAAATTCATTATTAATACTTAATTATTTTGTCATTACTTTCATCGCAAGGTTCATTTGTCAATAATACATGGCAGATTATTTACCAAAGAAACAATCCATGGTAAATTTTCCAATAAATAAGAAAGAGTGAGTTCAAATCAATTGTAATTTACTTATGAAGTCGGTTGACTCTTAGAGTCTTTTATTGTCAAAATATCTAACATTCAACCAATGGTGGCTCTAGGAATTTTCTCAGGGTGGTCATGAAGAAACTTAAACTAAACAAAATCTAATAAAAAGATAAATTCATATTTTGACAACAACCAAAAATAAAAAAAATAAAAACACCAAAATACATAAAGTCTTACAATTTCCTTCTATGAAATTTTTTATTTTGAAATCGTTGCATGATAATCTCATTATCAATGCTGCATGCTACATCTTTTTCAAAATTTTAGTTAAATAAAAATTTTCTTGGATTTTTCTTTTTGTTTGTAAGGGCTCAATATATTGTTAAGAGGAACAAAGTTTGAGGAAAAAATTTGACTACAAAATTAGTTATAGCTTAAGACTACAACTTTCACTAAACAAATTAACATGACTACATATTTTGAAAATCTAACTATTGAATTGTATGTTCTTTATGTACTTAAAATACATATCAAATTTCATGTTAATCGGATATTATTTACTATTTGATCCATGCCGGGGACGTTTTTGCAACAAGGGCCAAAAATGCGAGAACGGCCTAAATCTCCCATTGGGTTCTTTAGAGGTGTTTATTGTGGAGAATCAAGCCCAAAATTCCAAATGTATAATGAACAAAAGGCTAATGGTGCTTGATATGCAAGAAATATATACAATAAAATACTCTCATATCTACATATTTAGCTTTACTTTTATATTATTTTGTGACTGATTATGTAATATCTTTGTGTTGCAGGTAACAAGGGCTTTACATGCAAAGTGGGGCAAGGCCAATTGAATCAAGTCAACTTACATCCAGCCAGACATGAATTCAAGAGAAGATCAACCCAATTAAATTTAAGTCTAATTGGAGTAAGGAATCAAAGGAAATTTGCACCAAATCCAAGTCCAGTTCGGATTAGGATTCCAGCCTACACATCAGTTAGCATTTTTGGCATAACTTTCGGTTCAGATGTCCAATCGAGATGATTCAAGTTGGGATGGAAAGTTAACTTAAAGGAATACAACTTTGTAGTTTACTAGGAGCCCGAATTCTGACGTTAAATGGGCCAAAATAGTCGGTTAAGTGAAGCCTAAAAATCTGGGATTATCTCCAAACGGGAATTCAACTTGTAATAGGATTCCTTGACCTATTTAAAGACTTTTTAGGGCAAAATTCAGGGATGCTAGTGCTAGGGCTGAGATGCAAAACAGAAAATTGGAGCAAGAGGCAGTGCCGCATGTGGCTTCTCTGTAGCTTTTCTCCATGATAGCATTGTGACTATTTCTTTCTCTATTTTATTTGTCTAGTTTAATGTTTAGTATTTTATTCTTTTGTTTTATTTCAATTACCATGAGTAGCTAAATTTATAATTAGGATTGAGGATGAAACCTTGTTAAGGATTATCAATAATATTTATGTGATTTGATTTTTCCCACAATAGTTGTTCTTTAATGATTTAAATTGTTCTTGCTTCATATCAATTGACTAAGATGGGATTCTAGATATGAGTTCAATCATGTTTTTCTCATGATTTAGGATTTGTCTTAATTAATTGAATGCTTGGTTTATTAATTCTTGATTATAAAATTGGATATCGTTTGTGATTTGTTTGTCAATGGATACAAGTTATGATTTGATTTTTAGAATTGGATATATCTTGTGATTTGTTTGACTATGGATAAAATTAATGATTTGGTTTTATACTTAAGAAGCAAAGAAGAACATGATTTTGATTTTTAAAATAAGGATTTTAATGAGGATATTTTCCATGATAGCAAGATTGATTTCTAGATTATCATGTAGTGAGTTGGGAAAAATTAACGATCATAAATATATGCTGATATGAATTAACAAGGTGGATTCTAAAACTTTAATTCATTTCCCTTGATTGTTTACATCTTTTTATTCCTTTATATCTTTTGCTTAGTTTAACTGTTTGCTTAATTTTATTATGTGCTTAGTTTATTTAATTTCAAAACAACCAATTTTTATTAAACTAGATTAGGATTAATTTAGTTAAGATTTGATTTAATTCTCCTACGTTCATTCAAGTCCCTGTGGGTTCGACCTCGTTCTTGTCAAACTATACTTCGGTACGGTTCGTACACTTGTGAGTATTTTAAAATTTCACAACAGTGCTTCGACAAGAGAGAATCAAAATGCTAATAACAAAAATGCAGAAAAAGCATAAAGACATAACAGGTCTGAAACTTCGACCCATAGTCACCGAGAAGAGAAAATTGAGAGAGGTTGTGAGGAAGAAAATGAAGGTTCTCCTGTACCCATATTTCCACCCTTAAGGTTCAGAATTGTAAGAATGTTTCTTTGCTCAGTGGGTTTTTACTCTCAAGTTTCAGCTTTATGGGGAAAACGTGGTTCAACAAGTCTGAAACTTCGGCCCACAATCAACAAGAAGAGGAAATTGAGAGAGGTTGTGAGGAAGAGAGGGAAGGTTCCCCTGTACCCATATTTCCACCCTTAATCTTCGGAATTTTGAGATTTTTGACTAGCTGAATGGGCTTTTGCTCTGAAGTTTCAGGTATGAACGTGGTTAGTTGATTTTGAATCTTATTGGGGCCTTTTGTAATGAACTTGGGATGCTATAAGTGACTGTTTTTGGTCAATAAAAGAGGCTTTGAACCCTAAGGTATGAGTCAAAGAAGTTATGGTTAGATTTGCTTTAATTGGGTAAGAGAGATACCTTGCGTTTTGCATAATTTGGGAAATAAAGTAGCCTAAATTCATGGGCTGATGTTTCCTAGACATGGTAGGTCCTTGGAGATTGCATTTGGTTGTTGTAGCAGACCAAGCCAGCCATTTAGGGCCAGCTATGTGTTTTAGGCAAAAAATGGTATAGCAGAATAGTTGGACCATAATCACCCAGAGCATAAAAGTTGTTTTGGGGTGGAAATTTCGGGTACAAGACCTCCTTCATGAGCCTAAAGTGTCACCAGTGTTCCTTACCCACTTGGTAGCACGTATGTGCTGGGCTTATGTAAAAGGTCCGAAAGAAACCGACCCATACCCTCAAAACCACACTTCCTCAATTTCCTCCAATAAGTTGCATGGGCTTGGGCTACGCTTAAAAGAATAAAATATAATATAATACATGAATTGAGCCCACAAGGAAGTCGGGCTTGGTCGAATTGGGCTTGTAGAAAATGTGTCGCAAAAATGAGTATCAACAATCCAAAAACTTATTTTTTACGTATAATTTTGGACTACAAAAACTCGAAATTTAAACATTTGATTGATAACATAAGCTATTGATCTTTTTGAATTTTTGAATTTTTGCAAGTATGGAGGATATAAGAAAAAATATGTAATCTAATTGTAGATTTGTCAAAATTCATATACAATAAAAAAAAATATTGAGTGGAATTGTAGCCTTAGTCTACAACCAAGTTAATTTGTTGCTTAACATTATCCAAAGTTTAATTATATTGGGCTTAAAAAAATTTAGGATGGTCACACATTTTTTAAGGGTAAAAAAACATAAAATTTTTAAATTTTATATATAATAATGATTTCTTTTTTCAAGTCAGAGTGGTCCTGTGACCATCCTGGTTGTAATGTGGAGCTGCCAATGCATTCAACCATGTTTATTCATGGCTAAAAGAATTATATATGCTGGCCTCATCATACGTGCTTCGTAAGTGCAATAAGACTCCTTTTTTTTTTTTTAGTTTAATATAATTTTTCAATTTTAATTTGTATATTGTTAGTGAGGTTACATAGGAAGAGATTTTTAATAAGCTAAAATTTAAGATTTGAAAAGGAGTAAACTGTTGGCTTTAGTGTATGCTAGTTTTTAGGGAAAAATATATCAAACGTGTGTGAGATATATATATTAAAGTAGAGAGTTTGTGCTAATTTTTAGGAAAAAAGTTTCTTAGGTAGTTTTTTTTTTTTTTTTTTTTGGTTGAATTACAACTTTAACCCTATTTTTTATTTTTTAGGAATAATGATTATCAAATTAAATTAGGGGTATTTTTGACATTTTCTTGAATCCATAACTAAATTTCTGAACCTTTTAATATATAGAAATAAATGTGGTGCAGAGACTGCTTAACCCTCAACTGGTGACTACTCTATGGCAGGTGCGGATGGGAGGGTTTTAGTGGTGGCTCCAAAAAAATTTTTCAAGGTAGTTATTAAAAAAATAATAACAAAAATAGAACCTGAATATATTAACATCACAAAAAAAAAAAAAAAAAAAAAAAAAACATGCGCAAATACAAAAGGTTTTAAAATTTCTTTTACAAGTTTTTATATTTTGAAATCACTGTATGATATGATAGCTCCACTATTAATGTTATCGACTACCTCTTTTTCAATATACACAATTAAGCAATCATTAAACTATTGATCTCCTTTTCAATTACCAACATTTTGCCTAAATAAGTAACAATAAAAACAAAATGCATTACCTTTTTGAAAAAATGTATCACATAAGTCCAACAAATTTGGCTAAAGACTAAAGCAAGTACTAATAGACTAACTATTTAAAAAGTGTGCATTTTTTTTAAAAATAGCAATTTTAAAATATGCCCTTTGAAAACACAATTTAAACGTTTAATTTGGGCTTTTAGGCTAATTTGTTCATTTGGGAAATTTTTGAAAGTGCTATATCCACAACATTTTTGCAACACTTCCACAACAAAGCCTAGGTGGTAAGTTTGTCCTAGTTCTAGTTTGAACATACCACTGAAATTATTTTTTTTGTCCACTAGTAACAACTTGCTGCTTAAGATTTATTGCGAAAGTTTTGCGAAAATGTTATGAACATAGCATTTTTTGCAATTTTTGGGTTCAACATTCAATTGACCAAAATTTTGGAGAAGTTGAATTTAATTTTTAATGGGCTCAAATTGTTGTTTAAGGTGTTCAAATTTTTTTAGGGTGGTCAAGCTTTTTTTTTTCTAGGGTGGTCAACAACCCATATTTATTTAAAATTCAATTTTTTTTAAGGTATATTAAAAAAAAAAAAAAAAAAACAATTCAAGTTAACCACCCTGAACTACACTTGGTGCCGCCACTAAGGGTACGTTTTGTACGTTGAATGAGGATTACAACAGGAATTGTAATCTTTATTGCTGGTAATAAAGTGTATTGTAATGTAATAACTAAATCTATTCATTAGTTTGGTTGTGAGTTATAACATTAAAATAAAACTTAACATTTATTTTAGGAAATATCTTACTCATACAATTATATCTCCTTAAAAATTGTTATTTTTAAATTTAAGAGAAATATGTGTTATTTTTTATGATTTTTTATTTTTATAATTGTTAAATTTATATGGGAAGTTTTTTTATTTGGAAATATATTAAGTTTTGAAATTATTGCACTTACTAAGGAATAGCTAATACAACCTTTTAAAGAAGAATAATTATTCTTCATTTTGAAGAATAGCTATTCATAAGGAATGACTATTCTTTGTAATAAAAATATAACCAAACTAAAGAATAACTAAACTATAGGAATAACTATTACATTATAATGCCTATTACAGTCTACCAAACATGCCCTAACTGTTTGGAAGGCAGTGTGGTTGCTCAACATTCCTCCAAAGGTAAGGAACTTTTTGCAGGGCATGCTCTAATATCTTGCCAACCCGGGACAACCTACGCCAGAAGAAGGAGCAAGTGGAGCCTCTCTGTGCTATGTGTCGCCAACAAAGAGAAACTGTTTGCCATATTTTGTGGGATTGCCCTTTTGCTCGTAATGTGTGGGCCCTGGTTAGAGGAAAGATTCAGAAAAGCAATGTCTGTAACACCCCAAACCCATACCAAGGATTTAGATGCATAACCTGCCTTAAAAATACTCAGCACTAATATAATGGAACAGAGCGTAATTAAATATCCACAATAAACTTCAAATAATCAAAATCGTTTCCCTTAGAAATCCATAAAAATAAAAATTTTAACAATAAAATCTCCAAGAGTTCCACAAATGCCAAACTCACTATCCTAAGAAAATATCCTAAAACAGTCCATCAATTAACATAGCTCCAAAAGAAGTCTTCAATTCATATCTCCAATGATCTACCACCAAAAGATATTCCCATGCTCTAATCTGAAAGGGTGGAGAAAGGGGGGTGAGCTAGAAGCCTAATAAGAGATTACATAACATGAGGATGTCTTTCAAAACAAAACATTAGTATCATTGACAAAATATAGTCTTTACAAAACATTTACAAATAGTTTTAACAGTAATATAATAATTCTATAAAACTGTCAAGAATAAAACATTTAACCATTACACTGTACTCATTAAATAAAATAATAACCACTTTAGTTAGCCAAAATACACTAAATAGGTAGAAACAATATATATATGACAATAAACAGTCTTTTTCCACTTATAAAGATCAGTAACAATAAAACAGTAGTTCGATATGGAAAACATTAGTCAGACAAAGACATAAGCTGCTAAACACTCGGTGGGTGATTCCCATGGGAAACAATAACACTAACCTCAAAGAGGCAACACTAGCTCCGAAGAGCAAACGATAACACTGCACCACACCACAATAACACTACATCGGCCGAAGGCCAACACTTAACCATGTGTTGGCAAAGGTTGCAGACTATCTAACTGACTATTTGAAAACATTCTTGACATGTACAGTTTCATAATAAAATACAATAAATAATAAAATTCTGTTATATATTATGCATTTACAATGATATAAGTTTTTGAAACTTCACTTTTGCAATTATGTATATATAAATATATTTTTACCAAATATATATATATATATATATATGTATGTATATACACGTCTTGAGAGACGTCGTGTTCTGTAGTCCACTTACCTCGAGTTGCTAAATCAAGCTTTACTTCAATTGTTCGAAACGATATCAACTAGAACCTAAATAATACCAAAGATAGGTCCATCAATACACAATTTTCCACTTAAAATCAGTTTTCACACTTAAATAGATAGTGCAATAATATAGTTCTGCCAAATCAATCTTAGAGCCAATATAGGACCATATGACTATATAAACAATTCCTATTATAATATTGAAATCATCAACCCAAAGACCCAAAATCCATTACACGGCTGAACTAGTGTGAATGCATATTAATCGGTCAACAATTGAGGTTTAAAAGGTGATGGTCAATCAGTCAACAATTGAGGCTAAGTGTGAGTGCATATTAACCACAGCACCCTTTGCCCATTAAAATAGTCATAGTTTAGATCCAAGATAGCCATATACGGTTATACATATAAACCCACAAAGCAACATTTTCCCATGAATGATGACAAAGTCCAAGCCTATTACTCTATTTGGTTCAATTTCAAAGTCTATGGCTTTCCTGACATATTGACCATCCTTATCTAATATAATAAACTTATAGGAGCCCTTTTCTATTAGTAAAATGATATTCTAGGTTCATAACAATTTCTAGCTATTGACTATTCAAACTTCTTAAATCTAGAGCATTAGCAAATCATACCTGTAGACTTCAATTTCAACTCAACGCCACAGTGAAGAAAAGGCAAAGTTCAGTAGTGTGATGCGGCTAAAGCAAAAAGGCAGCCTCAAAAGTTTATGCACGTGTAGCATCAGGGGTAAAAGACTAGGGTTTTATTTATTTATTAATATCTTAAAGCTTATCAAGGCCCATATATTTACTTATGTCACCTCAACTGGGCTTCATATTCCATAGCATTTGCATAATTTTAATATCTTAGGCCCAAATCAATTAAATCCTTTTAATTGTGGGCCTCCTTTTTAATTTACGCATAATAATTAAATTGGTGTCAAAAAAATATGGGGTGTTACAATGCTCATGCCTCAGATTTTTTTCCCATTGACGCGAAGAGGCTACCTATTGAGGAAATGGTGCTTTGGGCAGTGCTTGCATGGGCCATATGGAATGCACGTAACAAAATCTGCTTTAAGGACAATCAAGCTCGACTTGATCACTAAAAAAAAGATTTCTTTTTGCGATGAAACTTTTTCAATGACTACAAAAAGCCGTTGGAAAAACTAGCTTTTTTGACGGCAAGACTCTTTCATTGACAATTACTCGTCAAATATTAAAACATTTGTGATGGCAAAATGAGTTTGTCAAAAACGCCTATTATTTTTGTCGAAAATATGATTTGTTTTGGAGGGAAGTGTTCCCGCCTTACTTTTTACAACGGCATAAAAATGTTCCGCTAATAAAGTATTATTTACGACGATCGAAGAAAAACCGTTGGAACTATTAGCACTTGTGACGGCTTGTGTCGAAAATACAAAATATTTTTTTTTTATGGTGGTAGTATTTGTGACAAACATTCTTCCATAATGGGGAGAAACGCAATTTTTCCCAAGTTTTTGTGTGCGTAAAACAATATATATATATATATATATATATATATATATTAAACTTAAAGTGGTGCATAAAATAAAAATAAAAGACACAAAACAAAACAATACACAAAAAAAAAAAAAAAAAAAAAAACACACACACACACACAGAGTCTAGGAAAATTGTGCATAAAATAGTGAATTCTGCCTCACCAAAATTGACAAAGCCAAAAAAGAAGTTTAAGAATACAACAAAATGCACAACAATTTCACAATACGTTTATTTTTAGTAGTGGTTGCAATTGATCTAATATTTTATTTTATATTTATTTTGACTTATAAGAAACTTACACCTCAGTAGTTATGAAAATATTGTGACATATACAAAATTACCCAACATTTTCACAATACCTTTATTTTCAGTTGTGGTGGGTTTTTGATGCGGGATGTAGAAACATCAAGAAGCAGAACACGTCTATTTCTAGAAAACAAGAAACAAAACACATTTTCTTTTGAAAATAATCTCGAATTCACAAAATTTCCTTGAATCCACAAGAAGAAAGTGTTCTGGAATCCACCAGAGAGACAATAGACAAAAGTCTGAATTTTAATTAATATCAATAATACTAAAAAATTTTACAGCCTTAGAGGCCTATTTATGGGCTTTGTAAAACTTGACAAACAAGAAAATATATTCTAAAATAACTCCTAATTAATACCTAACCATAGCGGGAACCAAATTTGACTTAAAAACATTAAAAGTGCCTTAAAAACAGGAAATAAATCACCTAAACCTAAAATAACTTTTTTTTTTAACGTAAAAATATCAAAATAAAATAATTACAAAAATTAAATTGTAGATTCTGTCATACATCAAACCCCTCCACTTGAAACAAACTCGCCCTTGAGTCTATCTTTGAAACCTAAAATATTCCGCTCCAAATAAACAAATACTTTGAATGCTTGAGTCCCTTGATCTTCTTTCTATACTTGCAACTCATTAATGGGATAAACAAATCAACTTGAATTTCTTTTTCTTTGGTCTTCATGTAATTGTAGAAATTTACCAAATAAGAACTGACAATTGAATCAAATCTATCAACCCCAATAAAATCAATAAATTTCGGTGTATCACTTATCATCAAAATAAAAGGATCTTGAGATTGAAAATAATATGATTTGATTTCATTGAGATATTTGAAACTTTCATCTTTAATTTCTTCTTCAATTATCTCTATCATCTCGACTTCAAGATCTTTCTCTATAATAGGGTCTTCATTAATCTCCTACACAATCTTAATTTTACATTCTCCTTCTATAACATTGTCTTCATTAATTTCCTCAGAAATTTCTATATTTTCTTCATGAAAAATATGTTGTTCAACATACAGTTCTTCTCTTAATGGTGGAATATATGGTTCTTCAAAATAATTCAAGTGTGAACTTTTTTGCCAATAATAATCTTGTTTGTATACGACAAAAGTTCATCACAATCCTAAGGATAATATTTGATAGCAAGCATCTTTTTCACCCTTGGCCATGAACGAACTTTGTCTTTACATTGTCGAATTATATCAGTTTGTATTCGTTCTCACAAACGCAAGGCATACTCTCTAAGTTTATACAAAGCAAGTTTAAATACAAAGCAAGTTTAACTTTTCTCTCATCGCAAATATTCTCATAGTCAAATAAATCCTATAGATCAAGTAATCAATCAAGAAAATCTACTTTATAAAAATAACCATTATAACTTGTAATTCTTCTATAAGGCCTATATAAAATTTGCTTACCAATAAGTTGCCCGTGAGTTATGTTTTTGCAATAGTTATCCCTATTGTTTCCATGCTTTAACGACGGCATCCTAGCAAAGATATTTGTGAGTGCTAGCTGTACGTCACATAATACTTGCTAAGTTTTTTGTCATCGGAATTGTTGCCGTCACATTCGTTAGCCACTAAACCAGGATAAGTCAAGGTTTTGATACCAACTGATGTAGGATATGAAAGTCTTAAGAGACAAAACATGTCGACTTCTAAAAAAAAACCACGTTTGCTTCTAAAAATAACCTTGAATCCACAAGGGTCTTTGAATTCACAAGAAAAAAGGGTTTTGGAATCCACCAGAGAGAGAATAGACAAAACTTTGAATTTTTATTAATATCAATAATACTAAAAAATATTTACAGACTTAGTGGCCTATTTACAAGAAAATATATTCTAAACTAATTCATAATTAATACCTAACCATAACGGGAACCAAATTTGATCTAAAAAATATTAAAAGCACCTAAAAACAAGGAAATAAATCACCTAAACATAGAATAACATTTTTTTTTACATAAAAATATCAAAATTAAATAATTACAAAAATTAAATTATAGATTCTGTCCTACATCAGTTTTGGTTTGATATTTTATTGTTTTATTTTAACTTATAAGGAATTGAGACCTCAGTAATTGTGAAATATTGTGACACAATAAAATATCACAATATTTTCACAATAAAATTTGATTATTTTATTTTATTTTGACCTATAAAGAACTAACAAATCAGTAATTATGAAAATATGGTGACAATTTGTTGTGTCAATATAATTATTCCTAGACCAAAATAATGTGTCAACACATAAATATATATTTTTCAAAGCGAGCTCAAACCAATGTTAGTACATCTATACTATCTATAACAGGATTCTCCTCTTTGGACTGGACTTTTATGTGGTTCATAAATACCCTTAGACCCTACGTTTAATAGGAACAAAACTTGAGGAAAATCCGGTAAAAAAAAATAGGACACTCTCCTACTAGTCCATGTCTTCAAAACAAACTTATCCAAAAATTAAAATTGAAATTAAAAAAAAAAAAAAAAAACCTTCTCAATCCACTTTGATATTTCCCTCAAGACCATGTTCCAACTTTTTTTTTTTTTTTTTAATTTATCTACTCACCAAGTTCTTTTATTTAAATTTTTTTTTTTGAATTTCCGGTTTCCTTAATTCCTAATCTCATGTACTCTCAACTAAATAAATAAAAAAAGAGCCTCATCGCACGCGCAAATCGCATGTGATGAGGCTAGTATGATATATTAGAATACAAAAAATAAATTAAAAAAAAAAAGAAAAAAAAAAGAAAAAGGAAAAAATGGCTAGCCGAAATGGTGAGTTTCAACTAACCAATTGACTAATCACTAAACCAAAAAGGGATCTCCCCCTTCTTATTCTGGGTTTTTTTTTTTGGTCTTTTAAACTTTATTTCTCTTTATTTTAAGGCTTTTAAGTAATAGTATTAAATAATAAGTGTTGTGTCTACCACATATTTACAATACTTTTATAACAAATCTTCAATGGTAAGTTATGATTCTTATGTGAACCCACCACTAGAATTATTTTTTCCCCACCAATAATAAGCAATAATAACTTGCCACTTAGAATTTATTGCGAAAATGTTGTAGACATAACATTTTTAATATAAAAAAAATTTCTTTCTCACCTGTTAGGACATATGTGAATCATGTTAGAAACATATGTCAATATAGAATTGGCTAATCTTTTGTCAAAACGCACTTTACTTGTAATTGGATAGATCTAGGATGTGTTTAATGCTTCAAGGAACAAGATTTCAAGTTCAAGTGTTAAAGCTATGCAAGTCTATCCAAGACTCAAGTGAAGAAGTGCTGGATTTTAAAACTCGACAGCTAGTATCTATCGAGATTTAAAAGGCTGTTTAAGCCCGATACTCAACAGCTACTTGATAGATAGGGTATGTATCGAGATTTAAGAAAATTAGATTTTCAGTTCTGATTTTCATCCAAACTGTGTATAGGTGTTTGGGCTTTATTTTCTCATAACCCTATACATATATAAGGATTTTTTTAAGGGCCGTCACAGCTGATGCAAGTAAGTGCAACTTAATGCAAAGGTTTTTCACAATGTCCTAGTTCATCTTTTTCTTCAAGAAGCTGTTGTGTTTGTATATCATAGGGTTTTGTAACCAAAGAGTTTCGTGATCTTTATCGTGTGGATGAACTGAAGAACTTTGCAGCCAACATCCTTCTCAAGTTGGTGAGTAAGCCGCGTACTGGGATCCGCGCATCGAATTGGTTAGTCATATACTGGGAGTCATGCATTGAAATGAGAGATTGTCACTACAGAATAAGTCCAATTGGGTATTGGGGTAAGGGTTCAACTGTGGGTTGGTATAAGGTACTGTGATTCCTTTACTTGTAACTGCTTGTTGTGATAATAGTAAATTCTCGGGAGTGGTGACCTTAAAATCACCAGTGGGATTTTTGCCATATAGGTTTTCCCCATTCGTAAATAAATCACTGTGTCAATTTATTTTCTGTTGCATATTAACTTAGTTGGTGATTTGTTTGTGCTACCATGCTTATTGCATGCAAATTGAATTAATTAATTAACTTGGCTAATTAATTGGTTAATTCATTACAATTGGTCAATACATTCTTGGCCTATCATCACCTAAACTCACCATTTTGGCTTGTTACAGAACACAAATGTTGAACAAACCAAAAGCTGTATAGTTAGGGCCATTGGCTCTTTTTATATAGTTAATAGATATAGATTAGAAACAAAAAACAAAAAATGGGATATAACCTGAGTTGTAACTTTTAATAAGAGTGTTATGTATAAATAAATAAGGAGAAAATACTTTTCTAGTCCGACATTTTAGGCAAGTTTCCATTTTGTCCCTTCTTTTTTTTTTTTTTAGCTCCTATATTGGTCCATATATTTTTTTTTCTTCAAATTGTTCTCAATGTAGTTCCTACTTCCTATCATCATCTAATCGCCTCCATGTTAGTGCATAGTTGATCTACTAAATGTTGATGTAACTATTAAAATAATAGAAGTAAAAGAAACCAAAACAAATAAGAGAAAATAAAAGGATAAAATAACCAAAAAATAATAATAAGGTAGGGAAAAAAAAAGGGGGGGGGGGGGGGGGGGGGTGGTTGGGGTGGGGTGGGGTGGACAATTGCCTAGGGGACAATTTTTCCAAAATGAAAGAGACAAAAAACCATATGGGGTTGCACACCGGACAATCTTGAAGAAATAGAGGCAGAAGAAAAAACACAACAGACGAAAGGCAAAAGAAAAAAACAGAACGTTGCACAGGGACAAATTTGTCCAAAATGAAAGAGACAAAAGTCACATGAGGTTGCATAGGGGACAATCTTGAAGAAATAGAAGTAGAAGAAAAAAATTGAAAGAGATAAAAGGTCAAAGAAAAAAACAAGCACGTTGTATAGGGACAAGAGTTGTATTTTCCTTCAAACACTGCTATAAAATTATGCTTATACTTTATGTATAGTTTTAAATTAGAAAAATTTGTAATTTAAATAATTTATTAATGATGTAATTATTAATTTTTAATTTTTAAAAAATTTTACAAGTATGAAAGATATAAGAAGAAAATGTAATTCAATGGTGAATTTGTCAAAATTCATCTCCAATAAAAATATATTGAGTAAGATTGTACCTTAAAATTACAATCAATTTTGTAACTAAACTTTGTTTATATTAAAATATTTGTAATTTCTTAAAAATGTTAAGGACATATTAATCATTTTATAGTATAAAATGACGGACTTCATGTAATTAATTCTCTCCCTTCTTTCCATTTCCACACAAATTAAGTTGATACCAAAACAGTGGTTCTCATGGAAATATCATTACTCCACCTCGTTCACTTTTCTCTTCTTTTGTACAACCAAACAGAGGAAATGATATCCTTCCTTACTTTTCCTTTCTTTTCTCATTCCCTTCTCCCATTTCCCAACATATTGTTAGTCATTGAGTTTGAGTTTGCTGACTTAGAGCATCTCCAACAGAGTATGTATAGCCAAAATATAGAAAATATATGATACTGTTCATGCTCTATATGCTACTATTCATGCTCCAGCAGCTTCTCTATATTCAGAAACTTTTTTTTGCTAATGAACAGTAGCCCATCAAGTCTGATGGGCTACTGTTCATTCTTCAAATAATTTTTTTCTATTATAATAATTTAGTGTTGAATAAAAAAAATGTTGGAAGATGTGTAGTTGTTAAAAAAAGAATAAATAATGAATAAAGAAATAATATTTAAATGAGATAGAGAATCTGTTGAAAAGTGTATTTGAAAAAGTAGGTAGATAAAGATAAAAGTCACTGTTCATTCTCTAAACAGTATAAAAATTTGATGAATTTGCTGAATATGCTCTTAGCATTGTCTCTTGTTGGCTGCAACTTATCATTATCCATATTCAGCCAAAAAAAAAAAATTATCATTATCCGTAACTGTTCCTAACCCATGCATGCATGAATATAACTGAATTCGAAGAAAATATCATTATATTTGATTTGGAGTAGTAGAGACTGTTTGTCTTCTTCTTTTTTTTGTCCAATATTTTTTAGTTTTTAAATAATATTATACGTATTTTTATACAAATTTTTCTTATCTATACATAATTTTAAAAAATACAAATAACATTAATAGAACAATATTACTAAACGGACATGGTGTTAAGCGGGATTCCCCCCCCCCCCCCCCCCCCCCCCCCCGGGCGATTGATGAGAGCGTCAAAACTGAGAAGTTTATAGGGAAACAACACGGATTCTACGCGGATTCTACCAGCCAACCCAATCATGACTCATATAGCGTTCAATATCAGAATCTTTGAAATAAATAACCCATAATAATGCATTTGTCTTTGTCATTTCGAACGGACCTGGTGTTAAGCGCGTTTTTTTTTCCCCCCCATGATTGATGAGAGCGTCAAAACTGAGAAGTTTATAGGGAAACAACACGGATTCTACGCGGATTCTACCAGCCAACCCCACTCATATAGCGAGGGCCAGCTCAACCATAGAGGTTATTGATGCAAAGGCCTAAGGGTCTGTTTGGTTAGAGGAGTGGAAAAGTGAGAGGATGAAAAATTGTGGAATGATGAAAAAGTGAGAGGATGGAAAATATTTAGTTTTCCTTCTTGTGTGTTCGGTTGGAAGGGTGGAAAAGTGGGAGGGTAGAAAACTCTTTTGTTTGGTTGGAGAGAAAAAGAGAAGGATAGAAAATGTAATTTATATAAATTGACTATTATACCCTTGTTACATAATATGTAAAAAATATATTTATTTGTATTCATTAAATAATGTAAAATTTATCACATCATATATATAAATTTATATTATTATTTTTATTATTATAATATAAAAATTAGATCAAGTCACTTTAAAAAAAAAAGAAAAAAGAAAGAAAGAACGTTCAGTCATGTTGAAAAGAAAAAAAAATAAAAATAAAAATAAGAAGAACGTTCAGTCACGTTGAAAAGAACAAAAAAACGTTCAAGTCACATTAAAAAAAAAAGAAAAAAAAAAGAAAAAGAAAGAAGAAGAACGTTCAGGTGACGTTGAAAAAAAAAAAAATAAAAAAAATAAAGAAAAGAAGAAGAAAGTTTAGGTCACGTTGAAAAGAAGAAAAAACAAAAAAAAAAAAAAGAAAGAAAAAAAAAGGTCCAGGTCACATTGAAAAAAAAAAAAGGGGGGGGGGGGGGGGGGGGGGCGGGGGGTGGGGGGTGGTTGGGGTGGGATGGACAATTGCCTAGGGGACAATTTTTCCAAAATGAAAGAGACAAAAAACCATATGGGGTTGCACACCGGACAATCTTGAAGAAATAGAGGCAGAAGAAAAAACACAACAGACGAAAGGCAAAAGAAAAAAACAGAACGTTGCGCAGGGACAAATTTGTCCAAAATGAAAGAGACAAAAGTCACATGAGGTTGCATATATAGGGGACAATCTTGAAGAAATAGAAGTAGAAGAAAAAAATTGAAAGAGATAAAAGGTCAAAGAAAAAAACAAGCACGTTGTATTGGGACAAGAGTTGTATTTTCCTTCAAACACTGCTATAAAATTATGCTTATATTTTATGTACAGTTTTAAATTAGAAAAAGTTGTAATTTAAATAATTTATTAATGACGTAATTATTAATTTTTAATTTTTAAAAAATTTTACAAGTATGAAAGATATAAGAAGAAAATGTAATTCAATGGTGAATTTATCAAAATTCATCTCCAATAAAAATATATTGAGTAAGATTGTACCTTAAAATTACAATCAATTTTGTAACTAAACTTTGTTTATATTAAAATATTTGTAATTTCTTAAAAATGTTAAGGACATATTAATCATTTTATAGTATAAAATGACGGACTTCATGTAATTAATTCTCTCCCTTCTTTCCATTTCCACACAAATTAAGTTGATACCAAAACAGTGGTTCTCATGGAAATATCATTACTCCACCTCGTTCACTTTTCTCTTCTTTTGTACAACCAAACAGAGGAAATGATATCCTTCCTTACTTTTCCTTTCTTTTCTCATTCCCTTCTCCCATTTCCCAACATATTGTTAGTCATTGAGTTTGAGTTTGCTGACTTAGAGCATCTCCAACAGAGTATGTATAGCCAAAATATAGAAAATATATGCTACTGTTTATGCTCTATATGCTACTATTCATGCTCCAGCAGCTTCTCTATATTCGGAAACTTTTTTTTGCTAATGAACAGTAGCCCATCAAGTCTGATGGGCTACTGTTCATTCTTCAAATAATTTTTTTCTATTATAATAATTTAGTGTTGAATAAAAAAAATGTTGGAAGATGTGTAGTTGTTAAAAAAAGAATAAATAATGAATAAAGAAATAATATTTAAATGAGATAGAGAATCTGTTGAAAAGTGTATTTGAAAAAGTTGGTAGATAAAAATAAAAGTCACTGTTCATTCTCTAAACAGTATAAAAATTTGATGAATTTGCTGAATATGCTCTTAGCATTGTCTCTTGTTGGCTGCAACTTATCATTATCCATATTCAGCCAAAAAAAAAAAAATTATCATTATCCGTAACTGTTCCTAACCCGTGCATGCATGAATATAACTGAATTCGAAGAAAATATCATTATATTTGATTTGGAGTAGTAGAGAGTGTTTGTCTTCTTCTTTTTTTGTCCAATATTTTTTAGTTTTTAAATAATATTATACGTATTTTTATACAAATTTTTCTTATCTATACATAATTTTAAAAAATACAAATAACATTAATAGAACAATATTACTAAACGGACATGGTGTTAAGCGTGATTCCCCCCCCCCCCCCCCCCCCCCCCCCCGGCGCGATTGATGAGAGCGTCAAAACTGAGAAGTTTATAGGGAAACAACACGGATTCTACGCTGATTCTACCAGCCAACCCACTCATGACTCATATAGCGTTCAATGTCAGAATCTTTGAAATAAATAACCCATAATAATGCATTTGTCTTTGTCATTTCGAACGGACCTGGTGTTAAGCGCGTTTTTTTTTTCCCCCCATGATTGATGAGAGCGTCAAAACTGAGAAGTTTATAGGGAAACAACACGGATTCTACGCGGATTCTACCAGCCAACCCCACTCATATAGCGAGGGCCAACTCAACCATAGAGGTTATTGATGCAAAGGCCTAAGGGTCTGTTTGGTTAGAGGAGTGGAAAAGTGAGAGGATAAAAAATTGTGGAATGATGAAAAAGTGAGAGGATGGAAAATATTTAGTTTTCCTTCTTGTGTGTTCGGTTGGAAGGGTGGAAAAGTGGGAGGGTGGAAAATTCTTTTGTTTGGTTGCAGAGAAAAAGGGAAGGATAGAAAATGTAATTTATATAAATTGACTATTATACCCTTGTTACATAATATGTAAAAAATATATTTATTTGTATTCATTAAATAATGTAAAATTTATCACATCATATATATAAATTTATATTATTATTTTTATTATTATAATATAAAAATTAGATCAAGTCACTTTAAAAAAAAAAGAAAAAAGAAAGAAAGAACGTTCAGTCACGTTGAAAAGAAAAAAAAAATAATAAGAAGAACGTTCAGTCACGTTGAAAAGAACAAAAAAACGTTCAGGTCACATTAAAAAAAAAGAAAAAAAAAGAAAAAGAAAGAAGAAGAACGTTCAGGTCACGTTGAAAAGAAAAAGAAAAAAAAAAAAAAAAAGAAAGAAGAAGAAAGTTCAGGTCACGTTGAAAAGAAGAAAAAACAAAAAAAAAAAAAAAGAAAGAAAAAAAGAACGTCCAGGTCACATTGGAAAAAAAAAAATGTAATGAGGGCATTTTAGACAAAGTGCTGCTGCAGAACTTTTCAACCCAAGTTTTCCTCCCGATTTGGGAGAAAAAAAAAAATTGGCCCTGGAGAGAAAACTTTATCTCCTTTCTCTATTTTCCATCCTCCTTATTTTCACTCCAAACGAACGCCGCGTAAAGCCCCCAAATGAAAGAAGGCCTCTTAATATAAATTAATTACGGCTCCTTCACCTAGGAAAAAAATTTAAAGCGCCACTAATAGAAATAAATTGATATGAAGAGTGAAAATTAAGGGCCGGCCCTTGAAGAGAGAAAATTAGGCCCCCTTGTAACCCATGGTTTATCAAAAAAAAAATAAAAATATAAAGCCCCCTTCCCAAAACATAGAAATTGAAGAGATAATATTCTTATTTAAAATCTGAATTAATGGCTTTATAAATAACTTCATTGATAAAAACTAACATTTATTACTTGAATCTAAGGAAAAAATAGATAGAAAAAACATATTCTCTCCATTTTAAATCTCAAGAAATTAAATTCAGTATTGATTAGTATTTGTTTTCCTGCTCACCTTGCTTCTCTCTAGTCTCCATCTTGATTCTATTTTTATATCATTCTTTGTTGTTTGCTAGCTACTCTTCTTTGATCTTTCAAGTTTGCTTTTATTTGCTCTTCCTTTCTTTTTATTCTTCTTGCTCTTTAGTCATAGTCACCACCACAGGTCTTTTTATTGGACTTATAAAAATTTTAATATTTTCTCGTAAGTCCAAAGTGTACACGTTTATGGCTGGAAAGCATTCCACTTTTTTTCTATGCCATGAGTTATCATGTCAATCTGCAGGAGTTATCAGAACCCATGTGAATTGCAGACTATAGTTACACGTTTCTTACAATTAAGCAATTTTTGAAAATTAAATTTTATATATTTTTTGTTTTAATTCGAGCTTTAATATTGAGTTGGCCGGTCACCTGTTTTTATTTTAGTGCTTCTACTTATTCACTATGAATATCTAGTAATTTTTTTTTCTTTTTTCCCATTCATTTAGAAAGTCATTAATTTGTTATAAGTACAAGTGTTATCCTAATTTAATAAAATTATAAGTTTAGGAAAATATATTTTATATTAAAATTAATTTGTTAAGTTATGTGATAAATAATTTTTTATTTGTACAGGTTTAGAGTGTAAAGTGATCATATTATTTTCTAAGGTTGCAATTATGTTTTGATAAACCATGTTCTATTGTTCTATACTTTAATTTTTGTTTTATTCCAGATAATTTATACTTTTTCTATCATAGATCATGTTTTATTTTAATTATAAATGTTTACTAAAAGATTAAGGGATAGTAAAAGGAAATGTTAATGAAACTTGAATGTAAAAATTTAATCAATAATTTTGCATCTCAAAGAGAATGATAAATAGATTCTAAATAAAATAAAATAAATCAAAAGTTAAATAAATATTATTTAAATAATATTTAAATAATTGAAAAAAGCCTCATCTAAACTTTTCGCTTAAGGCCTCAAATTTGTTGAGCCAGCCCTGGGAAGGTGCTATGGAGTCAAGTTGTCAACTTGCTTCATAGCTAAATAACAAAAACTTAAATCAATATTTATTCATTTAGGGTCTATTTGGGCAGGATCGGCTCAAGGTATTGTGGAGCCGAAGGTGACTACTTTAAGTGAGTTTTATTCTTATTCTTTGAATATTAATGGAATATTTATTTAACTTTTGTTTTTTTTTCCATTTAAAATTTATTTTTTTAGAAAAAAATTACAAATTAAAATGAACCCATCACAATTACTCATTGACTATACAACTAAAATAAACACTATTTATTGAATGAAGTTATCAAATAATAAAAAATTATGATTGAAAATTTTAATAAAGTTATAAATTTGATATTTCTAAATAAAATTTGAGTATAAATTTATTTATTAGTGTAAGATTGATGAGTTCTATTAACATTTATCTATGAGAGATTAAATGATTGACCCATCCAATAAAAACATTTTTCTTTAACTGGTTTTTCTTTGCTGATAAAGAACAACTTTTATTTATTTATTAATGAATATTTAGAGCTTAATTAATACTTCTATTGATACAAGAATATCTCTATTAGTAAAAATTTAGGGGTCTTTTCTCATTGGAGGCCTTATGCGGTTGCCTATTTGGCTCACCCATTAAGCCGGCACTGTGTTTGGGATCTGCTTATTTTGCTAAAACTGAAATTTTTTTACTGAAAATACTGTAGATAAAGGTAAAAGTTAGCTGAAATAGTACAGTGGGGTCTATAAATAATACCAAAAAGTGCAGTGAGATCTATGAATAGTAACAAAAATAAACCGAATAGTAAAATAAGCTGGTTTTTTAATTTAGAGCCAAACACATACTTAAAAAAAAAAAATAATAAATAAAAACTAGTAAATACAAATGCTCTTAGCAATGAATCAGCAATACTATTCATTTAAAAAGAAAAAATCAAAACTAGTAAATATGTTATTTATAGATGCATTTACATCCGCATGAGAAGAAAAAAAGAACGGATTCGATTAGCACCATAATCGAAGCCAGGTCGGTGAAGTGAAAGTGCTATGGACTATGGAGTCGACTTCTTGGTTAAAAAACAAAAAACACTTCAAAGATTCTGAAAATATGCTGTAGAATCCATAATGAATATAATGAAAGTGAGGTCAGATATTTTTAACTCTTTTGCTCTCGGCCACACATTTCGTTCAACCACATGAAGTTTCTCTTTTGTTGGATACTATGGAAAGGCACACGTACACCCCCATTAAATTTCCAGTTTTCACACTCTGAGACTGAGTCATAAAAAAAATTTTATACAGAGACAGCTCAACATCAAAACTAGTCAATATTATTATACATGCATGGACATCCGCAACTCCGCATGAAAAGACAAAAAGATACGGATTCCATTAACACCACAATTGATGAATTGAACCTAGCTAGGTGAAGTGAAGGTGGCATACTCTAGAGTAGTCAACTTCATGGTTAAAAGCAAAAAACACCATGGTTAAGGCTACGGCATGATATACACGTCTTTCGAAATGACAGAGACAAATGCTTGATGGGTTATTTATTTCAAAGATTCTGACACTGAACGCTATACGCAGGGCCTGCTCAATAAATTTGGAGACCGGGAATAGTTTAGGTAGGACTTTTTCAATTATTTAAATAATATTTATTTAACTTTTAATTTTTTTTATTTTACTTAGAATCTATTTAACATTCTCTTGTCACTTAATTTTTTAGTAAACATTTATAATTAAAATAAAACATGTTCTATGATAGAAAACATATAAATTATTTGGAATAAAACAAAAATTAAAATATAAAACAATAAAACCTGGTTTATCAAAACGCAATTGCAACCTTAGAAAATAATATAATCACTTTACACTCTAAACCTGTACAAATAAAAAATTATTTACCACATAACTTAACAAATTAATTTTAATATAAAATATATTATCCTAAACTTATAATTTTATTAAATTAAGATAAGACTTGTACATATAATAAATTAATGACTTTCTAAATTAATGGGAAAAAAGAAAAAAAAAATTACTAGGGGTCCGTTTGGTTCGCGTAAAATAATTTCCGGAAAATAGCCTATTTTCCGGAAATGTTATTTTCAGGAAAAGAAAATATTTTCCTGTGTTTGGTTGCATTATGAAAATTGTGTGTAGAAAATATTTTCATGTGTTTGATTGTATTCTTGAAAATACTAGAAAATACATTTTCTCACATTTTCTCACCTCCCAAACAAATATTAACATCATTTTCTCAGTCCACAGTCACAAAAATACAAAACCCAAAGAAAATAAATCATCAAATCCGGTCAAAAGGCGAAGGCGTGTAGGTCGGGTGTGGGTTCGAAGTGACGGCGATGGCGTGTGGGTTCGGAGAGATTTGGAGCTCGGAGTCGATCGTTGCTTGGAGTCGGAGTGATCTAGAGCTCGATCGTTGCTTGGAGTCGATTTGGAGCTCGGAGCGATCTGGAGCTTGATCGGAGTTCGCCGGCGATCTGGAGCATCCGAGTTCTCTCTGCGTTCTCTCTTCTTTCTCTCGCTCCCTCTCTCTGTTGCGTTTTCTGAAAATCGTTTGAAGGGAAAATAAAAACGTAAAACGATTTCCGGGTCAAAGCAACGTTTTACACAATCAAAGGAAAATAATTTTTGGAAAATGCTATTTTCAAAGCCAACCAAACATCCTATTTTACGGAAAATGATTTCCTGAAATCATTTTCACCCAAAACAAAAGCAGCCTAGATATTCATAGTCTAGATGTAGGTTGAATAAGTAGAAGCACTACAATAAAAACAGGTGACCGGCCAACTCAGTATCAAAGCTCGAATTAAAACAAAAAATACATAAAAATTAATTTTCAAAAATTGCTTAATTGTAAGAAACGTGTAACTATAGTCTGCAATTCACATGGGTTCTGATAACTCCTGCAGATTGACATGATAACTCATAGCATAGAAAAAAGTGGAATGCTTCCCAGCCATAAACGTGTACACTTTGGACTTTGGAGAAAAATATTAAAATTTTTGAAAGTCTAATAAAAAGACCTGTGGTGGTGACTATGACTAAAGAGTTTTTAGTTCCAATTCCTTAAAAAAAAAGAAAAAAAAGAAAAAAAGAAAAAAGAGAGAGAGAGAGAGAGAGAGAGAGAAACCCAAATCAGTGAAACTCAGCAACAAGTAAAAAAAAATAAAAACTCAGTAGCAAGAAGAATAAAAAGAAAGGAAGAGCAAATAAAAGCAAACCTGAATGAAGATCAAAGAAGAGTAGCTAGCAAACAACGAAGAATGATATAAAAATAGAATCAAGGAGACTAGAGAGAAGCAAGGTGAGCAGGAAAAAAATACTAATCGATACTGAATTTAATTTCTTGAGATTTAAGATGGAGAGAATATGTTTTTTCTATCTATTTTTTCCTTAGATTCAAGTAATAAATGTTAGTTTTTATCAATGAAGTTATTTATAAAGCCATTAATTCAGATTTTAAATAGGAACGTTATCTCTTCAATTTCTATGTTTTGGGAAGGGGGCTTTAAATTTCTTTTTTTTTTTTTTTTTTTTTTGATAAACCATGGGTTACAAATGGGCCTAAGAGGCTGTTTAGTTCACTAGTTTTTATGACTAAATTTTCTATTTTCATAACTCAATTCTTAAAAATGGTGGGACCCATAGCAAAATACTGCACAATTTCTTTGTTTTCATAACTCTGTTTCCAACACTCAATTCTCTACTTTTTAAGTTATGAGTTGTGAAAACTGAAAATAACTTTTGGCTGTTTCCAGTTTTCAATTCTCATAACCCAATGTCATTTTTGTAATTAAACACACAAGGGGGACCCACAAACAGTACCAGCCACACCTTTTGACTTTTTTTTTTCTTCTTCTTCTTCTTTCACTAGTTCGATCTATTCTTTTTTTTTTTTTTTCCCACTGGGTTTGGTGAGGTTGGGTACTAACAAAAAAAAAAAAAAAAAAACCTGCAGCGGTGACAGGTATAGGGCCCACAAATAGTGTGAAAAATATTGAGTGATGGTGCCAAACAAACATGGTATTTTAGAGTGATGGGTGATGAGTTATGATTTATGAGTTATGAGTGATGAGTGATGAGTGATGGAAATTGAGTGACGGAAATTGAGTGAGCAAAAAAAAGCATCCAAACAGCCACTAATTTTCTCTCTTCAAGGGCCCTTAATTTTCGCTCTTCATATCAATTTATTTCTATTAGTGGCGCTTTAAATTTGTTTTCCTAGGTGAAGGAGCCGTAATTAATTTGCATTGAGGGGCTTTCTTTTATTTGGGGGGCCTTAGGCCATTACATCAATTGCTTCTATTGTTGAGCCGGCCCTGAGTAGACCTCCACTCATTGTGTTCTAAATCCTAATCTCATCAAAGGGTCTTTTAATAGATTATTCTATACACACTCATACTAAACCTATCCTAGCAACGGACCATATCCTGCTAAGCTGTACATATTCTGATATGGTTTGGAAGTCCACATGCTTATGGAGGACAATGTCTCATTCCACAAATCTTTCATTTGTGGATGTGGCTGATCAAGTTATGCAAAGGAAAAATGACCTAGAGATTGCAATATTTTTCACAACCAGTTGGATGATTTGGATTAAGCGGAATGAGGCTCGCTATGGTACTCCACGTCCTGACCCCTCTTCTTTAGCCAGGTCTGCTGCAGCTCATGCTATAGAATTTTTGGAAGCTAATTATGGTATTTTGTCTTGAGGTTGTAAGATATCTTTGGTTCCCTTGGTTTTCCTTGTTGTAATCTTCCTTTTAGCAGCTATATTTGTCAGGGGCAGGAAATGTTCTGTAGCTAGTCAAGTTGCTTCGGATCTCCCTCTTGCTGCCCTGTTATTGTATATGTTTCTCTTCATTTGAATAAATTTCTGCCGTTTATCCTCAAAACATTCATCTAACAGACAACATGGCATTTCAATCATAGCATGGCATACACCCAAACATTCATCTAACAATTCATGCTTTATAACCAAAGGCAATAAGCACCATATGACAACAATATTAATAAGGTAGTAGCATTCATCAAGGCATCCAATCAAACATGTTTAATAATTCAAGCATAGCATCATGGGATTAATCAAACATATTCATCATATTAATCAATCATATCGTACTCATCATCTCAATCAAATACATGTTCATGTAATTATACATGACTTACCTTACTTGCCTCATTGCAATATAGCACCTATGCATTAATGCATATTCATATTGTTCATACAAAGCATAAACCCTAATCATTAATCTAACAATTTAGACCTAAACATATTATTCTACTAATTTTAGACCTAAACATGTGAAAGCTAAGCTAACATAAACTAAACATATGATTAAAAAAAAATGTGAAAAGTCACTTTTAGTATCTACATTTTCAGGCGATTCTCATTTTAGTCCCTACATTTTATTTTTACCGTTTTTAGTCCTTATCCTGAAAAACGCTTCCCGTTTTGGTCTCTGCCGTTACATCAAAAACAGAGAAAGCTGACGTGGCAAACGGCTGGAATAAATAATACTAATTTAATGTCCACGTGGCCTAAATTAATAATAAAAAATATTTTTTGGCATTAAAAAATGCCACGTTAGCATATAAATTAAAAAAATTAATTTTAACTAAATAAAAAAAATTAAAAACAGAATCAAAATTTAAAAGTCATATGAATTAAGATCTAAGTGTGTCTTGAACAAGAACACAAACTTAAATCCAAGTACACAAACCCATAAATTAAAAAAAAAAAAAAAAAAAAACCAAACTCTGAGATCAAAGTATATCTTGAACAAGACCAAAAAGAACATAATTCCAGATCTAAATTATGTTCTTTTTGGTCTTGTTCAAGATATACTTTGATCTCAGGGTTTGGTTTTTTTTTTTTTTTTTTTTTTGGGTTTGTGTACTTAGATTTGAGTTTGTGTTCTTATTGTTCTTGTTCAAGACACACTTAGATCTCAATTTATGTAATTTTTAGTTTTTGATTCTATTTTTAATTTTTTTTATTTAGTTAAAATTAATAAATTAATTTTTTTAATTTATATGCTGACGTGAAATTTTTTAATGCCAAAAAATATTTTTTATTATTAATTTAGGCCACGTGGACATTAAATTAGTATTATTTATTCCTGCTGTTTGCCACGTCAGCTTTCTCCGTTTCTGATGTAACGGCAGGGACCAAAATGGGAAGCGTTTTTCAGGATAGGGACTAAAAGCGGTAAAAATAAAATATAGGGACTAAAATGGGAATCGTCTGAAAATGTAGGGACTAAAAATGTGATGTAAAGTGTGTTGTTGAAGTGATAATATAAAATATATTAGGTGGTTTTTGGTGATGAATGTATTTTTAAAGAAGCCATGAGAATGCTACATTTGAATCTCACTCAACTACTTAAAGTTTCTCAATTACCTTTCACTTCTCAGTTCTTATCCTCCAAGATAGAGGGAATTAAGAACACTCTCTGGGTTAGAGAGAAAAAAAGAAGAAGTGTTCTTCTGTTTATTTAAGACACTTACAACAAGAACAGTTGCAATTTGCTTTAGCATAGTTATCTGAGTGCAACTACCACGACTAATACAAAGAGTTGAACTATTCAAACTACAACAGAGGAGATCCTGTCTTTCACTAGGTTTCTAGGGAGGTAATATTATATTTTTCAAGTTTACTGTGAACTGAAGTTTTGGACATAAACTTGGGCATTGAAATCTCTATTTTATTATGGCAAATTGGTCGAATTTGCTTTCAAGATTTTTCCCTCTACGGCTTTTCATGTAACTTTGTGTGTTCATGTGTAATTGATTTTTATGGTACTCTGCGTGAATTTTGTTTGCTTTAAATTTTCTTTATGGAGATTTATTTATCCCAACAAATTTATGGCAGGAGTCCTCCTTGTGAAGTGACTCAAAACTTTTATAATTTTAACCAGATTGCATAAACAAAGCCAAGAAATACTTGGCATCCAAGCTCCTATATTGCAGCCCTCAAGCCATATAAAAGCTGAGTCATTGACCACATTATTTTCATTTTTACAGGGTACCTTCAAACCATGGTTTCTCTAAAAGCGATGCTTACATCATTGACAACATTTTTCTCAGCTGCTTTTGTGATTCTAGGAAATGAATTCATACCTCCCGCAGTTCGCTCTCTCTACTCCATCGTTGTACATTATTTCTTTACGCCTCAGTTCACTCTGATCATTGAAGAGAATGCTGGTCTCAGTAACAATCAAATCTATGAAGCTGCCACAACCTACCTACGTACCAAGATTAGTTATTCATCAAAATCAAAATGTATCAAAGTAAGCAAAACCAATAGGCAAGAGAAATTATCCATTGATATTGTAGAGGGTGAAGAGGTTATTGATCACTTTGAAAACATTGAGCTCAAGTGGAAGTTAAATTCAGAAAAAGAAGAGAAAGATGCTGATCCTCATATTTTTTTTACGCTTGCCTTTGATAAGATATACGAAAAGGATGTGCTAGAGTCTTATTTACCTTATGTAATAACTCGTTTTGTGGAAATACAAGAAGAAGAAAAAGAAAAGATGCGTACGATAAAGCTTTATAGCCGTGATTGTGGCCGTGCAGGTATACCTGGTGGTGAATGGGGTTCTGTTAATCTAGAACATCCAGTTACATTTGAGAAGTTGGCAATGGACCCGGAGCTGAAGAAGATGGTCAAGGATGATTTGGACAGGTTTCTTAGAAGAAAGGAGTTGTATAAGAAAGTTGGCAAGGTATGGAAGCGAGGGTATTTGCTTTATGGCCCTCCGGGTACCGGTAAATCAAGCTTGATTGCTGCCATGGCTAATTACCTCAAGTTTGATGTCTATGATTTGAATCTTTCTGGTGGAAGGTACTCAGATTCAGACTTGAGAAAGACAATGCTTTCAACATCTAATCGTTCAATACTGGTAATTGAGGATATAGATTGCGGTGCAGAGTTGGAAGATCGAGAGCAAGAAAAGAACTCTAATACTTCTTTCACTAAGGTTTCCATTCTTTATTCACATAAAAACTTGTTGCCATTACTCCAATATATATATATATATATATATATATATTTGAGAATTAACAGTTACTCCGATTATTTTTTTTTTTTGAGAATTAATAATTACTCCAATATGTAGTTTACTAGTAGTCTAGTATGGTGGAAATTAGATTATTATTACACTTTAGACAATTTTCATGTGATTCTTAGATGGATTTTATTTGATAAATGTGTGTTGTGTGGATATATATTGAGTCCAAGATCAGATATATAGACTATAAATTTTTACAGTAAACTTCAATTATAACTCTTTTTTAGGGCAAAAGTGTTATAATTGAAATTTCTCGTAATCATTTGACTTTTATTTATTTATTTTTTGTTTGTTGTATACTACAAATATGAGCAACACTTTCCTCTAGCTATATAATTGATTGCCAACTCATTTTACTTTGTTGATTTAGGTGTCACTGAATCAATTTATGACATATTATTCATTTTCAATGACTCAAGTATGTGAGCTAGTTTGTTTTAGATTTGGCTATAATTTGTATGAGATATTTATCTCAATGAGTCTAATTAATTTCTAGCCTGTTTGAAAATTTTCCTACCATTAGATTGTACTGTATTAGTTTTGAATCCGAGAATTAGTATTTTTTTTCAAAAAAAGAAAAAGAAAAAAGAATAAGGATACCTACTAATCATCTCTTTAAATCACAATGAAAAATTTGTGTATATACAACTTTTACTAAATACATATGCTATGAACTATGTCAACAACTAACACCACTATCAAACTAGCTAATGCAAATGACATACTCTTATGATTTCATCTAACAATATTTACTTTCATGGTTTTTTTTAGTTCACACTGTCGGGTTTATTGAACATCATAGATGGATTATGGTCGAGCTGTGGAGATGAGCGAATTATTGTGTTCACCACCAATCATAAGGACAAGCTTGATCCAGCTTTGTTGCGCCCAGGCCGCATGGACGTGCACGTGCCCATGTTTTATTGCACCATGGATGGGTTCAAGCTGTTGGCTTCTAATTATCTTAATATCGAAGTTGACCACCAACTCTATAGAGAGATTGAAGGATTGTTGGAGAATGTAGAGGTTACCCCAGCTGAAATTGCGGAGGAACTTTTGAGGAGTTATGATCTCGATGTTTCTCTTAGAGGAATTGTCGAGTTTCTCGAGGAAAAAAGACTTGGGAATGCAGAAAGCATGTGATGGGTTGTGGATATCATGTATGGGTGGGGTATGGCTATTTATGAATGATATATGTTGTTAATCTCTCTTTGTTAGCTACTATTGAAACCCGTGACTCTATGATGCTAATAAATTGACCTTTGGGTTTGGTTCCTTAAAATAAATAAAAATCTCTTTGAGATAAATATATACATGTATGTTCAAAATTGGGTGAATACACCTTTTTTTTTTTTTTTTTTTGAGAAACAGCACTAAGGTGCAATATATTACGAAATACCAGCTAAATCAGCATGGTAAGAAGTCATTACATCAGATGAAACATCTTCCATCCATATTACACAATTTGAAAAATTAACAGCCAATTGAGCCAAGTTGTGTGCAACTGTGTTGCCCTCTCTCTTAGTATGAGAGTAGGAAAATTTTGAGAACCTAGCAGATAAATCTAAGGAATCCTGAAGCAGTAGACCGAACGGGGCTAGTCCAGTGTCCTTGAATTTTAGCGCCTCCATCACCTGTAGAGAGTCTCCCTCCAGAACGGCATCTTTAATGTCCATCTCTCTAGCAAACACAAGGGCTTTGTTGGCAACCAAAGCTTCGATTTCCACTGGCTGGAGCTGTTGTGAAATCCGGGCAGCCATGGAAGCCATAACAAGTCCCTTATTGTCACGAATGATTACTCTCAGACCAGAACTTTTGTCCTTGGCAAAGATGGCGCCATCAAAATTGATTTTAAACGTTTCCTTATCAGGAGGTTTCCACCGTGCCCTTCTCACCGGTCTGCTGGGGAGTGGTGCGATTTTCAGAGCTTTGAACTCAACAAAGCTGTCGTGAGCCCACTGTGAGATTTGGTTAAGGGGGCGATGGTTCTTTTGAGTCCGTATCTGCTTTCTTTAGTGCCACATGGACCAAATATTGAAAGCAAAAAGCACCAGATTCCTTTGATAATCAAAAACCTAGGCCATGAGCTCGCTAAAACTTAAAAAGCACCGTTGACTCTGAAAACTCCACATGGTATTCGCTCCCCAAACTTCATCCAGCATTTTGCAACTCCACAAAGCGTGCAAGGTGTCTTCAATTGCTTCCTTGCATCGATCACAACACTGCTCTATAATAATTGTTCGCCGGAATAGATTACATTTCGATGGGAGAGAATTACGGCAAGCCCTCCAAATTAGATTTTTTACTTTATTTGGACATTCAAGAGCCCAAATCTTCTTCCAAAGCCCTATCTCATGGCCTTGATTCACATCCACCTGAAAACCAACTTCATCATCTTTCAAGAACCGGTAGCCGGTTTTACAACTATACCTCCCATCTTGCTCCCACGGCCAATACATAGAGTCCTCCATGTCTTTTCTGGCCAGCGGGATATTCTTTATTTCTTCAGCTTCTTGTGGTGCAAAAATTCCATCTATCATCGTAGCATTCCATGTTCTAGTTTCCTCATTAATTAAGGAATCCACTGTGGCTTCTTCCATTGTTTCCACCATTGGAGAGAGTATCTTGGTTGGATGTTTTCGGGGCAGCCACTGGTGTTGCCAAATTTTTATGGACTTTCCATTCCCCACCCTCCAGTAAGCACCATCTAGAATAACATCCCGGCCATGTAGTATACTTTTCCAAGCATAGGACCCGAAACTTGTTTCCTTAGCTTCTAAAAGAGATTGATTAGGGAAGAACTTTGCTTTGAAAACTTTGTAAAAGAGGGTTTCCTTATTGTGTAAGAGCCGCCACGCTTGTTTCGCCAAAAGGGCGTCATTAAAATGAGCCAGATCGCGAAAACCCATACCACCTACCATTTTTGATTTAGTCAGTTCACTCCATTGGATCCAATGAATTTCCCTTTATTTCCCCTTTGCCCCTACCAAAACTTCTTTATCATCGCCTCAATGTCGTCACAAAGACCCAAAGGTAATTTGAAACATCTCATAGCATAAGTAGGGATAGCTTGGATCACAGATTTGATTAAAACCTCTCTACCCACTTGAGAAAGCAATTTACCCTCCCATCATTGGAGTTTTCTCCAAACCCTTTCTTTTATGTAATTGAAGCTAACCTTCTTTCCTCTACCTATCAAAGAGGGGAGACCCAAATATTTCTCATAAGATTTCACTTCTTGGACTTGGAAGAGATTCTTTATGCTTAATTTTGCTTCATCCGTGGTGGATTTACTAAAGAAGATTGCAGTCTTATCCTTGTTAATTTTTTTCCTTGACCAAGACTCATATTCACCCAATATCTTCAACACATTATGGCAATCCTCAGAGATTGACCTACAGAAAAGCAGTCTATCATCTGTAAAAAACAAATGGGTTAGCTTAGGGCCTCGTTTGCACAAGCAAAAGCCCCTGATATTCCCATTCCTTGCCGAATGTTTTATGAGAGCATGAAGTCCTTCCGTACATAAAAGGAAAAGGAAAGGAGATAGTGGGTCTCCTTGCCTAATTCCTCTCTTAGGGTGGATCATCCCAATTGGTTCCCCATTCACCATAATAGAGTACGACACCGTTTTCACACAACTCATCACGGGAGAGACCCATCTAGCACAAAAACCCATTTTCTCCAAAAGCCTTTCCAAGTACACCCATTCGACCCGATCATAGGCTTTACTCATATCTAATTTGATAGCCATATACCCATGTTTCCCTGAATTATGTTGTTTCATATGATGGAGGGTCTCAAAAGCAACCATAATATTATCTGAAATTAGTGTTTCCTTAGCAAAGGCAGATTGATGTTCAAAAATTAGGGAAGGTAAAAATTTCTTCAACCTATTAGCTAAGACCTTAGAATAAATCTTATACAGGACATTGAAAATACTAATAGGGCGAAATTCAGACATATGCTCAGGATTAGCTATTTTAGGGATAAGAGTAATGAGTGTATGGTTAATGGGTTCGGGTAGGATACCTAAATTCAACCAAAAGAGATTGGCTGAAGTAACATCATGCTTCATCGTCCCCCAAAAGTGTTGATAATACAACGGAGGCATACCATCAGGACTCGGAGCTTTTAGAGGAGCCATCTGATCCAAGGCTTCCTTCACTTCCACTTCCGTAAATTCCTTCATCAAATCCGCATTCATCTCCTTAGTCACCATGCGAGGGATTTTCTCAAGAGAGTCAACATCAAGAATCGGATTGGAGGTGGAGAAAAGATCTTTGTAGTAATTTTCCATCACGTGCCCTATTTCCTCTTGATCGGTCAACCAAGCTCCATTCCGGTCTCTTATTCCTCTGATTAAATTCTTCCTAAATCTCTTTGTAGCCTTACTATGGAAGAAAGCTGTATTGCTGTCCGCTTTGCTTAACCACAACACCCTAGATCTTTGACACCACATCCTTGATTCCCAGTCTTGCAACAAGTTAATCTCCATTCTTAGGCTCCTAACCCGAGTATTATTTCCACTTACCATAGCCTCATTCTCGGCCAAAACCAGTTGTTTCTTCTTTAACTCTAAATCCCTTCTCACGTGCCCAAAATTGTGTTTATTCCACCATGATAATCCTTGTTCACATTTAGCCACTTTTTTCAGAATGGCTGTGCTTGGGTTTGAATCCCTTGTACTACTCCAAACTTCCTCTACCATTTCACCACATGATGGATCCAATAACCACATTTCTTCAAATTTGAAACATCTCTTCTTTCTAGGTTCCAGCAGCCTTGACAGATTGATCAGAAGGGGAGAATGATTCGATGACATACAACTAAGGTGGTGTACCCTAGTTCCTGGAAATCTCTGAAACCAAGAATTTGTAGCCATGCACCAATCCAATCTTGTTCGTATAGAATGCCCATCAACATAATGCTTTGCCCACGTGAATTTAGGCCCCACAAATCCTAAATCCATAAATTGACATTCATCGATCACATCTCGAAATAGTTGCATTTGATTATGGTCTCTAGAAGCCCCACCCCACGTTTCCTCTTGGAGGACTATTTCATTAAAATCACCACCGCAAATCCAAGGGATATTCATTCTATTATTTAAACTTCTCAGTTTGCTCCATGCCTCACTCCTCCTGTGGGTTTCGGGTTCTCTATAAAAACCAGTGAAACGCCATGCATTATCAGAATTCCCATTGATGATCGTATCAATAAAATACCTATGGGAATCAACCACCTCAATGTTAATAGAATTTTTCCAAAATAATACTAACCCACCACCTCTATTCAACCTTGGAGCCACCCACTTCTGGTCAAAATTAATCTTGCTCAAAGTATGATCTAGCCTTGCTTCATCTGCCCATGTTTCGGCTATAAACACGACAGAGGGATCTTTTGCTTGTATCAAACTAACAAGCTCATTTTTTGTATGTGGGTTCCCAAGCCCACGACAGTTCCATAATAATAGACTCATTGCTTCTAGCAGGGCTGATTAACAGCCTCCGCCAATATCTTGTTTTTTGTTGCACCTCCATGTGAAACCCTTTTTTTTTTGAGTAACTCATTTTGGTTTGTTGCACTGCCTAAACTTCTTTTTCCCCCCACTGCTTCTGACATAGCTGCATCGGCTTCGACCCCTATTCTAATAATTCTTTTCCAAGTCCCCTCAGCATACCCGTGATTGACAAGGTGATGTGGTATCTCTACCAAAGGTGGTGGTATCTCTGCCAAAGGTGCTCTTGGAGGTAAGGACAAATGGGCTGAGAGTGTTGAAGTACATGACACGATAGCTTTAATGACTCTAGGTTGGCCCACGTGATTTTCCTTTCCTGTGCTAACTCTAGAGCTGGATGAGGCAATGCTTTTTGAATCATACTTTCTTATTTCTTTATCTATCTCTCCTATAGCTTCCTCAAAAGACTTTTCTGACTCCTTTTCCACTGCTGACCCAGCCTGCTGTGCTATCACATCTTCCATGACTCCCTCCTCCGTTGATTGCCTTGAATCATGTTGTATACCTCCTGAAAAACCGGCTTTATGTTTCCTTCATTGGGGACTCCAAAACTTTCCTTTTCAAGCCTTATACTCTTTGGCATTATACTCTATTTTTCCAGCCTAATAATGGCCGGCGTTTGCTTACCTGATCGGACTACAACCACTGGCGCTGCTTTCGCTCCTCTGTGCTTCTCCGTCGCCGCTTCATGTTTTCCGTCACCACTTCGTGTTTTGCTAATGAAGATACTGGGTACTTTAACCACATATTTTCGGGATGCTACAAATGGTGCTGCTTTAAGCCATGGACCGTATTGTTGTGACTCAGGCAGGAGGCTTCCTTCACTTGCAATCCAAAGCTCTCAATCATGGTCATCATGCGTCAAACAGCCACACCAGAAGCACAGGCTAGGAAGCCTCTCATATTTGAAGTGCACCCACAACTCCTTACCATTGTCAAGTGCAACCACTCATCCCCTACTCGATGGTTGGGTGACATCTATCGTGACCCGGACACGTATGAAGTTGTCTCCCTCTGTTTCAGCTTCTTCAGTCCCTACATTAACCTTACCAATCACTTCACACAACTGTTCAACAATCTTTTATGTTCGAAACCTGATTGGAAGATCATGGACTTGCACCCAGAATGTCATTTACTAAACTCCATGTCACCTACGTCCTTTTCCTTCCCATACCGTTGCAAAACCATTAGACGTCTATCAAAACTCCAAGGTTCTGCTGCCATGACTTTCTCCATCTCATTCTTATCATCAAAAGAAAATAAAACCACATGATCACTTTCCTTTTTGATTTTGAAACCATTTCTTGATCTCCACAGGGGTGTGAAAGTCTTAGCTATAGCATCTATGGTTAGGGCTCTCTTAGTCAAGAATTTAGCTGCTAAAATATACTCAGTCTTCGCCTGCTCCTCTTTGATGCGGAAGTTTAAACCTTCGCAGTCCGAGAGAGTTAGGCTGTTCCAAGTTTTCGTGAGTTCTTCCATCCTAATCTATGAACTGTTTCCCAAAATCCCTGAATAAAAATCCAACAAAGCCTCAAGGTAAACCTGTTACCTTAAGGGACAGAGACACCTTCAAGAGAAGGGACATCAATTCTACACTCTAGGAGAGGGTTGAGAGCCACCCTTTACTAGCAGAGAGAAACTGCGAGCCTTCTGTCGGCAAAGTGGTTGAAACTTAGGTCCATATTTTTCATTGAGATTAAATTTTGTAAAGATGTGAAATAAAACCTATGTTTTACCCTGCCAATCCCAACATGCCATATCATCTTATCACATATTTAAGAATAAATACAACCACACTCAATTAATTCTAATACCCATATATAAATTCAGCTAAATTAGGAGTTTATTGAGATGTTATTAGATGCGGTAAGATGTATTGAATTCCAAGTATAATGCTGATGTGGTAATATTTTATTAGATGGTGTAAAATATGATGAGTATGCATGATACATTGGGTGGGCATGTTTGGATGTTGAGATTTAATATCTGATACATGTGAACTTAATTTTAATTCACTACCATTAATTATTTGTTTAGCATGAGTTTATTTTCTTTGTAATATTTCACCTTGTACGTATGGGTTTACATGCTAACCTCTTAGGTTATAGTGTAAAATTCCATTACATAAAAACAAACCTTGAGTTGAAAGCATTTCCAAAATAATTTTCAACTTGTTTCAAATTATCCAAACTTTCAAAACTTGCTTTATGAAAATACTCGCAAAGAGTGAGTTGTTTTTAAAACAAAACACATGAAACCCATTATTTCCTTCTAAATGCCCATGGGACTTCAATTTCAAAACATCATGAAACTTTTCCATTAAAAAACATTGGCTAAATCACAAAATGCACATTCTAACTTTGATCAAAATTAGTTAATTAGTTTATTTATTTTTACTTTCATTCAATTAGCTCTTCAAGTTTTAAGTTTATTCTTTCTCAAAAAAAAAAAAAAAAAAAAAAAAAGGTTTTAAGTTTGTTCAATTCAGGTCTTCTGTTTACATCTATTAGAAGAATATCATTAGAATCCAACTAACTACTTAAAAAATTTTGGAAAAAATAAATAAATAAAATAAAATTTCTCATGTAAAAATTCTATCAAATTAATAAAAATAATTTTTGAAAAAAAAAAAGAGATGTTAGCTATATATAATTCAAATATGCAAATTATTTTATCAAAAAAAAAAAAAAAAAAAGTGATTGAAGCATACGTACTTTCAAAATAAACCTTTGGGAAAAATGCCCTGATATCCCCTAAATTTTAGAGTAATGGTCATCACACCCCCCTTAACTTTTATTTTAGCCAATTTGCTCCTCAAAACTTCACACATCTGCTAAATCAATACTTCTGCTGCAAGCTTCTTGGTTTTCTCAGCCAAAAAATTGTTCTCAAATCTCAGTGCTCTAATAGTCTGATTGGCTTCATCAAACTTCGTGGAGATTTCTTCTCATTCAAGCTCCACATCATTGACCTTCTTGGTGGCCAACCTATAAAACTTCTCATGCTTTTCCGAGACCTTGTATAACTTTGCATAGGCTGTGTGGATGTCATCTTGTTCATCCATCTTTTCAAACTTAGACTCCACCAAGTCTTCTTCTTCATCCACACCTTCAACAATCCCCTTAGTAGGATTTACTATGGTAATAAAGGCATTAAAGATTCCATCATCCTCATTGTCCGAATCATCCTCAGGTTCGGTGTCACTCAAGGTAGTAGCAAGGGGCTTGCTTTTCCCAATGGTCTTGAGATAAGTTGGGCACTCTTGTTTCATGTGTTCAAAGCCTTAACACCTAAAACACTTTGGTCTAGAGGGAACAGTGTATTGACCGCCATCCCTAGCATCCTTCTTCCCTTTGTCTTGGCTCTTGAACTAAGACGAACTGGATTGCTTGCGATCTTTGTCAAATCCTTTAGCATTGGCATTCTTCATAAACTTTTGGAATTGCCTTGTAATGTAGGATTTCATTTTAGAATCTTCATCGTCTGAAGACTCATCTATGTCACTGCTCTTACCCTTCAATGCCATGCTCTTACCCTTACTAGATTTCCCAATCCTTGTCAAACCCAACTCATAAGTATATAGATTGCCAACCAGCTCTGTCAAAGGAATTTTTTCAGTATCCTTTGATTCCTCAATTGCGGTGATATTGGCATGAAATCTCTCGGGTAGAGATCTGAGTACTTTTCTAATAATCTTAGGTTCGGAAATGGTTTCCCCAAGACTAAAGGCTGAGTTCACTATGTCCCTGAGCTTGGCATAGAACTCATCGAACGACTCATCCTCCTCCATCTTGATCTCTTCAAAGCTTGTAGTAAGCCTCTGAAGCTTCGAATCTTTGACAGCCTTGGTTCCTTCATAGGTTGTCTCGAGGATGGTCCATGCTTCCTTGGTAGTTTTGGTAGAGGATATCTTCTTAAACTCCTCATTTGTGACCGCACTAAATAAAGCATTCAATGCCCTGCTGTTGAAGTTAGCCACCTTGATCTTAGCATCATCCCAATCGACTGGCGCTTCCTTTGGCTTGGTCCAGCCTATCTCCACAGCTTGCCACACTTTTTCATCTAATGACTGCAAGAAAGCTTTTATGCGTACTTTCCAGTATGCATAATTAGTGCCATCAAATAAAGGAAGTATAATCAATAATTGTCCTCTATCCATGACAACAGGGGTCAATGGATCACACAACAAAGATTAATCCTAATCAGAGTGTGCCTGCTCTAATACCACTTGATAGGCCAAGAATGTATTGACCCCTTGTGATAAATTAACCAATTAATTAGCCAAGTTATCTCCTTTTATGATTTATCGATCCCAACCTTCAATTAATATGCAATACGCGTGGTAGCACAAATAAATCACCAACTAAGTTAATATGCAGCAGAAAATAAAGTTGACATGGTGATTTGTTTACGAATGGGGAAAACCACCGAAACAAAACCCCACAGGGTGAATTTACGGTCACCACTCCCAAGAATCCACTATTATCAAAACAAGCAGTTACAAGTAAAGTAATCCTAGTACGTTATGCCAACTTATAGTTGAACCCTTACCCCAATACCCAATTGGACTTGTTCTGTAGTGACAATCTCTTCTTTTTAATACACGGCTCCCACTACGTGACTAACCAATTGATGCACGGATCCAAGTGTGTGACTAACCACCAACTTGAGAAGGATGTTGGCTGCAAAGTTCTTTAGTTCATCAACATGATGAAGATCACGAAGCTTCTTGGTTACAAAACCCTACGACGTACAAACGCAACAGCTTCTTCAGGAGAAAGATAAACTAGGGCATATGTCTCCGGTCACAATATGCTTGTGAAAAACTTTTGCATTAAGTTGCATCAGCTGTGACGGCCCTTAAAATAATCCTTATATATGTTTAGAGTTGTGAGAAAAGAAAGCCTAAACAAATATACACGGATTGGTGTGAAATCAGATCTGAAAAATTGATTTTTGTAAATCTTGATAGATAGGTTATCTATCGAGAAGCTATCGAGCATTGGGCTAAACAAGCTTTTTAAACCTCGATAGATGCTATATGTCAAAATAGCTGTCGAGCTTTAAAATCCAGCACTTCTTCAATTTTTTCTTGGACAGATTTGTATGGCTTTAACACTTGGACTTGAACTCTTATTCCTTGAAGTATTAAACACATCCTAGATCTATCAAATTACAAGTAAAGTGCGTTTTGTCATAAGATTAGCCAATTCTAAATGAAATATGTTCCTAACATGATTCACAAATGTCCTAAGCAAGAAATTGCCGTGTGTGAGTTCATGCCTCCATCGATCTAGTTGTGTTTTTTTTTTTTCCTCACCACTTTCTGCCCATTGAATATTGTTTGCAAGTGTTAAAGAACATGGATGAAGGGTTTGGGGTTGGGGTCGGAGTTGCTGGGATATCAACCGTGTAAACAAGTTTTTTGTTTAATAAAATAAATAACAAAGTTTCAATTTTAATTGTGGAGTGGTTGATTTTCAATGAATAATGGGTTCATAGACTCGAATTACACTAAGACCAAGTGGACTAAGAATATGATCTTTGCAATAGATACAAGGACAAAACTATGTTATTTTCTATGAACTTTTTAAATTATAAATTGAACCCAGCAAAGCAAGAAAAGAGGGTTTGTTTTTTTGGTGTGTGTTGTTCTTACCAGCATATGTTCCAAGGGCATGAAAAACTTAGAACTTTGGTGATGGATTTCGAACGATGGTAACTGTGGTGACCGTGGAACGACTATTCTCTCTCCTTTCCATCAGTTTTTTGTGAATTGATTTTTTTAATTTCATTTTGCCAGTGAGAGACGTTAGTTTTTCTAACGTTAGAGTAGTAGAATATTGGGCAAAAATGGGCATTTGCCCCTTTCGCCAAAACTTTCCAGCAAAATGCCCCATGTCTGAAACTATTTAGGGAAATGCCCCTGTTTTGAAACTCGATTTTCTAAAAATTGAGTTTCAATTTAAAACTCGATTTTTGGATAATCGAGTTATAGCAAGCTGAAACTTAAAAAAAAAAAAGTTTGTGGAACTCAAGTTCCTTGAAAATATTCAAGTGGAACTCGAGTTCCAGAATTTTTTTTTTTCTAAGTTCAATTTCGCTATAACTCGTTTGTCCAAAAATCGAGTTTTACATTTGAAACTCAATTTTCTAAAAATCGAGTTTCAAAACAGGGGCATATCCCTAAATAGTTTTAGACATGGGACATTTTGCTAGAAAGTTTGTGAGAAAGGGGTAAAACCCCATCAGGGGGTGTGATGGCTTCTACCCTATCTTATGAGAAGCTTCAATTTGATAGGTTTGGACCACAAAAATTCCACACAAACAAAGAGAAGATTGAGATGCCGACTTTACACATAAATTTGTCACAAATTATCCATGGGTGATCTAAAATGTTGGGAATTAGTAAACTAGGCATGTTTCTCTATGCTTTACAACAAAAAGTTATGTTGGATGTTCAGTAGATTACTGGAAAATACGTGCACCAAGGATGACAAAAAATCAACATTGAAAACTTCCTATTTGAATCACCCCACTTCTCAATTGAATAACTCTTTTTTATCATAGCACAAAATGACTCAAAGTCGGTACCTTTAGAAAGTATGTTACACAAAACTTCCAATGGTATCAAGAACAAGCAAAATAGTGTTCGTGAGCATAGTTCTAACCAAGTATGCATAATTTGTACCTCAAAACTAAAAAGACAAAAAAGGGACATGAAAGCTCACTTAGTGTGTAAAACACTTGTGAATGTTTAGACCCCCAAATTCAAGTATTCCAAAACAAGCTTATATTCAAACAATGTATGTGCGGAATGATAAATATAAGCTATACCCAAATATGCAAACTACTCTAAGCCAGAATTTAATCATAGCACAATAGTAATTAAAAGCAAAGAGTAAGGGATAGAGAGAAGCAAATGCAAGATAACACTAGCACGTGTTATCGAAGAGGAAATCGAAGAACTCGGCGAAAAACCTCTCCGCCGCCCTCCAAGTGTTAAAATGATCCACTAGAAAATCAGTTGGGATACATGAATATTAATAAACCCTCGAAGCCTAATCTACCCGATGCACCTAAGCCCTCCAATCTTCTTGCTCTAACAGGGCTATGCCTAACCTTGTCTTCTCTAGCTTACCGGATCCCGCAATTAGGCCATTGCATCAACCAAAATGAATTGGTTCTCTCTTGAACTGCTTCCTAAACACCAAGAACCTTCTCACAGCTCTGAATGTGGTGAGGTAAGGATTTGACTTAAGATCCTCTCATGCGTATAACAATGGAGAGGGTGAGAGTAGAGGAATTTGGAGAATCAAATGTATAAGATTGTGGATGAATCAATCTTTTTGTTCTTTAGGGTTTCTCTCTCAAAATTCTCTTTGGAAGCTCTCTTCATTTCGTGGGTATAAGGGTATTTATATTAGGGTATGCGATGGAATGTGAAAAGTCATTCTTCAACAAAACAGGGTGCATTGGCGAGTCACTCGCGACTGGGATGAGTCGCAAGTTCCAGTCGTCAGATAACAGAAAGGCCAGACTGTACTTTTTGTCCTGTAGTGATCTAACTGTCCTGACCCTTCAACTTCCTCATGCTCCACATGTGTGACACATTCTAGCGAGTCACCACTCACGAGTTAGTCACGAGATTCAATCATGAGTTGCCTCTTGATTGCACACACTTGATCAATTCTTCACACTCTCTCACACACAACCCTTACATTATTCCTACCTAAATACATGGTTTCAAAATGCTGAATTACAAGCAAATTTGGCACGAAATAAAGCCAACACATAGTTGAATAAATTCAACCTTACAAGACAAAAACTCAAAATAAGATGAATCAGATTAGGACCCAAAGCACATGCTTGCAGATACCTTGTGCTTTGGCATTGAAGCTCGTGGTATGTAAGAGAATTTTGTAATTCCCATTCTATAAATTCATCACCCTTTTCACTCAAAAATATAAAACAAAAACACCATAAAATGCCCAAATTCTCTTCCAATCAATTCAAAAAATTTCGAAATAAATAATCCTTCATCAATTCCGAAGCTCCCCTTTAGTTTTAATTTCTAAATCCCTTTTTATTTCATTGTTTTTATGCTTCTAGTCACTATAATGAATAGCATGCTTGTGTGATTTTGAATATTTATAGACATATATAATTAGGCTAGGATCATTTTCAAGCTTATGTTAGTATGTAAGTAAGTTAATTTTCATAATTAAATGAACACATCCACGCAAGTATAAATGGGCACCCCCCCTTTTTTAAAAATTACTTGAGATTTCGTTTTTGTGCCTACCCATTTATATTGTTCTTGAATTAAACTTGTGATGGGGCTATGGATATCATGTTTGGGTGGGTATGTAGCTAATCACTTAATCTTGTTGTGATGAATATATACATATTACGTATATGTTTAAAATTTGATGAATATGTTGAAGAGTGTACACAAGATATAAAAAGAAAAAACCGCACTAACCAAATTACATAATGGGTCTAAAAGTATAAACGGATCAACCCACGCCAACCATGTTTATTCATGGCTAATATATATATATATATATATATATATGCCCAATCAGCTTCCTGTAGAATATTTCAAAAAGATATTAGTTAAGATTCTTATTAGGGTCATATTTTATTGTAATTGGCTAATCTTTTGACAAAATGCACTTTACTTGTAATTGGGTAGATCTAAGATTGGTTTAGTATTTCAAGAAACATGTTGTTCAAGTCAAGTATTAAAGACATGAAAATTAGTCCAAGAAACAAGTGAAGAAAAGCTGTTCATTAAGTCTCGATAGATAGCTTGACAAAAGCCTGCTATCGAGGCTTAATGTGAAGCTTGATAGATAGCTCAACAACAACTCAATCTATTGATAATTACGATTTCAAAATTTCCAAATCTGAAATTCGGCCTAGGCTTTTGTATTTGTTTAGGGTTTCTTTTCTCACAACCTTAGACATATATAAGGCTTATTTTAAGAGCCGTGACACACAGATATAGAGACCAAGTGACTTATTTTCTCTGTGTGAAGCTACTATGTTTGTATGCCAAAGGGTTTTGTAACCAAGTGCTTCCTAATTTTCATTGTTGTTGAAGTAAAGAACTTTGTAGTCAATAACATCTGTTCAAGTTGTTGGAGTTAGTCATGTACTGGGATCCGTGCAAAGTGTTAGTCACAAATTGGAGGTTTGTGCATTAAAGGAAAGAAGGCTACTATAAGATTAAGTCCAATAGGGTATTGGAGCAAAGGCTTAGCTGTAGGTTGGTATTTCGAGATAGGCCAGGGTAGTTGGTAAGATTCATTATACTTGTAACCGCTTAATTATTGATTAGTAGATTCTTGGAAGTGGTGACCTTAAAATCACCTGGTGGGGTTTTTGCCTTACGAGGTTTTTCCTATTTGTCAACAAATCACCGTGTCTAATTTATTTTCTACTGCATTTAGTATTTTTGGTGATTTGTTGGTGCCTTCATAATTTGCATGCAATTGAACCTAATTAATCAACTTGGGTAATTGAATTAATTAACCGGGGTCAAGCTATCTTAACCAACCAAGTGGTATCAAAGCGGGCACACTTTGATTAGGTTTTAATCTTTGTTGTGTGATCCATTGACCCCTGTTGTCATGGAATCAAATTGCATGAAAAGATCCTTTTCTTCAAATACATCTTGCGTTTCTAACCTTTATATGCTTAAGTTTCTCTAAACACGCAAGTCTAAAGGTTACTTGAAAGCTTTATTGATGATTATTGAAAAAGGTCTATTTGTGAGTATAAAAAGACTAGATTGTCTCAAGTTGTTCTTTTACAAGGGCGTATGCTTTAGAAAGATAAAGGCAAGGGTAAAATCATGTGGCTGTCAAGTCAAAGAAAAGACCATACTTGATGACTTAACAAATAAGCTTGAAGTATTCTTCATGATGCACTCAGCCTTCAAAATTATGAACACCTGTCTATGGTATCTTGATAGTGTTTGCTCAAGACACATGACCAGAGACCACACTTTCTTCAAAGAATTTGAATCCAAGAGAGGTGGAAATGTCAAGCAAATCCCAGATAAAGGGAAAGGGAAATATCTCTTTACCAGGACTACTGGATATTGCAAATGTACTGTATATGGAAGGGTTGGGAGTGAATCTATTAAGCATTAGTCAGATTTGTGATCAAGACTTCATGGTGTTGTTCTCAAAAAGGAAGTGTTTGGTGTTAAATGAGTCAGGTGAGCAGCTCATAAGTGGAATTCGTACACTAGACAACTGCTATGGTCTAGTTCCTGATGCTGAGATTGTTTGTAACAACATTCAAATGCCAAATGAAGACTTATGGCACCAAAGGATGGGGCATGCCAAATACAAGCAATTATCAATTGTATCCAAGTGTACGTTTTTAGACCCCTTAAACACAAACAGATTAACCTAGTTATTTAGCCAAGTGATTAACTTAGGTAAATTATTCAGATCTAGGTTAACACAAATATATCATATCATTGAAATAGTGCAGAAAATAAATAACACAACGATAAGATAACCTAGGAAAATCAAACCAGTAAAAAACCTGGGGAGGATTTAACCTAACTATCCTCAAGGTAAAACAGATCCACTATGAAAGAATTGAGGTTTACACAATAGCGACTTAGACCACTAACATCCTATTGCTACCTCGAGTAGGAAACTTACTACCATGACCATGTGACAGCTCCGAATCCACGGACTACTTCTTTCTTTGATCTTCTGTAGCCACAAGTTCTCCTACTTGTGGTATTCTTTAAGTTCTTTAAGCAACAACTGAATCGATCACCAAGCTCTCAACATCAATCTTGAGATTGGAAACCCTAAGTATGTATGAAGGCAAACACCTCTAGATCTCACAAGAGGTTCATACACACAGCATAAACAACAAAACTAAAACGTGGCTAGGGTTTTTCCTTTTATACTTAAGGCAAAACATAAAACCCTACACGTCATACGGCTTGGGTTGAGTTGGAAAAATCTACAGAAAAACAATCTGCACGAGCTTCGATCGATCGAGCCTTGCAGATTTACAAAATAAATCCTGCAGTACACTCGATTCCAACTTTACAAACAAATACACTTTGAGCAGCCTAATTCTAGACTCTAAGTTTTGATCATGGTTTGCCTACATTACACATTGAAGTTCTAATACATTTAGATCCTAAATCCATAGAACCTAACAAACTCCCCCTTTGGCAATCCGTGACATAACACATAATAAAACAAAATGCTCAAAGTTACAAAAATAGCCCAACCATAAACAATTCACCCTAACTACTATCTATCAGTTGCAAGTATAGACAACAACACGACTGAATCAACTTGTATATTCCTGTAACACTTAACAAACACATAAACGCATGTGTGGAAAATACAAGTAAAACAAAGTAAATTCTTGATTTCACATAACATAAAATAGAAGACATATATCATCAATAACCTCATAAATATAAATCAATAGTCAATGTAGTACAATGTGAAACAAGAAACAGAAATAAAAAACAAGATGTCTCCCCCTATCATATACAACTCATCAAAAATAAAGACATTAAAATAAATACATCATGAGCCAAAAAATAAATACAAAGTGAAGCACCTAGATACAATCTAAAGCTCCAAAAAAAAAAAAAATCTCCTCCTATCTCCATCCATATGTACTCTCCCTTTTTGTGACGAATTGCCAAAAGGCAATCAAGACTCATCATCAAAAGGAGGTGGCGGAGGTGACTGTCTAAGACTCACCAGCTCTGCACAGAAAGCCTGAAGTTTCATGAGAACATCCACCAAAAGCTGACCATAAGCCGCCTGTACGGTCATGCCAGTGTCCAACATACGACAAATGCTGGAATCATCCGAAGTAAAAGGTGGAGGAGCAGCAATAGCATTCGGATCAACAAATGCATCAGCAGCTGGATCACCTGTAGAAGGAGGAGAAGGAGGAGGTGCAACACTCGAAGAGGAAGAATCTACTCTAGGGCGTTTAGAGCTAGCTCGCATTTAAGCAGCCCACTGCCTAAGAAAGGTGGCACCTTTGAGAGCTATGATATGAACGGGCTCAGAAGCGGGAAACGCATCTAATCCTAAATGTAACAAAATTCGATGAATAAAAACCGGAAAGAAAAGAGCATGAGTAGAAGAACTACTCCTATGAACCTCAACCAAGGAACGAATGAAAAGATGAGGAAAACTCATAGGAGCATCTGTGACAAGAGCATACAAAAATGCACTTCTCTCGATAGGGATAGTATGCAAATGAGAGATGGGCCAGATAGAATGGCAAGAAATCCAGAAAAAGAGCTAATTAATCTCGGTCAATTCATGAGAGGTGATCCAAGGATCAGAACCCCACTGGATAGAAGATCCAGTAAGATATGACATAATGTCATCAAGGGGAGGAGACTCATCATAAGGATAGACGGGATGCTAGACCTTAGGCACCCCAAGAGCAGAGGCCACTACCGTAGGAGTAATGGTATTCTTTTCACCCTTTATCCAACTCTTCACAAATTGAGTGTTGAAATCATTGGAGTGGACAGAGAGTTTCGAATAGAACTCTCTGATCAAGATAGCCGGAGGAGGATGGTCCACATCTAGTAAAGGCAACCAGCCCCTACGCTCAAAGTTTCTCCTAATCTCCGAATCAAGCTCATCTAAAACTACCTTTCTCTCAGCCCACACATTCCTAAGAATGTTCAGCTTCTCATATGTCTCTTGGTTTTTCTCACTCAGAAACCTCTCACTATCAAAGGATGGAGTAGAAGAAAAGGTGGATGTCTTATGGGCTCTAGTCTTTCTAACCATGATGCTAAAGATCAGAAAGGATAGACAGAAAAGAGACAAAAGACAAAAAACAAAAAAAACCCAAGGACTGCATCATACATAGTTAGAGCAAAAACAATATAAAATAACAATCTATATGATGCATGAACTATATTACCACAGATGCATGCTCTAATGCAGTGAGAATAGTTCAATTGTACTTGAAAAACACATAATTTGGCTTGAACATTGAGTTTATATCAAAAACCCAAATTTTGAAAAATCCAATTTCACAAAACCCAACAAATTAATCAATTTATCATTACACAAGGTAGATAACAGTATATAATGACAAAATGAATCAATAACTCAAGCCAATTTCATCAATTTATGCTTAATTGAACAAAATCCCCAATTCGGGTAGTTTCAAGCCCTAGAAATTCATTCAAAAATAAAAACCCATTGATCAATTTTGAAAGAAATCATTGAAAACACCATAAACCCCAAAATCTCATAGGTTCAAAATTTTCCCTTTAAATGCATGAAAAATGCATGAAAAATGAGATTAAACCAAAAAAGAAAGAGCAAAATAGTCTTACCGGCACAAGAAGACAAAAACCTTGAAAAAAATTTGAGGGAAAACGACAAAAAATCACTTGAGCTGGATTGGTTGAAGGTAGAGAGCCAAAAAGCTTTTTGAAAAAGTGAAGAACACATGAAAAGCTTATGTTTTAAAAAAACCATCTAAACGATTTTCGATAGGTCGAAAATTAGGTTCGATCGATCAAAAATTAATTTCGATCAATCCAATACCAATCGAGCTAGGCAGATTCAAACCAAATTTTTAATCACAATTTCAATCGGTCGAGAAATAGGTTCGATCAATCGAAAATTTGGAAAAATCAAATTTTTAAAAAACAAAGAATTTTAATACAGAAACTCCTCAAAGCATAGTATTTAATGAATGAAATGCATGAGTATGAGATTAAAAGTTTTTCAAAAACCCTTGAATTTAACCCAAAACTTTCAAAAAACAAAATTTTCACTCAAATTGTCCTCAAATCTCAAAGTTTAAACACATTTTGCATTAAAATCAAGGAACATTTAATCTTAGAGGGCCACAACAAGATCACACACAATATAATGTACCAAGTTTAGCAAAGAGTAACTTGTGTAGTGTGTGCAACTAGCAAAAGCTTGAGATACATGTGAGGTGATATGTGAATAGTAATCAATCACAATTTTTACAAAATTCATCACATAAATTTGAAAGAGACTATCACCTAAAGAGTTACATCACATAAATCCACATCTCCTAGATTAAAAGCTTGCAATCATGTAAGTTTCTTGATTTGCCTCATAATGTACATACCAATTTTATTTGATTTGAAACTTATTGAAATAGCCAAGATAATATACACACCAATTTTAATCGATTGTGAAGTTATTATAGCCCAATAATGTACACACCTTATGTTCTTTTTGTGCATGTGATACACTTTCTCGAGCACAAAATCTTATGATATGCACTAAGGTGTTCATGATTGGCTAGTAAACAGTGGTGAGATGGTTATTTATGCATTTCTCATTAAGTTCAAGTCCAACAATCAAAGACATGTGACATCAAGATCAAGATCATGTGATCAAAAACTATAAACAACTCTTACACAGCATGCACTACAAAGCTCAAACTAGTAAAGTGCAATAAAATAAGCTCATCCAAGCTAAACAAGGTACATAAACATGTTATGTAAAGATAATATGGCCAACCTTGATTTCATATCCAAGAAAAATTAATGCAGAACACATTTTTCTTCCCTTTTCCGTATTTATTTATTTTGCAAAATAACAAAAACAACCTAGTATGAAATGCATGAATGTTATGCAATGCAAATCCTAAAAAAAAAAAAAAAAACAATAAAGATGAATGGTCACAAAGAATAGAGAGATGAAGCACAAGGACCATGAAAGCTAAAAGATGATCAGGGACACAGAATCACACCAATTACTTGACGAAGTGTCTCAAACTTACTTCTATCAAGAGATTTGGTGAAGATGTTAGCATTCTAACGTCAGTAGGGATATACTCAAGAGCCACAATCTTTCTTTCAACAAGATCCCTAATAAAGTGATATCTAATATCTATGTGTTTAGTCATAGAGTGTTGAACAGGATTCTTAGAGATATCGATAGTACTAGAATTATCACAATGAACAACCATGGTGTCTTGTGTTATCCTATAATCACTTAAAAGCTTTTTCATCCAAAAAAGCTGTGAACAACAACTTCTAGCAGCAATATATTCTGCTTCTGTAGTAGACAGAGAGACAGAATTTTGCTTTTTATTCATCTAAGCAACAAGATTGGCTCCTACATAAAAACACCCACCAGTGGTGCTTTTTCTATCATCAGCATTGCTGGCCCAATCTGAATCAGAAAATCCAGCAAGAGACAAATTTGACTCTTTGCTATAGAACAATCCATAATCACAAGTTTCACTAACTTATTTTATGATTCTTTTAACAGCATTCAAATGTGAAACTTTAGGATTAGATTGAAATTTAGAGCATACACCAACACTAAAAGAAATATCTGGACGACTTGGAGTTAAATACAAAAGGCAATCAATCATGCTTCTATATAATGTAACATCAACAAACTCACCTGAAGGGTTATTGGTTAGCTTTGCATTAGCAGCCATTGGTGTTCTAGCATGTGCAGCCTTGTTAAATCCAAATCTCTTAACTAGATTTCTGGCATACTTTGCTTGGTTGATGTAAATTCCAAAATCCGTTTGCTTCACCTGCAATTCCAAGAAATAAGTTAGTTCACCAACCATACTAATTTCAAACATATTCTTCATTTCATCTGCAAAAGATTGAGCAAGAGAATCATTAGTAGCACCAAAAACAATATCATTAACATAAATTTGAGCTACTACAAAATAATTCTTATCATTTCGTATGAAGAGAGTAGTATCTGCAAATCCTCTTTTGAAACCATGCTCAATGAGATATGCGGTTAACCTATCATACCATGCCCTAGGAGCTTGTTTCAAACCATAAAGGGCTCTCTTCAACTTGTAGACATCATCCGGTCTGTGAGGATCAACAAAACCCTTTGGTTGTTCAACATATACCTCTTCTTGCAACATTCCATTCAAGAAAGCACTCTTGACATCCATTTGATATAGCTTGAAATTCAAATGACTTGCTATGGCCAATAGTATCCTAATGGATTCCAGTCTTGCTAACGGTGCAAAAGTCTCATCAAAATCAATCCCTTCCACTTGTGTATATCCTTGAGCAACAAGTCTTGATTTATTTTGAATAAAAGTACCATGTTCATCTGACTTGTTCTTGAAAATCCACTTAGTTCCAGTCACATTAACTCCCTTTGGTCTAGGAACTAATTCCCACACATCATTCCGAACAAATTGATGAAGTTCTTCATGCATAGAATTAACCCAATTAGCATCTTGAAGTGCTTCATCTAGTTTTTTCAGTTCAAATTGGGATAGATAGCATGAGTGAGGGATCTCAATCTCATGTTATCATTCAAACTTCCTAATTTGTTTGTGATAGGATGATTTAACTTTACTCTAGAAGACGGACTTTTGACTAGAGATGTGGAGGTAGCTTTTTGTTTTGATGAAGGGCTAGGCTCACTTTGTTCTTGTTGAGTTTCATGAACTGGCGTAGATGGTTCTGGACTTAATGGTACTGAAACAGTATCATTCAACAATAGTAGCTCTTCATCACTATGCTTCCCACTATAATCATCAGGAATAGGATCATCAACTTGCACAGTCTTTTCTTGAACCGGAGGAGTGTTTTCTGAATCAGTTTCTGAACACAGTTCATCATTGATCACCACATTTGAAGACTCCATGACTATTTTAGTTCTTAGGTTGTATACTCTGTAAGCTCTACTAGTGGAGGAGTATCCCAAAAAGTATCCCTTGTTGCTCTTTGCATAAAACTTTTCTAGGTTCTCCCTATCACGCAGAATATAACAGTCACTGCCAAATATCCGGAAGTATTTGACAACAGGCTTCTTTCCTCTCTAGAGTTCTTAAGGAGTTTTCTTGGAATCAAGTCTGAAATACACCCGGTTAAGTGTATGACAAGCAGTGTTAACTGCTTCTCCCTAGAAGGACTTGGGCAACTTTTTGTTATGTAGCATGACACGAGCCATCTCTTGAACAACCCTATTCTTCCGTTCCACTATTCCATTCTGTTGTGGTGTCTTGGGTGAAGAGAACTCTTGATGTGTGCTTTAATCATTGTAGAAGGTAGCTAGCTTTGTGTTTTCAAATTCCCTTCCATGATCACTTCTAATTCTGGCTATCACAGTTCCTTTCTCAACTTGCAATTTCTTGCACAGGTGTATCATCTTTTCAGGAGCCTCAGCTTTATCTCTCAAAAGCACAACCTAAGTATATCTAGTGAAATCATCCACAACAACTAGAATATACTTCTTTCCACCTAAACTCTGAACTCTGGCAGGACCCATGAGATCAATGTGCAAGAACTCTAGCGGTCTTGAAGTTTGAACTGCAGTCACAGACAGATGTTTGGACTTCACTTGTTTACCCATCTGACATGGTCCACATATGCACTTTTCTATCTTTTCAAACTTGGGCAAACCAATAACTGCACCACACTTGGAAATCTTCTCTAATTGCTTGTGACTTGCATGTCCCAACCGTTGATGCCATTAGTCTACTTGATTGATCTTTGCACTGAAACACTTGTTGCTTATACTTGGTGTTATACCATAACAGTTGTCAACTGTCCTAACACCGATACACATACAGTCACCTCCTCCATCAAGTATCTCACATTCATACTTGGTGAAAAGAACATTTAATCCATTGTCGAAAATCTGACTGATGCTGAGTAAATTAGCCTTCAGCCCATCAACATACCAGACATCTTCAAAAACCGGCAACCCTGGAATGTCCAAAGTTCCAATGCCTCTAATCACAGATTTGCTTCCATCTCCAAATGTGACTGTCCTAATCTTTCCCTCAAAGAGTGTCTTGAATAAAGCTTTATTTCTTGTCATATGTCTGGAACAACCACTATCCGAATACCAAAGACAAGAATCACGTGCCTTTAAGGCGGTTAAAGCAGTATAACACAGATAGTTATCATCACATGTAATTATACCAAGATACTCCAGGAAAGACTTAACAAAGGCATCAAGAGACACAATCCAAAAGTAGATAAATTGAAACATTAGCAATAAGAACTTCCAAGTATCCATGAAAACAGGGGTCAAGGATCAACTCTTAGATCAAAGGATCTAAATACTAGAGCTAACCCGCTCTAATACCACTTGTACGTTTTTAGACCCTTTAAACACAAATAGATTAACCTGGTTATTTAGCTAAGTGATTAACTTAGGTAAATTATTTAGATCTAGGTTAACATAGATATATCATATCATTGAAACAGTGCGAAAAATAAATAACACAATGATATGATAACCTAGGAAAACCAAACCGGTAAAAAACCTGGGGAGGATTTAACCTAGCTATCCTTAAGGTAAAACAGATTCACTATGAAAGAATTGAAGTTTACATAATAGCGACTTAGACCACTAACATCCTAGTGCTACCTTGAGTAAGAAACTTACTACCACGACCACGTGACAGCTTCGAGTACACAGACTACTTCTTTCTTTGATCTTCTACAGCCACAAGTTCTCCCATGTGTGTTATTCTTTAAGTTCTTTAAGCAGTAATTGAAACGTTCACCAAGCTCTCAACATCAATCTTGAGATTGGAAACCCTAAGTATGTATGAAGGCAAACACCTCTAGATCTCATAAGAGATTCATACACACAGCATAAACAACAACACTAAAATGTGGCTAGGGTTTTTCCTTTTATACTTAAGGCAAAACATAAAACCCTACACGTCATACGGGCTTGGACTGAGTTGGAAAAATATGCAGAAAAACAATCTACACGAGCTTCGATCGATCGAGCCTTGCAGATTTACATAATAAATTTTACGGTACACTTGATTCTAACTGTACAAATAAATACACTTTGAGCAACCTAATTTTAGACTCTAAGTTTTGATCATGGTTTGCCAACATTACACATTGAAGTTCTAATACATTTAGATCCTAAATCCTTTAGAACCTAACACCAAGAATGATGCTTTTCTGGGAATACCTAAACTCAGTAAGGTAACAATTGCTGTGTGTGGACCATGTCAACTTGGAAAACAAATAAAGGCTCAACTCCATGCTACCTTGACCATAGCTATGGTCAGACCTCTTGAACTTCTTCATGTTGATCTTATGGGCCCAACAAGAATAGAATCTCTTGGAGGAAAGAAATACATCATGGTAGTGGTCGACGACTTTACTAGATTCAATTGGGTCATCTTGTTGCGATCTAAGTCTGAAACTCCTCATCACATTGAGTCATTGTGTAAAAGGGTGCAGAATGAAAAAGGATTGAAAGTTGATCGAATCCGAAGTGATCATGGCAAAGAATTTGAAACTTTCAATTGGAGTCTTTCTGCACTAGTGCTGGCATAGCTCAAGAATTCTTAACACCGATCACTCCTCGACAGAATAGTGTTGTTGAGAGAAAGAATAGGGCAATTCAAGAAAGCCAGAGCTATGTTACACAACAAAGATGTGACAAAAGATCTGTGGGGAGAAGCGGTTAACACTACATGTCACATTATGAACTGAGTGTACTTTAGAACAGGGACAAAGAAGACTCCCCATGAACTATGGAAAGGAAGAAAACCAAATGTGAAATACTTTAGAATATTTGGTAGTACTTGTTTCATTCTAAAGGATAGAGAGAACGTGGGAAAGTTTGACACCCGAAGTGATGAGGGAATCTTTCTTGGGTACTCCTCCACCAACAAAGCTTATAGGGTGCTGAACAAAAGGAATAGAAAGGTCATGGAAACTGTCAATGTTGTGATTGATGAAGCATCAACTTCAAAATCTTCAAAAGCTGCTGAGCAAATGCCAAAGTCAGTTCTCCCCTCACTTTAGAGACTGATCAAGAAGTAGGTGATCAAGATTCTCCTCCTCTTGCCTCACCTAATGCTGTACAAGTCCCAGAAGACTCTGCTACATCTCCTCAGCTTGAAGATTACTTGGAAAGAGAACCTTCATCTAGCATCAAACTGAATCATCCTCCAGAAATGATCATGGGAAACATGAATGAACTAAACTTGAGAAAGCGTACAGCTGATAAATATGTGGCTAACTTTGTTTCTTATTCAAGTTATTTGTCTCAGGTAGAATTTGCCAAGGTTGAAGATGCTTTTCAAGATGAAAGCTGGGTTAAAGCCATGCATGATGAACTTCATCTATTTCAAAGGAATGACATCTGGACATTGGTACCTAGACTGGAGGGAGTGAACATCATTGGGACAAAATGGATATTCCGCAGCAAGACTGATGAGGAAGCAAATGTCATTTGCAATAAAGCTAGACTTGCGGCCTAAGGATACACTTAAGTAGAAGGAGTGGACTTTAATGAAACTTTTGCTCTTGTTGCTCGCATTGAATCCATAAGAGTCTTACTTGCATTGATGTGTCACTTGAAGTTCAAGTTATATCAAATGGATGTGAAGAGTGCCTTTTTGAATGGTTTTCTCAAAGAGGAAGTCTTTGTAGCTTAGCCCAAAGGGTTCATTGACCCATACTTTCCAAATCACGTGCTTTACCTTAAGAAGGCACTTTATGGATTAAAATAGGCACCGAGAGCATGGTATGATCGTCTCACTGAATACTTGGTGTCAAATGGCTTCACAAATGGACAAGCTGATTGAACATTGTTCATCAAGAAAGTTGACAGGGAACTAGTCGTAGCTCAAGTTTATGTAGATGACATCATCTTAGTATCTACAAAAGATTACTTGGCTCACACCTTCACAAGCATAATGCAAACTGAATTCAACATGAGCACGATTGGAAAATTGAACTACTTCCTTGGAGTGCAGATTCGTCAAAGTGACTCAGGTATTTTCATCTCTCAATCAAAATTTACTAAAAATCTTGTGAAGAAAATTGCTTTAGAATCTGCTAGCTCTATCAGAACACCTATGAGTCCAAATATAAAATCCACTGTTTACTTATTAGGAAAGAGTGTTGATCCTTTTTTGTTTAGAAGCATGATAGGTAGTCTCTTTCAACTTACTAATTGTAGGCCTGACATTAGCTACAGTGTGGGAGTGCGTGTTAGATATCAAGGTAATCCCAAAGAATCTCACATCACTGTGGTAAAACGTACTATCAAATATGTTAAGACCACTAGTAACTTTAGAGTACGGTATGATAAAGATACTAATGATGTCTTAATTGGATATTCTGATACGGACTAGGCTGGGAATGCTGATGACGGGAAAAGTACTTCTGGTGGGTGTTTTTACTTAGGTAATAGCCTTGTTTCCTGGATGATCAAGAAATAGAACTCAATCTCTTTCTACTGTTGAGGCTGAATACATTACTACTGGTAGTTGTTGCACCCAACTTCTTTGGATGTAAAAACTCCTTCTCAATTATGGTATTTGTCAAAAGCATCTTACTATTTATTGTGACAATACTAGTGCCATCAACATCTCTAAAAATCCTGTTCAACATTTTTGGAACAAACACATTGAGATCTGACATCACTTCATTATGAGTTGGCTAAAGATGGTACACTCACCCTTAAGTTCATTCACACTGATGATCAAAAGGCTGATTTGTTCACCAAGCCTCTAGATGGTCGACGCTTTGAATTCTTGCGCCAAAATATTAGTGTTATATCAATGGATTGATCTCTCTCTCTGATTTTCTTCATGCATATCATGCATATGCATCTAGTTTGATTCTTTGTTTGTTTTTTTGTTTTTTTTTTTTCCTTTGTTTTAAGTTTTTAATATAAAAAATCAGAAAAATGCAAAAGCAGTCTGTGTTTTTGAGTACTGGTACTTGTGTACCTTGGATGGACTTTGAAATAAAGTTTCCCAACTTTGTATCTCTTGTAGCTTAGATGAGCATCTTCATGCACAACTAAGCAATGTCAGCTTTGTGGCTCTTTTATGTGATTTGGTTGATCTCTTATCTTTCATATCTTAAATCACTCTTTTTGATGGGAAGGACTAGAAAATCCTAAGAGAAAGGCGTAAATAACCATCTCACCACTAAAACTCGTCAATCATAAGACATTTGTGTGCAATTCATAAAAGCCATGCTCGGTAAGGTGTAGCACTTGCATAGCAAAATAAGGATGTTCAAGCTTACATAATTGGGTACTTTCTTTTTTCTCTTATATGCCTATTCATGATATGCTTAAAAGAAAAAAAAAAATATGCAAAGAACATCAAAAGCAAAAAGAATCAAAATACTTTTAATATGGTTGCAAGCGTGTTTCTAGGAGATGTGAGAGTTATATGATGTACCTAGAATGTGATAGTCCCTACTAAACAGTTATGATTGTGTGTGAATATATTTGATCCCCCTATATCATTATTGCCATTTGATGAGACACTTATGCTTTCTTGCAAAAGTTTCAGACACAACATGTGTACTCTTTGCTACTTTTGATACTATTGTATAGGTTGTTGAGGTCTAAAATATCACAGGCATTATGTCAAGGCCCAAAACATCACAAACATTGAAACTTAAAACCCAATTGAGCCCTCAAAGAAAGGGCAAAGCCCAATCCGCCAACCATAGCCCGCTTAAAATAAGTGGGAGGAGGCCACCATGAATGGGCAAGCTTTAGGCCTTAGAAAAGAAAGGAAAAGGAAAAAGGAAGCTCGGCCCAGCCTTTGTGAGGGAAATTTCCTTGGGACCCTAGAAAGGGACTGGACTAGGATACCTTAGGACCCCCAGAAACCTGGGATCCTCGGGAAATGCATAAAGAAATCAACTGGGATTGGGACAGCTCAAGGGAGCATGCTCATGGACACAAAGAACAAAGATGGGTATGTCCCACTAGCCGCCCATGGTTCATAAAAGGTTTGACGATATTGGGAAATTTAGACCCCGGTTGATAGAATTAACAAGTTTTAAACCCAAGTTGTTAATTAGATTTATTATGAATAAAACTTGTTAAAACAAACAAACATCAATATCATGACAAAATCATGCAGCGGAAAAATAAATAAGACAAGATATGATGACCCAGGAAAACCAATGAAACCAACCAATTTCATAGTAAAAAACCTGGGGGGAAACCTTCCCGAAAAGCAATCCACTATAGTAAAGAGAAGTTTCAGATCTAGTACAAAACCTTTGTCCCTAGACTTTACAATCCCCGTAGATGAACTCACAGTAGAAACCTTCTACCGCTTCAGAACCTCTGAATTCTTCAATATATGAACGCCACCCTTTTTGTTGCATGGATCCCAGTACGTGATTAACTCCTTTGCACGAATCCCAGTACGTGACTCACTCACCAACTTGAGGAAGAAGAATGTTGGCTGCAAAGTTCTTCACTTCATTAACAATGAAGATCAAGAAGCACTTGGTTACAAAACCCTAAGGCGCAAAGACGCAGTAACTTCTTTTAGAAAGAATAAGGCATCGGTCACCTTTTGCATATGTTCTCCTTGTATTCTCTTATGTGACGGCCTCTAAAATAAGCCTTATATAGGTCTAGGGTTGTGAGAAAAGAAACCCTACACAAATACATAAGCCTGGCCCAAAAATCAAAAAGCTGAAATTTCGTAACCTCGACAGATAGCAGCTATCGAGGAAGTGTCGAGAAGGTGTCGAGGTTTAATGAATCTCAACAGATAGCAGCTATCGAGAAGGTGTCGAGAAGGTGTCGAGGGGATAGAAACTTTCTCGATCGATCGACCAGCTATCGAGAAGCTATCGAGATTGCGATAAGTATCAGCTGAAGATCTCGACAGATAGCCAGGTATCGAGGAGCTATCGAGAAGGTGTCGAGATTTAATGATTTTGCACTTCAGTTTGTTCTTCTTGGATAGACTTGATGACTTCAACACTTGATCTTGAAACATTGTTTCTTGAAGTATTAAAAACACCTAAAACTACCCAATTACAAGTAGAGTGCGTTTTGTCAAAAGGATTAACCAATTTACATAAATAAGTGACATATGTTCTTAACAAGTGAACACACATATGTCCTAACAATCTCCCCTTTTGGCAATCTGTGACAAAACCACAACAAACAAATGACCATATGAGAGAAGTCATAAATCACTCAACTCATATTCACTTGTTGAGTACAATAAAATCTATCCTAACACAAACTCTTGAAAAACTTTGCAAGAAGAGAGTTTATGGCAAGTAGACTTTGACAACCTGTATTTCTGAAACACTTTAAACAAAACTCATCAAGGCATCTTGTGTGAAACAGAAATAAATAGATTGCATACAAGTAAAGAAACACGTATATAAAGAAAGAAAAGAAACAACACATGTAAAGATAGGTGAAGAAAACATACATCAATATATAAAGAAGATAAGTTCAATGTATGTAAACATGGTCACAAGACCCAATGTACAAGAAGAAGGAAGTAAGCACTCCCCCTAACAAGATGAAACATATCTCCCCCTTACAAAGGAATGTATTTCTCCCCCTAACATGTAGAATCTTATAAAAAGAAACCACATTCCACAATTTCTCCCCCTTTTTGTCATGATTGACAAAGGGTACAGAAAGCTAGAAAGCTTCACCCGAGAAACATAAAAATGATCAAAGATGATCAAGGGGGCACAAAGAAATCCATTTAAATGCATGAATGTAATGAAACAAGATGCTATGGATGACAAGATAATAAAAGGATGCAAAACATGTGAAAAACAAGAAAAATGTTAGGCACATAGATCCTCAAAAACACACACACACACTAAACAAGTCTAACCAATTTTTTATTTCAAAAACAAGTCAAGACAGTTTAGTGAGCATACATTAGCACATGTAAACACTTGTGATGGCCAAATCACATTGTACCTGCACATGTATCAAAAGTAGCAAAGAATATTGCGTGTTATGTGTGAAAAAATCGCAAGATTGCATATGTGTATACATGTTATGAGGATCTGAGATATGAGAAAATAACTTTAACTCACACACAATCATAACTGTTTGATGGGGACTATCACCTTCGAGGTACATCCTATAACTCCCACATCTCCTAGAAAACACGCTTGCAATCATATTTAAAGCACTTTAATCTTTTTGCTTTATATTTTCTTTGCATATTTTCTTTTAAGCATATCATGCATGGGCATATAAAAGAGAGAAAAGAAACACTCAACATGTTAAGCATAGACATTGCACTTTTGCTATGCCGAAGCATACGGATGTCTTTGACACTGCACTTTTGCTATGCCGAAGCATACAGATGTCTTTGACACTGCACTTTTGCTATACCGAAGCATACAGGTGTCTATGACACTGCACTTTTGCTATGCCGAAGCATACAGGTGTCATACTATGATTGGCGGGCAACAGTGGTGAGATGGTCATTTATGCCTTTCTCTTAGGATTTTCTAGTCCTACCCGTCAAAAAGAGTGATATGAGTGTTAAGTTTAAGAGATAACTTAATCTTACTCATCACAAACAAGAGCCACAAAGCTCACTTGCTTAATTGTGCATAGAGATGCTCATCTAAGCTACAAGTGATACAAAATTTAGAAAACTTTGTTTCAATAGCCATCCAAGATACACAAGTACCAATGTACACAAACACACACAGTTTTTGTATTTTTATGATTTTTCCTTCTTATTTTTATTTTGAAAACAAAGCAAAATAAAAACTAAACAACCAAACAAAAACAGATAAACAACATGAATGCATGAAAGAAAGATGCATATGCATGAAGGCATGATAGAAAGATGCAGATGCATGAAAGCATGATTCCAAAAAATAGATAAGAAATCAAGCAAAGAAAGTCCTACTTTAGATAGAAAGAATCAAAGCAGAGGACAACCAGAAAAGACAATTAAGTCTTAGGCTCCTTTCTCACCCACACAGCTCGAGTCTTTGGCTGTGAAGATGAAAAGACACGTGTCCTAGTATGTCTACTGAAGGACAATGAAGAATTAGAATTCTCCTGAAATTGAGTTAAAAGCCTTAAGGCTTTTAATAACTCTCTAAACAAAGGTGTAGGTCCTTGAGAGGAAACCTGTGACCGTTTGGACAATTGCTTATGAGGATACAACTTAAAGCAATTAGGATGAATGTGTCCAGCAACACCACAATGATGACAAACATGAGGTCTAACAAAGGATTTAGAATTAGCCAGATCAGTTTTGGATTTCATACCTTTATTACCTTTCTCAGATTGGGGCACAAAGACAGTCCTTGATCCAAAAGCCGTGGACGAGGAGGGACTGGAGGAAACAGCATATCCTAAGCCAGTTTTATCAGAACTAGGCTTTTGAGCACTCAAGACCTCATCAAGCTTTGCACTAGACATCCTCTCTATTTGAGTTCTAGCTTGACTAAGCTTAACTTCAAGATTCTTGACCTTCTCTTCTAATGAGGTGTTCTCCACAATAAGAGTCTCAACTAATCTTGTAGTCTCATCTAGCTTGACTGACAGATCAGCTTTTTCAGTTTTTACCTCATTAAGCTCTCTTCTACAAAGATGAGAAGTCTTCTCAGATTTTATTAATTCAGTGCCTAGCTTATCATAGGCTTCCTGAAGGGTCAACTTCTTGGGTACTTCATCATCAGAAGAATCCTCACTATCACTAGCACTCTCCACAATCACCTTATCGGTTGTGGTAGCAAAGGCCATAACTTGACGACATTCATCCACAAACTCATCAGAAGAGTCATCCTCAGTATCACTCCAGGTAGCAATCAACCCTTTCTCTTTTGGCTTCTCGGTCTTTTCCTTCATGAGGTAGTTTGGATACTCTATCCTCATATGACCAAAACCTTTGCACTCATGGCATTAAATAAGGGGTTTTTCATTCTTGCCCCTTCTAGAGGATTTAGGTTTCCTAGGAGGTTTGCCCTTATCCTTTTTCCTAAACTGGAGAAGCTTGATAATCTCATCAGTTATGAAAGTCAGATCCTCATCCTCATCTTCATCTTCATCTTCAGAGTCCTCAATCTCTTCCTCTATACCCTTAAGAGCCAAGTTTTTGCTCTTTCCACCTTTTCCCATTGAGCCTAATCCCATCTCATAGGTTTGAAGGTTCCCTACAAGCTCGGTCAAAGGAATTTGATCAATGTCCTTTGCTTCTTCAATGGCCGTGATCTTGGCATGGAATCTTTCAGGTAAGGACCTAAGGATTTTCCTAACAATTTTGGATTCTGCTATAAATTCTCCCAGGTTAAAAGCAGAATTCACAATATCCATGAGTTTAGCATAGAACTCATCAAAGGTCTCATCCTCCTCCATCCTTATTTCTTCAAAACTACTAGTAAGTCTTTGAAGCTTCACAGTCTTTACTGCCTTGGTACCTTCATAGGTGGTCTCAAGAATGGTCCATGCTTCCTTGGCAACTTCCGTGGATGATATCTTCTTAAATTCCTCATTGGTCACCCCACAAAACAGAGCATTCAAAGCCCTACTGTTGAAATTTGCCGCTATGATTTTTGCATCATCCCAATCCATTGGCGCTTCCTTTAGCTTAATCCAGCCAACTTCAACAGCTTGCCATACCTGTTCACCTAGGGCCTGCAAGAAAACTTTCATACGAACTTTCCAGTATGCATAATTAGTTCCATCAAATAAAGGAGGTATAAATAAAGATTGTCCTCTATCCATGACAACAGGGGTCAATGGATCACACTTAGGAAATTAATCCAATAAGAGTGAACCCGCTCTGATACCACTTGTTGGGAAATTTAGACCCCGGTTGATAGAATTAACAAGTTTTAAACCCAAGTTGTTAATTAGATTTATTATGATTAAAACTTGTTAAAACAAACACCAATATCATGTCAAAATCATGTAGCGGAAATATAAATAAGACAAGATATGATGACTCAGGAAAACCAATGAAACCAACCAGTTTCACAGTAAAAAACCTGGGGGGAAACCTTCCCGAAAAGCAATCCACTATAGTAAAGAGAAGTTTCAGATCTAGTACAAAACCTTTGTCCCTAGACTCTACAATCCCCATAGATGAACTCACAGCAGAAACCTTCTACCGCTTCAGAACCTCTGAACTCTTCAATATATGAACGCCACCCTTTTTGTTGCACGGATCCCATTACGTGACTAACTCCTTTGCACGAATCCCAGTACGTGACTCACTCACCAACTTGAGGAAGAAGAATGTTGGCTGCAAAGTTCTTCACTTCATCAACAATGAAGATCAAGAAGCACTTGGTTACAAAACCTTAAGGAGTAACTTCTTTTAGAGAGAATAAGGCATCGGTCACCTTTTGCATATGTTCTCCTTGTATTCTCTTATGTGACGGCCTCTAAAATAAGCCTTATATAGGTCTAGGGTTGTGAGAAAAGAAACCCTACACAAATACATAAACTTGGCCCAAAAATCAAAAAGCTGAAATTTCATAACCTCGACAGATAGCAGCTATCGAGGAGGTGTCGTTGTCGAGGTTTAATGAATCTCAACAGATAGCAGCTATCGAGAAGGTGTCGAAAAGGTGTTGAGGGGACAGAAACTTTCTCGATCGATCGACCAGCTATCGAGAAGCTATCGAGATTGCGATAAGTATCAGCTGAAGATCTCGACAGATAGCCAGGTCTACTTATCATAAGCTCTCTTCTTGCAAAGTTTTTCAAGAGTTTGTGTTAGGATAGATTTTATTGTATTCAACAAGTGAATATGAGTTGAGTGATTTATGACTTCTCTCATATGCTCATTTGTTTGTTGTGGTTTTGTCACGGATTGCCAAAGGGGGAGATTGTTAGGACATATATGTTTTAACTTGTTTAAGAACATATGTCACTTAGTTATGTAAATTGGCTAATCCTTTGACAAAACGCACTCTGCTTGTAATTGGGTAGTTCTAGGTGTTTTTAATACTTCAAGAAACAATGTTTCAAGGTCAAGTGTTGAAGTCATCAAGTTTGTCCAAGAAAAAGCAAGCTGAAGTGCACAGTTTTTAAATCTCGACACCTCTCGATAGCTACCTCGACACCTGCTATCTGTCGAGAATTAAAAAGTCAGAATTCCAATCTGATTTTCTTGGGATCCGTGAATATGTTTCTGGGCCTTCTTTTCTTCTAACCCTAAACGTATAAAAGGATTATTTTAAGAGCCGTTTTGGAGGACATAAGTTGTATTATCATTGAGCAATCTCTGTTTATGCAAATTGTGCTCAACAGACGAAGTTCTTGACCTAGTTCATCTTCCATCAAGAAGTTGCTGTGTCTTTGCACCATAGGGTTTTGTAACCAAGCATCTTCCTGCTATTCATCACGTGGATGAACTGAAGAACTTTGCAGCCAACCATTCTTCCTCAAGTTGGTGTTCTGAAGTCGCGTACTGGGATTCGCGCATTGGTTAGTCACGTACTTGGGAGCCGTGCATCAAAGGTGGAAATTGTCACTACAGATTAAGTCCAATTGGGTATTCGGGTAAGGGTTCAACTGTAGGTTGGTAAGGTACTTGGGATTCCTTTCTTGTAACCGCTTGATTTGATAATAGTGGAGTTTTGGGAGTGGTGACCTGAAAATCACCCGGTGGGGTTTTTGCCGTTAGGGTTTTCCCCATTCGTAAACAAATCACCGTGTCTTTTATTTTCCGCTGCGTATTTAGTTGATTGGTGATTTGTTTGTGCTTCCATAAAATTGCATGATTAATTGATTAATTAATTACTTGGCTAAATTAATTAATTAGGGTTAATCACAAGGGGTCATTCGAATTGTGACCTAACATATATCTATCGAGGTCTCGACAACTGCTTGACAGATACAGTATCTATCGAGATCTACGAAATCAGAATTTTTAGATCTGATTTTTGGCCCATACTGACATGTATGTGTAGGGCTTCTTTTCTCACAACCCTAGACATATATAAGGCTTATTTTAAAGGCCGTCACATAAGAGAATACAAGGAGAACACATGCAAAAAGTGACCGAGTGCCTTATTCTCTCTGAAAGAAGCTACTGCATCTTTGCGCCTTAGGGTTTTGTAACCAAGTGCTTCTCAATCTTCATTGTTGATGAAGTAAAGAACTTTGTAGCCAACAATCTTCTTCAAGTTGGTGAGTTAGTCACATACTGGGAGCCGTGCATCATTGGTTAGTCACGTATTGGGATCCGTGCAAAAGGGTGGCGTTCATATATTGAAAATTTTAGAGGTTCTGAAGCAGTAGAAGGTTTCTGCTGTGAGTTCATCTACAGGGTTTTTAGAGTCTAGGGATAAAGGTTTTGTACTAGATCTGAAACTTCTCTTTATTATAGTGGATTGCTTTTTGGGAAGGTTTCCCCCCAAGTTTTTTACTGTGAAACTAGTTTGTTTCATTGGTTTTCCTGGGTCATCATATGTTGTTTTTTTTTTTATTCTGCTGTGCATGATATTGATGTTAGTTTGTTTTAACAAGGTTTATTCATAATTGTTGAGGCTCATTTTCGGCAAAGCTCAGCAAGACAAAGGGCCCAGAAACATGGGCAGACCAAAAGAAACAGCAGACAGAAGTCATGGCAAAAATGAATGGCTCACGGGTCCATGAGATGGGTCCAGAAGAAGCAAACGAGTTTGAATAAGCCCGGAAAGAGAAAAGAAACAAAACCATAGGAAGTATGAAGGAAAGTAAGAATGGGCCACAGCAGGCCTAACGCAATAAAAAAACAAAGAGAGTAACGGGCTAATGGAGAACTCATGAGCCCAAAGAATGAAGTATAGAGTAATTGGGCCGAGGAAGCCTAAAATGAGTTAGTAGAAGTCCATGGGTGAAACAGAACTAAGATGGGCCAGGGATGCCCACAGGAAAAAAGGGACATTGGAGCCCACAAGAAATGAAAGAAGGAGCCCAGTAAGTATGCTGGGTTACTGAGAAGGAAAACACACGGTAGGCCCAAATGGGCCCGGCAGGATTGACATAAGCAGTAGGAATAACATCTGGCATGGCAGGGGATTCCAAGCCACAAAGCAAAACACCCAAACTAAAGGGAGGCCCAATGATCCGACAAAGCTCAACCTTCCAAAGAAAGGGACAAGTCATGAATGTTGGCCTGCCGGAGATACAATCCACACCAGAAAAGGCCAAAAAGCGCACGGCAGGATATGCGCGCCCATTCTCAGACCTCGACAAATGAATGAAACATCAAGAAGGTAAAGCATGTGTACGACCCAGGAATCACCAGCCTATACCCAGCCACTATGGGAAAGAGTGACGTCATGGGTGAGGGCATGGTTTGGCGGTGGGGAGAGGAGTGGAAACCCATTTTTGTGTTTCTTGCCCAGGCTCTTTCAGTGGGCACAGTCTTGCTGGGATGACATGCCACCCAAAAGAGGCAAGGGTGGGTAAGAACCACTGGGTGAATGCCATGAGAGACCGAGAGGTAAAGGGGACACACTGGACAAAATAGAGAAGGAACCTTCGTTGTCTGAAAGCCACAGGTAAATGGTGGTAGTCAGAACCATTGACTCGGTAAGTGGTTGGCAAAAGGCTCCCATATCAGACTAGGGGTCATGAAGGGGCTAGAACAGTAAAATCGGTCACGGCAGGCTCTATATAAGGGACTCGTGGCTGTGTGCAAAAAAGGGAGGAAAGGAGGAGGAATCAAGAGGAGAGAAGAAAAGAATTCTAAGAAAGAAAACAGAGAGAAAAGATAAGATAAAAAACAAAGAACGAAGAAAGAAAGAAAAACAGAGTGTTTTATGGCAGGCATGCACCCAAATGGGTTAACCCCCTCTCTCCCTCAATAGCCTTGTCCTCCATTGGAGGGAAATACGACTTATACTCGGGCACATACCATTTGGGGCTGGCCTCTCAAAGCAATTAATTTCGCCTTTGAAGTTACTTGCATTGAGGGATCAGTTTTCCCTTCCTTGGTTAGCGTCCCGCGGTAATACTCGGTGTGGCAGACTCATTCTTTTAACTCTACTAATCCCGCTCTAATCCTTTGTTTAAGTTTTATTCTTTAAAAGTGAGGCCTTTTAAGTTATTTGCCTTGTTTATTGCGGCAGAAATAGTGACTGCATTTTCTTTATGTTATCTATACTATGTCTGCCTGCCATAACCTCTTAACAATGACTCTGCCTACTGTGAGCTTTTAAATAGACTTTGGCAGACGCAGTGTGATTTGCGCACAAGCCGGGCCAAGGTGTGCTCCAATTGGGCAGGTCCTGACTCCTCACCCAGAAACAACTTGGGCTTAGTACGGCAGGAATCTGCCCAACATCACAATCCAGGCCCAACACCTTACAATAATAAATCTAATTAACAACTTGGGTTTAAAATTTGTTAATTTTATCAACCGGGGTCTAAATTTCCCAACGAGTGGTATCAAAGCGGGTACACACTAATTGGATTAATTTCCTGAGTGTGATCCTTGATCCCCGTTGTCATGGATTGTGGACAATCTCTTTTGATTCCTCCTTTATTTGTTGGCACTAATTATGCGTACTGGAAAATTCGTATGAAAGTTTTTTTGTAGGATCTAAGTGAAAAAGTATGGCAAGCTGCTGAAGTTGGCTGGATTAAGCCAAAGGAAGCGCCGGTGGATTAGGATGAAGTAACAATCAAAGTGGCAAATTTCAACAGTAGGGCCTTGAATGATTTGTATAGTGGGGTGACCAATGAGGAATTCAAGAAAATATCATCCACTGAAGTTGCCAAGGAAGCATGGACAAGGAAGCATGGACCATTCTTGAGACCACCTATGAAGGTACCAAGGCAATAAAGACTGTAAAGCTTCAAAGACTCACTAGTAGTTTTGAAGAAATAAGGATGGAGGAGGATGAGACCTTTGATGAGTTCTATGCTAAACTCAAGGATATTGTGAATTCTGCCTTCAACTTGGAGAATCTATAGTAGAATCCAAAATTGTTAGGAAAATCCTTAGGTCCTTACCTAAAAGATTCCATGCCAAGATCAATGTCATTGAAGAAGTGAAGGACATTGATCAAATTCCTTTGACTGAGCTTGTAGGGAACTTTCAAGCTTATGAGATGGGATTACGTTTAATGGGAAAAGGTGGAAAGAGGAGAAACTTGGCTCTTAAGGGTATAAAGGAAGAGATTGATGACTCTGAAGATGAAGATGAAAGCGAAGATGAAGATGAAGATGATGATGAGGATGAAGATCTAACCTTCATAGCAAATGAGATTATCAAGCTTCTTCAATTTAGGAAAAAGGATAAGGACAAACCTCACAGGAAATCTAAATCCTCTAGGAAGGGTTAGAGTGAGAAACCCCTTATCTAGTGCCATGAGTGCAAAGGTTTTGGTCATATGAGGATAGAGTACCCAAACTACCTTATGAATGAAAAGACCAAGAAATCAAAAGACAAAGGGTTGGTTGCTACCTGGAGTGATACTGAAAGTGATCTTTCTAATGAGTATAAGGATGAATGTGGTCATTTTATGGCTTTTGCTGCCACAACTGATAAGGGGATTGTGGAGAGTGCTAGTAAAAGTAAGGATTCTTCTGATGATGAAGTACCCAAGAAGTTGACCCTTCAGGAAGCTTATAATAAGCTATGCACTAAATTTATAAAATCTAAAAAGACTTCTTATCTTTTAGAAAAGAGCTTAATGAGGTAAAAACTGAAAAAGTTGATCTGTTAGTCAAACTAGATGAGACTACAAGGTTAGTTGAGACTTTTGTTGTGGAGAACACCTCATTAGAAGAGAAGGTCAAGAATCTCGAGGTTGAGCTTATTCAAGATAGAACTCAAATAGAGAGGATGTCTAGTGCAAAGCTTGATGAGGTATTGAGTGCTCAAAAGCCTAGTTTTGATAAGACTGGCTTAGGATATGTTGTTTCCTCCGACCCCTCCTTTTTCACGGTTTTTGGATCAAAGACTATCTTTGTGCCCTAATCTGAGAAAGGTGATAAAGGTATGAGATCCAAAATTGATTTGGCTAATTCTAAATCCTTTGTTAGACCTCATGTTTGTCACCATTGTGGTGTTTCTAGACACATTCGTCTTAATTGCTTTAAGTTGTATTCTCAAAAGCAAGTGTCCAAATGGTCACAGGTTTCCTCTCAAGGACTTACACTTTTGTTTGGAGAGTTATTAAAATTTTTGCGCTTTTTAACTCAATTTCAGGAGAATTCTAATTCTTCTATGTCCTTTAGTAGACATACTAGGACACGTGCCTTTTCATCTTCACGGCCAAAGATTCGTGCTATGTGGGTGAGAAAGGAGCCTAAGACTTAATTGCCTTTTATGTTTGTCCTCTACTTTAATTCTTTCTATCTAAAGTAGGACTCTGTTTGCTTAATTTCTTATATGCTTTTGGAATCATGCTTTCATCCATCTGCATCTATCTTCATACTTTCATGTTGTTTGTCTATTTTTGTTTGGTTGTTTAGTTTTTATTTTGTTTTGTTTTCCAAAAAAAAAAAATTAGAAAAATACAAAAACAGTGTATGTGATGAGTATCTTTTGTAGCTTAGATGAGCATCTCAATGCACAACTAAGTAACTGAGCTTTGTGGCTCGTGTTTGTGATGAGTACGATTAAGTAGTCTCTTGTACTTAACACTCATATCATTCTTTTTGACGGGAAGGACTAAAAAATCCTAAGAGAAAGGCATAAATAACCATCTCACCACTAAAGCCCGCCAATTATGAATAACATCTGTATGCTCCGGCATAGCAAAATTATGATGTTTAAAGCTTAACATAATGAAGTATTTCTTTTCTCTCTCTTATATGCCTATGCATGGTATGCTAAAAGAAAAAAAATATGCAAAGAAAATCAAAAGCAAAAAGAATCAAAATGCTTTTAAATATGGTTGCAAGCGTGTTTCTAGGAGATGTGGGAGTTATAGGATGTACCTCAAAGCTGATAGTGCCCATCAAGCAGTTATGATTGTGTGTGAGTTAAATTGATTTACTCATATCTCAAATCGTCATAACATGAGACACTTATGCACTTTTGCGATGTTTTCACACACAACATGCAAATTCCTTGCTACTTTTGATACATGTGCAGGTACAATGTGATTTGGCCATCACAAGGAATACATGTATTAATGTATGCTTACTAAACTGTCTTGACTTGTTTTTTAAAAATATAAAATTGGTTAGACTTGTTTAGTGTGTGTGTGTGTTTTGGATCATGAATGTTTGCATTTTTTTTTTGGTTGAGAGATGTTTTTGAGAGCTTAACATGTTGTATGGATCTTTGGTTGAGTAGCTTGCTTGATTGCATTCATTTCTGTGTGTTTTTCCCCTCTTTGAAAAACCTATTTTTATCAAGCTCGACAGCTTCTTGACAGATCTCGACAGATAGCTATCTATCGAGACCTTTGGACTTCCTTTCTCGACAAAAGTTATCACATACTCGATTTATCGAGGTTTCTGGACTTTGTCTTGATAGCTTCTCAATCCATCGAGAAACTTTTTGTCTGGCCGATAGATCCTCGACAGATTCTCGATTCATCGAGGTTGGCTTCTGCTTGATAGTAGCTCGACAACTTCTCGATCTATCGAGACCCTCTTGCATGCATTGTTTTTCACATGTTTTGCATCTTTCTATTATCTTGTCATCCATAGCATCTTGTTTCATTACATTCATGCATTTATATGGATTCCTTGTGCCCCCTTGATCATCTTAGATCATCTTTATGTTTCTCGGGTGAAGTTTTATAGCTTCTTGTACCCTTTGTCAATCATGACAAAAAGGGGGAGAAAATGTGTTTTAAGATTCTACATGTTAGGGGGAGAAATACATGCCTTTGTGAAGGGGAGTTGTGTTTCATCTTGTTAGGGGGAGTGTTTACCTCCTTGTTGTTTTAGGAGCTTCTTGTGACCATCTTTACATACATTGTGCTTATCTTTGATATATATATATATATATATATGATGATGTATGTCTTCTTCACCTATCTCTCCATGTGTTGTTTCTTTTCTCTCTTTATACACATGTTTCTATTATTGTATGCAATCTTTTATTTCTGTTTCACACTAAGATGCCTTGATGAGTTTTGTTTAAAGTGTTTCAGAAATACAGGTTGTCAAAATCTATCATGACATGAACTCTCTTCTTGCAAAGTTTTTCAAGAGTTTGTGTTAGGATTAGATTTTATTGTATTCAACAAGTGAGTATGAGTTGAGTGATTTATGACTTCTCTCATATTTCATTTGTTTGTCATGGTTTTGTCATGGATTGCCAAAGGGGGAGATTGTTAGGACATATGTGGAACTTGTTATGAACATATGTCATGTAGAATTGGCTAATCCTTTGACAAAACACAATTTACTTGTAATTGGGTAGATCTAGGATGGGTTTAGCACTTCAAGGAACAAGAGTTCAAGTCTAGTATTGAAGTCATGCAAATCTGTCCAAGAAACAGGTGAAGAAGTGCTACATTAAAGCTTGACATATAGCTTGACAGATATATCTATCGGGGTCTCGACAGCTGCTTGATAGATATAGTATCTATCGAGATCTACGAAATCAGAATTTCCAGATCTGATTTTCAGCCCATGTTGACATGTATGTGTAGGGTTTCTTTCCTTACAATCCTAGACATATATAAGGCTTATTTTAAAGGCCGTCACATAAGAGAATACAAGGAGAACACATGCGAAAAGTGACCGAGTGCCTTATTCTCTCTGAAAGAAGCTACTGCATCTTTGTGCCTTAGGGTTTTGTAACCAAGTGCTTTTTGATCTTCGTTATTGATGAAGTGAAGAACTTTACAGCCAACAATTTTCTTAAAGTTGGAGAGTTAGTCACATATTGGGAGCTGTGCAGCATTGGTTAGTCATATACTGAGATCCATGCAAAGGGTGGCATTCATATATTGAAGAGTTTAGAGGTTCTAAAGCAGTAGAAGGTTTTTGCCGTGAGTTCATCTACGGAGTTTATAGAGTCTTGGGACAAAGGTTTTGTACTAGATCTGAAACTTCTCTTTATTATAGTGGATTTCTTTTCGAGAAGGTTTCCCCTAGGATTTTTACTATGAAACTAGTCTGTTTCATTGGTTTTCCTGAGTCATCATATATTGTCTTTGTTTACTATTCCGCTGTGCATGATATTGACATGATATTGACGTTAGTTTTTTTTAACAAGGTTTATTCATAATAACTCTAATTAATAACTTAGGTTTAAAATTTGTTAGTTCTATCAACTGGGGTCTAAATTTCCCAACATTGAGGATCCCTTACGTCTTACTTATATTTTTTTTATTCCTTTGCTATTCCTTACTGTACAATACATATATATTTTGCATGTATGAATGTGTATGTGTTGTAGGAGCCATGTTTTATGCACAATTTGGTTCGTAATCAACCTAACACAGCTGAGGTGAACCAAGCCCAGTCCACCAAATGACAAGTATCAGGTCGAGAATCCTTGTTTCTACTTGGGCCTGGATACTGTAAAAAAAAAAAGAAAAAAAAAGAACCCACATTTCAAGGCAACTCCGCTGTGGACTAGGCAAAGAAGAGGAAAGAAGCAGTCCTTTCACAAAGCATGGCTCCAAGGCCAAGGAACAGCAAAGGTACTAATATGCCACCCACGGCATCAGAGCCCGTGGGAGAAAATGAAGTAGTTTCCAGGCAGAGGAATGAGGTACCCCTAGTAGAACATGAAGGACCTCTAGCAGAAGATCCGTCTCCTTATAGAAGGAAGAACCCAGGAGATTAGAGACAACACTCCTCCCCTGGTCAACCAACAAAGGGTCCAGCCAGAGGGAGGGTCGACAGTAGGAAGGGGAGCCAATGCCCAATATCTCACTTTAGCAAATGTGAATGCTCTTTTTGAACAAGAAAGGGAAAAGCTCTCGCGGGTCCCCAAGAAATTTTCTCGGGATCCCCCATTCCCAGCAAAGCTCCTTGGCAAGCCTCACCTAATGTTGTACAAGTCCGAAAAGACTTTGCTACATCTCCTCAGCTTGAAGATCACTTGAAAAGAGAACCTTCATCCAGAATCAAACTAAATCATCCTCCAGAAATGATCATGGGAAACATGAATAAACAAACCTTGAGAAAGTGTACAGTTGATAAATATGTGGCTAGTGTTGTTTCTTATTCATATTATTTGTCTTAGGTAGAATCTGCCAAGGTTGAAGATGCTCTTCAAGATGAAAGCTGGGTTGAAGCCATGCATGTGAACTTCATCAATTTCAAAGGAATGAGATCTAGACATTGGTACCTAGACCGGAAGGAGTGAACATCATTGGGACAAAATGGATATTCCATTACAAGACTAAAGAGGAAGGAAATGTCATTCGCAATAAAGCTAGACTTGTGGCCCAACGATACACTCAAGTAGAAGGAGTGGAATTTGATGAAACCTTTGCTCCTATTGCTCGCATTGAATCCATAATAGTCTTACTTGCATTGGTGTGTCACTTGAAGTTCAAGTTATATCAAATGGATGTGAAGAGTGCCTTCCTGAATGGTTTTCTCAAAGAGGAAGTCTTTGTAGCTTAGCCCAAAGGGTTCATTGACCCACACTTTCCAGATCACATGCTTTACCTTGAGAAGGCACTTTATGGATTAAAACAGGCACCGAGAGCATGGTATGATCGTCTCACTGAATACTTGGTGTTAAATGGCTTCACAAATGGACAAGCTGATTGAACATTGTTCATTAAGAAAGTTGATGGGGAACTAGTCATAGCTCAAGTTTATGTAGATGATATCATCTTAGTATATACAAAAGATGACTTGCCTCACACCTTCGCAAGCATAACGCAAACTGAATTCGAGATAAGCATGATTGGAGAATTGAACTACTTCCTTGGAGTGCAGTTTCGTCAAAGTGACTCAGGTATTTTCATCTCTCAATCAAAATTTGCTAAAAATCTTGTAAAGAAATTTGCTTTAGAATCTGCTAGCTCTGTTAGAACACCTATGAGTCCAAATATAAAATCCACTGTTTACTTATTAGGAAAGAGTGTTGATCCTTTTTTGTTTAGAAGCATGATAGGTAGTCTCTTTCAACTTTCTGCTTGTAGGCCTGACATTAGCTACAGTGTGGGAGTGCGTGTTAGATATCAAGCTAATCCCAAAGAATCTCACATCACTGTGGTAAAACGTACTATCAAATATGTTAAGACTACTAGTAACTTTAGAGTACGGTATGATAAAGCTACTAATGATATCTTAACTGGATAATCTGATGCGGACTAGGCTAGGAATGCTGATGACAGGAAAAGTACTTCTGATGGGTGTTTTTACTTAGGTAATAACCTTGTCTCCTGGATAAGCAAGAAACAGAACTCAATCTCTCTTTCTACTGCTGAGGCTGAATACATTACTACTGGTAGTTGTTGCACCCAACTTCTTTGGATGCAAAACTCCTTCTTAATTATGGTATTTTTCAAAAGCATCTTACTATCTATTGTGACAATACCAGTGCCATCAACATCTCTAAAAATCATGTTCAACATTCTCGGACCAAACACATTTAGATCCGACATCACTTCATTCATGAGTTGGTTGAAGATGGTACTCTCACCCTTGAGTTCATTCACACTGATGATCAAAAGGCTGATTTGTTCACCAAGCCTCTAGATGGTCGACGCTTTGAATTCTTGCACGAAAACATTAGTGTTATATCCATGATTAATCTCTCTCTCTCTCTCTCTCTCTCTCCTCTTCTTCATGCATATGCATCTAGTTCGATGCTTTGTTTGTTTGTTTGTTTGTTTTTGCTTTCTTTTAAGTTTTTTAATAAAAAAAATCAGAAAAACACAAAAATAGTGTGTGTTTGTGTCTACTGGTACTTGTGTACCTTGGATGGCCTTTGAAATAAAGTTTCCCAACTTTGTATCTCTTGTAGCTTAGATGAGCATCTTCATATACAACTAGGCAATGTGAGCTTTGTGGCTCTTTTATGTGATTTGTATGATTTGGTTGATCTCTTATCTTTCATATATCAAATCAATCTTTTTGACGGGAAAGACTAGAAAATTGTAAGGGAAAGATATAAATAACCATCTCACCACTAAAACTCGTCAATCATAAGGATGTTCAAGCTTACATAATTGGGTACTTTCTTTTCTCTCTTATATGCCCATGCATGATATGCTTAAAAGAAAAAAAATTTGCAAAGAACATCAAAAGCAAAAAGAATCAAAATGCTTTTAATATGGTTGCAATCATGTTTCTAGGAGATGTGAGAGTTATATGATGTACCTCGAATGTGATAGTCCCCATCAAACAGTTATGATTATGTGCGAATATATTTGATCCTTCTATATCATTATTGTCATTTGATGAGACACTTAAAATTTCTTGCAAAAGTTTCACACACAACACGTGTACTTTTTACTACTCTTGATACTATTGTAAAGGTACAACGTGATTTGGCCATCACAAGGAATACATATGATAGTATATGCTTTTTAAACTGTCTAACCTTGTTTTGAAATAAAATTTGGTTAGACTTGTTTAGTGTGTTTTGATCTAGGAATGCTTTGCATCTAGAGTTGAGGTTGTGTTTTTGTGCTTAACATGCTCTTTGAGTGCTTGCTTTGATAGTTATCTTGGTTGCATTCATCTTGTGTTGTTTCTTCTCCTTGATATCCTTCCTTTAGGACCTTTGATAGATAGGTCGACACCTCCTCGATACAAGCCTCTCCTATCGAGATTTCTGGGTTTCTTCTCGATACCTCTAGATAGATAGCCCGATTCATCAAGCCAAATTCTTTGGAGTCTCTGTCTGCTCGATAGCTTCTCAATACCTTCCTCGATTTATCGAGACTTTTTGTCGTCAATACCTCCTCGATACCTCTCGATCTATCGAGTTGCGTTTTTATACGTATACCTAAGGTCTGATCCGTTTCTTTTCTATCTCAAATATCTCGATACCTATCTCTTCTCTCTCAACCCTAACCCTTTCTTTTTACTAAAAATCCTCTTCCCTCTTTATTTCGGCCTACTCCAAGTCTTGATTTGCTGATAAGTCACTCTAATCCCTTTCTCTTCATCTTTCTTGCATTCATGCATTTTTGTGACCTAGGTTTTACTTTTTGGAAAAAATTTGGAGTTTTTTTGTCTTTAGTCAAATTTTTGGGTTGGGTTTTGTTAAAATGATCTCACATGCTCATGCATTGCATTCTCTGTTCATTATAACAATGTTTCATGCATTCTAGGATTATGTGACTGATTATACCTTGTGAGTGCTGTTAGGTTGGATTGGGTTCTACCTATGATGCAATTTTCTTTAGCACATAACATGTTCATGCATTATCATGCATTGCACATTTCTTTTTCTTCTTTCCAGTGCCTTACCTTTTATTGTGACTTTGTCTTTCTTCTCTCTCTCTCTCTCTCTCTCTCTCTCTCTCTCTCTCGCGTTTAGTCCCCTTATCATGACACCTAAAAAATCTCATCATCATACAAGAGGAGAGAGAGTGATCATGCCCCAGACCTGTTTTGTCAGATGCAGACTTTTGAACGTTTAGCATTTCATTCAACTTGGCACTTAAAGTCTTTTCCAGTTGTGCTCTAACCTGAAACAGTTTAGCATCCAATTTCTTAGTCTTTTCAACAAGAAGGTTATTCTCAAACCTCAGTACTCCAATGGTTTGATTAGCTTTATCAACCCTGATGGAGAGTTTCTCACATTTTAACTCCACTTCACTGAGCTTTCTCATGGCTAACCTGTAGAGCTTTTCATGCTTTTCAAAGACCTTGTACAGCTTTGTGTAGGTAGTGTGGATGTCATCCTGATCATCCATCTTCTCAAAATTTGATTCCATCAAATCTTCTTCCTCATAAATTAGGTCTATTACTTCCTTAGAGGACTCAACAGTAGCTATGAAAGCACTCATGATTCCTTCTCTGTCACTTTCATCAAAATCAGTATCTAGTTCCATATCACTCAAGGCGGCAGCTAGGGCTTTGCTTTTGCCAATGAATATTAGACATGTGGGACACTCCGCTTCATGTGTCCAAATCCTTGACACCCATAGCACTTTGGTCCAACAGGAACACTGTTTCCTTGACCAGCATCCTTGAATTCTCTCTTGCCTTTGTCTTGAGATTTGAATTGAGAGAATGCAGACTGTTTGCAATCCTTATCACTTGCTTTGACATTCGCATTTTTGATAAACTTCTTGAATTGTCTAGTGATGTAAGATTTTAACTTGGTATCCTCTTCATCAGACAACTTATCATTATCATCATTCTTAGTCTTCAAGGCCACGTTCTTGCCTTTGCCACCCTTGTCAACTCTTGCTAACCCCAACTCATAGGTTTGCATGTTTCCAATCATCTCTGTCAAAGGAATGGAGTCAAGATCCTTTGATTCTTTGATGGTAGTGATCTTAGCATGGAATCTTTCTAGAAGAGATCTGAGGATCTTCCGAACAATTATGAGCTCCGAAATCTATTCTTCAAAATTGAATGTTGAATTCACTATGTCCTTGAGCTTGGCATAGAATTCATCAAAAGACTCGTTCTCATCCATCCTTATTTTCTCAAAACTGGTAGTAAGCCTTTGGAGCTTGGAGTTTTTAAAAACTTTTGTGCCCTCGTAAGTATTCTGAAGAAAAATCCATGCTTCCTTCGCATTGTCAGTGAAAGAGATTTTTTTGAATTCTTCATTGGTCACAGCACTAAACAAAGCATTCAGTGCTCTGCTGTTATGTTAGGTTGAATTTATTCAATCATGTGTTGGCTTTATTTCGTGCCAAATTTGCTTGTATTTTAGCAATTAGATACTATGTATTTAGGTGGGAATTATGTAAGGGTAGTGTGTGAGATAGTGTGAAGAAAACTCAAGAAGTGTGCAATTCAAGGGAGTCTTGCAACTGGCTCGCGACTAGCAAGTCGCCAGAATGGCACACATGTGAAGCATGCAAGAGGAGCTTAAGGGTCACGATAGCTTAATGCCCTGTTTGTTGAAAAATGATTTTTCACATTCCTCATACATCCTACTATAAATACCCTTATACCCACAAAATGTAAAGAGTTTCCAGAGAGAATTTTGAGAGAGAAACCCTAGAGAAAAACAAGATTGACTCATCCATAAACTTCATCCTTTGATTCTCCAAATTCCTCTACTCTCACCCTCTCCATTGACATATCCTTGAGAGGTACATTTAGCCAAATCCTTATCTTACCATACCTATATCAGTGAGGAGGTATTTCAGTGCTTGGGAAGCAGTTCAGAAGGGACTAATTCATTTTAGTTGATGCAATGGGCTATTGCGAGATCCGGTAAGCTAGAGAAGACAAGGTTTGGCGTAACCCTGTTGGAGCGAGAAGCTTGGAAGGCTTAGGTGCATTGGGTAGATTAGGCTTGGAGGGTCTTTTGCTATTCATGTATCCCAACTTTATTCTCTAGTGGATTATTGACTGTTTGGAGGGCGACGGAGAGGTTTTTTGTTTAGTACTTTGGTTTCCTCTTCGAAAACACATTTCCGTGTTATCTTTGTGTTTGCATCTTTCCTCCCTTACTCTTTACCATTTAATTGCTGCTGTGTTTGTGATTAATTATGGTTTAGAGTGTTTTACCTATTTGGGTTTATCTTATTTTCATATTTCGCACATATATTATTTATTTATAAGCTTGTGTTGGTAACTTTAATTTGGGGGTCTAAACGTTCATTGGTGTTTTACACACTAACTGAACTTTAAATTGGTATCAGAGCAAGTACACTTGCTGTGGTTTAATTACCTAAGTGTGATCCTAGACCCCTTAGCTATGGATGAAGCTATGGAAAAGGCTATGTTGAATTGTGGTTTAAATGTTTGTGATAATGACTCTATGAGTATGTTTGAAGGTTGTCCTAACAATGAACTCCTAGAGTTATTAAAAACAAAGAATCATGCTAGAATGTTTGTTCATATGCTGAAATATTTTGAAAATGAGAATCACATCCAACATAATAGTCTATGTAAATCTAATTCCTTGATTGAGAAGTATAAAAGAAGAAATAGAATATTGTGTGATAAGGTTGATGATCTGAAAAAGAAAATTCAATTTAACAAGAGCTCAGTAAATGAAGATAAGTTTCTGTTTGAAGGTCAAGAGTGCTTGTCCCATGCTTGCTTATTTGTGCACACTTCTTTGAAGGTATTTAATTCGTGTTTATGGTATCTTGATAGCGGCTGTTCTCGTCATATGATAGGAGATAAATCACTGTTTAAGTCACTCAAAGAGAAGGTTAGCGACTATGTGACATTTGGTGATGGAAGTCATGCTCAAGTTCTTGGCAGAGGGACTGTTGAAAGACGGGGATTACCTCTATTGAAGGATGTCTTATACATCAAAGGGCTTAAGGCGAATCTCTTAAGCATCACTCAAATATATGATGAGGACTTCCTTGTTCGATTCTCAAAGAAGGGGTGTATAATCATTAATGAAGAAGGGATTCAAGTCTTTGAGGGAAATAGGACTACTGACAATTGCTACGGAGTAGTTCCTACGACAAGAATTTCCTGCAGAAGTGCTCGTGTTGACATGTTGGAACTTTGGCATCTTAGATTTGGGCATGCAAATTTCAAACAAGTGGCTAAAGTATCTCAACTTGAAGCCGTTGAGGGACTTCCAAAATTTGAAAAGGTGGAGAAGACTGTTTGTGGTGCATACCAAATGGGGAAGCAAACAAAGGCGAGTCATCATAAGGTGAATGTGATTGCTACTTCACGTTGTTTAGAGCTTCTTCATGTTGATTTAATAGGGCCCACAAGAACTGAAAGCCTAGGAGGAAAAAGGTACATTATGGTCATTGTTGATGATTTCTCAAGATACACTTAGGTGGAATTTCTTAGAGAAAAATCAGAAGCATGTGAGAAAATGGAAATTCTATGCATGAGACTTCAAAATGAGAAAGGGGTTCCTATTGTCAAGATAATGAGTGATCATGGCGAGTTTGAGAATGCAAGATTCGAGTCTTTTTGTGAGAAGAATGGGATCAAAAAGGAATTTTCAACTCCTAAAAATCCTCAACAAAATGGGGTGGTTGAGAGAAAAAATCGGGTGATTCAAGAAATGGCAAGAGTTATGCTACTTAACAAGCAAATTCCTCAAAAGTTTTGGGAATAAGCTGTGAACACCTCATGTCACATTGGTAATAGAATATTCTTCTGAGTGGGAACAAAGAAGACCACTTATGAAATTTGGAATGGAAAGAAGCCAAAAGTGAAATACTTCCGAGTATTTGGAAGCAAGTGTTACATTCTAAATGATTGGGAGAACCTTGGAAAATTTGATGCAAAAAGTGATGAAGGCATCTTCCTTGGGTATTCTACTACTAGCCGGGCATATAGAGTCTTCAACAAGAGAACAAAGACTGTAATGGAGTCCATCAATGTGGAAATTGATGATGCTATAACAAAGGTAGAGATGGTTGATGATGGAGAAGGGCCAAGCTCTAAAGAACCCATTGTTGAGGTCGAAGCCCAAGATATTGAAGTTGAAGGACCTACACTAGAAAAGGAATCAACTCCCGTGAACTCAAGAATGGAAACAAGATCAATGTCTAGAACATCAAGTCCTCTCACTCCTCCGGAAGTTCATCCTCCTATCTCCCGGAATGATGAAGTGTCCACCTCAAAGAAGCCATCATTAAGAGTGATAAAAAACCATCTGAACAGTAACATCATTGGATCTTTAGATGAAGGTCGTCACCTTAGAAAGGGAAACATACTTTTGGCCAATCATGTAACATACCATTGCTACCTTGCCCAATTTGAGCCGAAAAAGGTAGAAGAACCTCTTCAAGATGAACATTGGGTTGAGTCAATGCATGAAGAGCTGAATCAATTTGTGAGAAATGATGTATGGGAACTTGTTCCTAGGCCTGAAAATGTTCATGTCATTAGCACCAAATGGATCTTCAAAAACAAGACCGACAAAGATGGAGAGATTATCTGAAACAAGTCTCGGCTGGTGACTCAAGGATACACTCAAGTGGAAGGAGTAGATTTTGATGAATCCTTCGCCCCCGAAGCAAGACTTGAGTCTATCCGCATTCTTTTGTCAATAGCATGAACTATGAACTTTAAACTCTACCAATGGATGTGAAATGTGCATTTCTTAATGGTTACTTAAATGAAGAAGTGTTTATTGAACAACCCAAAGGCTTCAAAGATCCTCACTTCCAGGATCATGTGCTGAGATAGAAGAAAGCTCTTTATGGCTTGAAACAAGCTCCTAGAGCTTGGTATGATCGGCTTACTCATTACCTCTTGGATAGAGGATTCAAAAGAGGATATGCCGTCCAGACTTTATTTGTCAATAATGATGAGGACTACCTTCTCGTGGCTCAAGTATATGTGGATGACATAGTATTTGGAGCTACCATTGATGCTCTAGCTATAGAGTTCTCTGAGGAGATGAAGAAAGAATTTAAGATGAGTATGGTAGGGGAGCTTACATTTTTCTTGGGCCTTCAAGTTAAACAAAAGAAGGAAGGCATATTCATTTCACAAGAAAAATATGCTAGAAATATTGTCAAGAAGTTTGGATTAGATTCCAAAAAGCATGCCTCCACTCCCATGAGTTCATCTACAAAGCTTAATGTTGATTCTTCCGGGGTAGAAATGAGTCCAACTTTGTATAGGAGCATCATTGGGAGCTTACTCTATCTTACAGCTAGTAGACCGGATATTGCTTTTAGTGTGGGAGTTTGTGCTTGATATCAAGTTGCTTCGAAGGAATCCCATCTGACAGTGGTGTAGCGAATCATAAGATATGTCAATGGCACTCCGGATTATGGCTTGTGGTACTCAAAGGATTCTAATGCTTGCCTTGCGGGTTATTCAGATGCAGACTGGGCTGGAAGTGTAAATGATCGAAAGAGCACTTCATGTGGCTGCTTCTACCTTGGGAACAATCTTGTCTCTTGGATGAGTAAGAAACAAAATTATGTGTCTCTCTCTATAGCAGAAGCAGAGTACATAGCTGCTGGGAGCTGCTGCACACAACTTCTCTGGATGAAGAAGTTACTTCACGACTACGGGATTCCTCAAGATACAATGTGTGTGTTCTGTGATAACGTTACAACTTCATCCGAGATTTGGTGGAAGATAAAGTTGTGTGTCTTGACCAAAAGGCGGATATCTTCACGAAACCTCTCGATGGTCTACGGTTTGAATCACTTCATAAGACCATCGGTGTTGGTACAATTCCTTGAATCTCATGTGTGATGTGTGCTTTACTTATATATCTTAATTTACTCTCACTGGTGTTTAGCACACACTACCTTGTTGGTTATATGTATAACATGTTTTGAAAATTTTTGTTTGTTTTGCTATTTGCTTTGAATGTTTTTACATTCGTTTTGATCAATCTTTACTTGTTTTTGTGTCAAAAATCCAAAAACACATAAAAAGTAGAAAATCCAAAAAGTTTGATTGACATTATTGTGTTTTGTCACGAGCATGTTTTGCCTTGTACCTTCGTTCAAATGGCTTTGTGCATTTACGAGCATAGCTTGTTCTTTCTGAACTCATATCATTGTGGGAAAAATCTAGACATCTATGTGATTGTTGTAAATAGATCTTCAAACTTGTCAGGAATGACTAGTCAATGGTTTTGTTGATCTTGAAACTTGCATAGACTTGTGCCTATATATCTTCCTACTCTTATACATTTTTTTTTTTTTTTGCTTAAAGAGCTCACACAAAGATAAATCTCAAAATGAAAAGAGATAATAAGCTGCAAAAGCCGTCGCACATACTAGTATTTGACTAGGAAAAAGGGAAAGCAATTTTTGTGAAAATGTATGATGCCCCAAAAAGCCAAAGGCTTGCTCATCAAATTGAAATAAAAAATTTCAGGCGTCGATCTCAAAAATGAGATGTATTGAATCAAAAAGATCAAATGATATGATGTGTATGAAGCCAAATGAAAAGCTTCAAAATCATGTAATCGAGTTTTATGGGAGGTCATATATGCATATTTCTATAATTGAGATAGGTCACTTTTCCTCATGCTAATTGTGTATGTCATGGTTGAATTGATCATTGAAGCTTCACATTAGACTAAGGACTATCTCATCTTTGGTACCCACACACATCACACATGTCTATGTTCAATGAATGCCTTATTCATTTGTGTGATTGTACTTGATTAAATGTGTTGCACATGCTCAATTATATGTTGATCAAACAAAAAAAGATTTTTGAGTGTTTTAGTCGTTTTTTTGAAAATTTTCAAAAACTGTGGAATCCTATTTTGGTGACTCTGCCTCGTGAGTCAAGCAAGTCGTGAGCTTACTTAGAAGCTCCTTGCGAGTCTAGCCCCCAGTCGCAAAAAAGACTTAGAAAATTTTCAAAAATCTGGGTTTTTAGATTTTTCGCGACTCAGTTTGGCGACTGGTTTGCGAATGAAAGCTCCAATCGTGAGGTTTAATCAGAATGTTTGGCGACTCCCGTTGCGACTTACTCGCGAGTGAAACTTCCAGTTGCGAAAAACACTTAGACAAATTTTTCTAATTTTGTCACATTGGTTTTTGGCACCTTGCACAGGCGACTTGTTTGCGACTTATTCTAGTCGCGAAAAACACGTGTTTTGCGCATTGAAGGTTATTTTCAGGGCAGTTTCAAAAAAATTTCATTTTTCCCTCGCATCTCGTGACTATTCATCATCTTGTTCGTCCCTTCCTCTTCCAAAATCACCATTTTCACACACAAAACCTCCAATTTCATTATCATTTCTTAACCAATCTTCAAGAAAAGGTATGGGTTCTGCTTCTTTCTCAATATATTTCATGTTTCTTGCCTTAGATTTCTTGGATTGTGTATCTTTGTTGGGATTTGAAAATATGATGTTTGAATTTGATTTATTGATGAATTTGTTGAACTTAATGTATGGGTTTTGTTGATTATGTGGTGTTATACTGGGCCCTAGGTTGTACTTGGTGACATTTGTTGCACACACACACTCTCTGACATGTTTGAGATCTTAATGTCATGATTTTAGGGTTTCATTCAAAAATTCTGATTTGGGACTAAGTGCTAATAAAATTTGTTGCCCTGTGTGGTCTCCCTTGCTCTTTGATATTACATGATACAAATTGATATGTCTTCGTTCAAGAGATCAGCTGTAAAAGGAGGTAGTAGTAAAGGAAAAGAACCAGTGATTGATCTTGACAACTTCACTCCTAAGTCCAAGAGGTATCGGTCATCGATAGGATTCTATGATGCTAGCAAGTTCAAATCATATTCAACATCACAAGCTTATGAGAACTACTTCATGGATGCTCCCATGTTAGTGGAAAGGGTGCTTGATCAGGGTTCTCTCCAGGATACGAAAATCCAAAAATGGTTTGCCACCAAGGATTGGAACTTCCTCTTCTTCAACTTAGAAGAACCATATGAAAATATGGTGAAGGAATTCTATGCAAACGCTATTTCAGAAGGGGATGAGTTGAAATGTTGGGTTAGAGGACATCACTTCACAATTACACCCTACTATCTAGCTAACATTCTGCACATCAACCGGCCAATGTTTCCAAAGCCACCGGTGTATGACGACTTAAATCTGGATGAGTAATTACTTTGGGACACTCTTGGAGAAAACTTGGAATTCTCTCCCAATGGGAAATCAATTAGTGTTTCCTCACTTTCTCTGGAATTAAGGGTGCTTGCAACAATCATGTTTCACAATATTTATTCTCTATCAAGCACCGGGTACATGAATCTCAGAAGTGCTTTGTTCCTTCGTGATCTAATTATTGATGAAGAGATTGATATTTGCACTCATATCTTTCATATTTTGCATAAAACTGCTGCGAGAACTACCACAAGGAACTGCATTCCTTTTGGTTGCCTCATTTCAAGGATATTGAAACTCAAAGGCATTCATCCATCGGATGATAAGTCTCCCTACCCGAAGCCAAGTCCAATCAATAATCGTATGCTCAATGCTAGCATTGGTCATAGTCATAAGGGAATCAAGACTGAGAGTCTAGCTTCTCATGGTGGCTCATGCTCTAGATCATACTCCTATGAAAATAAGTTAGACAACATTATGGCATCCGTCCACGACATAAGCACTAAGATATCCGGACTTACCTCTCTCCTGCACCATCACAACATCTGTTGTGATATGAAGTTCACTTCTCTCCAAACTCAGTTGGACCAAATTCAAAGAAAGCTAGAAGAAAATGAGGATTAGCTATTCCATGACAAAAAGGGGGAGATGGTGATGATAGGGGGAGAAAGAGCTTGATCAAAGGGGGAGTATTGAAGTTAAAGAGCAAGAGAAAGAAATGGCCTACGCTTAATATTTTGCTTCATATTATCTTATATCAGGGTCTATGTTGTGTACTTAAACTATGTTTTATGTTTTGTACCTTTGCTTTGTAGCTCAGTACTTTTAGTTAATGTTATGCATTTTTTTTAGTACTTCATGATAGGCCAAAAACGTGTTGACCCCTCGTGATAAATTAATTGATTAATTAACCAAGTTTGTTAATTAATCAAATTAACATGCAATACGCATGGTAGTATAAACAAATCACCAACTAAACTAAATATGTAGCGGAAAATAAAGTGACACGGTGATTTGTTTACGAATGGGGAAAACCTCCGAGGCTAAAATCGCACCGGGTGATTTTAAGGTCACCACTCCAGAGAATTCACTATTATCACAACAAGCGATTACAAGTAAAGGAATCCCAGTACCTTATACCAACCTACAGTTGAACCTTTACCCTAATACCCAATTGGACTTGTTTTGTAGTGACAATCTCTCCTTGTAATGCATGGCTCCCAGTACGTGACTAACTAATTGTACGGATCCCAGTACGCGACTTCAATCACCAACTAGAGAAGGTTGTTGGCTGCAAAGTTTTTCAGTTCATCCAAACGATGAAGATCAAGAAGATGCTTGGTCACAAAACCCTACGGTGCACAAACACTGTAGCTTCTTCACAAAAAAGATGAACTAGGGAAAATTCTGTCTCCGGTCACAATTTGCTTGAATAAACTTTGCTCAACACTTGTACAACTTGTGTCTACCTTTGACAACCCTTAAAATAATCCTTTTATATGTCTAGGTTTGTGAGAAAAGAAAGCCTAAACATACAATCACGAATTGGAATCAAAATAGAACTGAAACTCTATTTTTCATAAACCTCGACAGATGCCTATCTGTCGAGCTGCTGTCGAGCCACGGGATTCAAACTACTTTTAAGTCTCGATAGATGGCTAGCTGTTGAGCTAGTTGTCGAGCTTTAATGAACACCACTTTTTGCACTTGAATCTTGGATAGACTTGCATGACTTTAACACTTGAACTTAAAACAAGGTTTCTTGAAGCATTAAACACATCCTAGATCTACCCAAGTACAAGTAAAGTGCGTTTTGCCAAAGGATTAGCAAATTACATAAAATAGTGACATATGTTCCTAACAAGTGAATCACATATGTCCTAACACTTCACTTTTGTGCCCTTGTTGGATTTTATATCCTTGATGCAATTACCTTGTGTTTTTGTATCAGTTGAGTGTTAGACATGCAAATGATACTTTGCATTGAGTTTATTAGCTTGCATGTCTGGATGTTCATTCCTTGTGTGAATGATCATTGTGATCACTATGTATAGTGATTGTTCCTATTTGGTCAAGTTATGCTTTATTGCTTTAATCTTTACTACTTGATAGCGATGTGCTTGCTCCATATGCATTTCAAGATTTCTGCTTACAATGATCGGCTTGTGTTGTTGTCTTTAGGAAATACTTGTTCATATGGTTCAAGAGCTTCACAGTTTCTAGAATTAGGATATAAATGAGTTTTGGAAACTGTTCCCAACTCAGATGTTAAGTCTAGAGTCTGTTTTCGGGTTTTGTCACAAAATAGCCAAAGGGGGAGATTGTAAGGTTGAATTTATTCAATCATGTGTTGGCTTTATTCCGTGCCAAATTTACTTATATTTTAGCAATTAGATACCCTGTATTTAGGTGGGAATTATGTAAGGGTAGTGTGTGAGAGAGTGTGAAGAAAACTCAAGAAGTGTGCAATTCAAGGGAGTTTCGTGACTGGATCTCGTGACTGGCAAGTCGCCAAAATGGCACACGTGTGAAGCATGTAGGGGGAGCTGAAGGGTCACAACAGCTTGAGCACTATAGGACAAAACTTCCAGTCTGGCCAAGCAGTTAGCTTGTGACTCAAACTCGCGACTCGTTCCAGTCGCGAGGTCGATTCGCCAGAATGCCCTATTTGTTGAAAAATAACTTTTCGCATTCCTTATACACCCTACTATAAAAACCCTTATACCCATGAAATGTAGAGAGCTTCCAGAGAGAATTTTGAGAGAGAAAACCTAGAGAAAAATAAGATTGACTCATCCACAATCTTCATCCTTTGATTCTACAAATTCCTTTACTCTCACCCTCTCCATTGACATATCTTTGAGAGGTACATTTAGCCAAATCCTTATCTCCTCATACCCATATCAGTGAGGAGGTATTTTGGTGCTTGGAAAGCAGTTTAGAAGGGACTAATTCATTTTGGTTGATGCAATGGGCTATTGCGGGTTCGGTAAGCTAGAGAAGACAAGGTTCGGCGTAACCCTGTTGGAGCAAGAAGCTTGGAGGGCTTAGGTGCACTAGGTAGATTAGGCTTGGAGGGTCTACCACTATTCATGTATCCCAACTTTATTCTCTAGTGGATTATTGACCACTTAGAGGGTGGTGGAGAGGATTTTCACCGAGTACTTCGGTTTCCTCTTCGATAACACATCGCCATGTTATCTTTGTGTTTGCATCCTTCTTCCCTTACTCTTTACCATTTAATTGCTGATGTGTTTGTGATTAATTATGGTTTATGTTGAGGACATATTTTTATGTAATTGGCATATCCTTTGACAAAATGCACTTTACTTGTATTTGAGTAAATCTAAGTAGGTTCAAGATGATCATCACAAGTGGTTAAATTGAAGACATGAAGATTACTCAGGGACTGCTCAAGAAAAGTGCAATCTGTAGGTCTCGATACCTTCTCGACAGAAGCTCTATCTGTCGAGATTCATTAAAGCTCGATAGATGTCTCGATTGATCGAGCTTACGGATTTTCAGATTATAGCCAGCAATGTTTTATTCTAAAAGGCTATTTGTTTATGGGTTTGTATAATCCTTATTGGACAAGGAAAAGCCCAAGGTTTGTGTAAACCTATTTGGAATAGGAGAGCCCATTAAGCTCCTATTTAAAGGAGGTGGGAAAAAGAAAAACCTAACCCCAGAGAGCTTCATAAGGTTTTCTTTTTGAAACCCTAGCCTCCTCCTACAGAAGAAAGAGTTCTTGCTGCGTTTCTTGTACGCCTTTGGGTTTTGTGACCAAGCAAAGTCTCTTGCACCAACATTGAAGATCTTATTGGTGTTTCTATGTGAAGCTGCTGCAAATCAACTACAACAATCAAAGGGTTGCTGTGGAGTTAGTCACGTACTGGGATTCGTGCAAAGGAGTAAGCCGCGTACTGGGATCTGCGCATCAAATTGGTTAGTCACGTACTTGGGAGCCGTGCATTAAAAGGGGGAACTGTCACTACAGATCAAGTCCAATTGGGTATTGGGGTAAGGGTTCAACTGTAGGTTGGTAAGGTACTTGGGATTCCTTTACTTGTAACCGCTGGATTTGATAATAGTGGAGTTTCAGGAGTGGTGACCTGAAAATCACCTGGTGGGGTTTTTGCTGTTAGGGTTTTCCCTATTCGTAAACAAATCACCGTGTCATTTATTTTTTCGCTGCATATTTAGTTGTTTGGTGATTTGTTTGTGTTTCCACGTATTTGCATGTTAAATTGATTAATTAATAACTTGGCTAATTAATTAATTAGTTTAATCACAAGGGGTCATTCAGATTGTGGCCTATCAGTTTAGAGTGTATTACCTATTTGGGTTTATCTTATATTCATATTCTGCACATATATTGTTTATTTATAAGCTTGTGTTGGTAACTTTAATTTGGGGGGTCTAAACGTTCATTGGTGTTTTACACACTAATTGAACTTTCATGTTAAAATTTGCAACTTCAATCTTTGTATCATACCACGTCTCTAGTGGCTCTTTAGGCTTTGTCCAACCTACTTCAACTGCAAGCCATACATTCTCATCTAAAGATTGCAAAAAGCCTCTCATGCATACTTTCAAGTATGCATAGTTAGTACCATCAAATAAAGGAGGAATAACAATCCATAACAATAGGGGTTAATGGATCACCTAGCAAAGATTAAAACCTAATTAGAGTGTGCCCACTCGAATACCATTTGTTGGGTTAAGATAGCTTAACCCCAATTAATTAATTCAATTACCTAAGTTGATTAATTAGGTTCAATTGCATGCAAATCGTGAAGGCACCAACAAATCACCAAAAATACTAAGTGTAGAGGAAAATAAATTAGAAACACGATGATTTGTTGACAAATGGGGAAAACCTCGCAAGGCAAAAACCCCCACCGGGTGATTTTATGGTCACTACTCCCAAGAATCCACTAATTAACAATCAAGCAGTTACAAGTATAAGGAATCTTACCAACTACCTTGGCCTATCTCGAAATACCAACCTACAATTGAACCTTTGCTCCAATACCCAATTGGACTTGATCTTGTAGTAGCCTTCTTTCCTTTGATGCACAAATCTCCAATTTATGACTAACCCTTTGCACGGATCCTAGCACATGACTAACTCCAGCAACTTGAACAGATGTTGCTGGCTTTAAATTTCTTCACTTTATCTACAATGAAGATCAGGAAGCACTTGGTTACAAATACCTATGGCATACAAATGTAGTAGCTTTACACAAAGAAAATATGTCTCTTGGTTTCTGTATCTGTGTGTGACGGCTCTTAAAATAAGCCTTATATATGTCTAGGAATGTGAGAAAAGAAACCTTAAAGAGATACAAAAGACTGGGCCGAATTTCAGATCTGGAAATTTTGAAATCGTAATTCTCGATAGATCGAGCTGCTATCAAGCTATCTATTGAGCTTCACATTAAGTCTCAATAGCAGGCTTCTGTTGAGCTAGCTGTCGAGGCTTAATGAATAGATTTTCTCCGCTTGCTTCATGGACCAATCTTCATGTCTTTAATACTTGACTTGAACAGGTTTCTTGAAGTACTAATCTCCATGCCTTTCTTCTTCTTAGTGGTGCATAGGTTTGGTGGGTTATGATTTGGGTGGTTGTATTGTGGTGGTGGTGGGTTTTTGGTAGTGGATGTTGGCTTGTTATGGGTTTTTTGGTGGTGGTGGGCTTCGATTTGAGGTGGATTTTTGAGTTTTTATTTATTTATTTGGGTTTTGTACCTGGTGGTGGTGGGTTTCGATATGGGGTGAATTTGTAGTGGGGGTGGTTGTAGGTAGGTTGTGTAGCCAACCCACTAGACTGACCCAATTTAACTCGACTCGCTGGGTTGGACCGATTTTTAGGGGTTGGTGGGTTGGGTTGAGTTATGAAATTTGTTTTTATAATGGGTCAGTTTAGGTTGTGAAATTTATTTTTACAGTGAGTCATGTTGGAGTTTGGGTTATAAGATTCACAAATATGCCTAACTGGACCTAACTCACCTAGATTTTATATATATTTAAACTTTAAAAAATATATTTAAAATATATTATACAATTTTATTATTTACGTTTCTACCCTTCTTTCTACATAAAACCTAAAGGTCCTAAATTCCAAGTTATCCTTGTATAGTTTATATTTGTTTGGTGTTATGCATATGATTATTTGGTTATACATTTGTTATTATTTGTGGTGGTGTTGTTCTAATTCTCAATTTAATATTAATAATAGTAATTAAAAAAAAAAATTTGTCCAACCCAATCCGTGTGGGTTGGGTTAGGTTGGTTTTTTTGAACCGACCGTGGTGGGTTGGGTTGAAAAATCCACTCAACCCGACCCCATGCACACCCCTAATTATGGGCTTTGATGGGATAGTGGTTTGCTATAGGTTTTTTGGATTTAGGTTTGGCTAAGTTTTATGGTCGGTGGTGGTGATAGATCTGAATTTAGAGAGGGAGAGGGACAAATGAGGGAAGAAGGGTCATAGAGAGGGACGAAACTTCATTTGGGGTTTGGGAATTTACAGTGGTTGCGAGCTCCGACTCGAAGATTTTCCTCAGAAACTTTTAATCTTCTATCATTGGTCAACTTTGGTTGTGTTATGAGAAGATAAGAATTTTTTTTTGCTTGCTTTCTAGATGGAGTAGGAGAGAGTCACATTGAAGAGAGAGAAACTAACGGAGGACATAACAGTGTTAGAGATTAAATTGTCTTTAGGGACCAAATTGGTCAATTTTGAATGTTTTGGACCTAGTTGGCATTAGCCCAAATCTCAGAGTATGTTATTGAAATTTACCCTAATTTTTATTTTGAGAAAAAAAAATATTATCAATCTTTTAATATATTTATTTTTTAGGTGGAAGAATTACCGATATCAATTGTTAGGTTCTAAAGATTTAGGATTAAACGTTTAGAGTCCTAATTTGTATATGTTGCCAAACAGAGAACAAAATCATGTCAAGAATTGGTGTTAGACATTGCTCAAAGTATTTCAAGTCAAGTCTCAAGAATATTCAAGCTACAGGAAAAAGAATTAATTTTCAATGAAGCTCAATTGATCAAAGATCAGGCTCAACCGATCGAAAATTGCAGAAAAATAATTTTTGCAGAATTTAAATCTGGCCCAAGCCTATGAAAATGTTTAGGGTTTCAATCCAACATTCCTCAGTATAAAAGGAAAACCCTAACTACGTTTTGAAGACTCTTGGAAGACTTATGAGTTACTCCTGTGAGATCTGAGAGATTCTGTGCCTTCTAACTCTACAAGTGTCTACCTAAATAAAATCTACAATCAAGTGCTGGTGGAATCTAGTTACTGCAAGATTAACAAGTGGTGATCAGAAACCTTTGAGTGGCATCTCAAAGTAATAAGCGTGGGAGCTTGTGTGCTACAAATCCAAGAGAGAAGAGTCCGTGGATTCGGAGCTTGCAAATGGTTGTTATTAAGTTACTACTGGAGGTAGCAATAGATTTAGGGTTAAATATTTTGTAAAAACTTCAATTCTCTATTAGTGGATTTGTTTACCTTAAGGATAGCTAGGTTAAATCCTCCCCAAGTTTTTACCTTGAAACAGTTCGTTTCATTGGTTTTCCTAGGTGATCATATTTGTGTGTTATTTATTTTTTCGCTGTTTGCGTGATATGATCTTTCACTATTTAACCTAGATCTCATAATTAACCTAAGTAAATACTTGGCTATTTCATTAGGTTAAACTAATCCGTTTTAAGGGGTCTAAACAAACAAAAATCAATGAAATCATAATTCATAAGTAACATTTGCCATGCAACAAATTTTGTTGTGAGTGCATGGATGCCTTAAGTCCAGCCCACACTGGATTTGTGTTTATATTCATGAGCATGCTGCACATGGAGTAATGTTAGGACCATAACTTTTATTACAATTTTTGCCAAAACTTGCTCATGTGGCAAGTCATGAGTGGTGAAGTTTTGGATACACTACTTTTACTCTACCACTTACAACTTGCCACGTGAGCAAGTTGTGACAAAAGTTGTTGTTCAAGCATATTCTACTGCACATGGAGGGACGGACTCAGGATTTTAAGCTAGCGGGAGCCAGAGTATAAAGAAAAATAAACTTCAAATAGATATCTATATAGTATTAAAAAATTATAAATACACAAAATCGTCATTTCTAAATACATTAAGATGCAATCATTTAGCAACAAAGACAAAAACAAAAACAAAATAATGTTTTTTTTTTAAGACTAGGCTGGGAAGGATTTTATTTTATTGTTAAAGTTAGAGCATTTACATTGGTGGTGCAAAAAATTTTAGCTTTTAGTACCTCAAAAAGCTACTTTATCTATTTTACCATCTCACTTTGTAATACACCAAATATCAAATGTTCTATTTTTATTTATCACTTCATTTAAAATAATATAAACAACTCATTAAAATAAAAAGGAAGAGAGAGAATTTGAGTTTTTTAATTGAAGGAAGAGATATAATCTTAATAAAATATTGTATTTTATTTTTAACAACTTGCTACAGTCAACTGATATTTATACCAGTTTATTGTAGTTGTAAAAAATTTAGCTTTAGCTTCCCCAATAACACATGATTTTTTTGTCCTTTAGTGGTAAAATATTTTTTTTGTATTGCTAAAATACATCGTCATTGTGAATATTTTTATTGTTTTTGTTAAGTTTTTGAGGTGGATAGTTACTTCTTGGGTTAAGCTAGCTAGATTGATTGTGGAGAAATGGAGCTCAACTACAGAATGAAATATAGAATGACTAAAAAAATAAAAAAGTCCCAGCACATGTAGTCAGATTATATACATATATATATATATATATATATATATATATTTTTTTTTACTCTTTTGCTCTGCTTGGGCCACACATTTCGAATGGCCAAAAACGAATTAACCCCTTGTGATGAATTAATTGATTAATTAGCCAAGTTTATTAATTAATCAAATTAACATGCAAACGTGTGGTAGCACAAACAAATCACCAATTAAACTAAGTATGTAGCGGAAAATAAATTGACACGGTAATTTTTTTACAAATTGGGAAAACCTACACGGCAAAAACCCCACCGGGTAATTTTAAGGTCACCACTCCCGAGAATCCACTATTATCACAATAAGCAGTTACAAGTAAAGGAATCCTAGTACCTTATACCAACCTACAGTTGAACCCTTACCCCAATACCCAATTGGACTTGTTCTATAGTGACAATCTCTCCTTGTAATGTACGGCTCCCAGTATGTGACTAACTAATTGCGTGGATCCTAATACGCGACTTCAATCACCAATTAGAGAAAGTTGTTGGCTGTAAAGTTCTTCAGTTCATCACACGATGAAGATCCAGAAGATGCTTGGTCACAAAACCCTACGGTGTACAAAACACAGCAACTTCTTCACAACAAAGATGAACTAGGGCAAATTCTGTCTCCGATCAGAATTTGCTTGAACAAACTTTGCTCAAACCCTGTGCAACTTGTGTCTCCTTTTACGGCCATTAAAATAATCCTTTTATATGTCTAGGGTTGTGAGAAAAGAAAGCCTAAACATACAATCACGGATTAGAGTCAAAATAGAACTGAAATTCTGTTTTTCATAAACCTCGACAGATGGCTATCTATTGAGCTGCTATCAAGCCACGGGGCTGGAACAGCTCTTCAAGCTCAATAGATGGCTAGCTGTCGAGCTTTAATGACAGGCACTTTTCAGACTTGAATCTTGGACAGACTTGCATGGCTTCAACACTTGATCTTGAAACAAAGTTTCTTGAAGTATTTAAGCACATCCTAGATCTACCCAAATACAAGTAAAGTGCATTTTGTCAAAGGATTAGCCAATTACATAAAATAGTGACATATGTTCCTAACAAGTGAAACACATATGTCCTAACAATCTCCCCCTTTGGCAATCCGTGACAAAACCACAACAAACAAATGAACATATGAGAGAACTCATAAATCACTCAACTCATATTCACTTGTTGAATACAATAAAATCTATCCTAATACAAACTCTTGAAAAACTTTGCAAGAATAGAGTTTATGGCAAGAAGATTTTGACAACCTGTATTTTTGAAACACTTTAAACAAAACTCATCAAGGCATCTTTGTGTGAAACGGAAATAATAGATTGCATACAAGTAATAAGAAGCATGTGCATAAAGAGAGAAAAGAAACAACACATGTAAGGGTAGGTGAAAGAAACATACATCAACATATAAAGAAAATAAGTACAATGTATGTCAATAATGGTCACAAGACCTATGTACAAGATATAAATGTATCTAAAGAAGAGAAAAGAAAAAGATACAAGTAATCCTCACTACATCCCTTAATATGCACTCTCCCCCTAACAAAAATCTCCTATGCTAACCCTCCCCCTAAGTATGACTACTCTCATAACCAAAACTACTCCCCCTTTTTGTCACGAGTGACAAAAGGTAAGAGTGTCAAGTAGACATCTCGTCATTGCTGGGTGAGCTAGCATCTCCATCATCCTCATCATTGGAAGCAGTAGCATCAACATCATCAGCATCGTCGAAGTCATCACTCTCATCTGTAGGGGCCATAGGAGTGGAAGGCATGGTGTAACCACCCATCTCAGTCTGGCGTCGAGCAATGCGGCCAAAACGGGTGTTCACCTGACACAACTCATCATTGAGGGTGTCGAGGCGAGCATTCATGCGCTGAAGCTACACCATGATGTCCTCGAGTGTAACTCTGCTCATAGAAGAAGAGGGATCGGATGTGGATAGAGCTGAAGGAGTGGGAGGAGCTGCCGTACCGGACAGCCTTGATCGAAATTGCATCTCGCTCAATTTAACGGTAGCGTAATCAATGGCACACATAATGGGGAAGTGGTCAAAAAAGGGAAAAGGAACAGAAAAATGGCATAAAATCCGCGTGATAGCCGAAGGGAAAATAAGCTTGTCACGGATAGCCGTATCCCTATACACATCTATAATAGAAAGAATAAAATGTGAAGCAAAATCCATAGTGAGATGCTCAAGAAGAGAAAGCAAAAATCGAGCACGAGGCTCTGTGATATAGTTATAGTGAGAGAATGGGTGCAAAACAAAAGTCATCACCATGTTCATGAATCTAGGACCTTTAGCAAAGGTCGAACATGGTGTAAACTGACAATCGCCCTAATCCGCTGGATGCTCGTAGAAAGCAGAGATCATCTCGTCTTTGGACACAGTCCTCAGATGCTCACATTCGGGGTAGTCAGGATGCTCTACCCTTGGGACATGGAGCACATCAGATACCAAATCTGGTGTGACAACAATGTGCGTACCTCGAACGCGAGTATGAAAGAGAGGTATTAAAGAATCAAGTCCATGCATGTTGGAGTAAAACTCCTAAATCAACACGGATGGACATGTGATCGGGATGTGACATAGTGACTCCCAACCCTGACTATGTATGACAGTGGGTAGGTCAGTGTCGGAGAAGTCCAACAAAATGACTCGGCATTCCGAATGAACACCTCGTCGAGAAAAGTTCTCTGAGAAGTCCTTTCGGGCATCCTCATCACGAAACCTAATAGAAGAGGGGGTAGGATAAGAAGAAGACGATGCCCCAGAATGAAGAGGGTTCTAGGATGGAGCAAATTTACATTTTGGCGTCATTGACGCACTAACGTAAACTAGAGAGAGAGGGGGTAAGAGAGAAACACTAAGAAAAGTCCCAAACAGTTCAAATATACACAAATATATTGAATGTAAGGTACGTATGCATGAAAATGCATGAGCATGTGATGTGCAAAGGTAATTGCATCATGGGCTCAGCCCAATCCAAACCTACCAGTACATAAACAGTTCAACATGTATAGCACAACTAAATGCATGAAAATACAATTATAATGCACATGGAATGCAATGCATGAAGTTTTTAAGATTAAATCTTCAAAACCCATCCCAAAAATTTCACAAAAACCTCTTTGATTTTGAAAAACCCCAAATTTTTCAAAAAAAAACACAAACACTTTGGTTTCAAAGAATGAAATGCATGACAATGAGGGATTAGAGACTTACCAAGTGAGGAAAAACTTGATTAAGCTCGAAAATCACTTGAGGAAGAGGTTAGGAGTGAGTAAGAGCGTATTTGGGAGATGAATAGGCGCGGATAGATCAAGAGAGATCGAGGAAATGAAGTCCAGATCGTGTAGAACATATATATAGAACCTCAGTAAATCTCGACAGATCAAGGTATCGAGAGGTATCGAGCTAGGTGTCGAGCTTAAAAAGCTTCAACAGATGCATCTATCGAAAGGTGTCCACAGCAATACAAGCTCGATGGATCGAGGAGCTATCGAGGAGACAGGAGATTTCTCGATCGATCCACCTAGCTAACGAGAGGCGTTGAGATTGCGATAAAAATCAATTGAAGAGCTCGATAGATACGCTAGGTGTCGAAGAGGTGTCGAGATTGCTTAAAAACAGTTTTTCAAGAAGGGGAAAACACAAATATGAATGCAATCAAGCATGCAACACAACCAAGGATCCAAAAAAAATTTTAACCTCTCAAAAACATCTCTTAACAATAAAAATGTTAAGCACATAGATCCCAAAAACACACACAAACACTAAACAAGTCTAACCAATTTTATATTTCATAAATAATTTAAGACAGTTTAGTGAGCATACATTAACACATGTAAACCTTGTGATGGCCAAATCACATCGTACCAGCACATGTATCAAGAGTAGTAAAGAATATTGCGTGTTGTGTGTGAAAAACATCGCAAGATTGCATAAGTGTATACATGTTATGACAATCTGAGATATGAGAAAATCACTTTAACTCACACACAATCATAACTGTTTGATGGGGACTATCACCTTCGAAGTACATCCTATAACTCCTACATCTCCTAGAATACACGCTTGCAATCACATTTAAAAGCATTTTGATATTTTTGCTTTTTATTTTTCTTTGCATATTTTTCTTTTAAGCAAATCATGCATGTGCATATAAGAGATAGAAAATAAATACCGAATTATGTTAAGCAATTGACATTCCAATTTTGCTATGCCAAAGCACACAAATGTCATTCATGATTGGCAGGCAACAGTGGTGAGAAGGTTATTTATGCCTTTCTCTTAGGATTTTCTAGTCATTCCCGTCAAAAAGAGTGATATAAGTGTTAAGTACAAAAGATTACTTAATCTTACTCATCACAAACAAGAGCCACAAAGCTCACTTGCTTAGTTGTGCATAGAGATGCTCATCTAAGTTACAAAAGATACAAAGTTTAGAAAACTTTGTTTTAATGGCCATTCAAGGTACACAAGTACCAATGTACACAAAACACACACTGTTTTTGTATTTTCCTGATTTTTCATTTTTTTTTTTTGGTATTAAAACAAAATAAACAAAACTGAAAACAGACAAAAACATGTTAAACAAGGCAAAGAATAAAAACTAGACTGACTCAAAACAGTAAAGCAAAACACACAAGTAATGCAATTAAAAACAAGAAGGGAGAGAAAGAGAGAAAAAGTGATAGAATCACTTGAAGACCTTTTCCTTCCACACCTTGGAAGAACCTTTCCATCTAGCAAACCCTTGATCCGGCGGTGAGGGGGAAGAATTGAAACCGTTGAAGTTCGAAAAGAACATGAGGGCTTTGAGAAGATCTCCAAGAGGAGCAAAAGAAGATGGAAACTGATTCTGGTTTCCTGATGCAATCATGTCGTTGCTCTGTTGAGTGGCTAACCACTTATAGCAATTAGGTTGAGTATGACTGGTTGCTCCACAGTGATGACAGAGATGCTACTTCTTCTGTTTAGGCTTTTGAGAGTTAGCCTTCTTAGCCCTAAGGTTTTTAACTTCTTTCTTATCCTGCTTAGGGGGTGCTCATAAGATAGATTTACCCTTGTCTATGTTCTCACTAGTTAAATCAGTTTTGACATTAGTGTTCTCAATTTCAACATTATTAGCAGGAGGAATAAAAACACTAGAACTAGTAGAAGCAATACTAGGAGAAGAGAAATCATACCCGAAATCGGTTCAATCGGAATCAGATTTCTAAAGACTGAGCATTTCATCGAGCTTAGCGCTTGAAGTCCTTTCCAGTTGAGCTCTAACTTGGAACAGTTCTGCCTTAAGCTTCTTGATCTTCTCAACCAAGAAGTTATTCTCAAACCTCAGTGCTCCAATAGTTTGATTGGATTCATCAAACTTTGTGGAAAGCTCTTCAGGCTCAAGCTCCACATCACTGAGCTTCTTGGTGGTCAACCTATACAACTTCTCATGCTTTTCTGAGACCTTGTACAACTTTGCATAGGTTGTGTGGGACATCTTGTTCATCCATCTTCTCAAACTTGGACTCCACCAATTCCTCTTCTTCATCCATATCTTCAACAATCCCCTCAGAAGGATTGATAGTGGCAGTGAAGGCATTTAGGATTCTGTCATCCTCATTGTTGGAATCATCCACAGGCTCGGTGTCACTGAAAGTAGCTGCAAGTGCCTTGCTCTTCCCAATGGTCTTAAGATAAGTAGACACTCTTGTTTCATATGACCGAAACCTTGACACCCAAAGCACTTTGGTCCTAAAGGAATAGTATACTGACCGCCATCCCTAGCATCCTTCTTCCCATTATCTTGGCTCTTGAACTATGAGGAGCTGGATTCCCTACGGTCCTTGTCAAAGCCCTTTCCATTTGCATTCTTCATAAACTTCTTGAATTGCCTGGTGATGTAGGACTTCATCTTAGAATCTTTATCGTCTAAAGACTCATCAGTATCACTGCTCTTGGCCTTCAATGCCATGCTCTTGCCCTTACCCAACTTGCCAATTCTTGTTAAACCTAACTCATAGGTATGCAAATTTTTGGAAATATACATGTACGCAGCGGAAAAATAACAGATATACTTCATTCAGAATTGATAACATGCATAATGTAAGTTTTAGAATATAAAACAAGAGTGTGTACCTTGGTGCAGTGAATTTCAAAACCAAAGATCAGAAGTTCTTAGGAACATTTTCAATCTTCACTCCAATTCCACTATCGTCCAAGATGTGTGGTCTCTCAATCAGTTTCCAAGGGAGAGTAATTGAGTGGCTTCACTCACACATACACTCCATTTCACAAACTTGTTGTGCGTTCTTAAAATTCTGTATGTTTCTTTCCTAATAACTGATTGTCTAATTGGGCTAGCCTTTTGGGCCTTTCCAATTAGACTTTAGTATGTGGCTTGGAGTGGGACCAAAAGGGACTAATAAGACACTAGCTCCAATGGGCCTTGAGCTTTTCTGTCAACTCTTGACAAGTCCAAAGTTACCATTAATTATATTTAATACCACTATATAAATATAATCGCACTCTAGGCCTTATTAACAAATTATATCCCAAGACTTTTTTATACATGCAACCCATTCATAAAATATTCGTAGTAATACAAAGTTATGAAAGTAGACTGCCACTTTGTAAATTACTACATCTTAATCCTTGAGTACCCGGTTTAATCCTTTTAAGTTATTCACCATATATTTATGAAATCCTATTTCATAAATATATATATATATATATATATATACTTTAATAATTTCTTACTAAAGTGGTTAGGCCTAACTCTCTGAATAACTGAACCCATTAAACTTATCTCAAGGGAATATTTTATATCTCCGTTAAGAGACTATGAATTCCATCTTGAGAATATATGTTCCATCAACACTAAACGTGGCTGCCCAACATACTGAGGTTTTGACCGTAACTTTATATCTCACTCTTGATATAACAAAGCAACCTACACTTCGTGATCAGGTCCATTATTCTCTCAGAATTAAGAGTTCATGCAAATATAAGTCGTGAGATTTATTATTCAGTTAACAGTCATTAGGAGAATAATAAATCGCACAGCGGTCCAGTTCAATATGTCTTAACTCTTAAAACATATCAACATATCAATTAGAAGTCACCACTTCCGTGATCAAGACAAATCATCTTAGTTAAAATGTTATAGTCTTCGCAGATGAAATGCCCAATTTCATCACTGACTACGAACTAAAATTCTGAGTTTACAAAGAACCTGTGATTTATATCTTCAATGACTTTTCACATAAATCACTTATTATGCATCTCATGAACTATATGATAATATCCGAATATTCATGTTACTAATACTTCAGATAATAATAAAATAACTTTATTAATCAGAATATTAAGTCATACATCATGTCATATATAATGTCATAAATAATATCATATATAGTATCATACAATAGGATTTAAGGGCACTAATCCTAACACAAATTACCAACTGGCTCTGTCAAAGGAATCTTGTCAATGTCTTTTGATTCCTCGATCGTGGTGATCTTGGCATGGAATCTCTCGAGTAGAGATCTGAGCACCTTTCTCACAATCTTGGGTTCAGGAATGGTTTCCCCAAGATTAAAGGCTGAGTTCACTATGTCCTTGAGCTTGGCATAGAACTCCTCAAACGACTCATCCTCCTCCATCTTTATCTCTTCGAAGCTAGTAGTGAGCCTTCGAAGCTTCGAGTCCCTGACAACCTTTGTTCCCTTATAGGTTGTTAGGAGGATGGTCCATACTTCCTTAGTAGTTTCATTGGAGGGTATCTTCTTGAACTCCTCATTGGTGACCGCACTGAATAAAGCATTCAATGCTCTGCTATTGAAATTCCCTGCCTTGATCTTAGCTTCATCCCAATCAGCCGGCGCTTCCTTTGGCTTGGTCTAGCCAATCTCTATAGCTTGCCACACCTTCTCATCTAAAGACTGCAAGAAAGCTCTCATGCGTACTTTCCAGTATGCATAGTTAGTACCATCAAATAAAGGAGGTATAATGAGAGAAACTGTCCTTTATCCATGACAAACAGGGGTCAATGGATCACACAGCAAAGATTAAAACCTAATCAGAGTGTGCCTGCTCTGATACCACTTGATAGGCCAAAAACGAATTGACCCCTTATGATGAATTAATTGATTAATTAGCCAAGTTTATTAATTAATCAAATTAACATGCAAACACATTCTAGTACAAACAAATCATCAATTAAACTAAGTATGCAGCGGAAAATAAATTGACACGGTGATTTTTTTATGAATGGGGAAACCTACACGGCAAAAACCCCACCGGGTGATTTTAAGGTCACCACTCCCGAGAATCCACTATTATCACAACAAAGCGGTTATAAGTAAAATAATCCCAGTACCTTATACCAACCTACAGTTGAACCCTTACCCCAAGACCCAATTGGACTTATTCTGTAGTGACAATCTCTCCTTGTAATGCATGGCTCCCAGTACGTGACTAACCAATTGCACAGTTCCCAGAACATGACTTCAGTCACCAACTAGAGAAAGTTGTTGGCTGCAAAGTTCTTCAGTTCATCACATGATGAAGATCCAGAAGATGCTTGGTCACAAAACCCTACGGTGTACAAAACACAGCAACTTCTTCACAATAAAGATGAACTAGGGTAAATTCTGTCTCTGGTCACAATTTTCTTAAACAAACTTTGCTTAACCCTTGTGCAACTTGTGTCTCCTTTTATAGCCCTTAAAATAATCCTTTTATATGTCTAGGGTTGTGAGAAAAGAAAGCCCAAACATACAATCACGGATTAGAGTCAAAACAAAACTGAAATTCTGTTTTTCATAAACTTCGACAGATGGCTATCTGTCGAGCTGTTGTCGAGCCACGGGACTGGAACAGCTCTTCAAGCTCAATAGATGGCTAGCTGTCGAGCTTTAATGACATGCGCTTTTCAGACTTGAATCTTGGACAGACTTGCATGGATTCAACACTTGATCTTGAAACAAAGTTTCTTGAAGTATTTAAACACATCCTAGATCTACCCAAATACAAGTAAAGTGCGTTTTGTCAAAGGATTAGCCAATTACATAAAATAGTGACATATGTTCCTAACAAGTGAATCACATATGTCCTAACACATTTGAATTTGACTTAACTACACGAAGTTCCTAACATTACTCAACTACACATTTGGAAATGTTATTCTAGTAGTGTTGTTTGTATTTTTTGGAAATACGAGTGGGTGAAAAAGTGTATGAAAATATGTGTAATATTGTTTAAACACTAAAAACTGTTGCTCAAAATACACTACCAAACAGCCCAAAAAAGACTTAACTACATGAAATTTCTTCACCTTTTCCTTTCACTTTCACGGTCTCTCTTATCATATGGCACCTCGAAACTCAAATGCTGTTTAAGAGATGCCAATTCTTTTTTAATCTCACATACTCTTTCTCCCAGTGGCAGACCCATGTACGGTAGCAACATGTGGGTAGAATTGTTTTATAACATCCTTAAGTCCTTCATTGTGAAAATTAAAATAGTTTTTACTTAAAGAATTTCGAAACTACAAACTAAAAAAATATGTCATTTAATGCTAATTTCATTCATATAAGAGTTTTGATTACACACAAATTTATAGTAGTTATTTAACGTATGAAGTATCAAATTTTCTATAATGATTTCTTAGATCCATTCACTAAAAACTTATGAGAATAATAAATGACTATCATTGTCTTCCATTTTATGTGTCTAGCTTACTTGGTTTTTACTAAATACCATTTTATGCAAGAAAATAAATAAAATAAAATAAAATAAACAATATAAGAAAGTGTAAATGTGCAACTTGATCGTTAAATAAAAATATAAGCCAAGAAGATTATAACCTAGTAAATTAATGTTCTTTAGGTAATACATAGAACACCCTATATCATGATTTCAACTTCTCAAGTATGACTACCACATAAAACTTAAAATACGTGAAGAAGATTTTTGGAATATTAAAATTTAGTAGGGTATTTTAGATATAGCACAAATCAATATTCAAAAAATCATAAGATTTCATTATAGTTTAATTTAGAGTAATATTTGGGGGTATTTGCTCGTTTCTAAAGTAGAAAGGGGGAAATTGCTTGGTTTTAAAGTTTATGGGGGTAATTGTGAACTTTCCAAGTATAATGGGGAGAAATGGTATTTTTCCCAAGTTTTTGTGTGCATAAAACAATATATATATATTAAAGCGGTGCATAAAAATTAAAAAAAAAAAAAAAGACACAAAAGAATACAATACAAAAAAATAAAAAAATAAAAAAAAAATAAAGAAGACAGCCCAGGAAAATTGTGCATGAAATAGTGAATTTTGGCTCACCAAAATTGACTAAGCCAAAAAAGAAGTTTAAGAACACAGCAAAATGTCACAACAATTTCAGAATATCTTTATTTTTAGTTGTAGTTGCAATTGATCTAATATTTTATTTTATGTTTATTTTGACTTATAAGGAACTTACACCTCAGTAGTTATGAAAATATTGTGACATAAACAAAATTACCCAACACTTTCACAATACCATTATTTTCAGTTATGGTGGGTTTTTTATGCGAGATGCGGATGTGTCAAGAAGCAGAATATGTCTACTTTTAGAAAACAAGAAACAAAACATGTTTGCTTCTGAAAATAACCTTGAATCCATGAGGGTTCTTTGAATCCATAAGGGTCCTTGAATCCACAAGGAGAAATGGTTCTAGAATCCACCAGAGAGATAGCAAACAAAAGTCTGAATTTTTATTAGTATCAATAATATTGAAAAATGTTTACAGACTTAGGGCCAATTTAAGGGCTCCGTAAAGCTTGACAAACAAGAAAATATATTCTAAAATAACTCCTGATTAATCCCTAACCATAATGGGAACCAAACTTGACCTAAAAAACATTAAAAGCACCTGAAAACAAGGAAATAAATCACGTAAACCTAAAATAACGTTTTTTTTAACATAAAAATATCAAAATTAAATGATTATAAAAATTAAATTGAAGATTCTATCCTAAATCAGACCCCTCCACTAGAAACAAACTCTTCCTCGAGTCTATCTTTGAAACCTAAAATCTTCCGCTCCAAATAAACAAATACTTTGAATACTTGAGTCCCTTTATCTTCTTTCTATAATTGCAACTCATTAATGGGATAAACAAATCAACTTGAATTTCTTTTTCTTTGTTCTTTATGTAATTGTAGAGATTTACCAAATAAGAACTGACAATTGAATCAAATTTATCAACCCCAATAAAATCAATAAACTTCGGTGTATCGCTTACCACCAAAATAAAAGGATCTTGAGATTAACAATCATATGATTTGATTTCATTATGATCCTTGAAGCTTTCATCTTCAATTTCTTCTTAAATTGTCTCTGCCATCTCAACTTCAAGATCTTTCTCTATAATAGGATCTTCATTAATCTCCTCCACAGTCTTAATTTTAGATTCTTCTTCTATAAAAAATTAACAATGTCTTCATTCATTTCCTTAGAAATCTCTATATTTTCTTCAAGAAAAATATGTTGTTCAACATACAATTCTTCTCTTAATGGTGGAATATATGGTTCTTCAAAATAATTCAAGTGTGAACTTCTTGGCCAATAATAATCTTGTTTTGTATACGACAAAAGTTCATCACAATCCAAAGGACAATAGTTGATAGCAAGCATCTTTTTCATCCTTGGCCATGAACATCTTTACCTAGTCGGATTATATCAGTGTCTATTCGTTCCCACCAACGTATGGCATACTCTGTAAGTTTATACAAAACAAGTTTAACTTTTCTATCATTACAAATATTCTCATAGAAAAATAAATCCTCTAGATCAAGTAAGCAATCAAGAAAATCTACTTTATAAAAATAACCATTATAACTTGTATTTCTTCTACAAGGCCTATATAAAATTTGCTTACCAATAGGTTGCCCATGAGTAATGTTTCCGCGATAGTTATCTCTATTGTTTCCATGCTTCAATGGTGGCATCCTAGCAAAGATATTTGTGAGTGCTAGATGTACATCACGTAATACTTGCTAAGTTTTCTGTTACCGGAATTGTTACCATCACAGGGTAAGTCGAGGCTCTGATACCAACTGATACGAGATGTGGAAGCATTAAGAAGCAAAACACGTCTACTTTTAGAAAACAAAAAAGAAAACTGTTGGGTTAAAATGAATTGACCCCTTGCAGATTAATTAATTACCCAAGTTAATTAATTAGTCAAATTACATGCAATAACATAGCAGCACAAACAAATCACCAACTAAACTAAATGCAACGGAAAAAAAATTTGATACAGGTGATTTGTTTACGAATGGGGAAAACCACCGAGGCAAAACCCCACCGGGTGATTTTAAGGTCACCACTCCCAAGAATCCACTATTATCAATCACAAACAGTTACAAGTATAAGGAATCTTACCAAACCCTTTGGCCAATCCCGAAATACCAACCTATAGTTGAAACCTTACCCAAATAACCAATTAGACTTGTATTGTAGCGGTAATCTTTTCATTCAATGCACAAATTCCAGTACGTGACTAACTCCAGCAACTTGAAGAGGTTGTTGGTTGCAAAGTTCTTCAGTTCATCAACAATGAAGATCAAGAAGCTCCTTGATCACAAAACCCTTGGCGTAAAGATGTAGTAGCTTCTTTAGAAAGAATAATGAACTAGGGCACTTTTTGCATTCGCAACGGCCTTTAAAATAATCCTTATATATGTCTAGGTTTGTGAGAAAAGAAACCCTATACAAATATACAAGCATGGGCTGAAAATCAAATTTGGAATTTTTGATTTCGTAAGTCTCGATAGAAACAGCTTGTGTCGAGCTTCAACATTAAATCTCGATAGAAAGGATTCTATCGAGCTTTAGTGAACAACTTTTCTTCACGTGTTTCTTGGTCAGATCTTCATGGCTTTAACACTTGACTTGAACAACGTGTTTCTTGAAGTCTTAAACCCATCCTAAATCTACCCAGTTACAAGTAAAGTGTATTTTCTTAAAGGATTAGCCAATTTCATAAAATATGTCCCTAATAATCTCTCCCTTTGGCTATCCGTGACAAAACCACAACAAAACAAATAATCATGAGAGAAGTCTTAAATCACTCAACTCATAACCACTTGTTGTATTACAAAATAAATCTATCCCTACTACAAACTCTTGAAAAATTTGCAAGAAGAGAGTTCATGGCATGATAAACTTTTACAACCTATCCTTCTAAAACACTTTAACAAAAATCATCGAGGCATCATGTGTGAAACAGAAATAAAGATTGCGTACATAAAGAAACATGTGCATAAAGATAGAAAAGAAACAACACATGTAAAGGTAGATGAAGAAAATGAACATACATCATCATCATATATAAAAAAATAATGTACAATGTATGTCATAACAATAATGGTCACAAGACCGGTGTACAAAAGGCTAATGTAACTAAAAAGAAAGAAAAGTACATATAAACCTCACTACATCCCTCAAAACTATATACACTCCCCCTAACAAAAAAGTCCTATACTAACTCTCCTCCTAATTACAAGACCACTCTCAAACCAAAACTGAAAGCTCGAAAACGTGTTGAAAAACACAAGAGCTGTTTAGACCCCCGATTAAAATTACGGCTCGATAGATTTTACACAACTTTAATATAAAGTGCGGAATAGTGTAAAAGCGAGCGGATGAACAATATAGCTACTCTAATCCATAAACTAAACAACAAAGCAGTGTAATGGAATATAAAAGAGTAGGGAAGAGAGATGCAAACACAGAAAACACCAAGACGTGTTTTCGAAGAGGAAACCGAAGAACTCGGCGAAAAACCTCTCCGCCGCCCTCCAAGCGGAAATCGATCCACTAGACAATCAGTTGGGATACATGAGTAAGCAAGAGACCCTCCAAGCCTAATCTACCCGATGTACCTAAGCCCTCCAAGCTCCTACTCCAACAAGGCTTCTCGAAACCGTGTCTTGTCTTAGTTATCCGGATCCCGCAACAAGCTCCATGTTGCATCTGCCATTCCAGGCTTCTTCCAATGCTTCCCAGCAGCACCAAAACGTCACACAACACTCTCAAAAGGTGTGGTAAGTGTTTGGGCTATCAACCTCTCAATGGTGTGAAAATGGAGAGGGAAGGGTTGAGGAGATACCACAAGCAAGTGTATAGAGAAAGGTGGGGATGACAATCTCTAATTAAAAATGTGTTTGGCTAGGGTTTTCTCTCTGAAGCATTCCTCAACATTTGTGGGTAATGGGGGTTTATATAGGATAGGTGCAAAATGTGTGAGTCAGTCAGTACAGGCTGGCAGAACAGCATGTCTCGCGGGTGTCTCGCGGGAAGGCCTTACCCGCGAGATACTCGCAAGAGACAGCTGTCTCCATCTGTCATGACTCTTCGCATTCCAACATGTGCAGGGCACATGCTTCACTTCACGGGAAGCTTAGTCGCGAGATACCCGCGAGATTCCATCAGCTTCCAAATTGCTTGAGTCTTCACACACTCTCTATCACACACCCCTTACAACAATTCCCACAACAAATACAGGGTATAAACAATTGATAGTAATTACAATCAAATTTGGCACGGAATAAAAGCCAACAAAACACATAGTTGTAAATCACAACTTTACAATCTCCCTCTTTGGCTATTCCGTGACAAAACCCTAAAACAGACTCTAAACTTAAACGTGAGTTTGGGAACACAGGCAAAACTCACTCACACCTAATTCTAGATTCTGATAAGCTCTTGAAACATATGAACAAGTAACTCCTGAAACACAACAACAAAATATTATCATTGTATGCAGAAAACTTGAAAAGCATATGGAGCAATAAGCACATGATCAAGCAGAATGAAATAGAAACACTAAATCATGGCAAGATCAAACGAGTAATCACTATACACAAGCAATTACTATGCTCATTCACACAAGGAATGAACATCCGGATATGCAAGATGATAAGCTCATATGAAGAGTACCATTTGCACATCCAACACTCAACCAATGCAAAATACTTGAAGAATTTGCATCTAGGAACAATCCTACTAGGGCACAAGAGTGTTCATCACTCAACCAATGCATAGAACGTATATGCATCTAGGAACAATCCTACACGGGCACAAGAGTGATGTAGTGAAGTAAATGTATGACATTAAACTTCAATAGCATAAGCATAAAGGCTGCATAAGCAAAGTATTGCAAATACATGGCACAAACCATAAAAGCCTACAAATCATGCAATGAAACAAAACAACCCTTAAAGCTTACAAAAGCAACATGGGTACATGTAAAGAGTGCTACAAAGCATAGAGAATATCACAAAAGAAACATCTGAAAATAAATACTTAAATAAAGCATAGTATCAAAGCTTTAAACCAAAAGCCGTAAAACATTTATAAAAACTAAAAAATACTGAATAAAAACCGTCTGAAAAACCAATAACCAATGTTACTAAGTTGCTAGACTATGCTCCCCCTAACACTGTGCAAGCTCTTCTCTAGCTCCCTCTCAGAATTTTCTCCCCCTTTTTGACCGGAATGGCCAAAGGGTCAGAACTGATCTGACTCTGAATCCGAGCCGTGCTCCATAGATAAGTCTTGTACTTGAGAAGAGAGCGCGGTGATCTGTCCTTGAAGGTATGCAAACTGGTCCGCGGTGTACTGCACATGGGAGTCAAGCACTGTAGACATCTGATCCATCTTAGCAAGCAACTAATCCAGTTTGCTTAAGCCTTGTGGAGGAGCCGAAGATGATGGCTGTGTAGAGGGCTCAGGAGCCGTGGTGAACCTGTCAATCTCTTCCTCTGTATCTTCGCCTTCATCCTGCTGAACCCGTCGTGGTGGTGGTATGATATGCACACCGGTCTTCGATCCCTTGATGTGTGCAGTGCTCCTAGTCAATGTATGACCACCAATGGGATAGTCTCTCTGAACAACCGTGAGGCCACTAGGTAGCTTGAGCTTTGCCTTGGCAATCAATCCCATGATCAAAGAGGGGAACGGCATCACAGTCCGTGAATTCTGCTTTGTGATGCTCTTCTTCATGACATGCATGATATGGCCACAAATGTCAATCTCCTTATGTGTGAAGAGATCATACAGAAATCTTGTTCTTGGAGCAGAGAGAGTGGTGAGATTGGTGACCGGATAAAGATTGTGAATCATCACATAGCTTAGGGTCCTCATTTCTGGAGAGAACTTGATGGTGTTCATGGATGATTTCTTTGGTTCACCACCAAGGAGTGTAATCATCTCATCAGTAGAACCCATTCTGTCCTCATAAGCAACAGTGATTGGCTGAGATGGTGGACGAGTTTCCAGAAAATCTTGAATGCTCTCTCTTGTAATCACAAACTCCTTGTGTCTTACCCAGCACTCAATACATTCTCCGTTGACAGTGGCATTGGAGAAGAACTCTTTGATAATCTCTGAATAGACCACTCCAGTTGGGTTCAGCAACTTGGTCCAAGTTCTATCTTTGAACACTTCAGGGATGAAAGTGCCCTCAAGAGTCTCTAACTGGACTACCCGTTCCATGATGATTGTCTTGTCCTTGTAGCAGTCATTGTACTTCATATCAGCTTCTATAGACCTGAAATGATCAGAATCAGTTCGGGCTCGCTTTGAAGACGATTTCTTCTTAGCAGCATGCTTGGTGGGAGACATCTGCACAATTTTACAAAGCAAATAACAGAAGATGCACAAGCACAAACCAGAAGACAAACTTCATTAGATTCAAGTTAGTTCCAAATCAGACTTAAACTAACTAAAAAATAGAGCATGGTAGACACTAAACATCATGCTAAAAGTCTCCAACTTATAAAGCATAACTACATTGCACCAAATTAAGAAAAAAATGCAATAGAGGGTGTCTGTGTGCATGTGCTAATGAGTGTGTGCGGCATGAGATGCATGAGGGTGCCTAAGTGTGCCTAGTTGTGTGCCAAGAGTGTGCAACATGAACAAAGTGAGTGAAACACATAATCAATGACCAAACCTAAGTAAAATAAGGTCAAACAAGTGAAAAACTATGGATTGAAGTCACTTGATTCCATTTTGTCACAAAAATGTCACTTGGACATTTTGACAAACACTTAGCGTGCACAAATGCAAAAATTATATGAATAATGCATGAACATGTGAAAATCTACCCTCAATACATGATAAAATGCCACAAGGGGCCAACACAGATGCAGAAACAACAAATGGGACACAGCCCAATCAAAAATATGAGAAAAATTCACCCAATTTTGAAAACCAACCCAAAGTTTCGAAAATCCCCAATTTTGAAAACCCTAACAAAAATTCTGCATAATCTAAGCAAAAACTTAAAAAGAAATGGTTAACAAACATACCTTGAAGAAGAAAATGCAGAAAAAATGCTTGGATTGAAGGGAAATGAATGGAATAGTGATTTTGGGTTGAGAAAGTTTGAGAGAGGTTGAGCGAGGGAAGTTTGATAGTTTTGAAAAACTGTCACATCAGCTATATAAAAACTAAAAACACGCATTTTTCGCCGGTTATAGAGGGGCGAGACAGTCGCGAGATAGTCGCAAGAAGTGCCACTGAAGCACAAAATTTTTCACGAGAAGCATTAGGCCGCGAAACAGTCGCGAGACAGTCGCGGTAGCTTCTGTCTGAAATTGGAAAAATCCAATTTTAGCCAAACAGCATTTCACGAGAAGCTGTTGGTCGCGAGACAGTCATGAGACAGTCGCGAAAGTTTCTGTGTGACATGATAAAATAAAAAATTTCCCTCAACTCCTTTTCGCGGGAAGCTCTAAGTCGCGAGCTTCTCGCGAAATTTCCCCTGAACCTGTTTTTGAAGAGACACAAAAAATGCAATTTAATCAAAAACAAAAGACAAGAAAGTATAAAATCACTTTCAAAAACAAATAAAACACTCAAAAATCTTTTTGGGTTTGATCAACAAAGATTAAGCATGTGAAAAACACATTTAATCAAGTACAATCACACAAATGAATAAGGCATTCATTGAACATAGACTTGTGTGTTGTGTGTGGATATCAAAAATGAGATAGTCCTTAGTCTAATGTGAAGCTTCAATGATCAATTCAATCAAGGCATACACAACTAGCCCTAGATTATGTGACCTATCTCAATTATAGAAACGTGCATATATGACCTCCCACATGAACTTGATAACAATTCATTGAAGCTTTTCATTTGGCTCCATATTTAACATATCATTTGCAACTTTTGAGCAAAGAGAATCTCATTTAGAGAAAGATGCCTGAAATTTTTGATATTTCATTTGATGAGATAGCCTTTGGCTTGTTGGGCATCATACATTTTGTTTTGGTCGCTTTCCCTTTTTCCTAGTCGAATACTAGTTTGTGCGACAGGCTTTTGCAGCTCTATATCTCTTTTCATTTGGAGATTTACAATTAGAGAGCTCTTTTAAAGCAGAAAATAAAAGTGGGAAGATATATAGGCATGAGTCTATGCATGTCTCAAGATCAACAAAAACATTCACTAATCATTCATGACAAGGTTGAAGATCTATTTACAACAGTCACATAGATTTCAAAATTTCTTCCACAATGATATGAGTGCATGAAAGACAAGCTAAGCTCGTTAAATGCACAAAGCCATAAGTACAAAGGTACAAGGCAAAACATGCTTTGAGACAAAACTCAACAAAGTGATCAAACTTTTTGGATTTTCTATTTTTTTTTTATGTGTTTTTGAATTTTTGAACACACCCAAAAACAGAACAAGAGAATAAAGATTAACAAAAACAACCGGTACAAAACACCAACAGTAAAAATAGAGCAATGCATGAAACGATGCAACAGCAAAAGTCCCTAAACATTGAAAGAATTTATGCGTGGACATGTTATAATGCTTATGCATGAGTACCCCTCTTCACCCACACGTCACGTGCGTTTGGGGTGATATCCTTAACGGATTGGGTACGAGAATTTGGATTGTCAAACCTTCTGGTGAAACTCTCCAAGCAAGTGGTGAAGGCACCAATCATTTTCATCACGTCCATCATGCCAGGATCACGATTCTGACTTCTCGGTTGTTCACCACCCCAAGACCTCATGTCATTTCTCCTTCCTCGTGACCGAGGTGCGCTTGAGTTGTTGTCTGATCTCAGCTTTTGACAGTTAGGTTTGGTATGTCCTTGCATTCCGCAGTAGTGACACACATAGTCCGTTCTGGGACCCCGTTGAGATCTTGGGAGAGATCTTCCTCTGGTTTCATGTCTACCTATGGAATGATTTCGGGGCTTATTCACCATCCGTTGCTCACTCACATTCTTCTTCTCAGCCTTAACATTCTCAAGAACGGGCTCTTCTATAATAGGCTCTATGGCCTTTACAAATTTCACTTCTTTGGTGGCTTTGGCTGATGAGCTGCTTCCTCCGGTGTATCCTAACCCGGGCTTGTCTGAAAAAGGTTTTTGAGATGAGATAACATCATCTAACTTCTGGGAGGAGACTCTTTCTATCTTGGCATGAGCTTGCACTACCTCTTGCTCAAGAAACCTCACCTTCGTATAGGCTTCAGACAACTCGCCATTTAGTGTCTCAATCTCACACTTAGCCTCTTTATATCTGATCAAGAGACTTCTATAATCTTCCTCAGCTTTCTTCATTTTCCTTACAGCCGCCTTGGCTACTCTGGTATACTCTCCCGACTTCTCAAGTAATAAGGAGTAATTTTCTTGAAGATTAGCTGTATTCTCTTCTTCTTCTTCAGCATCTGATTCTTCCACATTCCCAATAGACTCTGAATCAGAATGCGGAGTAGTTTCCCTCTCCGTCACAACTCTCTTCCGAGTCAGAATCAGAGGAGTCTGAATCACTGAGTGTCGTGGCATAAGCTTTGCCTTTTCCCCTCAGAAAATTTGGACACTCCTTCTTTAGATGTCCATGGCCATTGCACTCATAGCATATAATTTCTGAAGAAGGTTGAAACTCCCTCCCTTCTTTCCTTGTAAACTCTTTCCTATCACCTCTTGAAGATGAAAATTTTCCTCTGTTGAATGGTTTCCCACTGTTCTTTATCTTCAGAAATTTGCGGAAGTTTTTCGCAAGAAATGCTACCTCCTTCTCCACCCCATCTTCTTCGGAGGAATCACCCATCCTTTCGGTGATGGTTTTAAGAGCAAGTGATTTACTCATCTTATGGGAAGGCAGTCCCATCTGATATGTTTGGAGAGACCCAACTAATTCTTGAATCTTAATCTCATCCAAATCCTTGCTTTCCTCTATGGCTGTAACTTTTGCTCTAAAACTTTCAGGCAAGGACCTCAATACTTTTCTCACCACCTTAGCATCTTCAATCTTCTCCCCAAGATTGAGTTTGGCAATTACAATTTCATTGAGCTTCCCATAGAATGAATCAAATGGTTCATCATCACCCATCTTGAGCTCTTCAAATTTGGTGGTAAGCATCTGAAGCTTTGTGTCCTTAACTTTCTTTGTACCCTCATAAGTGGTCTCCAAAATCTCCCAAGCTTCCTTAGCAACTGTCATATGAGAGATCCTGTGGAATCATCAGGTGACACAGCACAAAATATAGCGTTTAAAGCTTTACTATTTGCATTGGCTGCTGCGAGAGCTGCCTTATCCCAATTTGCCTTAGGAGGTTCCGGCTTAGACCAGCCGAGCTCTACCGCATCCCAAACGGTATCTTCTATAGAGCATAAAAATGCTCTCATTCTGACTTTCTAGAATGCGTAATAGTTCCCATCAAAAAATGGTGGAACATTGAGCGATTGAGACCGGTCCATCTCAAATAGGGTCAAGGATCACACTAAGGTATTTAAACCAAGCAAGTGTACCCGCTCTGATACCAATTGAAAGCTCGAAAACGTGTTGAAAAACACAAGAGCTGTTTAGACCCCCGATTAAAATTACGGCTCGATAGATTTTACACAACTTTAATATAAAGTGCGGAATAGTGTAAAAGCGAGCAGATGAACAATATAGCTACTCTAATCCATAAACTAAACAACACAGCAGTGTAATGGAATATAAAAGAGTAGGGAAGAGAGATGCAAGCACAGAAAACACCAAGACGTGTTTTCGAAGAGGAAACCGAAGAACTTGGCGAAAAACCTCTCCGCCGCCCTCCAAGCGGAAATCGATCCACTAGACAATCAGTTGGGATACATGAGTAAGTAAGAGACCTTCCAAGCCTAATCTACCCGATGTACCTAAGCCCTCCAAGCTCCTACTCCAACAAGGCTTCTCGGAACCGTGTCTTGTCTTAGTTATCCGGATCCCGCAACAAGCTCCATGTTGCATCTGCCATTCCAAGCTTCTTCCAATGCTTCCCAGCAGCACCAAAACGTCACACAACACTCTCAAAAGGTGTGGTAAATGTTTGGGCTATCAACCTCTCAATGGTGTGGAAATGGAGAGGGAAGGGTTGAGGAGATACCACAAGCAAGTGTATAGAGAAAGGTGGGGATAACAATCTCTAATTACAAATGTGTTTGGCTAGGGTTTTCTCTCTGAAGCATTTCTCAACATTTGTGGGTAATGGGGGTTTATATAGGATAGGTGCAAAATGTGTGAGTCAGTCAGTACAGGCTGGCAGAACAGCATGTCTCGCGAGTGTCTCGCGGGAAGGCCTTACCTGCGAGATACTCGCGAGAGACAGCTGTCTCCATCTGTCATGACTCTTCGCATTCCAGCATGTGCAGGGCACATGCTTCACTTCGCGGGAAGCTTAGTCGCGAGATACCCGCGAGATTCCATCAGCTTCCAAATTGCTTGAGTCTTCACACACTCTCTATCACACACCCCTTACAACAATTCCCACAACAAATACAGGGTATAAACAATTGATAGTAATTACAATCAAATTTGGCACGGAATAAAAGCCAACAAAACACATAGTTGTAAATCACGACTTTACAAAAACTATTCCCCCTTTTTGTCACGAATGACAAAGGGCAAGTCACTGAGAGGTCGTCATCTTGTCATCACCGGAAGAGCCAGCATAATCTTCATCATCCTCATCATCTACAGAATGAGAGGCCGTGGGACGCTCTGGAGAGGGTGAAGGAGCAAAGCCAACCATGCGAGCCTATCTGCGGGCAATGTGACCTATCCTAGTGTTCATCTGACACATCTCATCTGTGAGATAGTCAAGACGAGCACCAAAATAAGCATGCATCCACTGTAGTTGCCCTATGATGGCATCGAGAGTGACACCAGCTACAGAGGAGGAAGGAGCGGAGGTAGAAGGAGCCGAAGAAGAGGGTGGAATAGCAGAAGCTTCAAAATTGGTCGTCTATACTCGTGGCCGCTTCGGTCGAAGCTGGGCCTTGCTCCACCGGACAGAACAAGCACATATGGCACCCATGATGGTGAAAAGTGGAGAGAGAGGAATAGGAATGGAGAAGTGCTGAAGGATCCGCATGATAGCTGAAGGAAAGATGAGCTTATCACGAGTAGCAGTATCCTGATAGATATTAATAATAGATGTGATGAAATGAGAGGGAAAATGAATGGTGAGACCCTCCATCAAAGACAAAAGAAAGCGAGCATAAGGCTCGATGATGGAATTGTAGTGTGAAGTGGTGTGAGAGTGAAGTTCATCACCATGTTAAGGAATCTCGGGCCTTTTACAAAACTCGAGCGTGGAGTGTTTAGCTTACCAACCCATGTGGAAGGAGTCTCACACAAGTGAAAGATAAGCTCGTCTCTAGACACAGTATGTAGATGATCACAGCCAGGGTAGTCAGGATGTGCTACCTTAGGGACGCGTAGTACCTTGGATATAAGATCTAGAGTAACTACGATACGTGTACCCCTGAATGTAGTAACAAACTGAGGCACAGAGGTTACGATGCTGTGTATGTTGGAATAAAACTCCTGAATAAACACAACGGGACACCTCGTGGGTTTCTCAAGTAGAAATTTCCAATCCTGAGTCCGAATGACTTCAAGGAGAGGAGTGTCGGCAAAATCCGATAGAATAACCTGGCGTTTCGGATGAACGCCACGTTTCTGGAAGTTCTGAAAGAAGTTCGTCTTGGCCTTCTCATCACGGAACCGAATATGAAAAGGTATGGAAGGCGTAGAAGAAGAAGATGACTCGGAACCTTGACGAGGGTTCCAGGCCGGAGTAGATTTGCGTTGTTTGGGTGCCATAACGCAGTCTATCCGCGAAAGAGAGAGAGAGAGAGAGAGAGAGAGAGAGAGAGTAGACATAAGTTCAGAGAAAATAAGAGAACGAAAAGAACGTATGCATGAAAAATGCATGAACATGTGACATGAGAAATTAAGAGCATCATGGGGGCCACCCAATCCAAACCTAACAGCACTCAACAACAATAAACAATCACACACATCTAAATATGCATGAAACATTGTCATAATGCAATAAGGATGCAATGCATGGTCATGTAAGAACAAATCAACACAACCCAACCCAAAAATTTCACAAAAAATCTCAAAAACCCCAAAAAATTTTCAAAAACCCAAAACCTAGGTCTAAAAATGCATGAATGCATGAAAAAGAGGTGATTGAGAACACTTGCCAAGAGCTTGAGGCTTGAATAAGGCCGAATCTTGAGTAGGTGGAGTGAATTGAGTGAGAGTAAGAAGTTTGGGTCGAGAGAGAAAGCGATTTATCAAGAAAGAGAGGAGAGAATGAAAACTGAATTGCTCCTCAGTTATATATAGAAAACGCAGCTCGATGGATCGAGATTTCTATCGAGAATCTGACGAGCACTAAATCTTGATAGTAGAGAATCTATCTGATGGATATAAAGATAAATGCAGCGGAAAATAAGTTTTAAACGGATCTACTTCATTCGATATTGATAACACGTACAAAGTAAATTTCAGAATTAGAGAAACAAGAGATCGTACCTTGAAGCGGTGAATTTCAAAACAAAGATTGAAGCACTTGGGACTACTTTTAATCTTCACTCCAATTCCACAAACGCCTAAGATGTGTGGTCTCTCGATTGGTAACAAAGGGATGACTTGTGAGTGACAAAAACTCACATGCACACCATTTTCATGATGTTTTTCTCACACATGTATTTCTGTACGTTTTTCCCTTTGTATCTAACCAATTTATCTAATTGGGCTGGCCTTTTGGGCCTTACCAATTGGGCTTAAGTGTGTGGCTTGGAGTGGGACCAAAAAGGACCAATAAGACACTAGCTCCAATAGGCCTTGGGCTTTTCTGTCAACTCTTGACAAGTCCAAAGTTACCATTAACTATTTTTAATACCACTATATAAAAATAGTTGCACTCTAGGTCTTATCTATAAATTATATCCCAAGACTTTATTATACATGCAACCCCTTCATAAAATATTCGTAGTAATACAAAGTCATTAATGTAGACTGCCACTTTGTAAATTACTACATCTTAATCCTTGAGTACCTGGTTTAATCCTTTAATGTTATTCATTATATATTTATGAAATCCAATTCCATAAATATATACTTTAGTCTTACTAAAGTGGTTAGGCCTAACTCTCTGAATAACAAACCCATTAAACTTATCTCAAGGGAATACTTTATATCTCCGTTAAGAGACTATGAATTCCATCTTGAGAATACATGTTCCATCAACACTAAATGTGGCTGCCCAACATACTGAGGTTTTGACCATTACTTTAGATCTCACTCCTGATATATCAAAGCAACCTACACCTCATGATCAGGTCCATTATTCTCTCATGATTAAGAGTTCATGCAAATGTAAGTCGTAAGATTTATTATTCATTTGACAGTCTTTAAGAGAATAATAAATCTCACAGCGGTCCAGTTCAATATGTCTTAACTCTTAAAACATATTAACACATCAACTAGAAGTCTCCACTTCCATGATTAAGACAAATCATCGTAGTTGATATGTTATAGTCTTCGCAGATGAAATGCCCAATTTCATCACTGACTACGAACTATAATTCTGAGTTTACAAAGAACTTGTGATTTATATCTTCTGTGACTCTTCACATAAATCACATACTATGCATCTCATGGACTATATGATAATGTCTGAATATTCATGTTACCATTATTTCAGATAATAATAAAACAAATTTATTAAACATAATATTAAGTCATACATAATGTCAAACACAATGTCACACTTAATATCATACATAGCATCTTACAATAGGATTTAAGGGCACCAATCCTAACACTATCGAGGATCTATCAAGAATCTGTTGACGGCTAAGGATGGTCTCGATGGATTGAGGATCTGTCGAGAATCTATCGAGTAGATAGAGAGCACAAGAATTTTGCTCGATGGATTGAAGAAGCTGTCGAGAATGTGTCGAGCAGGAACCCATAAATCTTGATGGATCGAGAAGTTGTTGAGATTCTATCGAGAAGAAACCCAGAAATCTCGATGGATTGAGAATCTGTCAAGGATCTATCGAGAAAGGAGAAAGAAAACCTTGATTGAAAGGAATCTGTCGAGGATTTGTCGAGGAGCTGTTGAGCTTGAAGAAAATGAGTTTTTCAAGGAGGAAAAACATAAAGAAATAAATGCAACAAGCAAGCTACTTAACCAAAGATCCAATCAACATGATAAGATGTCAAGACATCTCTCAACATATAAGCATAGCATCCATAGATCCAAAAACACACACATACACACACACTAAACAAGTCTAATTAATTTTATATTTCAAAAACAAGTTAAGACAGTTTAGTGAGCATATATTAACACATGTATTCCTTATGATGGCTAAATCACATTGAACCTGCACATGTATCAAAAGTAGCAAAGAGTTTGTGTGTTGTGTGTGAAACATAGCAAGAGTGCATAAGTGTTTCATATTATGAAGATTTGAGACTAGAGAAAATCTAAGACACTCACACACAATCATAACTACTTGATGGGGATTATCACCTTTGAGGTACATCATATAATCCCACACCTCCTAGAAACACACTTACAACCATTTTTAAAAGCATTTTGCTTATTTTTGCTTTTATTTTCTTTGCATATTTTTATTTTTGAACATAGCATGCTTGGGCATATATAGAGAGAGAAGAAATGCCCAATTATGTAAGCCAAAACATCACAATTTTGCTATGTCGAAGCACACAGATGTTATACATGATTGGCGGGCTTTAGTGGTGAGATAATTATTTATGCCTTTCTCTTAGGATTTTCTAGTTCTTCCTGTCAAAAAGAGTATATGAGTATGAGATATAAGAGACAATTTTAATCATACTCATCACAAACACGAGCCACAAAGCTCACTTGCTTAGTTGTGCATTGAGATGCTCATCTAAACTACAAGAGATACACAGTTTAGAAAACTTTATTTCAATGACTATCCAAGGTACACAAGTACCAATATACATAACACACATTGTTTTTGTATTTTTCTGATTTTTCAATTTTTTTTTTAATTTTTATGAAAAACAAATAAAGAAAAACTGAAAACAACCAAAACAAAAACATGAAAGAAAACACACAAAGCATAAAACTAGATTGACTCAAAAACTTAAAAACAAACAAACCGGACATGCAAGAACAAAAGAGAGAGAAAGTGACTTAATCACTTGGAGCCTTTTTCCTTCCACACTTTGAAATTGAAGGAAGATCCTTTCCTAGAGTTAAACCTTTGTTCCGGAGGTGAGGGGGAAGAATTGAAACCGTTCAAGTTTAAAAGGAACATGAGGGCCTTGAGAAGATCTCTAAGAGGACCCAAAGATGGTGGAATCTAACCTTGACCACCAGATGATAACACACTATTGATCTGTTGAGTGGCTAACCACTTATAGCAATTTGGACAAGTGTGTCCCGAAACTCCACAGCAATGATAGAAATGCGGCTTCTTTGGTTGAGACTTCTTATTTTTAGCCTTATTGCTTTTAGGGTTTTTAGTCTCTTTCTTCTCTATCTTAGGGGGTGCTCTTAGAATAGATTTGCCTTTGTCTAGATTGTTCTTACTAGCTATCTCAGTTTTAGTTTCATTTTTCTCAAGATTTTCATTATTAGCAGGTGAGACAAAAACAGTCCTAATAGAGGAGGCAATATGAGAAGAGTTAGAGAGTTCATACCCCAAGCCGGTTCTGTTAGAAGCTGATTTCTAGAGGTTTAGCATTTCATCCAACTTTGCACTGGAAGTCCTCTCCAACTAAGCTCGAACTTGGAATAATTTTGCTTCAAGCTTCTTGGTTCTTTCAGCCAAGAAGTTGTTCTCGAACCTCAGTGCTCCAATGGTTTGATTGGCTTCATCAACTTTTGTGGATAGCTCCTCTCATTCTAGCTCCACTTCACTAAGCTTCTTAGTAGATAGCTTATACAACTTCTCATGCTTTTTAGATTCCTTGTATAACTTTGCATAGGTTGTATGGATGTCATCTTGTTCATCCATCTTCTTGAACTTGGATTCCACCAAGTCCTCTTCTTCATCCACTACTTCTACGATCCCCTCAGTAGGATCCATTGTGGCTGTGGAAGCACTCAAGATTCCATCATCATCACTGTCATCTGACTCAGTCTCAAACTTGGTATCACTTAAGGTAGCAGCAAGAGCCTCACTTTTCCCAATTGACTTAAGATATGTTGGACATTCTTGTTTCACATGTCCCAAACCTTAACATCTGAAGCACTCTGGTCTAGAGGGAATAGTGTACTGACCGCCATCCTTAGCATCCTTCTTCCCTCTATCTTGACTTTTGAATTAAGAAGAACTGGATTGCTTACAGTCCTTGTCAAAACCTTTCACATTGGCATTCTTCATGAACTTCTTGAACTGCCTAGTGATGTAGGACTTCATCTTGGAATCTTCATCATCTGAAGACTCATCAGTCTCATTACTTTTGGCCTTTAGTGCCATATTCTTACTTTTGGCTTCTTTCCTAAGTCTAGTCAAACCCAATTCATAGGTTTTCAAGTTGCCAATCAGCTCCGTCAAAGGAATGGTGTTAATGTCCTTTGATTCTTCAATTGCCGTTATCTTGGCATGAAATCTCTCAGGGAGAGATCTAAGCACCTTTCTCACAACCTTGGGCTCGGGAATATAATCACCAAGATTGAATGCTGAGTTCACTATGTCCTTCAGCTTGGCATAGAACTCATCGAACGTCTCATCCTCCTCCATCTTTATCTCCTCAAAGCTAGTTGTAAGCCTTTAGAGCTTTGAATCCTTGACAGTCTTAGTCCCTTCACAGGTTGTCTGGATGATGGTCCATGCTTCCTTTGCAGTTTCAGTTGAGGATATTTTCTTGAACTCCTTATTGGTCACCGCGCTGAATAGGGCATTCAATGCTCTGTTGTTGAAGTTTGCCGCTTTGATCGTGGCCTCATCCCAATCAGTCGACGCTTCCTTTGGCTTCACCCAGCCAATTTCCACAACTTGATAGACCTTCTCATCTAAAGATTGTAAGAAAGCTCTCATGCGTACTTTCCAGTATGTATAGTTAGTACCATAAAATAAAGGAGGTATACTAAGAGACTGTCCTCTATCGATGACAAACAGGGGTTAATGGATCACATAGCAAAGTTTAAAACCTAATTAGAGTGTGCATGCTCTGATACCACTCGTTGGGTTAAAATAAATTAACACCTTGCAAATTAATTAATTAGTCAAATTACATGCAATAACGTGGCAGCACAAACAAATCACCAACTAAACTAAATGCAGCGGAAAAAAAAATTGACATAGGTGATTTGTTTACGAAAGGGGAAAACCACCAAGGTAAAATCGCACCAGGTGATTTTAAGGTCATCACTCTCAAGAATCCACTATTATCAATCACAAGCAGTTACAAGTATAAAGAATCTTACCAAACCCATTGGCCTATCCCGAAATACCAATCTAAAGTTGAACCCTTACCCCAATACTCAATTGGACTTGTATTGTATTTCTGTTCAATGCACGAATCCCAGTACATGACTAACCAATGATGCACGGATCTCAATACATGAGTAACTCCAGCAACATGAAGAAGTTGTTGGCTGCAAAGTTCTTCAGTTCATCAACAATGAAGATCAGGAATCTCCTTGGTCACAAAACCCTTGGCGTAAAGACGCAGTAGCTTCTTCAGAGAGAATAATGAACTAGGGCACTTTCTGCATGCGCGATGGCCTTTAAAATAATCCTTATATATATCTAGGGTTGTGAAAAAAGAAACCCTATACAAATATACAAGCATGGGCCGAAAATCAGATCTGAAATTTCTGATTTCGTAAGTCTCAACATAAACAGCTTGTGTCGAGCTTCTGTTGAGCTTTAACATTAAATCTCGATAGAAACGATTTTGTCGAGACTTCTGTCGAGCTTTAATGAACAGCTCTTCTTCACTTGTTTCTTGATCAGATCTTCATGTATTTAACACTTGACTTAAACAACATGTTTCTTGAAGTCTTAAACCATCCTAGATCTACCCAGTTATAAGTAAAGTCTATTTTGACAAAGGATTAGCCAATTTTATAAAATGTCCTTAACAAAAACATATTTGCTTCTGAAAATAACCTTGAGTCCACAAGGGTTCCTTGAATCCACAAGGAGAAAAGGTTTTGAAATCCACCAAAATGTCCCTAACAAAAACATGTTTGCTTCTAAAAATAACCTTGAGTCCACAAGAGTTCCTTGAATCCACAAGGAGAAAAGGTTTTGAAATCCACCAAAGAGAGAATAAACAAAAGTCTGAATTTTTATTAATATCAATAATACTAAAAACGTTTACAGACTTAGGGGCCTAATTAAGGGCTTCGTAAAGCTTGACAGACAAGAAAATATATTCTAAAATAATTCATAATTAATACCTAACCATAACGGAAACCAAATTTGACCTTAAAAAACATTAAAAGCACCTAAAAAACAAGGAAGTAAATCACCTAAACATAAAATAACTTTTTATTTTTAACATAAAAATATCAAAATCAAATAATTACAAAAATTAAATTGTAGATTCTGTCCTATATCAGTCTTGGTATGATATTTTATCGTTTTATTTTAACTTATAAGGAATTGAGACCTCACTAATTGTGATTGTAAAATATTGTGACACAACAAAATATCACAATATTTTCAAAATAAATATTTGATTATTTTATTTTATTTTGATCAATGAAGAACTAACAAATCAATAATTATGAAAATATGGTGACAATTTGTTGTGTCAGTATAACTATTCCTAAAGACCACGTTCCAACTTTTTTTTTTTTTTTTACTTTATCGACTCACCAAGTTCTTTTATTTATTTATTTATTTTTTTTTGTTTTTTGTTTGCGAATTTTCTAGTTTCCTTAATTCCTAATCTCATGTACTCTAGACCAAAAAAAAAATAGCCTCAATGCACACGCAAAGCACGTGTGATGAGGCTAGTATGATATATTAGAATAAAAAACATAAAATAAAAAATAAAAAATTGGCAAAAAAAGGCTAGCCGAAATGGTGAGTTTCAGCTAATCAATTGACTAATCACTCAACCAAAAAGAGATCTCCCCCCATCTTATACAAGTTTTTTTTTTTTTTTTTTTGGTCATTTAATCTTGATTTCTCTTTATTTTAAGGCATTTAAGTAATAGTATTAAATAATAATTGTTGTGTCTACAACATTTTTACAATACTTTTACAACAAATCTTTAGTGGTAAGTTATTAATGATTCTTACGTGAACCCATCACTGAAATTATTTTTTCTACCAATAATAAGCAGTAATAATTTGTTACTTAAAATTTATTGTGAAAATGTTGTAGACACATCATTTTTAATATTAAAAAAAATTATATTTCTCACTTAAACTCACCGTTTTGGCTTGTAAGTTGAAAAAAAAATAAAAAATAAAAAATTATTGCCCAGGGGACAATTTTGCCCAAAATGAAAGAGACAAAAGGCCCTATGGGGTTGCACACCGGACAATCTTGAAGAAATAGAGGTGGGAGAAAACAACGAAAGAGACAAAAGGCGAAAGAAAAAAACAGAACGTTGCAAAGGGACAAATTTGCCCAAAATGAAAGAGACAAAAGTCATATGAGGTTGCATAGGGGACAATCTTGAAGAAATAGAAGAAGAAAAAAAATGAAAGAGACAAAAGGCCAAAGAAAAAACAAGAACGTTATAGGGACAAGAGTAGTATTCCCATTGCGCAATTTGCAGCAAACAAAACACTAAAAGACACGCACCAGCGGCTCATCTATATCAATATGGTAAACAATACATGTTGCTACAGAAAATATTTAAAGATAAAAGAAAACTGAAGCATCTTCATTTCATTTATTATTTTATACAAGTAGTGTTACATATACAAACAATTTAACATTTTTTTTCACACATGTTGAGAACCGGCTTTTACTGGTTTTTATCTTTACTCTCAATATCACTTTTTTTTTTTAAAAATTTTTTTAATTATTATTCACATTCTGCCACAATAAAATACACAAATTTTGTCATGGTCTCACAGTCAAACCTCTCTTTTCTCTCTCTAGGCTCGAACCTCCATGGCTAGGACTAAACTTGAGCTTTGCAGTCACTCATCACCGCCATCACAGTGGTGGCTTCTTTTCAACCTCTTCAGACCAAATCCGACTTCTCCCTTCTCTCTAATTCTTTTTCTCCCTCTCAAACCCTCTCCTTAACTCGGTTCAACCGAGCCTATAAAACCCATGTTCGAGCTTTTCTAAAGTGATGATAGGGGGTTTTGTTGGTTGATTTGATTAAACGACTTGGTTTTGACCATGTGGGTTTTGCCGCTACGTGGTGGCGATTTGGTTGTTTGACAAATTCAACAATGTGGGTAGGTGTTGTCTCGGTGTGGGCTACAGCATGGATCATGCCATCTTTGTTGGTCATGGTGGCTAGGGTTGTGCGATGGGTAGGGCTGTTGTGAGTGTAAGCGCCCATGATGAGTAGTTTCCTCGTGAAAAGTACGCCTCAACCAGGAGTGGACTGGGTAGAGGGTGTAAATAGAGTAGCCACCTAAATTAGGTCTAGGAACCATGTGTATAGCGCCCTTATGTGAAGGCCAGATCTTACTAGAGCATGTGTCTGGAGTTTAGGTATAGGGATGTGAAGGTGTTAGGCACCTAACACCACCCGACTCATAGGTCGACCCCCACTCATTGTGTTCCAAATCCTAATCTCATTAAAGGGTCTTTTAATAGATTATTCTATACACACACTCACACTAAACCTATCCTAACATTCATCTAACACATAACATGGCATTTCAATCATAGCATGGCATACACCCGAACATTCATTTAACAATTCATGCTTTATACCCAAAGGCAATAAGCACCATATGACAACAATATTAATAAGGCAATAGCATTCATCAAGGCATCCAATCAAACATATTTAATAATTCAAGCATAGCATCATGGGATCTAAAAGTTCAAATAGTGTTAGGTTCTAAAGATTTAGGATTTTATGTATTTAGAACTCTAATTTGTATTGTTGGCAAACCATGATCAAAACAGGTTATTTAGTCTTATTTAGACTTGCTCAAAGTTGGGTCTTTCATGTAAAGTTGGAATCGAGTGGCTGTAGATGCATTGGTGCATTTCGACCTGGCTTGATCGATCGAAGGAAAGGCTCGATCGATCGAATCTCGGGCAGAATGTTTTTCTGCAGAATATTCCAACTCAGCCCTAACTCATTAAACGTTTTGGGTTTTCTGTTTTTACCCTAGGTATATAAAGAAAAACCCTAGCCACGTTTTTAGAGTTGCTCCAGTTGTATTGTTGCTCATACATTGCGGTTTTGTGTAAATCTCTTGTGAGATCTAGAGGAGCTTTCCTTTACACAAAGCTTAGGGTTTTCTAGATAGAGATTACTTCAACATCTTGATGATCAACTCGGTTGCTACCATTGAAGCTTAAAGAATATCAAGCGTGGGTGCTTGTAGCTGATTGAAGAATTCAAGAAAGAAGGAGTCCGTGGATTCGGAGCTTGCACGTGGTCGTGTCAGTAAGTTCTACTGGTGGGTAGCATTAGGAAGTCAAGCAGGGAGCTTGTAGTCCTTCTGTATGAACTTCGATTCTTTTATAGTGGATTCAGGTTTGCCTTGAGGATCAGTGGGTCAAATCCTTCCCAGGTTTTTACCGTGTGGTTTCCTGGGTGATCATATCTTGTGTTATTTATTATTCCGCTGCTTTATATGTTTGATATGATTATTTGATTGCTTTAACCTAGAATTGCTTAATTTGACTAAGTAACAACTTGGCTAATTAACTAGGCTAACCAATCTGGTTGTTTTAAGGGGTCTAAAAAACCGTTCAAGTGGTATCAGAGCAGGTAGCTCTCTTGTAAGAGATTTTTTGATCTTTGAGCTGATCCTTGACCCCTGTTGTCATGGAGCATGGACACTCTCTTGTTGTTCCTCCTCACTTTGATGGGAACAACTATGCTTATTAAAGCATTCCTGTAATCTATTGATGAGAGAGTTTGGAATTTCGTTGAATACGGATGGCAGAAGCCCACTACTCCTGTGAGTGAGTGGCAAACTTCTAAAAAAGAAGCAGCAGGCTTTAATAGCAAATCTATGAATGCCATCTTCAATGCTGTTTCTATGGAGGAATTTAAGAGGATCTCAAATGTTGAGGTTGCTCATACTGCTTGGAAAATCCTCCAAACTGTGCATGAAGGCACAAAGGCAGTTAAGATCAATAAACTGCAGCAATTGACTTCTAGATTTGAAAGCATTAGAATGACTGAGGATGAAACTTTTGAGGAATTCTATGCTAAATTGAATGACATTGTTTATTCTGCTTTTAATTTGGGTGAAATCTATGATCAACCTAAAATTGTTAGGAAGATTTTTAGATCTTTAACTGAAGACTTTAGACCCAAAGTGACTGCCATTACTGAAAACAAGGATGTGGACTCCATCCCTGTTGATGAACTTGTAGGATCTCTTCAGTCCTATGAGTTTGACCTACCCAAAGTGAACAAATCCAAATCAATGGCTCTTAAGTCAGTTGATGATGTTGATGGTGGTGGATTTGATGATGAGCTCTCTGCTACAGAGATTGCGTACCTTGCCAAGAACTTTAAAAACTTTCTTAGGAATACCAACAGAAAGGCAAGAGGTACAAACATTGCTGAACCTAGAAATTTTAGGAAGAATGATCCCACTAAAATGAATAACTTTGTAAAACCTAGAGAAAAAGTTGGTCAATCTTCAAATAATTTATTGGGTCCTCAGTGTTTTGGCTGTCAAGGGTATGGTCATGTGAAATCTGAATGTCCTACATTCTTGAGGACTAAGGGTAAAGCTATGGCTGTAACTTTTAGTGATAATGAGGTTTTTGATGATGAGTCCGGATGTGATGAGGATGGAAACTTCATTGTTTTCACTGCTACAGCTGTAGTCAATGAAAGCGTATCTGTTAAAGAGAACCTTTCTGATGAGGAACTCTCTGAAGATGCAGATCTTCAAGAGGCCTACAATAAACTTTGCAAAATTGCTGCAAAGGATGCTATGAATGTTGAACTTGGCCTGAAGAAAATTGAATCTATTGAGCTTGAAAAGAAAAATTTGCTTGTTAAACTATTTGATGCTAATGATCTTTTGAACAATGTTAAATCTGAGAACATGCTTTTGCTTGATAAAGTTAAAACTTTGGAATATGATTTATCTGTTGTTAGATCTGCTAGTTCTAAACTTGATCACATGCTGAATGTTCAAAAGTATCCTTCTGATAAATCTGGGTTAGGATATGTTGAAAGCATCTTTGATTCTGCACCACATTCCATGAATTTTGCTCCTTCTTCTTCTTCTGAACCTTCCGTGAGTGAGGTTATGAGTGAAACTGTCAAGCCCCCTGTGAGTGAGGTTGTCAAACCTGTAGAAGTTTCACCTCCTAGGAAGATTAGGGTTGATGTGAGAGAGTCTAAACCTAAAGATTCTACACTTTCTAAGGACAAGATGCATGGTAAACCTGCTTGGGTTTGTCATTATTGTGGAAAGTCTGGACACATTCGTCCTAAATGTTACAAGCTTCAAGCTGCTAAGAGAGCAAACAAACCAAAGGTGCCTGTGCCTCAAGCACAAGATCCTATGACACTTATTGGTGAATTGGTAAAGGCGTTGAACCTTTATTCCAATCCTGGAGTTGGAAATCACTTGAATGTGAATATGAACTCCAATGCTCGTGCAACATCTGAAAGGATTTGGATGCAAAAGACTCGTCCTAATTGAGTCTTTCTGACATGGTCCTTGTGCTTCACTGCTCTATCCTCTGTGACCATTGTTCTTTGGTATTTGTGTTTTTTTTCTAGGATTTGCATTGCATTACATACATGCATTTCATTCTAGGATTTATTTATTTTCTCTTTTAAATTAAAAAAAAAAAAGGGAAAAAGCAAATTGTGTTTGGCGTTATTTTTCTTGGTTTTTGAAAACAAGGTTGGTCAATTTATTTACACATAACATGTCTTATGTACCTTGTTTAGCTTTGATGAGCTTATTTATTGCACTTGACTAGTTGAAACTTTGTAGTGCATGTTGTGTGGGAAAGATGTTTATGGTGTTTATCACTTTGTCTTAATCTTGAAGTCACATGTTATTTGACTGTCGGACTAGATCCTTTTGAGAAAGGCATAAATAACCATCTCACCACTGTTCACTAGCCAATCATGAACACCTTAGTGCATATCATAAGATTTTGTGCTCGAGAAAGTGTAGCACATGCACAAAAAGAACATAAGGTGTAGCCTCGGCTTAACTGCTTAATGCTTAAAATTGGTGTGTACTATTAGGCTTGATGCCAATTCACTTAATTAAAAACTGGTGTGTACTATTAGGCTTGATGCCAATTCACATAATTAAGAGGCTAAATTCAAGAAACTTACATGATTGCAAGCTTATGTTCTAGGAGATGTGGGAGTTATATGATGTAACTCTTTAGGTGATAGTCTCTTTTAAATTCTATGTGATGAATTTTGTAAACTTTGTGATTGATTGCTATTCACATATCACCTCACATGTTTCTCAAGCTTTTGCTAGTTTGCACACACTACACGAGTTACTCTTTGCTAAACACTGTACATGTTATTGTGTGTGTTTTTGGTCTGACCAACCAAGTTTGAAAATATCTTAATATTTATACAAAACATTATTTTGCCCGAGAAATTGAAAGAAAAACTGGCTGAAACTTTCTTTGGAGAAACTGGGATTACAAATTTTGGGTTTTTGAAAAATCATTCCATTTCATCTTATACTCATGCATTGTGGTTCATTCATTTTGAAGCTTTGAGGAGTTTTTTTTTTTTTTAAATTGGTTTGAGATTTTCAAAACTGGAATTTTTTTGAAAATACTGTGATCCGCTACCTGTTTCGATCGATCTAGTCTGTTTTTCGATCGATCGAAAATTTTAAAATTTCTTTTATAAAATTTATGAGTGACTCATGATGGATATAAAGATAAATGCAACGGAAAATAAGTTTTAAACGGATCTACTTCATTCGATATTGATAACACGTACAAAGTAAATTTCAGAATTAGAGAAATAAGAGATCGTACCTTGAAGCGGTGAATTTCAAAACAAAGATTGAAGCACTTGGGACTATTTTTAATCTTCACTCCAATTCCACTAACGCCCAAGATGTGTGGTCTCTCGATTGGTAACAAAGGGATGACTTGTGAGTGACAAAAACTCACATGCACACCATTTCCATGATGTTTTTCTCACTTATATAATTCTGTACATTTTTCCCTTTGTATCTAACCAATTTATCTAATTGGGCCGGCCTTTTGGGCCTTACTAATTGGGCTTAAGTGTGTGGCTTGGAGTGGGACCAAAAGGGACCAATAAGACACTAGCTCCAATGGGCCTTTGGCTTTTCTGTCAACTCTTGACAAGTCCAAAGTTACCATTAACTATTTTTAATACCACTATATAAAATAGTTGCACTCTAGATCTTATCTATAAATTATATCCCAATACTTTATTATACATGCAACCCCTTCATAAAATATTCGTAGTAATACAAAGTCATTAGTGTAGACTGCCACTTTGTAAATTACTACATCTTAATCCTTGAGTACTCGATTTAATCCTTTAATGTTATTCATTATATATTTATGAAATCCAATTCCATAAATATATACTTTAGTCTTACTAAAGTGGTTAGGCCTAACTCTCTGAATAACAAACCCATTAAACTTATCTCAAGGGAATATTTTATATCTCCGTTAAGAGACTATGAATTCCATCTTGAGAATACATGTTCCATCAACACTAAATGTGGCTGCCCAACATACTGAGGTTTTGACCATAACTGTAGATCTCACTCCTGATATATCAAAGCAACCTACACCTCATGATCAGGTTCATTATTCTCTCAGGATTAAGAGTTCATGCAAATACAAGTCGTGAGATTTATTATTCATTTGACAGTCTTTAGGAGAATAATAAATCTCACAGCGGTCCAGTTCAATATGTCTTAACTCTTAAAACATATTAACACATCAACTAGAAGTCTCCACTTCCATGATCAAGACAAATCATCGTAGTTGATATGTTATAGTCTTCGCAGATGAAATGCTCAATTTCATCATCGACTACGAACTATAATTCTGAGTTTACAAAGAACTTGTTATTTATATCTTCTGTGACTCTTCACATAAATCACATACTATGCATCTCATGGACTATATGATAATGTCTGAATATTCATGTTACCATTATTTCAGATAATAATAAAACAAATTTATTAAACATAATATTAAGTCATACATAATGTCAAACACAATGTCACACTTAATATTATACATAGCATCTTACAATAGGATTTAAGGGCACCAATCCTAACAATCTCCCACTTGCCCTAAAGACTATTGTGCACTAATCTAACTCCCATTCTTTCCAAATGCGACTCAAAAATCCTTTGAGGCAAAGCTTTAGTAAATGGATCTGCCAGATTGTTTGCACTTTCAATCTTTGCTACCACCACATCTCCACGAGCAACAATATCTCGAATGATATGGTACTTCCTCTCAATGTGCTTTCCTTTCTTATGATTCCTTGGATCTTTAGATTGTGCAACTGCTCCACTGTTATCACAAAACAATGTGATTGGAACTTGCTCCATTCTTCTTACAAGATTGCTTAATACTCCGCCAACTAATGGCTCCACCTCCCAAGGTGAAAACACATCCTGAAGTGGATTTTTTGAAATCTAGATCCGATTGAAAATCTGAATCTGTATAGCCAATAGGTATCAAATCCTCACTTTGGTAAACAAGCATATAATCTCTCGTTCTCCGTAGATACTTGAGAATATGCTTTACAGCTTCCCAATGTTTTGGTCCTGGATTTGATTGATATCGGCTGACCATGCCAACTGAATAGCAGATATCTGGTCTAGTACAAAGCATGGCATACATGAGACTTCCTACTGCAGAAGCATAAGGAACTTGTCTCATCATATCTTCTTCCTCTTGAGTCTTAGGCCTTTGGTCATCAGACAGAGGAACTCCATGTCTGAAAGGAAGCAATCCTTTCTTGGAGTTTTGCATGCTAAACCGTTCTAGAACCTTATCTATATATCCAGCTTGTGATAATCCTAACATCTTATTCTTACGATCTCGCAAAAGCTTGATCCCTAGAATAAAGTTAGCCTCACCTAAGTCCTTCATATCAAATTGGCTTGACAACCAAACCTTTACTGATGACATTACCCCTACATCATTTCCAATGAGTAGAATATCATCAACATAAAGCACTAGGAACATTACTACTTTATCTTGATGTCTTTTGTACACACATGGTTCATCAAGATTTTGTTCAAAACCAAATGTCTTGATTGCTTAATCAAATATGATGTTCCATGACCTAGATGCTTGCTTAAGTCCATAAATGGACCTTTGCAACTTGCATACCATATGCTCTTGGTTCTTTGCTATGAAACCTTCCGGTTGCATCATATAGATTTCCTCTTCAAGATTGCCATTAAGAAATGCAGTCTTGACATCCATTTGCCAAATCTCAAAATCAAAATGAGCAACAATGGATAACAGAATTCTGATAGATTTAAGCATTGCTACTGGAGAAAAGGTTTCATCATAATCAATACCTTCTTTTTGTGTATACCATTTCGCCACTAGCCTTGCTTTAAAGGTTTCAACCTTTCCATCTATCCCTTTCTTCCTCTTGTAAACCCATTTGCAACCAACAGGTTTAATGCCGTTAGGCGCCTTTACAAGATCCCAAACTTGATTGGAATACATGGAATCTAATTCAGATTTCATAGCTTGGACCCAATGATGTGCATCTATATCATTTATAGCTTCATCATATGTGTAGGGATCCGATTCAACCTCTTCTGAGATAGCTTCATAAGTTTCTCCCAAACCTATGAATCTTATAGGAGGCCGAACAATTCTCCCACTACGACGAGGCACTTGAGTACTAGACATGCCATGAGTAGTATCTTGTGGTGTATCTAATACAGCCACATCATCCCTAGTTTCATCTATTGGTTGTTCATTTACAGATTCATTCATTTCAGCCAACACAACTCTACTTCTAGGAGTAAAATTATTCATATAGTCATTTTCCAAGAATTTAGCATTTGTACTAACAAAAACTTTGTTATCTTTACGGCTATAGAATAAATAACCCCTAGTTTCTTTTGGATAACCTACAAGCAAACACACTTCTGATTTTGGTTCCAATTTATCAGGCTTCCATTTTAAAACATGTGCTGAACAACCCCAAATGTGGAGATATTTCATACTAGGCTTACGCCCACTCCATAATTCCATGGGTATTTTGCGAACAGATTTTGATGGAACCAAATTTAAAAGATGTATTGCTGTGTTTAAGGCATAACCCCAAAAAGAAATCGGTAAAGTTGAGTAACTCATCATGGACCTAACCATTTCTAAAAGAGTCCTATTCCTTCTTTCTGCTACACCATTTTGTTGTGGAGTTCCAGGTGCAGTCAACTGGGATACAATCCCATTCTTAGTTAAGTAATCCTTAAAATCCCCAAGAAGGTATTCGCCACCACGATCAGATCGAATGGCCTTTATGCGTTTAGCCAATTGATTCTCTACTTCAGCCCTAAACTCTTTGAACTTTTCAAAGGCTTCGGACTTCCGTCTCATTAGGTACACATAACCATACCTTGAGTAATCATCAGTGAAAGTAATGAAATACTCATAGCCACCTCTTGCTTGGATTGACATAGGACCATAAACATCAGAATGCACTAGCTCTAGCAAATCTTGGGCTCTTCTACCTTTTGCATTAAAAGGTCGTTTGGTCATTTTACCTTCCAAACAAGATTCACAAACTGGAAATTCATCAAAGTCCATGGGCTCTAAGAGTCCATCTTTGATCAGTCTTTGAATCCTATTTGAATTAATATGACCCAAACACAAGTGCCAAAGATATGCTTCACTAGTAGAAGGAAACTTTCTCTTTAATGATTTTACATGAGAGTTATTATCTAATTCAGAATTATATAATTCATGCTTATCTGGAGTTAAAATATAAAGACCATCCACAATATTGCCAGAACAGATAAACACTTTATCCTTCTTTATTACAACATTGTATTTCAGGATAACACAATATCCATGTTTACCTAAGTAAGTAGCTGAAATTAAATTCCTACGAACATTAGGTACATACAAACAGTCTTCTAATATTAGAACTCTAGATTCAAAACATAAATTACAAACACCAACAGCTACAACTGGAATCTTGCTCCCATTAGCCAAAGTAAGAAACAACTCCCCTTCTTTAAGCTTTCTGGTCTCCTGGAACCCCTGCAAGGAATTGCAGATATGATTAGTACAACCTGAATCCACACACCAGGAATCCGTGGGATTCTGTACCAAACATATTTCAAGAAGGAAAGTATTAATTATACCTTTGTTCTTGGCAGCCTTAAATATTGGACAATTTCTCTTCCAATGTCCTTTCTCACCACAATGGAAACATTTTCCTTTGATCTTCTTTCCTTTGTCAGCAACCCCTAAGGCAATTTGTTTACCCTCTTGTTTGGTGAAGTTCTTCTTCTTCTTCTTCTTACCCTTGCCTTTCGACTTAGGTTGAGAAGTAGAAGCTTCACCAACATTGGCTTCAACATTGGAAGTACCAAGAATGCCTTCTGCCGCTACCAATTCATTCATTAATTCAGACAAGGTATAAATCTTTTTATTCATATTATAGTTAAGTTTGAATTCCTTGAATGATTCTGGTAGCGACTGGAGTATCATATCCACTTGGGATTCTCCATCTATATCGGCACCTAAAACTTCCAATGTATTCAGATTAGAGATCATTGTAAGACAATGCTCTCTCACTGAACTTCCTTCAGCCATTCTGGTATTATAAATTTGCCTCATGGTCTCTTGCCTTGCAGAACGGCCTTGCTCACCAAACATCTCCTTCAGACTTTGCATTATGTCTGAAGCTAGTTCTACATCCTGCATTTGATGCTGTAGAACATTTGAGATAGATGCTAGGATGTAGCACTTGGCCATCTCATTAGATTTCTGCCAACGATCATATCGTTGTTTTACCTCAGGAGGTGCATCTAATGAAGGAAAGCTAGGACATGGTTTAGTAAGAACATACTTATGCTCTTCAGCAGTAAGAACAATGTCCAGATTTCTTTTCCAGTCAACATAGTTGGATCCAGTCAGTTTGTTTTGATTAAGAATAGTTACAAGTGGGCTAAATGATGCCATGTTCAAATCTGAAAACAATAAACATGAATATAATAAGTAAATTGGACATTATCTATTTAGCATATAAACATATAGTATGGAACCTTAATAAAACCATAATATAATATATGCAACGACAACCCAATCCCGTAATTAATATTCCTCGGAAGCGAGGTCATACCAATCACTATGATCAGGCGAGAATTATTCTCATTATTAATGCTATCATGGTAACTCTTACCAAACAAAAATAATTTGCCGCTATTCCTTTAGCCTCTAAGTAATAATGACATAGCTCCGAAGGGAGGTTAACATCACACTTAGTCTAGTGTACACCATTGCCTAGAATCAATGTGAATCACCAAGTAACTCCACGGAAGCGTGGTCGTTCTTAATGTAAAAACACATTTCATCTATCTTTAAGAAGTTTAACCTGTAGTACCATGAATCAATCACCCTCCGAAGGGAGCAAGGCATATACGCCAAGGCGAGGTGCTTAATCACACTACTTTAAACCGACAATGGAGGCCGTGAGATGCAACCCTTGTATCTCTCTCCCACTAGATGTCTTTAAATAAAAGGTTTTTAATTACTAAACATGCATAATCTAATTACACATTGTCTTAGTACTTTCACATGTGAAAACACTTAGAAAAATTTCTGATTTTCTTTCTTTCGATCGATCGAATGTGCCCCTCGATCGATCGAAAAAATTAAGAAATTCAAACTTGATCCTCTGACTCCTTCGATTGATACTCGATCGACTCTCGATCGATCGAAAAACAAATTTGATCGATCGACTAACAATCGAAAATCTATCGTTCTAAGAAGTCTGATCATTGTCTCATTCGATCAATCGAAAATAATTTTCGATCGATTTAAAATCGCGAAACTTGAATTTCCAGAAATTTTTCTAAGACAGTTTTTTTCGTTTTTCATGAACAAACATCTTTCATACGAACATGATAGACAGAGTTTGATGTCAAAACTGAATTCTATTGATGCTATAGCCTTAAAACTCAATTTAACATACTTAAATTTAAATTTAAACAACATCATAACATCAATTCCAGTTTTCATCAAATCATAGTTTCAACAACATGCAAAAAATTATAAACTAATCTTCTAACAATATGAAACTATCTTCTCCAATTCTAAAACTCACATAACATGTTAAACAATACGAAATTGAAGACCGCTCTAATACCATTTGATGGATATAAAGATAAATGCAGCGGAAAATAAGTTTTAAACGGATCTACTTCATTCGATATTGATAACACGTACAAAGTAAATTTCAGAATTAGAGAAACAAGAGATCGTACCTTGAAGCGGTGAATTTCAAAACAAAGATTGAAGCACTTGGGACTACTTTTAATCTTCACTCCAATTCCACTAACGCCCAAGATGTGTGGTCTCTCGATTGGTAACAAAGGGATGACTTGTGAGTGACAAAAACTCACATGCACACCATTTCCATGATGTTTTTCTCACTTATATATTTCTGTACGTTTTTCCCTTTGTATCTAACCAATTTATCTAATTGGGCCGGCCTTTTGGGCCTTACCAATTGGGCTTAAGTGTGTGGCTTGGAGTGGGACCAAAAGGGACCAATAAGACACTAGCTCCCATGGACCTTGGGCTTTTCTGTCAACTCTTGACAAGTCCAAAGTTACCATTAACTATTTTTAATACCACTATATAAAAATAGTTGCACTCTAGGTCTTATCTATAAATTATATCCCAAGACTTTATTATACATGCAACCCCTTCATAAAATATTCGTAGTAATACAAAGTCATTAATGTAGACTGCCACTTTGTAAATTACTACATCTTAATCCTTGAGTACCCGGTTTAATCCTTTAATGTTATTCATTATATGTTTATGAAATCCAATTCCATAAATATATACTTTAGTCTTACTAAAGTGGTTAGGCATAACTCTCTGAATAACAAATCCATTAAACTTATCTCAAGGGAATATTTTATATCTCCGTTAAGAGACTATGAATTCCATCTTGAGAATACATGTTCCATCAACACTAAATGTGGCTGCCCAACATACTGAGGTTTTGACCATAACTGTAGATCTCACTCCTGATATATCAAAGCAACCTACACCTCATGATCAGGTTCATTATTCTCTCAGGATTAAGAGTTCATGCAAATACAAGTCGTGAGATTTATTATTCATTTGACAATCTTTAGGAGAATAATAAATCTCACAGCGGTCCAGTTCAATATGTCTTAACTCTTAAAACATATTAACACATCAACTAGAAGTCTCCACTTCCATGATCAAGACAAATCATCGTAGTTAATATGTTATAGTCTTCGCAGATGAAATGCCCAATTTCATCACCGACTACGAACTATAATTCTGAGTTTACAAAGAACTTGTGATTTATATCTTCTGTGACTCTTCACATAAATCACATACTATGCATCTCATGGACTATATGATAATGTCTGAATATTCATGTTACCATTATTTCAGATAATAATAAAAAAAATTTATTAAACATAATATTAAGTCATACATAATGTCAAACACAATGTCACACTTAATATTATACATAGCATCTTACAATAGGATTTAAGGGCACCAATCCTAACAATTCAATCGATCGAAAGTAATTTCCGATCAATCGAAAGTCGTGAATCAGCCTTTTAAAAAACAGTTTCCTTTTACTGATTCTTTACCTTTTCAAAAGACTTTTTCAAACTTTCTTTTCTCTCTCCGATTTGGCACGGATCTACAGCGATTTTTTGTCGTTTTCCTCCAAAATTTTTGCAAGATTTCTCTTTCCTCAAGCCGGTAAGTCTCTTTTGCCCCTCCTTTTTGAGTTTATTTGCATTTTTCATGCATTTTCCCTCAAATTTTCGGACCTCTCTATTTTTGGGATTTTTGATGTTTCAAGCAAAATCTTGTGCAATTGATCAATGGGTTTTGATGGGGACATGTTATAAACTTGATTGTGATAGTTTAATTAGATCAATTTTGGTTTTTGTGAGAAATTGAAATTCTAGGGTTTATGTTCAAGTTCCGAATTGGGGATTTTGTTAAATTGAGTTGAAATTGATGAAATTGGCTTGTTGATTGGATGTAATTAGGCACTATAATCTATGTGTAATGTTTTGTAAGGCTTAATTCATCCATGTGTTTCAAAAATTTTCAAGTGGTTTTCAAATTTTTGGTGTTTTTGTTAGAAACTCTATGCTCAAGCCAATTTTGTGTAATTGAACTTAATTTTGACCTTTGTTTACTGCATTAGTCCATGCATCATGCCATTTTAAATGTTCATGCATCATATAGATTTTTGCTCTATATTTTTTTGTGCTAACTTGCAATCTGCCCTTAGCTTTTTATTTTTTTTGTTGTTGGTTTTCTCTTGTGTCTCTATCTTTCCTTAGCATCATGCCTAGGAAAACTAGAGCTCGTAGGTTTGTCACCTCCTCTACCCCTTCCCTTCCTCCCTTTGACCGAGAGAAATTCCCCAGTGAGAAAAACCAAGAGGTGTATGATAAGTTGAACCTTAAGAGGAAAATTTGGTCTGAGCGTTCTGTCATTCTAGATGAGCTTGATCCTGCCATTAGGGCAAATTTTGAGCGTCGAGGCTGGTTACCCTTGGTGGATATTTCTGATCCTCCTCCACCTGCCACCTTGATTAGAGAGTTCTACTCGAACATCTCTATCCGCATCTATGATTCCAACACTTTAGTAAAGGTTTGGATACGAGGCGTAGAGTACTCCATTACTCCTAAGGTAGTGGCTGATGCTCTAGGGGTACCTTTGGTACAGCACCCTGTCTATCCATATGATGAGTCTCCAGTTTTGAGTGATGTTATGTCTTACATCACTGGGTCATCTATCCAGTGGGGTTCTGATCCTCGGATCACTACTGCTGAGCTTTCTGAGCTTCACTATCTTTTCTTTAGGATAGCTTGTCACTCCATCTGGCCCATTTCTCATCTTTACACCATTCCTTTCGAGCGGTGTGTATTTTTGTACGCTCTTGTCACTGATGCTTCTATCAGTTTTCCCCACTTGTTCCTTTGTTCTTTGAACGAAGTGTATAGGAGTTCATCTTCTGCTCATGCACTTGTTCATCCTATTTTCATCCATAGGATTCTTCTTTATTTAGGTTTAGAGGATTTCCCTTCCTCGAAGCCTGTGCATGTCATCGGTCCCTTAGGTGCGTCTTTTCTTAGACAGAGGGCTGCTCACCTTCGAGCTGGGTCTAAACACCCTAGGTCTGAGCCTTCCGGGTCCGCACCTCTTCCCTCTTCTTCTACAGGTCCTGCTGGTGAGGCTGTTCCTGATCCTGCTGCTGCTACTACTGCTGTTCCTCTACCTCCATCGGATGACTTTGATATCCGTCATACTTTGGAGACTATCATGACCGTTCAGGCGGCTCATGGTCAGCTTTTGGTGGACCTTTTTGATGAGATCCGAGCTTTGCGAGCTGATCTAGCGCGTCTGCGTTCACCCTCACCACCTCCTTTTGATGATGGATTGTGATTGCCCTTTGGCATTCCGTCACAAAAAGGGGGAGTAGAGTTTGTAGAGGAGTTTTGTAGTTACGGAGTTTTTATTTGTTTTGTGGAGTAGATTGTATTTAGGCGCTTCACCTTGTATATCATTTTTGGGATATTCATGTTAGGGGGAGTAACATTGATTGATATACATGATTTTTTATTTGATTCTTGTTTCTTTGGATTCATTGTTTATTGATTTATATTCTGTGAGTTATTCCTTGATATATTTCTTTATTATGTGTTGTGTACAAGAATGTTATACCTGTTTATATACTATTTTCTGTCACACATGCGTTTATGCGTTTGTTGAGTATTTCAGGAATATACAGGTTGATTCAATTGAGCTGCTGTCTATACTTGCAACTGAGGGATAGTAGTTAGGATTGAATTTTGATTTTTTGAGCATTATTTTGTAAAGGGCTTATTACTTGTAAACTTTGAGCTTTTAGTTTGTGTTTTGTCACGGATTGCCAAAGGGGGAGTTTGTTAGGTTCTAAAGATTTAGGATTTTATGTATTTAGAACTCTAATTTGTATTGTTGGCAAACCATGATCAAAACAGGTTATTTAGTCTTGTTTAGACTTGCTCAAAGTTGGGTCTTTCATGTAAAGTTTGAATCGAGTGGCTGCAGATGCATTGGTGCATTTCGGCCTGGCTCGATCGATCGAAGGAAAGGCTCGATTGATCGAATCTCGGGCAGAATGTTTTTCTGCAGAATATTCCAGCCCAGCCCTAACTCATTAAAAGTTTTGGGTTTTCTGTTTTTACCCTAGGTATATAAAGAAAAACCCTAGTCACGTTTTTAGAGTTGCTCCAGTTGTATTGTTGCTCATACATTGTGGTTTTGTGTAAATCTCTTGTGAGATCTAGAGGAGCTTTCCTTTACACAAAGCTTAGGGTTTTCGAGATAGAGATTACTTCAACATCTTGATGATCAACTCGATTGCTACCATTGAAGCTTAAAGAATATCAAGCGTGGGTGCTTGTAGCTGATTGAAGAATTCAAGAAAGAAGGAGTCCATGGATTCGGAGTTTGCACGTGGTTGTGTCAGTAAGTTTTATTGGTGGGTAGCATTAGGAAGTCAAGCGGGGAGCTTGTAGTCCTTCTGTATGAACTTCAATTCTTTCATAGTGGATTCAGGTTTGCCTTGAGGATCGGTGGGTCAAATCCTCCCTAGGTTTTTACCGTGTGGTTTCCTGGGTGATCATATCTTGTGTTATTTATTATTCCACTACTTTATATGTTTGATATGATTATTTGATTGCTTTAACCTAGAATTGCTTAATTTAACTAAGTAACAACTTGGCTAATTAACTAGGCTAACCAATCTGATTGTTTTAAGGGGTCTAAATTACCTTCATATAATCAAACAATATATGTGCAAAAAATGAAATATAAGCTATTACCAAATTGGTAACACACTCTAAACCATAATTAATAACCAACACAGTAGTAATTAAAAGGTAAAGAGAAAGGGAAGAAAGATGCAAACACAAAGATAACACGACGATGTGTTATCGAAGAGGAAACCGAAGTAGTCGGCGAAAAACCTCTCCGCCGCCCTCCAAGCGGTCAATAATCCACTAGAGAATATAGTTAGGATACATGAATAGCAGAAGACCCTCCAAGCCTAATCTACCCAGTGCACCTAAGCCCTCCAAGCTTCTTGCTTCAACAAGGTTATGCCGAACCTTGTCTTCTCTAGCTTACCAGATCCCACAATCGCCCATTGCATCAATCAAAATGAATTGGTCCCTTCTGAACTGCTTCCCAAGCACCAAAAAACCTTCTCACAAATATGGGTATGGTGAGATAATGATTTGACTAATGTACCTCTCAAGGATATCTCAATGGAGAGGGTGAGAGTAGAGGAATTTGGAGAATCAAAGGATGAAGATTGTGGATGAGTTAACCTTGTTTTTCTCTAGGGTTTCTCTCTCAAAATTCTCTTTTCAAGCACTCTACATTTCATGGGTATAAGGGTATTTATAGTAGGGTGTATGAGGAATGCGAAGAGTTAGTTACAACCAAACAGGGCATTTTGGCAACTCGAGCTCGCGACTGGAACGAGTCACGAGTTTAAGTTGCGAGGTAACTGCCTGTCCAGATTGGAGGTTTTGTCCTATAGTGCAACAGCTGGCGTGACCCTTCAACTCCCCTGCATGCTTCACACGTGTGCCACCTTTGGCGACTCGCTAGTCGCGAGCCAGTTACGTGATCCAGTCGCGAGGCTCTTCTTGAGTGCACACTCTTGAGTTTTTCTTCACACACTACCCTTACATGATTCCCACATAAATACAGGGTTTCTAAATGCTGAATTACAAGCAAATTTGGCACGAAATAAAGCCAATAAAATGATTGAATAAATTCATCCTTACAAAATCAATCAAACATATTCATCATATTAATCAACCATATCTTACTCATCATCTCAATCAAATACATGTTCATGTAATTATACATGACTTAACTTACTTACCTCATTGCATCATAGCACCTATGCATTAATGCATATTCATATTGTTCATATAAAGCACAAACCCTAATCATTAATCTAACAATGTAGACCTAAACATATTATTCTACTAATTTTAGACCTAAACATGTAAAAACTAGGCTAACATAAACTAAACATATGATTAAAAACAAAGAAAAACAGTTGTAGCAGTAAGAATCCTAAATTTGGGCTTCAGGGCATGAGTATGCGTGCTCATACATGATGTATGTGTACACATGCCTTTAGATGCGTACGCATTATGAAGCATGCGCACACATACACACCCAAAAACACATTTTTAAAGCAATAATCGAAACAACAATTTAAACACAACCTAGCATGCTTCTAATACGAAAGGCTGTAAACCTAAACTAACAATAAAGATATTAAAGCTGTAATTAAGGCGATTAAAAAAAAATAAACAAACAAAATTAGAGAGACAAGGTTAGACCCTTACCTCAAACAGATAAGCTCATTTGAGCTTTGATTTGACTGTTCCCCTCAGTCAATCTAATTAAGAAAAAAGCAGAAAGTTAGTAAGCTTAAAACTCGAAGGTCAAGACTAGAATAGGTTCCAACCAATTAAACTTTAACTTGAGAATGTTTTAGACAACAATTACGGTAAGAAGGGGGTTAGGATTAGGGATTTAAGAGAGAGAGAGAGAGAGAGAGGAACGTGTATCTAAAACTGAATCTACACTGCTTTCTTGTGCGTGGTATGCGATTCAAAACAGCCACGCTATTAGAGTGTACATAATCCAATATACCTTCTTTCTTGTGCATGGCTGTTTTGAATCGCATCCTACACTGCTTTCCCATGACACAGTATTTGTAGAAATCTAACTTACATGACTTAACTCCAGCCAACAAATTTCTCTTCTGCAATTCCCTCATACCATGCTCACTCATATGCCCTAGTCACATATGCCACAAGAGTGTATCATCCTGCTCAGATTCAGTCACTGCAGCAGCTCCACCTACAATGGTATTGCCGAGTAGCTTGTAGATATTACCTTTTACTTTCTGCCCCTTCAACACAACTATAGCGCCCTTTGACACCTTCATTAACCCATTTTCAGACTTATGGCAATAGCCATTAGAGTCTAGGGTTCCCAATGAAATTAAATTCTTTTTCACCTCTGGAACATGTCGTACCTCTCCTAATTTCCTCACCACATTATCGAACATCTTTATCTTAATTGTTCCTATTCCAACAACTTTGCAAGTAGCATCGTTGCCCATTAGAACATAACCACAATTAACCGACTTGTAAGTGTCAAACCAATCTCTATAAAGAGTCAAGTGGAAAGAACATGCTGAATTCAGAACCCAAGAATCGATTAGCCTGTTGGCACTGGATGAAACAGAAAGCATATCTCCATCTGAATCTAAATCTGCTGCCACAATGTTTGCAGATCTTGATGACCCTTCCTTGTCTTTGTCCTTGCCTCTTTTCCACTCTGGCCAATCTCGCTTAATATGCCTCTTCTTTTGGCATTTATAGCACTTCGCTGTCTTCCTTTTGGATTTGGATCTGCTATGTCTCCTTGCAGAACTGTGATCTCTGTCTTTCTTCCTTCCACATTCTTGATTACCCTTTACCATAAGCCCTTCACCAGAACTTTCTCCTAAATTCTGCTTTCATTGGTAGTGATCCAACAGGGCTCCTGAGATCTCTTCAAATTCTAGAGTCTTTTTCCCCCAAAGCAGGGTTGTAACCAAGTGTTCGTAGGATGCCGGGAGGGAGGACAGAAGCATCATCGCCTTGTTTTCATCATCGAATTTTATATCGATCCGCAACAAGTCACTGATAATTTTATTGAACGTGTGGACGTGTTGAGCCAAATCCACACCCTCTGCCATCTTAAGCTCATATAGTTTTCGCTTAAGATTAAGTTTATTTGTGAGGGATTTGGACATATACCGGCTCTCCAACTTCAACCATATAGCCACAGTAGACACGTCATCCAAGACATCGTACATAAGCTCGTCTGCCAGACATAGATGAATTGTACAGACCGCCTTCATATCGAGTTCTTACCATTCGTCATCCGTCATCGTCTCTGGTTTCTTTGCTTTCCCGTAAAAAGCCAAACCTTGTAGTACCAACAGATCTTTCACCCTTCTTTGCCATAACCCAAAGTTACCAGTTCCGTCGAACTTAACTATGACTACCTTGGCAATAGAAGCGTTGATCTCCATTGAATAAATCAACCTGGAGCTTTGATACCAGTTGTTGTGAGAATTGGGTGAATTAATCTGTTAACACAAGGTTAAAGAAGAGAGAGAAGAAAATATGACACTAGAAATTTATGTGGTTCGGCAATATGCCTATGTCCACTGGAGGCGATAGAAAAATTTTCACTATAACTGTAGAGATTACAACAATGACTTGAAGACACTCTCACACAAACCTAAACCCCAAATACTGTTAGGATTAGTGCTCTTAAATCCTATTGTATGATGCTATATATGATATTATTTATGATATTATGTATGACATGATGTATGATTTAATATTTCGATTAATAAAGTTGTTTTATTATTATCTGAAGTATTGGTAACATGAATATTCGAACATTATCATATAGTCCATGATATGCATAGTATGTGATTTATGTGAAAAGTCACAGAAGATATAAATCACGGGTTCTTTGTAAACTCAGAATTTTAGTTCGTAGTCGGTGATAAAATTGGGCATTTCATCTGCGAAGACTATAACATGTCAACTAAGATGATTTGTCTTGATCATGGAAGTGGTGACTTCTAATTGATATGTTGATATGTTTTAAGAGTTAAGACATATTGAACTGGACCGCTGTGAGATTTATTATTCTCCTAATGACTGTTAACTGAATAATAAATCTCATGACTTATATTTGCATGAACTCTTAATCCTGAGAGAATAATGGACCTGATCACGAAGTGTAGGTTGCTTTGATATATCAGGAGTGAGATCTAAAGTTACGGTCAAAACCTCAGTATGTTGGGCAGCCACGTTTAGTGTTGATGGAACATATATTCTCAAGATAGAATTCATAGTCTCTTACCGGAGATATAAAATATTCCCTTGAGATAAGTTTAATGGGTTCAGTTATTCAGAGAGTTAGACCTAACCAATTTAGTAAGAAATTACTAAAGTATATATATTTATGAAATTGGATCACATAAATATATGGTGAATAACTTAAAAGGATTAAACCGGGTACTCAAGGATTAAGATGTAGTAATTTACAAAGTGTCACTCTACTTTCATAACTTTGTATTACTACGAATATTTTATGAAGAAGTTGCATGTATAATAAAGTCTTGGGATATAATTTGTTAATAAGGCCTAGAGTGTAATTATATTTATATAGTGATATTAAATATAATTAATGGTAACTTTGGACTTGTCAAGAGTTGACAGAAAAGCCCAAGGCCCATTGGAGCTAGTGTCTTATTGGTCCCTTTTGGTCCAACTCCAAGCCATGTAATAAAGCCCAATTGGAAAGGCCCAAAAGGCTAGCCCAATTAGACAAACAGTTATTATGAGAGAAACATACAGAATTTTAAGAACACACAACAAGTTTGTGAAATGGTGTGTATGTGTGAGTGAAGCCACTCAATTACTCTCCCTTGGAAACTGATTGAGAGACCACACATCTTAGGCGATAGTGGAATTGGAGTGAAGATTGAAACTGTTCCTGAGAACTTCTGATCTTTGGTTTTGAAATTCACTGCACCAAGGTACACACTCTTGTTCTATATTCTAAAACTTACATTTTGCATGTTATCAATTCTGAATGAAGTAGATCTGTTATTTTTCCGTTGCGTACATGTATATTTCCAACAATTGGTATCAGAGCGGTCTTCATTTTTGAATCTGTGTAATATGTTTAGTGAGTTTTAGAATTAGAGAAAACTATTTCCATAGTTGTGAAAATTCTGCAGTCATTTTTCTGCATATTATAGTTTTTGAAACTATTGTTTGATTAAAACTGATTTTGATGTTATGATGTTGTTTAATGATTTTGACCATGTAAAATTGAATTTTAACACTTTAACATTAATGAAATTCAAGTTTTAATCTTAATTTCATCGTTTTTGATCATTAAGAATGTGTTTTGTTCATTGGAAACGTCAAAAATGGTTAAACAGAAAAAACGGATATTTCTGGGTTTTTTCGCGACTAGCGAGTCGCGAGCTAAGTCGCCAGTGAGTCGCCAAAGTTTTAGATGAACTCGCGACTGGAATCTCGCAACTGGTCAAGTCGCCAAAACTCGCGACTAGGACAAGTTGCCAAAACCAGTCGCCAAAAAATTCTGACACCTGTTTATTACATGTATAAAGTGCAAGGCTATGTGTAATTAGTTAATATATGTATTAAACAATTAAAAACTTTTCTTTTAAAACATCTAGTGGGAGAGAGATACAAGGGTTGGATCTCACTGCCTTCATTGTTAGTTCATAGTAGTGTGAAATACATACTTTGTCTTTGCCTCGAGCTTAGCATTCCATGTGGAGAGTATTTATTTCATGGTCCTACAAGTTTGAATTACTTGGATTATAGTAGTTTGATCAAACACCTTGTCTTAGCTTCAAGCTTTGCATTCCATGCGGAGGGTGTCTTGTATCATGGTACTACAAAATAAGCTTGTTAAGGGGATGAAATGTGGCTACACATGATTCTAGACAATGGTATACACTAGACTAAATATTATAGTATCCTCTATGCTGAGTTCTTACTATTATTTTCTAGAGGCCAAAAGTATAACGGCATATTATTAGTGTATGATAAGATTTATCATGATAGCACTAATAATGAGAAGAGTTCTCAATCAATCATAGTATTTAATGTCCACTCTATGCTGAGGGATATTGAATATGGGATTGGGTTGTCGTTGCATATATTATACTATGGTTTTATTAAGGTTTCATATTATATGTTTATATGCTAAATTGATAATGTCCAGTTACTTATTATATTCATGTTTATTTTTTCAGATTTGAATATGGCATCATTTAGCCCACTTGTTACTATTCTTAATCAAAACAAACTGACTAGATCCAACTATGTTGATTGGAAAAGAAATTTGGACATAGTTCTCACAACTGAAGAGAACAAATATGTGCTTATTAAACCATGTCCTAGCTTTCCTTCATTAGATGCTCCTTCTAAGGAAAAACAACGACATGATCGTTGGCAGAAATCTAATGAAATGGCCAAGTGCTACATCCTAGCATCTATCTCAAATGTTCTACAGCATCAAATGCAGGACGTAGAACTAGCTTCGGACATAATGCTAAGTCTAAAGGAGATGTTTGGTGAGCAAGGCCGTTCTGCAAGGCAAGAAACCATGAGGCAAATTTATAATACCAAAATGGCTGAAGGCGGTTCAGTTAGGGAGCATTTTCTCACAATGATCTCTAATCTGAATACATCAGAGGTTTTAGGTGCCAACATTGATGGAGAATCCCGAGTGGATATGATACTCCAGTCACTACTGGAATCATTCAAGGAATTCAGACTCAATTATAATATGAACAAAAAGATTTATACATTGTCTGAATTGATGAATGAGTTGGTAGCGGCAGAAGGCATTCTTGGTACTTCTAGTGTTGATGCTAACATGGCTGAAGCTTTTACTTCTTAACCTAAGTCGAAAGGCAAGGGTAAGAAGAAGAAGAAGAAGAAGAAGAAGAAGAAGAAGAAGAAGGACTTCACCAAGCAAGAGGGTAAACAAATTGCCTTAGGGGTTGCCGACAAAGGAAAGAAGCTCAAAGGAAAATGTTTCCATTATGGTGAGAAAGGACATTGGAAGAGGAATTGTCCAAAATTCAAGGCTGCCAATAATAAGGGTATGAATAGTTCATTCCTCCTTGAAATATGTTTGGTACAAAATCCCACGGATTCCTGGTGTGTGGATTCAGGTTGTACTAATCATATCTGCAATTCTTTGCAGGGGTTCCTGTAGACCAGAAAACTTAATGAAGGAGAATTGTTTCTTACTTTGGCTGATGGGAGCAGGATTCCAGTTGTAGCTGTTGGTGTTTTTAATTTATGTTTTGAGTCAAGAGTTTTAGTATTGGAAGACTGTCTATATGTACCTAATGTTCGTAGGAATTTAATTTCTACAACTTATTTAGGTAAACATGGATATTGTGTTATCCTTAAAAACAATGTTGTAATAAAGAAGGGTAAAGTGTTTATCTGTTTTGACAATATTTTAGATGGTCTTTATATTTTAACTCCTGATAAGCATGAATTATACAATTCTGAATTAGATCATGACTCTCATATAAAATCATTAAAGAGAAAATTTCCTTCTACTAGTAATGCATATCTTTGGCACTTGCGTTTAGGTCATATTAATTCAAATAGGATTCAAAGACTGATTAAAGATGGACTCTTAGAGCCCATGGACTTTGATGAAATTCCAGTTTATGAATCTTGTTTGGAAGGTAAAATGATCAAACAACCTTTTAATGTAAAAGGTAGAAGAGCTCAAGATTTGCTAGAACTAGTACATTCAGATGTATGTGGTCCAATGTCAATCCAGGCAAGAGGTGGCTATGAGTATTTCATTACTTTCACTGATGATTACTCTAGATTTGGTTATGTGTACCTAATGAAACGAAAGTTCAAAGCTTTTGAAAAGTTCAAAGAGTTTAGGGCTGAAGTTGAGAATCAATTAGGCAAACTCATAGAGGCCATTCGATCTGATTGTGGTGGCGAATACCTTCTTGGGGATTTTAAGGATTACTTAACTGAAAATGGGATTGTATCCCAATTGACTGCACCTGGAACTCCACAACAAAATGGTGTAGCGAAAAGAAGGAATAGGACTCTTTTAGATATGGTTAGATCCATGATGAGTTATTCAACTCTACCAATTTCTTTTTGGGGATATGCCTTAAATACTGCAATGTATCTTCTGAATTTAGTACCTTCGAAGTTTGTTCCTAAAACACCTGTTGAGTTGTGGAATGGGCGTAAGCCTAGTATGAGACATCTCCATATTTGGGGTTGTCCAGCACATGTGTTGAAGGGAAAGTCTGACAAGTTACAATCTAAAACAGAAGTGGTTTTCTTTGTAGGGTATCCAAAAGGAACTGTTGGAGGTTTATTCTATAGTCATAAAGACAATAAAGTGTTTGTTAGCACAAATGCTAAATTCTTGGAAAAACGACTATATGAATAATTATACTCCTAGAAGTAAGGTTGTTTTGGCTGAAATGAATGAACATGTAATAGAACAACCAATGGATGAGACTAAGGATGATGTGGATGTATTAGATACACCACAAGATACTACTCATGAGATATCTAGTACACAGGTGCCTCATCGTAGTGGGAGAATTGTTCGGCCTCCTATAAGATTCATAGGTTTGGGAGAAACTTATGCAGTTATCTCAGAAGAGGCTGAATCAGATCCCTACACTTATGAAGAGGCAATAAATGATATAGATGCACATCATTGGGTCAAAGCTATGAAATCTGAATTAGATTCCATGTATTCCTATCAAGTTTGGGATCTTGTAAAGGCACCTAACGGCATTAAACCTATTGGTTGCAAATGGGTTTACAAGAGGAAGAGAGGGATAGATGTAAAGGTTGAAACCTTTAAAGCAAGGCTAGTGGCGAAAGGGTATACTCAAAAAGAAGGTATTGATTATGAAGAAACCTTTTCGCCAGTAGCAATGCTTAAATCTATCAGAATTCTCTTATCCATTGCTGCTCATTATGATTATGAGATTTGGCAAATGGATGTCAAGACTGCATTTCTTAATGGCAATCTTGAAGAGGAAATCTATATGATGCAACCAGAAGGTTTCATAACTAAGAACCAAGAACATATGGTATGCAAGTTGAAAAGATCCATTTATGGACTTAAGCAAGCATCTAGGTCATGGAACATTAGATTTGATCAAGCAATCAAGTCATTTGGTTTTGAACAAAATCTTGATGAACCATGTGTGTACAAGAGACATCAAGATAAAGTGGTAATGTTCCTAGTGCTTTATGTTGATGATATTCTACTCATTGGAAATAATGTAGGGGTAATGTCATCAATAAAGGTTTGGTTGTCAAGCCAATTTGATATGAAGGACTTGGGTGAGGCTAACTTTATTCTAGGGATCAAGCTTTGACGAGATCGCAAGAATAAGATGTTAGGCTTATCACAAGCTGGATATATAGATAAAGTTTTAGAACAGTTTAGCATGCAAAACTCCAAGAAAGGATTACTTCCTTTCAGACATGGAGTTTCTCTGTCTGATGACCAACGGCCTAAGACTCAAGAGGAAGAAAATATAATGAGACAAGTTCCTTATGCTTCAGCAGTAGGAAGTCTCATGTATGCCATGCTTTGTACTAGACCAGATATCTGTGATTCAGTTGGCATGGTCAGCCGATATCAATCAAATCCAGGACCACAACATTGGCAAGCTGTAAAACATATTCTCAAGTATCTACGGAGAATGAGAGATTATATGCTTGTTTACTGTTGTGAGGATTTGATTCCTATTGGCTATACAGATTCAGACTTTCAATTGGATCTAGATTTCAGAAAGTCCACATCAAGATGTGTTTTCACCTTGGGAGGTGGAGCCATAACATGGAGGACTATAAAGCAATCTTGAATTGCAGACTCCACCATGGAGGCTGAGTATGTCGCTGCTTGTGAAACAGCAAAAGAAGCTGTATGGCTCAAGAAATTCCTTTCTGACCTTGGTGCAATGAGAATGGAACAAGGTATCATCACATTGTTTTGCGACAACAATGGTGCAATTGCACAATCAAAAGATCCAAGGAATCACAAGAAAGGAAAGCACATTGAGAAAAAGTAACACATCATTAGAGATATTATTGCTAGTGGAGATGTGGTGGTAGCAAAGATTGAAAGTGCAAATAATCTAGCAAATCCCTTTACCAAACCCTTGCCTCAAAGGACCTTCGAGTCACATTTGGAGGGAATGGGAGTTAGATTAGTGCACAATAGTCTTTAGGGCAAGTGGGAGATTGTTAGGATTAGTGCCCTTAAATCCTATTGTCTGATGCTATATATGATATTATTTATGACATTATGTATGACATGATGTATGACTTAATATTCTGATTAATAAAGTTGTTTTATTATTATTTGAAGTATTGGTAACATGAATATTCGAACATTATCATATAGTCCATGAGATGCATAGTATGTAATTTATGTGAAAAGTCACAGAAGATATAAATCACAAATTCTTTGTAAACTCAGAATTTTAGTTCGTAATCGGTGATGAAATTGGGCATTTCATCTGCGAAGACTATAACATGTCAACTAAGATGATTTGTCTTGATCATGGAAGTGGTGACTTTGAATTGATATGTTGATATGTTTTAAGAGTTAAGACATATTGAACTGGACCGCTGTGAGATTTATTATTCTCCTAAAGACTATTAACTGAATAATAAATCTCACGACTTATATCTGCATGAACTCTTAATCCTGAGAGAGTAATGGACCTGATCATGAAATGTAGGTTGCTTTTATATATCAGGAGTGAGATCTAAAGTTACGATTAAAACCTCAGTATGTTGGGCAGCCACGTTTAGTGTTGATGGAACATATATTCTCAAGATGGAATTCATAGTCTCTTAACGGAGATATAAAATATTCCTTTGAAATAAGTTTAATGGGTTTAGTTATTCAGAGAGTTAGGCCTAACCACTTTAGTAAGAAATTACTAAAGTATATATATTTATGAAATTGGATCACATAAATATATGGTGAATAACTTAAAAGGATTAAACCGGGTACTCAAGGATTAAGATGTAGTAATTTACAAAGTGGCAGTCTACTTTCATAACTTTGTATTACTACGAATATTTTATGAAGGGGTTTTATGTATAATAAAGTCTTGGGATATAATTTGTTAATAAGGCCTAGAATGCAATTATATTTATATAGTGGTATTAAATATAATTAGTGGTAACTTTAGACTTGTCAAGAGTTGACAGAAAAGCCCAAGGCCCATTGGAGCTAGCGTCTTATTGGTCCCTTTCGGTCCCACTCCAAGTCATATACTAAAGCCCAATTGGAAAGGCCCAAAAGGCCAGCCCAATTAGACAATCAGTTATTAGGAGAGAAACATACAGAATTTTAAGAACACACAACAAGTTTGTGAAATGGTGTGTATGTGTGAGTGAAGCCACTCAATTACTCTCCCTTGAAAACTAATTGAGAGACCACACATCTTGGGTGATAGTGGAATTGGAGTGAAGATTGAAAGTGTTCTTGAGAACTTCTGATCTTTGGTTTTGAAATTCACTGCACCAAGGTACACACACTTGTTCTATATTCTAAAACTTACATTATGCATGTTATCAATTCTGAATGAAGTAGATCTGTTATTTTTCCGCTGCGTACATGTATATTTCCAACAAATACACCTTTGGTTCTCTCATAAATAAATAGAGAACATCCTATTGTATTTAGACGAAAGTTTCAAGACACTAACTTCCTACACTCTGGTGCACACACACAGAAGAAGTTCTAATTGCTATCTCCGTAGCTCACATGCATGGCTCTCATTTGCTCCACCTCTATTTATAGCCAAAGTTCAGCCGAAATACCGTTGTCATGAAACATATCAAGTCAACAAAAATGGCTAGCATTTATTGCCAATTGGATCATACATTTCGGTTAGCATGATATTTGGTAACTTCAGGTGTAGTTCCTTGCCCTTTCTTGACAATTCATGAATGCCAATGGAGTCATATATTTTGGCCAAAAGATGAAGTATGTATGCATGTCAATAATTCAAGACTTCTATCAATAAAGAAGTCAATAAATTCGACCATGAGTCCATGCAACATTTAATGCAATTTCTTGACTTCTTCACACATGAAATCATGCAACTTCCTGATGGTTTGTTGGCTAATGTCAAGCCACCAATTTGACAATTCAAGTCATTCCAACATTGGCTGACCATGCCAACTGAATAGCAGATATCTGGTCTAGTACAAAACATGGCATAGATGGGACTTCCCACTGCAGAAGCATAAGGAACTTGTCTCATCATATTTTCTTCCTCAAGAGTCTTAGGCCTTTGGTCATCAGATAGAGGAACTCCATGTTTGAAAGGAAGTAATCATTTCTTGGAGTTTTGCATGCTAAACTGTTCTAGAACCTTATCTATAAATCCAGCTTGTGACAAGCCTAACATCTTATTCTTGTGATCTTGCCAAAGCTTGATCCCTAGAATAAAGTTAGCCTCACCCAAGTCCATATCAAATTGGCTTGACAACCAAACATTTACTGATGACATTACCCCTACATCATTTCCAATGAGTAGAATATCATCAACATAAAGCACTAGGAACATTACTACTTTATCTCGATGTCTTTTGTACACAAATGGCTCATCAAGAGTTTGTTCAAAACCAAATGACTTGATTGCTTGATCAAATCTGATGTTCCATGACCTAGATGCTTGCTTAAGTCCATAAATGGATCTTTTCAACTTGCATACCATATGTTCTTGGTTCTTTGCTATGAATTCTGGTTGCATCATATAGATTTCTTCTTCAAGATTGCCATTTAGAAAAACAGTCTTGACATCCATTTGCCAAATCTCATAATAATAATGAGCAGCAATGGATAAGAGAATTCTGATAGATTTAAGCATTGCCACTGGTGAAAAGGTTTCTTTATAATCAATACCTTTTTTTTCTGTATACCCTTTCACCACTAGTCTTACTTTAAAGGTTTCAACCTTTCCACCTATCCCTCTCTTCCTCTTGTAAACCCATTTGCAACCAACAGGTTTAATGCTGTTAAGCGCCTTTACAAGATCCCAAACTTGATTGGAATACATTGAATTTAATTCAGATTTCATAGCTTTAACCCAATGATGTGCATCTATATCATTCATTGCCTCTTCATAAGTGTAAGGATCAAATTTGGCCTCTTCTGAGATAGCTTCATAAGTTTCTTCCAGACCTATAAATCTTATATTTGGCCTCATAACCCCCCCACTACGACGAGGCACCTGTGTACTAGACATCTTATGAGTAGTATCTTGTGGTGTATCTAATATAGCCACACCATCCCTAGTTTCATCCATTGGTTGTTCAACTACTTCATCTAATTTAGTCAAGACAACTTTACTTCTAGGATTAAAGTTATTCACATAATCATCTTCCAAAAATTGGCATGGGTGCTAACAAACACTTTGTTATCCTTATGATTATAGAATAAATAACCATTGGTTTCTTTTGAATAACCTAAAAGCACGCATACTTTTGTTTTAGCTTCCAACTTATTAGACTTCCCTTTCAACACATGTGCTGGACATCCCCAAATATGGAGATATTTCATACTAGTCTTGCTCCTAGTCCACAATTCCTTAGGTGTGTTGGGAATAGATTTTGATGGAACTAAATTTAAAATATACATTGCAGTTTTTAGTGCATATCCCCAAAAAGAAACTAGTAAAGTTGAATAACTCATCATGGACCTAACCATTTCTAAAAGAGTCATATTCCTTCTCTTTGCTACACCATTTTGTTGAGGAGTTCTAGGTGCAGTTAATTGGGATACAATCCCATTTTGAGTTAAGTAATCCTTGAAATCCCCAAGAAGGTATTCGCTACCACGATCAGATCGAATGGCCTTTATGTGTTTACCCAATTGATTCTCAACTTCAGCCTTAAACTATTTAAACTTTTCAAAGGCTTCGAACTTCCGTCTCATTAGGTACACATAACCATATCTTGAGTAATCATCAGTAAAAGTGATGAAGTACTCATAACCTCCTTTTGCTTGGATTGACATAGGACCACATACATCCGTATGAACTAATTCAAGAAACTTTTGGGCTCTTCTACCTTTTGCATTAAAAGGTCGTTTGGTCATTTTACCTTCCAAACAAGATTCACAAACTGGAAATTCATCAAAGTCTAATGGCTCTAAGAGACAATCTTTGATTAGTCTTGAATCCTGTTTGAATTAATATGACCTAAACGCAAGTGTTAAAGATATGCATCATTAGTAGAAGGAAACTTTATTTTTATTGATTTTACATGAGAGTTATTGTCTAATTTAGAATTATATAATTCATACTTATCAGGAGTTAAAATATAAAGATCATCAACAATATTACTAGAATAGATAAACACTTTACCCCCTTCTTTATTACAACTTTGTCTTTTAGGATAACACAATATCCATGTTTACATAAATAAGTTGTAGAAATTAAATTCCAACAAACATTAGGTACATATAAACAGTCTTCCAATATTAAAACCCTAGATACAAAGCATAAATTAAACACTCCAACAGCTACAACTGGAATTCTGCTCCCATTAGCCAAAGTAAGAAACAATTCCCCTTCATTCAGTTTTCTAGTCTCCTGGATCCCCTACAAAGTATTGCAGATATGGTTAGTGCAACCTAAATCCACACACCAGGAATCCGTGGGATTTTGTACTAAACATATTTCAAGAAGGAATGTACGTTTCATACCCTTATTATTGGCAGCTCTGAATTTTGGACAATTCCTCTTCCAATGTCCTTTCTCACCACAATGGAAACACTTTCCTTTGGTTTTCTTTCCTTTGTTGACAACTCCTAAGGAAATTTGTTTACCATCTTGCTTGGTGAAGTCCTTCTTCTTCTTCTTCTTACCCTTGCCTTTCGACTTAGGTTGAGAAGTAGAAGCTTCAGCCATATTAGCATCAACACTGGATGTACCAAGAATGCCTTCTGCCGTTACCAATTCATTCATTAATTTAGACAATGAATAAATCTTTTTGTTCAAATTATAAGTAAGTCTAAATTCCTTGAATGATTCTGGTAGTGACTGGAGTATCATATCGACTTGGGATTCTCCATCAATATCGGCACCTAAAACTTCTAGTGTATTCAGATTAGAGATCATCTTAAGACAATGCTCCCTAACTGAAGTGCCATCAGTCATTTTGGTATTATAAATTTGCCTCATAGTTTCTTGCCTTGTTGAACGGGCTTGCTCACCAAACATCTTCTTCAGACTTAGCATAATGTCCGAAGATAGTTCTACATCTAGCATTTGATGTTGTAGAACATTTGAGCTAGATGCTAGGATATAGCACTTGGCCATCTCATTAGATTTCTGCCAATGATCATATCCTTGTTTTTCCTCAGGAGGAGCATCTAATGATGGAAAGTTAGGACATGGTTTAGTAAGCATATATTTGTGCTCTTCAGCAGTAAGAACAATGTCCAAATTTCTTTTTTAGTCAACATAATTGGATCCAGTCAGTTTGTTTTGACTAAGAATAGTAACAAGTGGGCTAAATGATGCCATGATCAAATCTGAAAACAATAAACATGAATATAATAAGTAAATTTGACATTATCAATTTAGCATATAAACATATAATATGGAACCTTAATAAAACCATAATATAATATATGCAACGACAACCCAATCTATGTCTATAATTCCTTGGTAGCAAGTATATTATAAACACCACAATTGATTGAGAACTATTCTCATTATTAGTGCTATCAGGATAACTCTTATCAAACACTAGTAATATGCCGTATTACATTTAGCCTCTATGTAATAATGTCATAGCTCCTTTGGGAGGTTAACATTACACTTAGTCTAGTGTACACCATTATCTAGAATCATGTGTAGCCACATTTCATCTCCCTTATAGTGTTTAAACTTGTAGTAACATGGAACAAAACACCCTCCTTTGGGATCGCGAGGCATATACACCAAGATGAGGTGCTTGTCCACATTACTTTAAATGGGTATGTTCAATCTTGTAGTACTATGAAGTAAACACCCTCCTTTGGGATCGCGAGGCATATATGCCAAGACGAGGTGCTTACCCACACTACTATAAACCGATAATGGAGGCCGTGAGATCCAACCCTTGTATCTCTCTCCCACTAGATGTTTTAAATTAAAGGTTTTTAATTAGAAAACATGTGTAATCTAATCACACAAGGCCTTTCTCTTTATAGATGTGAAAGCACTTAGAAAAATTCAAAATTCACAGTTTTCGATCAATCGAATGTATGTCTCGATCGGTGGAAAAAATTAGAAAATTCTCACCAAACAATTTGCCTGGCTCGATTGGTACTCGATTGCTGCTCGATCGATCGAAAAAGAATATTTGATCGATCGATTAGCAATCAAATATCAATCGAATCAAACTTAACAATTTGCCCGGCTTGATTGGTACTTGATCGCTTCTTGATTGATCGAAAAAGAAAATTCGATTGATTGACTAGCAATCAAATATCAATTGAATTAAACAGATTGGTCACTATTTCACTTTATTGATCGAAAGCAATTTTCAATCGATCGAATCTCGTGAAACTCGAATTTTCCAAAATTTTTCTAAAGCAGTTTTTAACGATTTTTGAATAGGGATTTGAATAGGGCTAGTCCCAAGGATAACTTTCCATTGCCACATATCGATACCCTAGTTGATAATACAGCTACCAATAGGTTCTTCTCCTTCATGGATGGATTCTCAGGCTACAACCAAATCAAGATGGCTAAGGAGGACAAAGCCAAGACAGCATTCACCATCCATTGGGGAATCTATGCATATGATGTTATGCCATTCAACTTAAAGAACGCGGGTGCTACTTATCAACGAGCCATCGTGACCTTGTTCCATGATATGATGCACAAAGAGATTGAAATCTACGTAGACGATATGATTGCCAAATCCCACACAGCCAGGGATCATTTGGCAAATTTGAGAAAGTTGTTTAAGCGCCTTATCAAGTATAGATTGAGACTAAACCCTAACAAGTGCGTCTTTGGAGCTAGTTCAGGGAAGTTACTCGGCTTTATAGTCAGCCAAAGGGGAATTAAAGTGGACTCAGCAAAAGTCCAAGCCATCCGGGATATGCCGACACTGCAAATTGAGAAACAAATTTGCAGCTTCTTAGGCAAAGTCAAATACATAGCTCGCTTCATAGCACAGTTGACAGCCATATATGATCCGTTGTTCAAGCTCTTGAAGAAAGATGCCAGGATAGAATGGACAGATGAGTGCCAAGCGGCCTTTGACAAGATCAAGCAGTATTTATTGAACCCTCTTGTTCTGGTTCCCCCGACGCCGGGATATCCGTTGATCCTCTATTTAGCGGTACAAAAAACCTCCATAGGTTGCATGTTAGGCCAAGCGGCTGAGCTTGACCAGAAAGAAAAGGCGGGGTCACTATAGTGGCCAGGGTGAGTCTTCTTGGCAATTTACTACTTAAGCAAGAAATTCACCAGTTGTTAGATTAACTACATCACCATTGAGAAGATGTGTTGCGCCCTACCATGGGCATCACGTAAGTTGCGGCAGTATATGCTCTATTTCACCATGCGACTCATTTCCCACATGGATCCCATTAAGTACATCTTTGAAAAGCCAGCTCTTACAGGGAAGATCTCCCGTTGGCAAATGTTACTCTACGAGTTCGACATTATGTTTGTGACAAGAAAATCCTTTAAGGGCCAGGCCATAGCCGACTACCTAGCGAACCAGCCACTAAGTGATCCAGAACTTTCAGAACCCCCCTTCCCTGATGAAGATGTCATGGCACTAGAGCCAGAACCAAACAGTGGGGAATCGTGGCGTTGGAAGCTTTATTTTGATGGAGCTACCAATTCTACCGGGAATGGAGTGGGAGCAGTCTTAGTTTCGCCCAAAGGCCAGCAAATCCCTGTTTTAGTCAAGCTGAATTTTAGTTGCACCAATAACGTCACAGAGTACAAAGCATGCATAGTTGGCCTGTAAGTGGCTCTAGAGTTTGGAGCCTATGACCTAAGTGTCTTTTGAGATTTCTTGTTGATCATCTCCTAAATCGAAGGGAAATGGCAAGCTTGAGACACCAAGTTGATTCCATATAAAAAATGTGTCAGCCGCTTGATTTTGAAGTTCCAAAATATCACGTTTGCCTATTTTCCCCGAGCACACAACTAGTTTGCAGACACCCTGGCTACCTTGGCTAGCATGGTCAAGTTATCAAAAGGAGATGATATATGGCAATCGCGCATAGAAGTTTGTGGCGTTCCAGCCTATTGCATGAACATCAAAGAATGCATGAGTGTCGAATATGAAGCCGGCAGAAATCCATGGTACCATGATATCAAGGCTTATATCAAGAATAGTGAATACCCGCCCAGTGCAACAGACAGTGAAAAGAAGTTTATTCGACGCATGACCTGCCAATTTTTCCTAAGTGGAGAAGTCCTGTACAAAAGGAACCACGATTCTACCTTGCTCCGATGCATAGTTGCCTCTGAGGCTAATCACCTAATGGAAGAGATGCATGAAGGCCTACTCGGAGCTCATGCTAGTGGACCCCTGTTGGCCCACAAGATTATTAGAGCTGGTTATTACTAGCTCACCATGGAAAATGATTGCATTAAACACATGAGGACATGCCACCGTTGCCAGGCCTATCAAGATAGGAAGAATGCTCCTCCTCAACCTTAGCACTCTTTAGTGGCACCATGGCCCTTCTCAGCCTGGGGTATGGATGTTATCGGACCCGTGATTCCAAAAGCTTCAAATGGTCATGAGTACATCTTAGTGGCCATCGATTATTTCACAAAGTGGGTGAAAGCCGCTTCGTACAAGAGCGTCACTCAAGCCGTGGTAGCCCGGTTCCTAAAACACAACATTATTTGCCGCTACGGCGTGCCAAGCGAGCTCATTACAGATAATGGGACAAACCTAAACGGGAAAATGATCCAACAACTCTGCCAACAGTTCAAGATCAAGCACAGAAATTCAGTTCCCTATCGCCCTTAAATGAATGGTGTAGTGGAAGCCGCTAACAAGAACATAAAGAAAATCTTGGTGAAGATGACAAACACATATAAGGATTGGTATGAGTACTTGCCATTTGCTCTGTGCGCATATCGCACCTCTGTTTGTACTTCCACGGGCGCGACCCCGTATTCATTGGTATATGACATGGAGGCCATCCTCCCTACAGAGGTAGAGATCCCGTCTCTCAGGATTCTATCTCAAACAGAGCTGTCAGAAGCTAAATGGGCCCGTTCTCGATATGAACAACTGAACATGATAGATGAGAAGCGCATGACCACGATGTGCCAGGGACAGTTGTACCAGTGCAGCGCCAAGCGAGCATTCAACAAGAAAGTTAGACCCAGAGTCTTTGAAGAAGGCGACCTAGTCTTAAAGAAGAGCAACCAGGCAATGCCAGATCACAGAGGAAAGTTTGCCCCAACTTACGAGGGCCCATATGTGGTAAAGAAGGCCTTTTCCAAAGGAGCCTTGATTCTAACCGACATGGACGGGCATGACTTCAATTTGCCCACCAATTCTGATGTCGTCATACAGTACTTTGCATGAAAGAGCCTCGCAGTGCACCTAAAAAAAACAAAAAAACAAAAAAAAAAATGAAAAAAAAAAACAAAAAATGAAAAAAAAAAAAAACAAAAAACAAAAAACCAAAATATGTAAAAAGGTAGATTGAAAACCCGAAAGGGCGGTCTATGCAAAAGGAGAGTAAAAGAAAGAGCGTGAGAGAGCCTACTAGATTGAAAACCCGAAAAGGTAGTCTAGGCAAAAATTAAGGCAATCAAAAAGTCAGTTGAACTACGTGATGACTTGATTCTTCCCTGTGGAGGTACATAGGCAGCCATCTTGGTTCGGTCACATCTGAAAAGAAAAATTAGTCAGTCACACTCACTTGAATTTTTGCTCAAGATCAGAAGATTAAAGGGATCCAGTATCCAAGTCAAGATACGAAGACACCTCCAAGATTGGTCTCTGTCTACAATACTGCCATGACCCGGTGGCTTACTCAAGGTACTCTGGCTTATGCCAATGGGAAATGTACCTCAATGGGAAAAAGAAAAGATCCGTCTAGAACAGGGTATATCCTTGGGAAAATAAGATATTGATATGCATGGATTTTACAATTATTACTTATTTGTATAATCTTGCATTTTCAAAGCATTTGCCTACATATTCATTAACATGCCTATATTGTGTCATTTTGTTTCTCTTATACATTCTGGTACCAAAACATGAAATCTCATCTCATACATATCTTTTGAAAATCATCATGAACATCTCTCTACACCATCTCTCAGTTTCTAAGCATGCCTAATAGACTAGACTGTTAGGACATATGTGTGTTCACTTGTTAAGAACATATGTCACTTGTTTATGTAAATTGGCTAATCCTTTTGACAAAACGCACTCTACTTGTAATTGGGTAGTTCTAGGTGTTTTCAATACTTCAAGAAACAAGGTTTCAAGAACAAGTGTTGAAGTCATCAAGTCTGTCCAAGAAAAAGCAAGTTGATGTGCAATTTCATTAAAGCCCGACACCTGCTCGATAGCTACCTCCACACCTGTTAGGATTGGTGCCCTTAAATCCTATTGTAAGATGCTATGTATAATATTAAGTGTGACATTGTGTTTGACATTATGTATGACTTAATATTATGTTTAATAAATTTGTTTTAATCTGAAATAATGGTAACATAAATATTCAGACATTATCATATAGTCCATGAGATGCATAGTATGTGATTTATGTGAAGAGTCACAGAAGATATAAATCACAAGTTCTTTGTAAACTCAGAATTATAGTTCGTAGTCGGTGATGAAATTGGGCATTTCATCTGCGAAGACTATAACATATCAACTACGATGATTTGTCTTGATCATGGAAGTGGAGACTTCTAGTTGATGTGTTAATATGTTTTATGAGTTAAGACATATTGAACTGGACCGCTGTGAGATTTATTATTCTCCTAAAGACTGTCAAATGAATAATAAATCTCACAACTTGTATTTGCATGAACTCTTAATCCTGAGAGAATAATGAACCTGATCATGACGTGTAGGTTGCTTTGATATATCAGGAGTGAGATCTACAGTTATGGTCAAAACCTCAGTATGTTGGGCAGCCACATTTAGTGTTGATGGAACATGTATTCTCAAGATGGAATTCATAGTCTCTTAACGGAAATATAAAATATTCCCTTGAGATAAGTTTAATGGGTTTGTTATTTAGAGAGTTAGGCCTAACCACTTTAGTAAGACTAAAGTATATATTTATGGAATTGGATTTCATAAATATATAATGAATAACATTAAAGGATTAAACCGGGTACTCAAGGATTAAGATGTAATAATTTACAAAGTGGCAGTCTACATTAATGACTTTGTATTACTACGAATGTTTTATGAAGGGGTTGCATGTATAATAAAGTCTTGGGATATAATTTATAGATAAGACCTAGAGTGCAACTATTTTTATATAGTGGTATTAAAAATAGTTAATGGTAACTTTGGACTTGTCAAGAGTTGACAGAAAAGCCCAAGGCCCATTGGAGCTAGTGTCTTATTGGTCCCTTTTGGTCCCACTCCAAGCCACACACTTAAGCCCAATTGGTAAGGCCCAAAAGGCCGGCCCAATTAGATAAATTGGTTAGATACAAAGGGAAAAACGTACAGAAATATATAAGTGAGAAAAACATCATGAAAGTGGTGTGCATGTGAGTTTTTGTCACTCACAAGTCATCCCTTTGTTACCAATCGAGAGACCACACATCTTGGGCGTTAGTGGAATTGGAGTGAAGATTAAAAGTAGTCCCAAGTGCTTCAATCTTTATTTTTGAAATTCATCGCTTCAAGGTACACTCTCTTGTTCTCTAATTTTGAAATTTACTTTGTGCATGTTATCAATATCGAATGAAGTAGATCCGTTTTAAAACTTATTTTCCGCTGCATTTATCTTTATATCCATCAACACCTGCTATCTGTAGAGATTTATAAAATCAGCTTTTCTGATTTGATTTTCTTGGGATCCGTGAATGTGTTTTTAGGCCTTCTTTTCTTCTAACCTTAAACATATAAAATGATTGTTTTAAGAGCCGTCAAGTTGTACACAAGTTGCAAAAGCATTGAGCAATCCTTGTTCAAGCAAATTGTGATCAAAAGATGAAGTTCTTAACCTAGTTCATCTTCTCTCTAAGAAGTTGCTGTGTATGTGCACCATAGGGTTTTGTAACCAAGCATCTTCCTGATCTTCATTGTGTATGATGAACTGAAGAACTTTGCAGCCAACCTCTCCTTCTCAAGTTGGTGTTTGAAGTCGCGTACTGGGATCCGCGCATTGGTTAGTCACGTATTTGGGAGCCGTGCATCAAATGTGGAAATTGTCACTACAGATCAAGTACAATTGGGTATTGGGGTAAGGGTTCAACTGTAGGTTGGTAAGGTACTTGGGATTCCTTTACTTATAACCGCCTGATTTGATAATAGTGAAGTTTCGGGAGTGGTGACTTGAAAATCACCAGGTGGGGTTTTTGCCGTTAGGGTTTTCCCCATTCGTAAACAAATCACCGTGTTATTTATTTTCCGCTGCATATTTAGTATTTGGTGATTTGTTTGTGCTTCCACGTATTTGCATGGTAAATTGATTAATTAATAACTTGGCTAATTAATTAATTGGTTTTATCACAAGGGGTCATTCAGATTGTGGCCTATCATAGACTATGCTTTAAGAACTCAAACGGAAAGCGGAAGGCCTTACGCAATTGCCTAGCAATTTACAAAGGACCTTTCCATACATGATGGGATACTAACTACATAGCTCATGTGCAAAAACAAAATAAATAGAAAAGAATGCCAACGAGTCAAACATGGCCCAAATGATCAGACACGGCCAGGCATAATCTCCCAAAACCAGTGCAGAGAATCGGGTCATCTTGAGCATGAGTAAAAAGCAATCCGGCTGCATCAAGGCCTAGGTCTCTAGCAATCTCTCTAAGTTTGTCATATAAATGCCGAAGACGGACCAGCTTCCTCTCCATCGTGGAATCAGAAGTAGAGCCTTGCCTCTCTCAAGGTCTCCTCTCTCTCAGTTAGCTCAGTCTGAAGGCGACAGAAAGCCAGCTATGGCTCGCTAAAGCTCATAGCCCACTCGCCCATACTCAATGCTCAAAGTGGAATGAATGTAGGCTCTCGCCTGTGTTAGGATATATGGTAATCATGTTAGGAACATATATCAGTATAGAATTGACTAATCCTTTGACAAAACTTACTTTACTTGTAATTGGGTAGATCTAGGATGTGTTTAATACTTCAAGGAACAATGTTTCAAGTTCAAGTGTTAAAGCCATGCAAGTCTATCCAAGAATCAAGTGAAGAAGTGTTGGGTTTTAAAGCTCGACAGCTAGTATCTATTGAGGCTTAAAAGGCTGTTCTAGCCTGATACTCGACAACTGCTCGATAGATAAGCTATCTGTCGAGATTTATGAAAATCAGTTTTTCAGATTTGATTTCATTCCAATCCGTGTGTACATGTTTAGGCTTTCTTTTCTCACAACCCTAAACATATATAAGGATTATTTTAAAGGCCGTAAAAGGTTGCTCGAGTGTGAAGCAAAGTTTTGTTCGTGCAAATTGTAACCAGAGACAGAATTTGCCCTAGTTCATCTTTCTCTTGAAGAAGCTACTGCGTTTGTACGCCGTTGGGTTTTGTGACTAAGGAGCTGCTTGATCTTCATCATGTTGATGAACTGAAGAACTTTGCAGCCAACATCTTTCTCACGTTGGTGTGTAAGTCACGTACTGGGATCCGCACATCAATTGGTTAGTCACATACTGGAAGCCGTGCATTGAAAGGAGAGATTGTCACTACAGAACAAGTCCAATTGGGTATTGGGGTAAGGGTTCAACTGTAGGTTGGTATAAGGTATTAGGATTCCTTTACTTGTAACCGCTTGTTGTAATAATAGTGGATTCTCAAGAATGGTGATCTTAAATTCACCCAATAGGATTTTGCCTCAGTAGTTTTCCCCATTCGTAAACAAATCACTTGTGTCAAATTTATTTTCTGCTGCATTTATCTTAGTTGGTGATTTGTTTGTGCTACCATGCTTATTGCATGCAAATTGGATTAATTAATTAATTTGGCTAATTAATTGGTTAATTCATCACAATGAGTCAATACATTCTTGGCCTATCAAGTGGTATTAGAGCAGGCACACTCTGATTAGGTTTTAATCTTTGCTGTGAGATCCATTGACCCCTGTTTGTCATGGATAGAGGACAGTCTCTTATTATACCTCCTTTATTTGATGGCACTAACTATGCATACTAGAAAGTACGCATTAGAGCTTTCTTGCAGTCATTAGATGAAAAGGTGTGGCAAGCTGTGGAGATAGGCTGGACCAAGCCGAAGGAAGCATCGGCTGATTAGGATGATGCTAAGATCAAGGTGGCTAACTTCAACAGCAGGGCATTGAATACATTATTTAGTGCGGTAACGAATGAGGAGTTCAAGAAGATATCCTCCATTGAAACTGCTAAGAAAGCGTGGACCATCCTCCAGACAACCTATGAAAGAACCAAGGCTGTCAAAGACTCAAAGCTCCAGAGGCTTACCACGAGCTTTGAAGAGGTCAAGATGGAGGAGGATGAGTCATTTGATGATTTCTATGCCAAGCTCAAGGTCATAGTGAACTTAGCCTTTAATTTTAGGGAAACCATTCCCGAACCCAAGATTATTAGAAAGGTGCTTAGATCTCTACCTGAGAGATTTCATGCCAAGATCACCACCATTGAGGAATCAAAGGATATTGACAAAATTCCTTTGACAAAGCTGGTTGGCAATCTGTAGACCTATGAGTTGGGTTTGACAAGGATATGGAAATCTAGAAAGGGAAAGAGCATGGCACTGAAGGCCAAGAGCAGTGACACTGAAGAGTATTAAGATGATGAAGATTCTAAAATGAAATCCTATATCACCAGGCAGTTCCAAAAGTTTATGAAGAATGCCAATGCTAAAGGATTTGATAAAGACCGCAAGCAGTCCAGTTCGTCTCAGTTCAAGAACCAAGACAAAGGAAAGAAGGATGCTAGGGATGGCAGTTAGTACACTGTTCCCTCAAGACCAAAGTGCTTTGGTTGTCAAGGCTTTGGTCACATAAAACAAGAGTGCCCAACGTATCTCAAAACCATCGGGAAAAGCAAGGCACTTGCTGCTACCTTGAGTGACACCGAGCCTGAGGATGACTTCGATAATGAGGATGATGGAATCCTAAATACCTTCACTACCACTGTAAACCCTACTAAGGGGATTGTTGAAGATATGGATGAAGAAGGGGACTTGATGGAGTCTAAATTTGAGAAGATGGATGAACAAGATGACATCCACACAGCCTATGTAAAATTATACAAAGTCTCAGACAAACATGAGAAGTTGTATAGGTTGGCCTCCAAGAAGCTCAGTGTAGTGGAGCTTGAATGAGAAGAAATCTCCATAAAGTTTGATGAAGCCAATCAGACCATTGAAGCACTGAGATTTGAGAATAATTTCTTGGTTAAGAAGACCAAGAAGCTTGAGGTAGAATTGTTCTAAGGCAGAGCTCAATTGGAGAGGACTTAAAGTTCAAAGCTGGACGAGATGCTTAGTTTTCAGAAATCTACTTCCGATCGAACCGGTTTAGGGTATGATTTCTCTTCTCCTAGTATTGTTTCTACTAGTACTATTGTTTTTGTTTCTCCTACTAATAATGTTGAATCTGAGAACAATGATGTGAAAAATGTGTTAGCTAGTGAGAACATAGACAAGGGTAAATCTATCTTAGGAGCACCCCCTAAGCAAGATAAGAAAAAGACTAAAAACCCTAAGGCTAAGAAAGGAAACACTCAAAAGCCTAAACAAAAGAAGCAACATCTCCGTCATCACTGTGGAGCAGCTGGACATACTCGACCTAATTGCTACAAGTGGTTAGCCACTCAACAGAGCAATAGTATGATCTCACTAGGAAACCAAAATCAGTTTCCATCCTCCTTTGCTCCTCTTGGAGATCTACTCAAATCCCTCATGTTCCTTTCGAACTTGAATGGTTTCAATTCTTCCCATTCACCACTGGATCAAGGGTTTGCTAAACGAAAAGGTTCTTCCAAGGTGTGGAAGGAAAAAGGCTCCAAGTGATTTAATCACTTTTTCTCTCTCTCCCCCTTCTTGTTTTTGGTTTTGCATTACTTGTGTGTTTTGCTTTCTTGTTTTGAGTTAGTCTAGTTTTATGCATTCCTTTGTTTAACATGTTTTTATTTGTTTATTTTTAGTTTTGAGTTATTTTGTTTTTCATAAAAAAAAAATTTTGAAAATTTTGAAAAATACAAAAATAGTGTGTGTTTGTGTACATTGGTACTTGTGTACCTTCGATGGCCATTGAAACAAAGTTTTCTAAACTTTGTATCTTTTGTAGCTTAGATGAGCATCTCTATGCACAACTAAGCAAGTGAGCTTTGTGGCTCGTGTTTGTGATGAGTAAGATTGAGTAATCTATTGTACCTAATGCTCGTATCACTCTTTTTTATGGGAAGGACTAGAAAATCCTAAGAGAAAGGCATAAATAACCATCTCACCATTGTTGCCCACTAATCATGAAATGACATCTGTATGCTTCGGCATAGTAAAAGTGCAATGTCAAAAGCTTAACATCATTGGGTATTTCTTTTCTCTCTCTCTTATATACCCATGTATGATATGCTTAATAAAAGAAAATATGCAAAGAAAAATAAAAGCAAAAAGAAAAAAATGCTTTATATATGATTGCAAGCTTGTCTTCTAGGAGATGTGGGAGTTATAGGATGTACCTCTAAGGTGATAGTCATCATCAAACAATTATGATTATGTGTGAGTTAAAGTGATTTTCTCATATCCCAAATCGTCATAACATGTAGACACTTATGCAATCTTGGGATGTTTTTCACACAAAACACGTGGTAGGACATATGTGGTTCACTTTGTAAGAACATACGTCATTCACTTATATAATTGGCTAATCCTTTGACAAAACGCATTTTACTTGTAATTGGGTAGTTCTAGGTGTTTTTAATACTTCAAGAAACAAGGTTTTAAGATCAAGTGTTGAAGTCATCAAGTCTGTCCAAGAAACAAGCTGAGAAAGTGCAAGTTCATTAAAACTCGACAGCTGCATCTATCGAGCTTAAGAAAGCTGTTCCAGCCCCGTGTGCTCGCTCGATAGCTTCTCAACAGCTCCTATCTGTCGAGGTTTATGAAATTTAGAATTCTAATCTGATTTTCTTGGGATCCATGTTTATATGTTTGGGTCTTCTTTTCTCCTAACCCTAGACATATAAAAGGACTGTTTTAAGGGCCGTCAAAGTGTACACAAGTTGCATAAGCATTGAGCAAAATCTGTTCAAGCAATTTGTGACCGGAGACAAAGTTTTTCTCTAGTTCATCATTCTTGAAGAAGTTGCTGTGTATATGCACCTTTGGGTTTTGTGACCAAGTATCTTCTTGATCTTCATCGTTGAGATGAACTGCATAACTTTGCAGCCAACAACCTTCTACAGTTGGTGATTGAAGTCGTGTACTGGGATCCGCGCATTGGTTAATCACGTACTTGAGAGTCGTGCATCAAAAGGGGAAATTGTCACTACAGAATAAGTCCAATTGGGTATTGGGGTAAGGGTTCAATTGTAGGTTGGTATAAGGTACTGGGATTCCTTTACTTGTAACCGCTTGTTGTGATAATAGTGGAATTTCAGAAGTGGTTACCTGAAAATCACCCGGTGGGGTTTTTCCTTTAGGTTTTCCACATTCGTAAATAAATCACCATATTATTTATTTTCCACTGCATAATTAGTTTATTGGTAACTTGTTTGTGCTACCACGCTTTTGCATGTTAATTAACTTAATTAATTCACTTGGCTAAATTAATTGGTTAATTTATCACAAGGGGTTAATTCGTTTTTGGCCTATCAAGTGGTATTAGAGCATGTACACTCTGATTAGGTTTAATCTTTACTGTGTTGATCCATTGACCCCTGTTTGTCATGGATAAAGGACAGTCGTTAATTATACCTCCTTTATTTAATGGCATTAACTATGCATACTAGAAAGTACGCATGAGAGCTTTCTTGCAGTTTTTAGATAAGAATGTGTGGCAAGCTGTAAAGATTGGCTAGACCAAGCCAAAGGAAGCACCAGCCAATTGGGATGAAGTAAAGATCTAGGTGGCGAACTTCAACAGCAGGGCATTGATTGCTTTATTCAGTGCGGTCACCAATGAGGAGTTCAAGAAGATATCCTCGACTGAAACTGCTAAGGAAGCATGGACCATTCTCCAGACAACCTATGAGGACTCAGCCTTCAATCTTGGGGAAACCATTCCTAAACCCAAGATTGTGAGGAAAGTGCTCAGATCTCTACTGAGAGATTTCATGCCAAGATTACGGCGATCGAGGAATCAAAGGACATTGACAAGATTCCTTTGATTGAGCTGGTTGGAAACTTGCAAACCTACGAGCTAGGGTTATCAAGGATCGGCAAGTCAGGTAGAGGCAAAAGCATGGGTTTGAAGGCTAAAAGCAGTGACACTGATGAGGATTCTAAGAAGAAGTCCTACATTACAAGGCAATTCAAAAAGTTCATGAAGAATGCCAATGGGAGGAACTTCAACAAGGACCGTAGGCAATCCAGTTCTTCTCAAATCAAGAGCCAAGACAAAGGGAAGAAGGATGCAAAGGATGGCGGTTAGTACACTATTCCCGCAGGACCTAAGTGCTTTAGGTGTCATGGATTTGGTCACATGAAGCAAGAGTGTCCTGCGTATCTCAAGAGCATTAGGAAGAGTAAGGCACTTGCTGCAACCTTGAGTGACACTAAGGCTAAGGACGATTCCGATAATGAGGATGACAGAATCTTGAATGCCTTCACTGCCACAATCAATCTTACTGAAGGGATTGTTGAAGACGTGGATGAAGAAGAAGAATTGGTGGATTCTAAGTGTGAAAAGATAGATGATCAAGATGATATCCATACAGCCTATGAGAAACTGTACAAGCTTTCTAAGAAACATGAGAAACTGTATAGGCTGGCCACCAAGAAACTCAGTGATGTTGAACTTGACCGTGAAAAGTAGTCCACAAAGTTTGATGAGGCTAATCGGACTATTGGAGCGCTGAGGTTTGAGAACAATTTCTTGGCTGAGAAGACCAAGAAGCTTGAAGCGGAGCTGTTTCAAGTTAGAGCTCAATTGGAGAGGACTTCAAGTGCAAAGCTTGATGAGATGCTCAGCATTTAGAAATCTACTTCGGATCGAACAGGTTTAGGGTATGGTCTTTCCTTCTCTAATACTGCTTTTACTAGTAATACTGTTTTTGTTCCTCCTGCTAATAATGTTGAAATTGAGAACAATGATGTTAAAGCTGAATTAGCAAGTGAGAACTTAGACAAGGGTAAATCTATCTTAGGAGCACCCCCTAAGCAGGATAAGAAAGATGTTAAAAACCCTAAGGCTATGAAGGCTAACTCTCAAAAGTCTAAACAGAAGAAGCAGCATCTCTGTCATCATTGTAGAGCTGCCGGTCATACTCGACCAAATTGCTATAAGTGGTTAGCCACTCAACAAAGAAACGGCATGATAGCATCTGGAAGCCAGATTCAGCTTCAATCCTCTCTTGCTCCTCTTGGAGATCTTCTCAAAGCCCTCATGTTCCTTTCAAACTTGAACGGTTTCAATTCTCCTCCCTCGCCGCCGATTCAAAGGTTTAATCCACAGAAAGGTTCTTCCAAGGTGTGGAAGGAAAAGGGCTCCAAGTGATTCCATCACTTTCTTCTATCTTCTTGTTTTTGTTTGTTGCATTACTTATGTGTTTTGATTTACTGTTTTGAGTCAGTCTAGTTTTATGCTTTGCTTTGCTTAACATGTTTTTGTTTGTTTATTTTTTTGTTTTGCTTATTTTTGTTTTCATAACAAATAAAATAAAAAATTTGAAAAATCAGAAAATACAAAAACAGTGTGTGTTTTGTATACATTGGTACTTGTGTACCTTGGATGGCCATTGAAACAAAGTTTTTTAAACTTTGTATCTCGTGTAGCTTAGATGAGCATCTCCATGCACAACTAAGCAAGTGAGCTTTGTGGCTCTTGTTTGTGATGAGTAAGTTTAAGTTATCTCTTGGACTTAACACTCGTATCACTCTTTTTGACGGGAAGCACTAGAAAATCCTAAGAGAAATGCATAAATAACCATTTCACCATTGTTGCACGCCAATCATGAAAGACATCTGGATGCTTCGGCATAGCAAATTTGTGATGTCAATGACATTTATGTGCTTCGACATAGCAAAATTGGAATGTCAAATATCATTGGATATTTCTTTTCTCTCTCTTATATGCCCATGCATGATATGCTAAATTAAAGAAAATAAAATGCAAATAAAATAAAAAGCAAAAAGATCAAAAATGCTTTAAATATGATTTTGAGCATGTATTCTAGGAGATGTGGGAGTTATAAGATGTAACTCGAAGGTGATAGTACCCATCAAAGAGTTATGATTATGTGTGAGTTAAAGTGATCTTCTCATATCTCAAATCGTCATAACATGTATACACTTATGCAATCTTGCGATGTTTTTAACACACAACACGCAATATTCTTTGCTACTCTTGCTACATGTGTAGGTACAATGTGATTCGGCCATCACAAGGTTTTTCATGTGATAATGTATACTCACTAAACTGTCTTGACTTGTTTTTGAAATATAAAATTGGTTAGACTTGTTTAGTGTGTGTGTGTTTTTTTGAGATCCATGTGCCTAAAATTATTTTTTTTTTTAGAGATGATTTTGAGAGCTTAATATGTTGATTGGATCATTGGTTGAGTTGCATGTTGGATTGCATTCATTTCTGTGTTTTTCTCTTCTCGAAAAATTGTTTTCAAAAGCTAGCTCGACACCTCCTCGATACCTAGCTATTTGTTAAGCTTCTTAAACTTTTTCTTATCGCAATCTCAACAGTCTCTCGACACTTGGTGGATTGATCTAGAAAGTTCCTGCCTCCTTGATAGCTTCTTGACAGCTAGGTCGATCGATCGAGCTTCTGTTCTTGGTTCTGGTGGTTTGTTCATCGACACCTTCTTGACACCTGCATCTGTCGACGACCATTTCCTCGACACCTTCCTCGACAGATGGCTCGACACCCCTTGATACTTTTATCTGTCAAGCTTTACTAAGGTTCTATATATTCTTCCTCGTGCGATCCGGAACTCATTTCTCTCGAACTCTTTCTCGACAGCTCTCTCTTTTCTCTCCCAAACACTCTCATCTCACTCCAATCTTTTTTCTCAAGGTTTCTTCAATCTTTTTCAAGTTTTTCATCACTTGGGAAGCTTCTAATCTCTCATTCTTCATGCATTTCATGTTTTGAAACCTAGGTTTTTAGGGTTTTTGAAAAATTTGAGGTTTTTCAGAACTAATGAGTGTTTATTGCAATTTTGGGATGGGTTTTCATTTAAATAAGTTTAAAATCTCATACATTGCATCACATGTGCATTATAACAGTATGTTCATGCATTTAGATGTGTGCAATATGTTTGTGAGTTGGTAGGATTGGATTGGGCTAAGCCCATGATGAATTTTCTTTTGCATGTCACATGTTCATGCATTCCCCATGCATATGTACTCTCTATTCAATATACTTGTTATATTTGAATTACTTTGGGACTTTTCTGATTGTCTCTCTCTCCCTCTCCCTCTCTTTTTGTTTACGTTAGTCGTGTCTATGGCAACTAAGCCTAAATCTGCTCCGTCTCGGAACCTTCTTCGTTCCGGGGCATCATCTTCTTCTGATCCTACTCCTTCTAACATTCGGTTCCGTGATGAGGATGCCCGAAAGGCTTTCTTGGAGAACTTTTCTAGACGAGGTGTTCATTTGGAACATTAAGTCATTTTGGCGGACTTCGCCGACACCGACCTTCCCATTGTCATTCACAATCGGGGATGGGAGTCACTGTGTGACATCCCGGTCACCTGTCCTCTTGTGCTTATTCAGGAGTTTTACTCCAACATGCATGGGATTGATCGTTTAGTACCTCTTTTCTTCACTCGCATTTGAGGTATACGCATTCCTATCACACTGCAACTTGTTGCGGATGAGCTTCGAGTTCCTAAGATAGAGTTTCCTGACTATCCTAGTTGTGAGTGTTTGAGGACTGTGTCCAAAGATGAGCTCATGGCTGCTTTCTGTAAGCGCCCTTTTGACTGGGGTGAACGTCAATTTACACCATGTCGGCCATTTGCTAAAGGTCCTAGATTCTTGAACATGCTGATGACCTTTGTACTCCATCCTCTCTCTCACTACAACTCTATCACTGAGCCTCGTGCTCGATTTTTGTTGTCCCTACTTGAGCATCTTACTATAGACTTCCCTTCTCATTTCATTCTTTCTATCATAGAAGTTCATCTAGATTCGACATCCCGTGATAAGCTCATCTTTCCTTCCGCTATCACGAGGATTTTACGCCATTTTTTCTTCTCTTTTCTAGTGTCCGACCATTTCACTTTCATATGTGCCATAGACGCCGCTACCGTAAAACGTAGTGAGGCGTAATTTAGGTCGCGACAGAAGTCAGCAGCACCTCCCTCTTGTTCGGTTCCTTCATCTCGATCTGCTCCATCCACATCCGCCCCCTCCTTTTCCATGGGTGATGTGACTCTAGGAGACATCATGGCGCAGCTGCAGCGCATGGATGCTCGCCTTGATGCACTCTCTACTAAGATGTATCAGGTGAATATTCATGTTGGCCGTATTGCTAGGTGGCAGGTGACCAAGGGTGGTTTTGCTTCTGAGACTTCTCCTCCACCACCTCCTGTAGCTTCTGATTCTGCAGCTGAGGATAATGATGATGATGGCAATCACGATGATGCTTCTGATGATGATGATAGAGATGCTAGCTCTACCGATGAGATGTCTACTTGACACTCTTACCCTTTGTCACTCGTGACAAAAAGGGGGAGTAGTTTTGGGATATGAAAGTAGTCATTCTTAGGGGGAGAGTTAGTATAGGACCTTTTCGATAGGGGGAGTGTTGATATGAGGGATGTAGTGAGGATTCTATGTATCTTTTCTTTTCTTTCTTTGATAGATACATTGTTTTTGTACATTGGGTCTTGTGACCATTTTTACACATACATTGTACTTATCTTCTTTATATGTGGATGTATGTTTTTCTTTCACCTAACCCTTACATGTGTTCTTTCTTTTCTCTCTTTATACACATGTTTCTTATACTTGTATGTAATCTATTATTTCTGTTTTACAAAAAGAGCCTTGATGAGTTTTGTTTAAAGTGTTTTAGAAATACAGGTTGTCAAAGTCTACTTGCCATAAACTCTCTTCTTGCAAAGTTTTTCAAGAGTTTGTGTTAGGATATTTTTTATTGTATTAAACAAGTGAATATGAGTTAAGTGATTTATGACTTCTCTCATATGTTCATTTGTTTGTTGTGGTTTTGTCACGGATTGCCAAAGGGAGAGATTGTTAGGGCATATGTGGTTCACTTTGTAAGAACATATGTCATTCTTTTATGTAATTGGCTAATCTTTTGACAAAACGCACTTTACTTGTAATCGGATAGTTCTAGGTGTTTTTGATACTTCAAGAAACAAGGTTTCAAGATCAAGTGTTGAAGTCATTAAGTCTGTCCAAGAAACAAGCTGAGAAAGTGCAAGTTCATTAAAGCTCGACAACTGGCTCGACAACTACATCTATCGAGCTTAAGAAAGTTGTTCCAACCCCGTGTGCTCGACATCTTCTCGATAGCTCCTATTTGTCGAGGTTTTTAAAATTCAGAATTCTGATATGATTTTCTTGGGATCCGTGTTTATGTGTTTGGGCCTTCTTTTCTCCTAACCCTAGACATAAAAAAGGACTGTTTTAAGGGCCATCAAAGTGTACACAAGTTGCACAAGCATTGAGCAAAATCTGTTCAGGCAATTTGTGACCGGAGACAAAGTTTTGCCCAAGTTCATCATTCTTGAAGAAGTTGCTGTGTATACGCACCTTTAGGTTTTGTGACCAAGCATCTTCTTGATCTTCATCGTTGGGATGAACTGAAGAACTTTGCAGCCAAAAACCTTCTACAGTTAGTGATTGAAGTCACGTACTGGGATCCGCGCATTGGTTAGTCACGTACTTGGGAGTCGTGATCAAAAGGAGAAATTGTCACTACAGAACAAGTCCAATTGGGTATTAGGTAAGGGTTTAGCTGTAGGTTGGTATATGGTACTGGGATTCCTTTACTTGTAATCGCTTGTTGTGATAATAGTGGAATTTCGAGAGTGGTGACTTGAAAATCACTTGGTGGAGTTTTTGCCGTTAGGTTTTCCCCATTTGTAAACAAATCACCGTGTTATTTATTTTCTGCTTCATAATTAGTTTATTGGTGATTTGTTTGTGCTACCACGCGTTTGCATGTTAATTAACTTAATTAATTCACTTTACTAAATTAATTGGTTAATTTATCACAAGCGGTCAATTCGTTTTTGGCCTATCAAATCACAATATTCTTGCTACTCTTGATACATGTGCAGGTACAATGTGATTTAGCCATCATAAGGAATACATGTGTTAATGTATGCTCACTAAACTGTCTTAAATTGTTTTTGAAATATAAAATTGGTTAGACTTGTTTAGTGTATGTGTGTGTTTTGGATCTAAATCCTTGAAATTTTTTTGATGAGAGATGTTTTTGAGAGCTTAAAATGTTGTTTGGATCTTTGGTTGAGTAGTATGTTTGATTGCATTCATGTCTGTGTTTTTCTTTTCTTTGAAAAATTATTTTTAAGCAATCTCGATAACTTCTCGATGTCTCTTAACAGCTAGGCTATCTATTGAGATCTTCAGTTTCCTTTCTCGATAGCTGTTATCGCAATCTCAATCCATCGAGAATCTTGAGATTCAACCTCAATAGCTACTCGACAGCTTCTCGATCCATCAAGGAAGTTTCTGTATGCTCGATAGCTTCTCGATCCATCGAAGTTTATTTGCTGTGGACACCTCTCAATAGCTACTCGATAGCTCCTCGATAGCTATTTCTCACGTTTTAATTCTCAACAGCTCTCGACACCTCTCGATCCATCTAGAAACTGGGATTTCTATAAATAAAGTCCGGGCGACATTTCTCTCATTTCTCCTCAATCTCTCTCGGCATAACTTGTCTCTTCCCCTCCCAAAACCTCTCTCTCTCACTCCAAACCTCAAACCTAGAAGTTTTTTCACCTAAAGATCTTTTTCCTTTTTTGGTATGGTGCTTTCTCACCCATTTATCATGCATTTCATATCTTTTGACCTAACTTTTGGGGTTTTTGAAAATCTTTGGGTTTTTTTCAAAATTGTTGAGGCTTTTGCAAATTTTTGAGATGGGTTTTGTTTAAATGATCCAAATTGTTCATGCATTGCATCACATTTGCATTATAACCATATTTTCATGCATTATAGATGTGTGCTATATATGTTGAATTGTTGTGTGCTGTTAGGTTTGGATTGGGCTGAGTCTATGATGCTTTTTATGTTGCATATCACCTGCTCATGCATTTTCATGCATACGTACCTTTAATTCTTTATATTTTTATATTGATCTGTTTGGTGCTTTTCTGCGTCTCTCTCTCTCTCTATCTCTCTCTCTCTCTCTCTCTCTCTCTCTCTCTATATCTCTCTCTCTCTCTCTCTCTCTCTCTCTCTCTCTCTATATATCTCTCTCTCTCTCTCTCTCTCTCTCTCTCTCTCTCTCGCGTTAGTTTTCTCTATGGCACTTAAATGCAAATCTACTCCATCCTAGAACCCTCTTCGTTCCAGGGCATCTTCTACTTCTTCACCTTCGAACCCCATTCCTTCTCATGTCAGGTTCCGTGATGATAAAGCTTGTAAGGACTTTTCAGAGAACTTTTCACGACGAGGCATTCATTCGGAATGCCAAGTCGTTCTATCAGATTTTTCTGATACTGACCTTCCCACTGTCATCTACAGTCGGGGTTAGGAGTCACTGCGTGGCAATCTGGTCACTTGTCCCTTCGTGCTCATATAGGAGTTTTACTCCAACATGCACGGATTTGATTACTCTATACCTCATTTTGTCAATCGCGTTCAAGGTACGCACATCGTAGTTACTCCGGATCTTATATCCAAGGTACTACACGTTCTTAGGGTAGCGCATCCTGACTACCCTAGCTGCGATCGTCTGAGGACTATGTCCAAAGACGAACTCTTATCTCTATTTTGTGAGACACCTTCACCTTCAACTGTAGGTTGGTATAAGGTACTAGAATTCCTTTACTTGTAACTGCTTGTTGTGATAATAGTGGAATTTCAGGAGTGGTGACCTGAAAATCACCTGGTGGGATTTTTGTTGTCTAGGTTTTCTCCATTCGTAAACAAATCACCATGTCATATTTATTTTCCGTTGCACTTAGATTAATCGGTGATTTGTTTGTGCTACCATGCATTTGCATGTTAATTTGATTAATTAATAATTTGGCTAATTAATTAATCAATTAATTTAATCACAATGGGTCAATACATTTTTCGCCTATCAAGTGGTATCAGAGCAGGCACACTCTGATTAGGTTTAATCTTTGCTGTGTTGATCCATTGACCCCTGTTTGTCATGGATAGAGGACAGTCGTTAATTATACCTCCTTTATTTGATGGCACTAACTATGCATACTAGAAAGTATGCATGAGAGATTTCTTGCAGTCTTTAGATGAGAAGGTGTGGCAAGGTGTAGAAATTGGCTGGACCAAGCCAAAGGAAGCACCAGCCGATTAGGATGAAGCAAAGATCAAGGCGGCAAACTTCAACAATAGGGCATTGAATGCCTTATTCAATGCGGTCACCAATGAGGAGTTCAGGAAGATATCCTCATCTGAAACTGCTAAGGAAGCATGGACCATCCTCCAGACAACCTACGAGGGTACAAAGGCTGTCAAAGATTCAAAGCTTCAGAGGCTCACTACAAGCTTTGAAGAGATAAAGATGGAAGAGGATGAGTCGTTCGATGAGTTCTATGCCAAGCTCAAGGACATAGTGAACTCAGCCTTCAATCTTGGGAAAACCATTCCTGAACCTAAGATTGTGAGAAAAGTGCTCAGATCTCTACCCGAGAGATTTCATGCCAAGATTACGGCGATCAAGGAATCAAAGGATATTGACAAGATTCCTTTGACTGAGCTGGTTGGAAACTTGTAGACCTACTAGCTAGGGCTATCAAGAATTGGAATGTCGGGTAAAGGCAAGAGCATGGCTTTGATGGTCAAGAGCAGTGATACTGATGAGTTTTCAGATGATGAGGAATCTAAGATGAAGTTCTACATTACAAGGAAATTCAGAAAGTTCATGAAGAATGCCAATGGGAGGAGCTTCGACAAAGACCGTAGGCAATCCAATTCTTCTTAGTTCAAGAGCCAAGACAAAGGAAAGAAGGATACAAAGGATGGCGGTTAGTACATTGCTCCCGCAGGACCTAAGCGCTTTGGGTGTCATGGATTCGGTCACATGAAGCAAGAGTGTCCCACATATCTCAAAAGCATTGGGAAGAGTAAGGCACTCACTGCAACCTTGAGTGACACTGAGACTAAGGATGATTCCGATGATGAGGATGACGGAATCCTGAATGCCTGCACTGCCACAGTCAATCCTACTGAAGGGATTGTTGGAGACGTGGACGAAGAAGAAGAATTGGTGGATTCTAAGTGTGAGAACATGGATGATCAAGATGATATCCATGCAACCTACGAGAAACTGTACAAGCTATCTAAGAAACATGAGAAACTGTATAGGCTGGCCACCAAGAAACTCAGTGTTGTGGAACTTGACCGTGAAGAGTTGTCCACAAAGTTTGATGAGGCTAATCAGACTATTGGAGTGCTAAGATTTGAGAACAATTTCTTGGCTGAGAAGACCAAGAAGCTTGAAGCGGAGTTGTTTCAAGTTAAAGCTAAGTTGGAGAGGACTTCAAGTGCAAAGCTTGATGAGATGCTCAGCATTCAGAAATCTGCTTCGGTTCGAATAGGTTTAGGGTATGGTCTTTCCTTCTCTATTACTTTTTCTAATAGTAATACAGTTTTTATTCCTCCTACTAATAATGTTGAAATTGAGAACAATGATGTTAAAATTGAATTAGCTAGTGAGAACTTAGACAAAGATAAATCTATCTTAGGAGCACCCCCTAAGCAGGATAAGAAAGATGTTAAAAACCCTAGGGCTAAGAATGCTAACTCTCAAAAGCCTAAACAGAAAAAGCAGCATCTCTGTCATCATTGTGGAGCTGCCGGTCATACTCGACCAAATTGCTATAAGTGGTTAGCCACTCAACAAAGCAACGGCATGATAGCATCTAGAAGCTAGAATCAGCTTCAATCCTCTCTTGCTCCTTTTGGAGATCTTCTCAAAGCCCTCATGTTCCTTTCGAACTTGAACGGTTTAAATTCTTCCCCCTCACCACCAGTTCAAAGGTTTAATCCACAGAAAGGTTCTTCCAAGGTGTGGAAGGAAAAGGGCTCCAAGTGATTCTATCACTTTCTTCTATCATCTTGTTTTTGTTTGTTGCATTACTTGTGTGTTTTGCTTTACTATTTTGAGTCAGTCTAGTTTTATGCTTTGCTTTGCTTAAAATGTTTTGTTTGTTTTTTTTTTCAGTTTTGCATATTTTTGTTTTTCATATAAAATAAAAAATAAAAAAAGTTTGAAAATCAAAAAATACAAAAACAGTTATGTTTTGTGTACATTGGTACTTGTGTACCTTGGATGGCCATTGAAACAAAGTTTTCTAAACTTTGTATCTCTTGTAGCTTAGATGAGCATCTTCATGCACAACTAAGCAAGTGAGTTTTGTGGCTCTTGTTTGTGATGAGTAAGATTAAGTTATCTCTTGGACTTAACACTCGTATCACTCTTTTTGACGGGAAGGACTAGAAAATCCTAAGAGAAATGCATAAATAACCATCTCACCACTGTTGCTCGCCAATCATGAAAGACATTTGTATGCTTCGACATAGAAAAAGTGTGATGTCAATGACATTTGTGCGCTTCAGCATAGCAAAAATTGGAATGTCAAATATCATTGGGTATTTCTTTTCTCTCTCTTATATGCGCATGCATGATATGCTGAATTAAAAAAAATGCAAAGAAAATAAAAAGCAAAAAGATCAAAAATGCTTTAAATATGATTGCAAGCGTGTATTCTAAGAGATGTAGGAGTTATTGGATGTACCTCTAAGGTGATAGTCCCCATCAAACAGTTATGATTGTGTGTGAGTTAAAGTGATTTTCTCATATCTCAAATCGTCATAACACGTATACACTTATGCAATCTTGCGATGTTTTTCACACACAACACGCAATATTCTTTGCTACTTTTGATACATGTGCCGGTACAATGTGATTTGGTCATCACAAGGTCTTACATGTGTTAATGTATACTCACTAAACTATCTTGACTTGTTTTTGAAATATAAAATTGGTTAGACTTGTTTAGTGTGTGTGTGTGTGTGTGTGTGTGTGTTTTTGAGATCCATATGCTTAAAATTATTATTGAGAGATGATTTTAAGAGCTTAATATGTTGATTGGATCATTGGTTGAGTTGCATGTTGGACTGCATTCATATTTGTGTTTTTCACTTCTCGAAAAATTGTTTTTTAAAGCTGGCTCGGTGCCTCCTCAATACCTCCTCGATACCTAGCTATCTGTCGAGCTTCTTAAGCTTTTTCTTATCGCAATCTCGACAGTCTCTCGACACCTGGTGGATCGATCTAGAAAGTTTCTGCCTCCTCGATAGCTTTTTGACAGCTAGGTCGATTGATCAAGCTTCTGTTCTTGGTTCTGGTGGTTTGTTCCTCGACACCTAAATCTGTCGATGACCATTTCCTCGACACCTTCCTCGACAGATGGTTCGACACCCCTTGATACCTTCATCTGTCGAGCTTTACTGAGGTTCTATATATTCTTCCTCGTACGATCCGGAACTCATTTCTCTCGATCTCTCTCTGATAGCTCTCTCTTTTCTCTCCCAAGCACTTTCATCTCACTCCAATCTTGTTCCTAAAGGTTTCTTCAAGCTTTTTCAAGTTTTTCTTCACTTGGTAAGCTTCTATTCTCTCATTCTTCATGCATTTCATGTTTTGAAACCTAGGTTTTTGAGGTTTTTGAAAAATTTTGGGGTTTTTCAAAATTGATGAGTGTTTATTGCAATTTTGGGATGGGTTTTCATTTAAATGAGTTTAAAATCTCATACATTGCATCATATGTGCATTATAACAGTATTTTTATGCATTTAGATGTGTGCAATATGTTTGTGTGCTGGTAGGATTTGATTGGGCTGAGCCCATGATGCAATTTCTTTTGCATGTCACATGTTCATGCATTCCCCATGCATACGTACTCTCTTTTCAATATACTTTTTATATTTGAATTGCTTTAGGACTTTTCTGATTGTCTCTCTCTCTCTCCCTCTCTTTTTGTTTACGTTAGTTGTGTCTATGGCACCTAAGCATTGATCTGCTCCGCCTCGGAACCCTTTTCGTTCTGGGACATCATCTTCTTCTGATCCTACTCCTTCTAACATTCGGTTCCATTATGAGGATGCCCGAAAGGCTTTCTCAGAGAACTTTTCTAGACAAGGTGTTCATTCGGAACGCTAAGTCATTTTGGCAGACTTCGCCGACACCGACCTTCCCACTTTCATTCATAGTCGGGGATGGGAGTCATTGTGTGATGTCCCTGTCACCTATCCTCTCGTGGTTATCCAGGAGTTTTACTCCAACATGCACGGGATTGATCGTTTAGTACCTCTTTTCTTCACTCACGTTCGAGGTATGCGCATTCCTATCACACCACAACTTGTTGCGGATGTGCTTCGGGTTCCTAGGATAGAGTTTCCTGACTATCCTAGTTGTGAGCGTCTAAGGACTGTGTCCAAAGATGAGCTCATGGCTGCTTTCTATGAGCGCCCTTTTGACTAGGGTGAGCGTCAGTTTACACCATGCCGACCTTTTGCTAAAGGTTCTAGATTCTTGAACATGGTGATGACCTTTGTACTCCATGCTCTCTCTCACTACAACTCCATTACAGAGCCTCATGCTCGATTTTTGTGTTCCCTACTTGAGCATCTTACTATAAACTTCCCTTCTCATTTTATTCTTTCTATCATAGATGTTCATCTAGATTCGGCGTCCCGTGATAAGCTCATCTTTCCTTCCGCTATCATGAGGATTCTACGTTATTTCTCTGTCCCTTTTCCTGTGTCCGACCATTTCACTGTTATGTGTGCCATAGATGCCGTTACCGTAAAACGTAGTGAGGCGTAGTTTCGGTCACTATAGGACTCAGCAGCACTTCCCTCCCGTTCGACTCCTTTATCTCAATCAACTCCATCCACATCCGCCCCCTCCTCTTCCATGGGTGATGTGACTCTAGAAGACATCATGGTGCAGCTGCAGCACATGAATGCTCGCCTTGATACACTCTCAACTAAGTTGTATCAGGTGAATGTTTGTATTAGCCATATTGCTAGGCGGCAGGCGACCATGGGTGGTTTTGCTTCTGAGACTTGTCCTCCACCACCTCCTGTAGCTTCTGATTCTGCAGCTGAGGATGATGATGATGATGGCGATGAAGATGATGCTTCTGATGATGATGATGGAGATGCTAGCTCTACCAATGAGATGTCTACTTGACACTCTTACCCTTTGTCACTCGTGACAAAAAGTGGGAATAGTTTTGGGATATGAGAGTAGTCATTCTTAGGGGGAGAGTTAATATAGAACCATTTTTGATAGGGGGAGTGTTGATATGAGGGATGTAGCGAGGATTTTATGTATCTTTTCTTTTCTTTCTTTGATAGATACATTTGTTCTTGTACATTCGGTCTTGTGACCATTTTTACACATACATTGTACTTATCTTCTTTATATGTGGATGTATGTTTTTCTTTCACCTAACCTTTACATGTGTTGTTTCTTTTCTCCCTTTATACACATGTTTCTTATATTTGTATGCAATCTATTATTTCTGTTTCACACAAAGATGCCTTGATGAGTTTTGTTTAAAGTGTTTCAGAAAAACAGGTTGTCAAAGTCTACTTGCCATAAACGCTCTTCTTGTAAAGTTTTTCAAGAGTTTGTGTTAGGATAGATTTTATTGTATTCAACAAGTGAATATGAGTTGAGTGATTTATGACTTCTCTCATATGTTCATTTGTTTGTTGTGGTTTTGTTACGGATTGCCAAAGAGGGAGATTGTTAGGACATATGTGGTTCACTTTGTAAGAACATATGTCATTCTTTTATGTAATTGGCTAATCCTTTGACAAAATGCAATTTACTTGTAATTGGGTAGTTCTAGGTGTTTTTAATACTTCAAGAAACAAGGTTTCAAGATCAAGTGTTGAAGTGATCAAGTCTGTCCAAGAAACAAGCTGAGAAAGTGCAAGTTCATTAAAGCTCGACAACTGCATCTATCGGGCTTAAGAAAGCTGTTCCAGCCCCGTGTGCTCGACAGCTGCTCGACAGCTACTCGACAGCTACTATCTGTCGAGATTTATGAAATTCAGAATTCTGATCTGATTTTCTTGGGATACATGTTTATGTGTTTGGGCCTTCTTTTCTCCTAACCCTAGACATATAAAAAGATTGTTTTAGGGGTCGTCAAAGAGTACACAAGTTGCACAAGCATTGAGCAAAGTCTGTTCAAGCAATTTATGACTGGAGACAAAGTTTTGCCCTAGTTCATCATTCTTGAAGAAGTTGCTATGTATGTGCACCTTTGGGTTTTGTGATCAAGCATCTTCTTGATCTTCATCGTTGGGATGAACTAAAGAACTTTGCAGCCAACAACCATCTACAGTTGGTGATTGAAGTCGTGTACTGGGATCCGCACAATTGGTTTGTCACATACTTAGGGATCGTGCATCAAAAGGGGAAATTGTCACTACAGAACAAGTCCAATTGGGTATTGGGGTAAGGGTTCAACTGTAGGTTGGTATAAGGTACTGGGATTCCTTTACTTGTAACCGCTTGTTGTGATAATAGTGGAATTTCAGGAGTGGTAACCTGAAAATCACCTGGTGGGGTTTTTGCCGTCTAGGTTTTCCCCATTCATAAACAAATTACCGTGTTATATTTATTTTCCGCTGCACTTAGATTAATTAGTGATTTATTTGTGCTACCACGCGTTTGCATGTTAATTTGATTAATTAATAATTTGGCTAATTAATTAATCAATTAATTTAATCACAAGGGGTCAATACGTTTTTGGCCTATCAAATACTTCAAGGAACAAGGTTTCAAGTTCAAGTGTTAAAGTCATGCAAGTCTGTCCAAGAATCAAGTCAAGAAGTGCTAGGTTTTAAAGCTCGACAGTTAGTATCTATTGAGGCTTAAATGGCTGTTCTAGCCCAATGCTCGACAGCTGCTCGATAGATAAGCTATCTGTCGAGATTTATGGAAATCAGTTTTTCAAATCTAATTTCATTCCAATCTGTGTGTACATGTTTAGGCTTTCTTTTCTCACAACCCTAAACATATTTAAGTATTATTTTAAGGGCCATAAAAGGTTGCTCGAATGTAAAGCAAAGTATTGTTCATGCAAATTGTGACCGGAGACAGACTTTGCCCTAGTTCATCTTTCTCTTGAAGAAGCTACTGCGTTTGTATGTCGTTGGGTTTTGTGACCAAGAAGCTTCGTGATCTTCATCGTGTTGATGAACTGAAGAACTTTACAGCCAACATCTTTCTCATGTTGGTGTGAGTCACGTACTGGGATCCGTGCATCGATTGTTTAGTCACATACTGGGAGCCATGCATTGAAAGGAAAGATTGTCACTACAGAACAAGTACAATGGGGTATTGGGATAAGGGTTCAACTGTAGTTTGGTATAAGGTACTAGGATTCCTTTACTTGTAACCGCTTGTTGTGATAATAGTGGATTCTCAGGAGTGGTGACCTTAAATTCACCCGGTGGGGTTTTACCTCGATGGTTTTCCCCATTTGTAAACAAATCACCTTTGTCAAATTTATTTTCTACTGCATTTATCTTAGTTGGTAATTTGTTTGTGCTACCATGCTTATTGCATGCAAATTGGATTAATTAATTAACTTGGCTAATTAATTGGTTAATTCATCACAATGGGTCAATACATTCTTAGCCTATCAGCTTGTACTAGGTCCAATGCTAAGCCATCAACTCAACTGCTAGCCTCGACCTTACCGGCCTCCAATGTGGCCCTCTCCTCATCCCAAGTATGATTTATGACAGCCAATCTATAAGGTTTTTTTACTGCCTTGGAACAAAGATTCCTCTATTTTAGCACCCGCTGTAGTGTGTGGTCGACCCGGCAGTGAACCAGATTGCAAGAAACTCTCTCTCATGCATCCGAGACTGTACAAATCCTACACTGGGGTAGTTTATCTTTGTGCATCTCGTTTAGCACTTCGAGACATCTTGAATCTCATTTTCTAAAGCCCGGTTCACCCGGTTTAGGGGTCAGTTCAACCCTTGTAATTAGAATTTACAACAGAAAAACATTAGAGCCCGATCTTGGCCACACAATAGCTTTGTAGCTTATTTAGGAAGTCGGAGGGAGTTGTTTCTCACGATGTTGCCTCAAGAAGCTTGTCCTTGAATTTTTAGCCCGCTCGGGTAATAACAGGAGTGACCAATGCCTACCGCCTCATGTCGTGTCTAAAGAGATCTCATTTAGAGTGTCTGCATTCATTATTAGCATTGTGGTATGGTCTACGAAGTCGAGGCCACTTTCAGCCAGTCTGTAGGCTCGGAACCCCGCAAAACCCTAAACTGGGGCAGTTTAATTTGCTCAGTTCCCTCCCCCTTTATCCAATACACAATAATGGGTCTATCCCGCTAAGGATGTGTCTATCATGTTGAGAATCGCATGAAACCCTAAACTGGGGCAATTTATTTCATGCAATCTCTCCATTTTCTCTTCCCCTAGCGAGATGATCATTGTTCAAAAGCCACAGACAAACCCGTGAAACTGCGGTGCAAAATGAGTGGGTGTAACACAAGTTGGTTCAAAACCACCATCCACGATGAAAATGCGATAGTGCATGCATAGATCAGCTGCCCTCTCAAGGCTATTTCTAGAGTTATACATGTAAGTCCTAACTAGAGGCATTGTTTTTCATACACGTTAGCAACCGTCTCAAAGGCGATTTCTCTATGGTGATACATCCACCCTCTTAAAGGCGATTTCCTAGAACTATACATGTAAGTCCTACTTAGAGGCATTGTTTCTTGCATACATCAGCAGCCCTTTTAAAGGCGACATCCAGAATTGTACATGTAAGTCCTACCTAGAGGCATTGTTCTTGCACACATCAGCAGCCCTTTTAAAGGCGACATCCAGAATTGTACATTTAAGTCCTACCTAGAGGCATTGTCTTTCATATGCATCAATGACCCTCTCAAAGGCATTTTTTTCAGAGTTATACATCTAAGTCCTAAGTAGAGGCATTATTTTTCATACACGTCAGTAGACCCCTCAAAGGAGATTTCTATATGGTGATACATCCGCCCTCTTAAAGGCGATTTCCTAGAATTATACATGTAAGTCCTACCTAGAGGCATTGTTTCTTGCATATAGCAGCTGCCCTTTGAAAGGCAATATCCAAAATCATACATGTAAGTCCTACCTAGAGGCATTGTTTTGTACACACATTAGTAGCCTACTTAGAGGCACTGTTTCACACATACAATAGTAGCCCTTTGAAAGACGATTTCTGGAATTATACTTGCAAATCCTACCTAGAGGCATTGTTTCTTGCATACATCAGCAGCCCTTTTAAAGGCAATATCTAGAATTGTACATGTAAGTCCTACCTAGAGGCATTATTCTTGCACACATCAGCAACTCTTTTAAAGGCGATATCCAGAATTGTACATGTAAGTCCTGCCCAGAGGCATTGTTTCACATACATGATAGCAGCCCTCTCAAAGGCAATTTTTTTATGGTTGTACATATAGGTCCTAATCAGAGGCATTGTTTCACATACACATCAGTAGCCCTCTCAAAGGCACTTTTCCTGAAGTCATAAATCAACCCTCTCAAAGGCAATTTCCAGAATCATACATGTAAGTCCTAACAAGAGGCATTGGTGCATACATACACTGTGAAGTTACACACATGTTCAGGCCTGTCAAGAGGCAATCCACAATATACATACATAACTGGCCCACCATGGGGCAATGTCTACAAGATACATGAAGAATACATACATGCCCATGCGTGGGCTACATCATGCTACAACAGAAAGCTAACCCTACTAGGAATCATCATCCCTAAAGAAGTTAACAGTCTCATCATCAGAAGAAGTACCCCCCTGGGACAGAACACGAACATGGGCCTTCACTCGGTCTCCCCTCGAACTAGCCCTCCGAGACATGATTTACAAAACAAAAAGAAATTCATACATAAGTGGTAAGCCCATAAGTTAAACGGCGATGCAGATGAACTAGCATTTTTCCTAAACATATCATGCAGGTCTATGTCAAGCACATGTTCTCACAAGGAAAGTAGATTCTTATACATGATTTACAGTGGGTGATAGCGGCCGTGCCGTATGCTCACATGCTACAGTGGTTGATAGCAGCCATGTCGTATGCTCGTATTTCTACAATGGGTGATAGCAGCCGTGCCGTATGCTCGCATTCTACAGTGGGTGATAGCGGCTATCACGTATGCTCACATTCCTTTTTAAGGTAATAGCGACCATGTCATACGCCTCGCACCATCACAATTATCAAGTTCCCAAGGAAGTCCCAAGTCCGCATTTATGGTGGGTGATAGGGCCGTGCCATATGCTCACATCCTATTTTGAGGTAATAGCAACTGTGCCGTATGCCTCGCGCCATCACAATTATCAAATTCCTAAAGAAGTTCCGACTCCACATTTGCAGTGGGTGATAGCAGCTGTGCCGTATGCTCACATCCCCTCTTGAGGTAATAGCAACCATGTCGTATGCCTCGCATCACAGTTATCAAGTTCCCAAAGAAATCCCGAGTTCGCATTTATAGTGGGTGATAGCGGTCGTGCCATATGCTCACATCCCTCCTTGTGGTAATAGTGACCATGTCGTATGCCTCACGTCATCACAATTATCAAGTTTCCAAAGAAGTTCCGAGTTTGCATTCTACAGTGGGTGATAGCGGTTGTGTCGTATGCTCACATCCCTTCTTAAGGTAATAGCAACTGTGTCGTATGCCTCACATCACAGTTATCAAGTTCCCAGAGAAGTCCTGAGTTCACATTTGTAGTGGGTGATAGCGGTCGTGCCGCAGGTTCACATCACTTCTTGAGGTAATAGCGACCATGTTGTACGCCTCTTGCCAACACAAATACCAGTTCCCAAAGAAATATCGGATTCGCATCTAGAGTGAGTGATAGCGGTTGTGCCGTATGCTTACACCCTATCTTGAGGTAATAGCGACCGTGTCGTACGCCTTATATCACACAGTTATTAAGTTTCTAAAAAGTTTGTGAGTTCCTAATTTACCGTGGGTGATAGCGGCCGTGTCGTATGCTCACACTCTATTTCGAAACCAACTAGCGACGATCTCATACGTCTCGTCATTTTCACTATTTCCAAACATCAGGTAAGTCCCCTCACCTATGTCCCACTCTATTTTTAGCATCTAAATTTCCGCATGTTTACACTTATATGGCAAAAAAAAAAAAAAATCCTCTCCCTTGTCCTCTCCTAGAGCTCAGAGGTGTGTCTGGAAAATATTTCGATTACAACTACAACAGATCGGGCCAAGCAAGTAAAGTCCAGTCTTGATTCATGAATGGTCTCCACACGCAAATTTGCAGGTAACAAAATTCAAAATCACATTCTTTATCTGACACCTCTTATTGCACTCGAGATATCAGATAAAGAAAGGGCAGTTGTTGATACCGTATTTTGTCAGCCCTCGATTTGCGTGTCAAACCCTGAAAAATTTGAAAATATCAATTTCTTTTCATGGGTCTGCGAGAACATCCAGAACGACGTGGCGCAACCCGTTTGGGCACCGGAACACCCGAAGTGCATTTTTCAGCCAAAATGACCAAAACACCCCTAGTTAGCCCTAGGTTCGACTGAAGGTCAAACGAGGTCCAAAATTTCACAAAACCATATTTTTCACAGTTTTACTTCAAACCCGAGCTTTTCGGAGATTTTTACAACTTTGACCAAGTATGACCCGAAGTCGATCTTAAGTGGGCCTAAAAACCCTAATTTGGTTCCAGCTTTCAAAACGGGTTGAAACCAATGCCATTGTGAAGATTATATAATTCTCATTCCAACGACTATTCATGGGTTGAAATCGAAGTTAGAACGGCTGAGATATCACAAAAACCGCAATGACGTACTGATCACTGCACTGCAAACTTCTGAGAGCCATAACTTTTGATCTAACCATTGGATTTTTAAGAGAAGAGCCAGAAAGAGGGGGGTCAGAAAGTGTGAAAAAGTCTGCTGAATTTTGAGAGGCATCCTCTATTTATAGGGGTGAGAATGCTTCGAAAAATTAGCTAAATGATCTAAATACAAACTGGGAAGCGTCCTTATCTCTAAAAAATCGAAAAAAGTAAGGTTCATCTCAATCCATGTGTCCTTGGGCAGGGCCCACAATTTGTGCCAATCGGCACTTGAAAAGTGCCGAATGGCCCTCATGGGTGCCGAACCTGTGTTCGAGTTTTAGTCCACTTTGGACTCTTTTTTTGAGGTTTTTTTAGCCTAAACTTGCTCTTAGACGCGTTTTTAATCAGTATTCTAAAAATTAAACTCCTTTTCTAATGATTCAGGTCTCTTCAGCAATGATTATCTTGAAGATAAACACTTCAAAAAGTCTTGATTATTCACAATTTCGTAGTTATCTGATTATCCTCTTTTATTTCCATGCAAGCAAGCCTACTTTTGACACTAACTAACAACTAATCACAAAATTATTTAATTAATTTTAATTGTCTAGCCAATCAGAATTAATTCAAATTAATCATGTGTGGTTGGTTCCACCCAAACAAAATGCATGCAGACAATGCAAACTTGATCATGCGATATCTTTCAATACAATGGTCTGATTTGGAAATCAGGCATACCGTCGTGATTGTGAGAACCTCAAGATCATTTTTATTATATGCAACGAATGAATTAATGCATGTAATTCAATTATGATTTTTTCGAGTATATGAATGGTCATTCTAGCCATCTTCCTTAATTAAATTATGGGTGCAACATCGAGTGTCTACAAGATCCTAAGATGATTTAATCTACATAAACTTGAGCTACAACTAGTTCTCCATCAACTTTCTTGATGAAAAATGTTGGATCAGCTTGTTCTTTTGTGAAGCCATTTGACACCAAGTATTCAGTGAGATGATCATACCATGCTCTCAGTGCCTGTTTTAATCCATAAAGTGCCTTCTTAAGGTAAAGCATGTGATCTGGAAAGTGTGGGTCAATGAACCCTTTGGGCTGAGCTACAAAGACTTCCTCTTTGAGAAAACATTCAGAAAGGCACTCTTCACATCCATTTGATACAACTTGAACTTCAAATGACACATCAATGCAAGTAAGACTCTTATAGATTCAATGCGAGCAACAAGAGCAAAAGTTTCATCAAAGTCCACTCCTTCTACTTGAGTGTATCCTTGGGCCATAAGTCTAGCTTTATTGTGAATGACATTTCCTTCCTCATCAGTCTTGCTGCGGAATATCCATTTTGTCCCAATGATGTTCACTCCCTCCAGTCTAGGTACCAATGTCCAGATATCATTCCTTTGAAATTGATGAAGTTCATCATGCATGGCTTCAACCCAGCTTTCATCTTGAAGAGCATCTTCAACCTTGGCAGATTCTACATGAGACAAATAACATGAATAAGAAACAAAGTTAGCCATATATTTATCAACTGTACGCTTTCTCAAGGTTAGTTCATTCATGTTTCCCATGATCATTTCTGGAGAATGATTCAGTTTGATTCTGGATAAAGGTTCTCTTTCCAAGTGATCTTCAAGTTGAAGAGATGTAGCAGAGTCTTCTGGGACTTGTACAGCATTAGGTGTGGCAAGAGGAGAAGAATCTTGATCACCTACTTCTTAATTAGTCTCTAAAGGTGAGGGGAGAACTGACTTTGGCATTTTCTTAGCAAATCTTGAAGATTTTGAAGTTGATGCTTCATCAATCACAACATTGACAGTTTCCATGACCTTTCTGTTCCTTTTGTTCATGTAAGCTTTGCTAGTGGAGGAGTACCTAAGAAAGATTCCCTTATCATTTCGGGTGTCAAACTTTCCCATGTTCTCTCTATCCTTTAGATTGAAACAAGTACTACCAAATATTCTGAAGTATTTCACATTTGGTGTTCTTCCTTTCCATAGTTCATAGGGAGTCTTCTTTGTCCCTATTCTAAAGTACACTTGATTCATAATGCGACATGCAGTGTTAACCGCTTCTCCCCACAGATCTTTTGCCATATCATTGTTGTGTAACATAGCTCTGGCCATTTCTTGAATTACTCTATTCTTTCTCTCAACAACACTATTCTGTTGAGGAGTGATAGATGCTGAGAAGTCTTGAGTTATGCCAGCATTAGTGGAGAAAGACTCCAATTGAGAGTTTTCAAATTCTTTTCCATGATCACTTCGAATTCGATCAACTTTCAAACCTTTTTCATTCTGCACCTTTTTACACAGTGACTCAATGTGATGAGCAACTTCAGACTTAGATCGCAGCAAGATGACCCAATTGAATCTAGTAAAGTTGTCGACCATTACCATGATGTACTTCTTTCCTCCAAGAGATTCTGTTCTTGTTGGGCCCATAAGATCAACATGAAGAAGTTCAAGAGCTTTGACCGTGGCTGTGGTCAAGGTAACATGGTGTTGAGCCTTTGTTTGTTTTCCAAGTTGACATGGTCCACACACAGCATTTGTTACCTTACTGAGTTTAGGTATTCCTAGAACAGAATCATTCATGGATACAATTGATAATTGCTTGTGGCTGGCATGCCCTATCCTTTGGTGCCATAAGTCTTCATTTGGCATTCGAATGTTGTTACTGTGAGCGCGCTTTTTTTTTCAGCACACCGGCCCAAGGATCCTAGGCCAAATAAATGTAGTTTGGTGGACTGGGCTTGGTTCACCGCAGCTAAGGGGCTGTTTAAGAACCAAGTGGTGCACAGGGCAAGTTTCATACAACACAAATAAACTAACAAGCGAGGATATCCTTATTGAATGACAACGAGAATAGCAAAGGAAATGCAAAATAATCGAAAAACACTATAAAAAAAACAGTGGTTAAGGATCCCCGGATTAATGGGAGGTACTTTATCGATTTTCTTTGATCATAATTACAATGTGCTCACTAAGACGTGATACAAGGTTCAAATAAGCTCAAAAATTACAGACTTAGATGACTATTTAAGCCTCCAAAACTTGCAAAGTTTGAATCCCTTTGAATCCGAGTATGTGCTATAGTGGCTATTCTTGGGATACTGGGAGATATTTCTCTGTTTTCCTTAAACTTTATAGAGTTATGATTCTCTTATGATTCTTTTTCTCTTGCTGGATGCCTTCAATGTTGGTTGCTTCTTTCTTTTATAGCGTGACCCTAGGGCTCCGGGGTACTAATGATTTCTCCCTTTTACCCCTCCCTGAGTACCAGAGTTCGTTTTGTGCCTATCACTCAGAAAGCTTAGCCTTTCCCTGTTTCTTATATTTTCCTCCCTTGGGTGTTGTTTCTTTAAAGCCCATGGCTAACTTTCCCTTCCAGGGTGTGCTTAGGGAGTTGTTCTCAATTTCACGTTCCTCAAAACTTCTTACCTAGGTTTTGGCCGTCCTCCTTTCTGTCATTTTTCCTAAGTGAGCGGAATCCATTTCTGTTAGGTCGAAAGTTTCCTTCTAGCCACTCTTCTTTATAGCTTCTCATTCTGGGTTCCTCATGGAACCGCTCTTTTGTTCATGAATGGTTGGTTTATACCTTCTAATCCCTTACTGCATCACTGGGCACTTGAGAGGGACTTATCTATCCTTCGTTCTTTGTGCTCTTTGGTGCTTTCCTTTGAGTCGTTTCAATCCTATTTAGGCTGTGTTGTGCATCTCAGGGATCCCGGGCCCCTGGCAATCTCTGGGATCCCGGCCCAGTTCTTCCTATTAGGCTTCTTTTTAGCTTGCTGATTTTGGCCGGCTGGGCCTCTCCTTTGCTTCATGGGTTTTGAAAGCCTGTTCTTCCATGGGTCTTTGGATCCCACCTCTTTGGGCCTTGGGCTTTGATTTTTTTGAACCTCAACATTTAGTCCCCCGAGCTCGTGGGTTGCCTGCAGCCCACGCGTGAGTAGTTGAGCTGTTGTAGGATCCTACCATCCTGATCCTTCATTTTTGGCCTTGGTATCCTGGTCTTTTTTTTTTTTCTTTCTCTTGTAACTTCCCCCTTTATATGGGACATGGCAGTTGTGTTATGGGGTGAAAAACTTGCTCCACCTACTTTTACGTTCCCCGTAACTCCCATTAATAACTGCTAATAACTCTTCCCCCTTTAAATTAAAATTTGGCAACTGGCGCGTCTTTCCATACATTGTCTTCTCCAACTGCTCTATGTCTTAACTGCAGGTGCTTCGTATTATCTCTTTACTTCCCTGAATCTTCCATTCCCAAATCTTTTTTCTCCCTTTCAGTCAGTCTACTACTCTTTTCTTTCTCCATCCTTCAATTCTCCTTACTTGCAAACATTCCCATTGCTCTGATGGCCTCCTCCTCTTCTCCGAAAAGAAGAGAGCGCACTCCTAGTCCTTTTTAGGGGGAAGGCTCTTCTAGTTCTGCACAGGGCAAGTCTCATGAGGTCACTGGGCGTTCCGCCTTTCCTTTACGGGACCCCTGGTACACCCTTAGTCTATTCTTTCCTTAGGTGTCTCATGGTGAGGCCCCTCCGTCTCCTCATTCCTGGGTATTTTCTGGTCAGGCAAGTTTCGCTGGGTCCACTCAGGTCCTAGACCCTAGAGAGATTTTTGATCTCCAGATCAGGCAGGGACTTCGAGAGACGATTCCCATCTTTTTCGATTTCTTTGCTGAGAAGATCTAAGGCTGGCCCATCTGGGTGGATAAGGAACTCTCTGATGAGGAGTTCGTGGGTCGCCTGGAGCGCGCCGGCATTCTGAAGGCAGTGGCGATCTCTAGGAATCTTGAGGGTTTTAGAGACGCCAAAGGTCTTAGGCATCTGGTACGCCGTTGGTGCCCCGCTCTGCACACCTTTTTCTTTTCTGTTGGTGAACTGACTATCACTCTGGAGGATGTGGTCAACAATTTCCTCCTTCCGATGTTTGAGGATGAAAATCCCTTCGATATTAATCTCTCTGATGAGGATCTCAAGGTAGAGGAAAATTTATTCATCCATTTCGATGGGCGTACTGCTTCTCCTGGTGGGAAACTAGCCAGGATGGGTAGGTGGGTTATGAGCCTTTCGTGCGAGAGGGACAAGGAAGTTAGACGAGCAGGGTTCCTTGCATTCTGGCTTAGCAAGTTTCTGTTCAGTGAGTTCCCTAGGTATGGGATCAAGTCTGCTCTCTTTTCATTGGCGATTAAGTTAGCCCGGGGTGCTCAGTATCCTCTAGCCCCCATGTTCTTAGGCCATGTCTACTCTCAACTGGATCAGCTTCACGGAGATAAGGTTGAAAGCAACTCTTGTTATGCAATTACTTCTTCTCTCCATTGTGCCATTCTCTAGGTATTTATGTGGGATTGTTCATCGGTTACTTTAGCAAGGTGTAAGAATTTGAAGTTTGTGGAGGATAAGTTCCAGGGATCCCCTGATGTGGTTAAGGGTCTTTGTGGTAGTTCAACAAATAGCCACCCTATTATCTTCCGTTGGCTCAGTCTGAAAGGTGGCAGCCTTAACTTGGTTGAGTTGTTTGATCAAACAGGACATTTGCATTGGCGTTCTCCCCGGGAGTTTGGCCCCGGTTTTGTTTGTGATTCTGTATTATCTCCCTTTCTTACTTCTTCAGGAAATACTTTTGATCTGCGTCGCGGTGACAAAGGTAGCTTAGCCTACCTAGCTTGTATTAGTTCTTCTTGGCTTCCGATGGCTTCTTCAAGTGGCCCCAGGAACACACATTACTCAGCACACCGGGTACTCTGACAATTTGGTTTTGATCAGGATATTCCCCCGTCCTTCAAGGACATAGTACCCTCTCTCCCTTCCTGGGACCCCTTTTTGAGATCCCAAGCCTTCTCTTATTGGTCGCGGAGAAGTCCTCAGTTTATAGTGCCTAGCTCCCAAAAAGGGGTTTTTGCCACCAGTGGTTATGCTTGCTACTGGAGAAGAGTGCAAAAATCCTTTGTTGACTATGTTGGTTCTGACACAATTGGGAGAGTTCCTAATCCTGACATTTCTTCTACTCCATCATCCAACAAGCGCATGTCTCTCCCTACTGCTGGCATTGTGTCTGCTGCTGTGAGTAGCAGAATAGGGTTTATGGAATGGCATGCTTCCAGGGGAGGTTAGGTGACTTATGCATAGGATTTCCTGGAAACTTGGTCAGGATGTGACCTTATTGTTGGTGCTTCTGCTGGGGTACCAATTAAGAGGGGACAGTAGAGGCCATAAGTGCTGATACTCCCGTAGGAAAGGGCAGAGAAAAGGCAATTAAGCAGGAAAAGTTGAAGGAAGTTGACCTTGAAGAAAGTGTAGAGGGTACTGGCCCTGAACTGAAGAAGAGGAAGACTGAGAAATCCCAGAAGCAGTTAGTGCTCTCCAAGGGAAAGGGAGTCGGGCAACCTTTAGCTTCAAGGACCCTGGTGAAGACTATGGTAGAGTCTTCTTTTTCCCAGGTTCTTGTGAGTTCTTCAGTCCATGGTTCTTTGGGATCTTCTGATTTCGTATTTCAGTCTCCCTTGGGACCCTCTGGGTGTACCCTTAGTAAACAAAAGAAACCTGGAGATCCTACAGAGAGAGAGAGAGAGAAAGGCAAGGCCTCTTTCCTTCTTCTCTCTTTTATGTTGCAGTTTGTTATTATTATTATTTTGAACTGATCATTGATTATTTTCCTTGCAATCCAAGCGTAAGTTAGACCGTAAGAAAGGTAGAAGTCAATCATCTGGTGAAGATGTGGTATGGTTTTCCTCCATTTGCACCTTCTTCTATTTGCTTTCATCCGCTTCTCCGATGCTGTATATCTGTGATGTTTTGTTACTTATACTTGTTGCTGTTTATGTTGTTGTTTTTGTTTTTAGGTGGAAGTACCTCCTCCCACAACTGTTAGGACTTTAGAGGAGGGAACAGTTGTAGCTGCATCTCAAGCTTTGGAGGAGGAGTCCCCTAGTGGTGGCATTACTTGGGAGGCCGAGCAGCCAATGCAGGGTGTCTAAGCTACCCAGGATCCTGAGGCTTCCCAACTTCCTACATCCCAAGGTCCCCAGCCTAAACAAACTCTTAGTCCCATCAGAACTGTGTTACCTTTGGGGAGCACGCCTCCACCCCAACAAACGGGTGAGCCCTATTTTTCCTTTTAATAGCATTCAATCCCTTTTCTCTTGTATCCCCTTTTTTTCTCTCCCTTTTTTTTTGAGTTTTCTCTCTCCCTTTTCCTTTTCAGGCTAAGCCAGTGTGAGATCTGCCCCTGGTGCTGCCTCTTCTTTAGAATCAGAGGATTCTGAAGGTGGGTGTTGATCGCCCTTACTGTGTTTCCTTTTTTTTTCTCTCTCTTTTTATGCTCTTCTTCTGCCTTTTTCTTTTATGGCAAAGCCGCCTATATCCTTACCCTTCTTTAGCCATTTTTCTGAGGCTTCCTCACCCTTTCTTCAACTTGCTATATGCTCTTTCTCAGAGTCCTCCAAGAAATCAGAAAAGCAAGAGGATGAGGCTTCGCCCCAGGAGGCCGATACTGGTTTCCCCTCTTCCCCCTTTTGCTTTCTATTCTCCCTCCTTTTTTTTCTTTTGAACTAAGTCTGTTTCCTATTTTTTGCAGGAGTTGATACAGGTGTGTTCTGAGTTTGTGATTCTTAGGGGGCTGTGGGATCTGGTCAAGTTGTTGGTATTTAAACTACCCAGAGGGCTGAAGGTTCCTTAGCTTCTACAGGTGGTGATACAACGATGGGGTAGGCTCTAGGAGTGGCTGCTTTAGATCCTGCTTCAAGGCTTCCCACCTTTCTGGCCCGTTTGATCTTCTGGAGTTTAACGGTCTCCTTGCTAGCCATTTTCATCACTTTGGGCCCTCCTATGGCAGCTTCTTATGCTTCTCCGTGCCTGTAGAGGGTCTGCCGTTGCTAGAAGGTTTGTTCAAGAGTCATGGAGATTTTACCAGTGGTTTCAGGGGAGGTGTATTTTTAGGTAACATTCTGATGGAGCTGTTGTGTGCCGTGCTGATTTCCTTGAGAGATTCTTCACTAGATTCCTTATTTGAAGAAAAGCTCTTGGAGTGGAGAAGAGTGGTGCAGGACCTTTTAGAAGCCAAGTTCAACTTGTCCTTCTTGCTGCTGGAACACTATTTCTTTCTTTTGTGTAGATCTGTGTTTTTTTTTTTTCGAGACTGCTTCTAAGTGTTTGTGTTTCAAGACTGCTTCTAGTTTCTTAATGGCATGTGGATCTGTTTGTTTTCTTTTTCTTTTTCTTTTTTTGTACATTCTCTTTCTTTCTTTCCCTTTTTTTTTTTTTTTTTTGTACCGAGTCTTGGGCCATGGTCCCTACAAGTTTTGCTGTAGGTCTTGGGCCAGGTACCCTTGTGGTTATTTTGTTGCGTAAGTACTGAACTGGGTACATCAGGCAATTTCTTTTTCTCCTTTTTTTTTTTTAGTCCTAGTTCATGAACTTGGCAAGTCTTTTTGTCAAGTACTGGGCTAGGTATCCTAAGCATTTTCCCAGGATCCTAGATCATGTATTTGAAACTAACTATGGGGTGGATCCCAGGTATCCTCCCCTAATTCTGCCCATGCTTGGACTTTGCACTATTTAGAACTCAAAAAGATTTCATTGAATTAAAACACCATTACCATTCAATGAATACAGCAAAATTATCAAAGATAGTAAAGACCACAGAGTGTCCTTCTACCACGGGTTCCTAAACAAAATTACTTAAACGAGAATTCATAAAAGCAAAGAAAATGATGAAAACGCTTAACAGGTTAGAGAGTCGGCAAAAGGATCCCGGCGTACTGAGATCTCGCCATTCTTATGCGTAGTACTGTTTCAGCCACTTCCCATTTATGGGCTCTGTCAGGATCGTCCCATCTTCCTTTGTAAGGTAGTAATATCCACTATCATGGGCTTCTCTGATGATGTAGGGTCCTTCCCACTTTGGAGAGAATTTGGAGGGTCTTGGCAAGTTCCTTCTTACATGCTCTGCTCTCCTTAGTACCAGCTGCCCTTCAGTGAAAGCCCTTGGGTGTACTGCCTGCGCATATGCCTTAGTCATTCTCTGTTGGTATCTCTGGCTTCTCCTCTTGGCTAGTTTTCTTTCTTCCTCTACCCCCTCCAGGTCTGCTAATCTCTTTTCATTGTTTGTGCCCTTGGTGTCCTCCTGTCTTTCTTCAAGTACTACTCTTGGTGTGGGAACAACTAATTCCATAGCACTGATAGCTTCCATCCCATAGATTAAGGAGAATGGTGAGAATCCCGTGGCTGTCTTCACAGAGCTCCTGCATGCCCAAAGTACATCTGCCAAGTGGTCACTCCACTTTCCTCCATACTCATGCTTCATCTTTTTAAGGATCTTCAGTATCACCTTGTTAGTAGCCTCAGCCTGGCCATTTCCTTATGGGTAGTATGGTGTAGACCTTCCATGCTTGATGTCATATGCCTCAGTCAACCCCTTCATATCTTTGTTTATGAACGGGGTCCCATTGTCACTAATCAATTTTTTGGGGATCCCGAATCTTGTAATGATGTGTTCTCAAATGAAATTTGCTATGGCTGCTCCAGTGGCTTTTTTCAAAGGGATAGCCTCTACCCATTTTGTAGAGTACTCGGAGGCTGCTAAGATCCATATGTAACCATTGGATGGGGGGTTTATAGGCCCTATGAGATCAAGTCCCCAAGTGTGGAAATGCCATGGTGTTGTCATATCCTGCAACACATTTGGGTGGGTATGGATTGCGTCTCCAAGGACTTAACAGGCGTGGCAGGTTTTGACTAGTTCCTCGAAATCCCTTTTCATTGTTGGCCAATAGTATCCCAACAGTAGTAATTGCTTATAAAGCCTTCTTTTTCCTGGATGGCTTTCACAATCCCCGGAATGGACCTCCCTGACTACTTCTCTAGCTTCCCTTGGTCCCAGGCATCTTAGGGGATCCCCACTATATCCCCTTTCGAATAGGATCCCGTTCTGCAAGAAGTATCTGACTGCAAGTTTCTTGAGCTGGTGGGCTAGCGTCCTGTCATATGGTAGGATCCCTTGAGCCAAGTATTCCATGAAGGGAGTTCTCCAATCTTCTGTAACAAATACAGTGTAGCTCTCTTCCTTGTCCATGGAGAGTTGACATTCTTGACACTTTTCCTGTATAATTGTTGCCTCTTTGCTCATATTAGGCCAATAGTATCTCATGCGTTGCATTCTTCTATATAGGCTAATCTTTTCTGCGGTCCCGCAGGCTTGGGTATGTAGCTCTTCTAATCTTAGTTTTCCTTCCTTCTCATTGATGCACTTGGATAGGATCCCTCTAGGCAGCCTCTTGTAAAGTTCCCATTCTATCAAAGCGTAGTCTCTCAGCTCTCTGATACTCCCTCTGGGTCCTGCCTCTTTCATTTTTTCTTTGATTTCATTCCTCCAATCCCACTACTTTGACTCTCTAGGGGACATCTCTTGGAGGATTCTTATGATAGAATGTTCCTGCCTTCCTATTCTTACCAGCGTGTCCCTTCCTTTGAATGGTACTTGGGATCCCAGGGTGGCAAGTGCATCAGCAAACTTGTTCTCACTCCTCTGGGTGTACTCTATGCTAAAGGTCTGGAATTCCTGCTCTGACCTTTACGCCCAAATCCTGTAGGCTGCTAAACTTTGTTCTCTTAGTGCAAAGTCACCTTTCACCTAGGAAACCACAAGATTGGAGTCCCCCAATACTCTCATATGTTTTACTCCTATGCCAAGTGCTACAGTTAACCTGGTTAAGTATGCTTCATATTCAGCTGCATTATTAGAACAGGAGAACCCAAGCTTAAAGGACAAGGGCATGGTATCCCCATCCTCACAGCTTAGTACAACTCCCACTCCATTTGAGGTGGTTGTAGCTGACCCATTAAACCTCATCGTCCATTTCTTTCCTGGGATCTCTGCCACTACTACCTCACCTAGGATCTCTTCACTTAGTGAGTTTTCTTCCTCTCTTGGGAATTGTGCTAGTAGATCTGCTATGGCTTGACTTTTGACAGCCTTGGGGGTCTTGAGGCCTATGTCATATTGAGAGAGCAAGACCAGCCACTGTTCTATTCTTCCTGTTAGGAGAGGCTAATGTAGGAGTGCTTTTATGGGGTGGGACTTAGTCACCAAAAGGATCTGGTAAGCTGAGAAGTACCTCTTCAGCCTCTGGGACGTGTAGATTACCACTAGGCAGGCTTTCTCCATCCTGGGGTACCTGGTCTCAGCCTCCTTGAGTGTCCTGCTTACAGAGTAAACAGGCTGCTCATTCCCATCATCATCTTCCTGTGCCAGCAGGGCTCCTATTGCTTCTGAATTTGATGCTAAGTACAGTAACAGGGGTCGCCCATGTACTGGTGCTTGGAGAGTGGGCAAATAATTCATGACTTGCAGAATCTTTTGGAAGGCTTCTTGTTGCTCCGTTCCCCAGGTGAACTCAATTCCTTTTTCAACAGTTTGGATAAACCACTTATGACGAAAGCCAGCCCTGGCACAAATCTCCTAATATAGGAGACCCTCCCTAGGAAGCTTTTGAGCTCCTTTACGGTTGTTGGTCTTTTCATGGTGGCAATGGCCGTGGCTTTGGCTGGGTCTACACTTATGCCCCTATGATATACTAGGAACCCAAGGAACTTTCCAGCAGACACCCCGAAGGCACATTTCATGGGGTTCATGTGTAGTTTGTACTTCCTGCACCTTTCGAAAACTTGTTCAAGTACCTGAAGGTGTCTTGTCCTAGTTTTTTACTTGACCACAATATTATCCACATAATCTTCCATCTCCCTATGCATCATGTCGTGGAAGATAGCTGTCCTAAGAGCTTTCTCAGGTTTGATTCATATTGGTCATTAGTAGTGAAGTTCTCAGAGTTTGAACAGATATGGAAGAGAGGGCTGGCTCCAAAAATGGTTTGGAGAAAGAGAGCAAAGGTTAGAAAGTAGATGGAGAAAGTAAAGTGTGAGGAAGACATTTTCAAGAGGAAATGAGAGAAGGTTGATGGGTTTAAACTATGGACAATGCAGTGGTTATATATAGTAAATCTATCTCTGCCCAAAACATTAAAAGGTTTGACTTTTTCTTCTAAATAACTTGTCAAATTGACAAGAAGATGATAGGCCTTGCAGAAGACTCTGCAAACCAAGTGGAATAGTCTCTGCTTGTGTCCACATAAGCATCAAAGGTGCCCACCGCATACTCCGGGTCATCCAGAACTACGACCTCAAATGACAAACCATGAGGAGGCGAATCCCTGGGTACTCCATAGACTGGCATAACCTGATGAAAGGTCCTCTCCACCAATTGGGGTACTGAATGCTGTCTTCTCAGCATCTTTGGCAGCCATGCGAATTCAGTTATACCCACTATACCCATCCATGAATGAGAACATCGAACTTCCTACAGCTGAATCTACAAGGAGGTCAATATTAGGTAAAGGGAAATCATCTTTTGGACATGCCTTGTTCAAGTTGCAAAAGTCCACACAGCAACGAATTTGGCTGTTCTTTTTCTTTACATGTACTATGTTGGAAAGCCAATAGGATGTTAAATGGGCTTGATAAACCCAGCTGCTAGCAGCTTCTTGAATTCTTGGGTTATTTGAGTTTCTACATCAGTGTGAAAGACCCTGGCTGGTTGGATTACTGGTCTGACCCCTGGGTCCACGTTGAGAGCATGGACCACCAGCCCTGGATCCAGACCAGGCATCTCATCATAGGTCCATGCGAACACATCCATGTATTCCTTGAGCAAGGCCACTAATTGTTCCTTTTCTTGTGCTGTCAACTGACTACTAATGAAAACAGGCTTCCGAGATCCCAGCTCAGCCCCCAAGTTTATTTGCTTTAATTCTTCCTCGGGCTGAATTTGGGTCTCTTTAGCTGGTTCCTCTAGGACTTCCCTAATGGTCCGAGACCCTCCTGCATGATGCACTCAGGCCCCACGCACCTTCATAGGCGGTAAATTAACCTTCCCCTGGGTTCTCATACTACTACACACTCCCGAGATCCTGAAGTGCTGGGCTCCCTTTTTTGCCTTTTTCTCTCTAAGAGGTCTCTTAGGTCGCAGGTATTTCCTTCTTCCTCTTCCTAGATAGGTGCTCCTGGGGTCCCTGGCTTGGGACTCACATTGTCTAGTTCTAACTTATCATAGAACATTGTTTCCACAAAATTTACTTTTCCTTGGTTGAAAGGGTTATGGTTGGCAGGGATCCTTACGGGCCTCCCATTCAACCTCCTTTTAACACATTGATGGTACGTAGATGGTATAAGGCAGTGCTTATGGAGCCATGGGTGTCCTAGCAGTACATGGTAGGACACTTTTGAGTTGATTACATGAAATCTGGTAAATGCTACTATTGGCCCCACTCTTAAGGCCAGCTGTACATATCCCTCGGTTGATTCTGCTGATCCTCCAAATCCGGTTATCTCCATGGGAGCCCCCAGGATCCTCCTGCCGGTCAGGCCCATGGCTTCCAAGGTACTCAAGGCTATGAGGTTGAGCGATGCTCCTGTGTCTACCAATTCTCTTCTGACTTGGACACCATTTATTGTGGCCATTAGAAAAAGAGGTCTACGGTGGTCTGGATGCTCAACCTCCATATCCTCATCAGTGAAGGTTATTGCATTGGTTGTCTCCAAGAAAGCTCGACTAGCATGTGATTTTGCTGTGAAACATTCCATTCCTGAATCTGCTACTATACTCATGAGAGACTCTGTGGCCACCCTTCTTGCTTCTGGTCCAAATCCCAGTTGGTTGAATAGTGATCTAAACTTGGGATTCTTCTAGAGGCTCCTGACTATGCTCGGGTGGAAGGATCCTTCAGATTCTTCTGCTTCAGCTGGGTTCCCATGGATCACTACAGACACCACCCCGTTTCCTTTGCGGTTGGGCAAGGGGTTCCTTTGTACTTTTGGCTCCTTTTGAGTGAGCTTCAGGGTTCCTTCTCTTAGCTTTTTGTGAAAGAGCCTATGAAGGGTCCAGTAATCCTTGGTGGAATGCTTGACATAATTATGAATCCTGCAAAACAAGGGGTTCTTCCTTTCTTCCTCCGTTGGTGGCCTGGACACAGTAAATGGTCTAACAACTCCATCCCCAATCCATTTGTCCAGGACATGGTTTAACTCTTCCGCGGTACATGGGATCACCGATGGTTCCTCGAACACCTTTTCGTCAGGCCTCTTCCTTTTTTCTCCCGCTGATGCTGTCATAGCTTGGGATACCGGCATCCTTTTTGTCCTCATAGTTTGTGCTGTCCTTCTGGTTCTCTGTAACAGGTCAGCAAACTGTGTAATGCATAGATTTTTGAGGTTGAGCCTGTAGTCAAAAAGCATGTTGGATATGCAGGTTTCTATGAGTTCTTTTTCTTCATGGTCCCTATAACAATCTAGAGACACATCTTCAAACCTTTTGATGAACTGGACGGGATCCTCTCTGGGCCTCTGCCTTACCATCTAAAGGCTTTGGAAAGTGACCTTGTCCTCACCAGGGTAATATTTTGCACAGAATCTCTCCATCATTTCGTCCCAGGTTTTAATGGACCCAGGTCTCAGCGTGGTGTACCAAGTATATGCTCTGTCCACTAAGGATTTAGCAAACTCCCTTAAACACAGTTCTTGGTCTCCTGCGTAAGGGCCCATGGTGTGAACGAATCTACTCATGTGTTCCACGACACTTCCATTTCTTCCATCAAAAGGATGGAACTTTGGGGGTTCATATCCTTTGGGATATGGCTTACCAAGGAGTTTTGATGGGAATGGGGGACCCCAAGAAAATTGCTTGGGGATCCTCGAAAATTTTTCCCTTTCTTGCTCTAGGAAGGCATTGACGTCTGCCAGCGTTAGGTATTGGGGGTTGGCTCCCCCTTCCACTGCTAACCCTCCCTCTAGCTGGGTTTTGCTTTGGTTGCCTACAGGAGGGACATTGTCCTTGATTTCCTGTGTCCTGCCTTCTTTGAGGAGGCAAACCTCTTGCTGTAAATCCTTCAACATCGCTACCATTCGAGCCACGGGGTCTGGCTCCTGCCTTGCGTTCCTTTGCTCTGACACGACCTCCTGCTCCGTCAGGGGCACCTCGTTCCTCTGTCTAGAGGCCACTTCATTTTCTCCTACGGGCTCAGAGGCCGCAGGTGGCACATTGTTTCCTTTGCTGTTCCTTTGTCTTTGAGGCATGCTTCTACGAAGGGATTGCTTTTTCCCTCTCCTTTACCTAGTCCCCAGCGGAGTCACCAAAATGTGAGCGCGCTTTTTTTCTTCTGCACACCGGCCCAAGGATCTTGGGCCAAATAAATGTAGTTTGGTGGATTGGGCTTGGTTCACCGCAGCTAAGGGGCTGTTTAAGAACCAAGTGGTGCACAGGGCAAGTTTCCTACAACACAAATAAACTAACAAGCGAGGATATCCGTATTGAATGACAACGAGAACAGCAAGGAAAAAGCAAAATAATCGAAAAATACTTTTTAAAAAAACAGTGGTTAAGAATCCCCGAATTAATGGGAGGTACTTTATTGATTTTCTTTGACCATAATTACAACTAGTCGCGAACCCGTGCGATGCACGGGATAGTTAAATTTAAAATTACACATATTTTAAAAAACAAATAGAGGGTCCTGTATGAAAAAACTATTAATTAAAAGTTAATAGAAAAATTATTTTATAATTTAAAATAATTTCCCATAAGTATTGCATAGGTATCAATCAAGTAGGAAGCATTTAAAAAAAGAAAAAAAGACTGTAATAGTGGGTAGTGACTGCTTTTGTTTTATTATTTATCCAAAAATAAATAAAAGAATTTGATAGTATATGAACAAACAAATTATTGTAAAATTTGAATAGTTTCCCATAGGTATCAACAAAGTAGGATGTATATTTTAAATAAATAAAAAAGACAAACCTTTGTCTTCTAACTCTCACATGCACCAATGCTACACTACCACCATATGCATAGAGGTTATTACACACCTTTGTTTTGGTCTCTTATCAATGTGAATTGCCATAATGTACATTCTCACTCCATATTTTTCTACTAATCAATCTGAGATTCCAAAATCAAGTAGGAAACATCTAAACCATTCCCATATAGACTATGCTTCTCCTTTAAAAAAAAAAACCTACGGACTATATCACAACATTAATATAAAATTGATTATTGATGACAGGAAATTTGTGGTTTTGATGACAATTGTTTTTTATAGAGCGGTTTTTCCAAGATCATATGAGGGTTTTATATATAAAATACATAGTAGTACAAATTACACCAAATTACTCTTGCACTCAGCCAAAAAAAAAAAAAAAACACAAAATTACTCTAACAATTCCTTGCAAGAGTATTGTAATCACGTCAGTAGATTAATATCTTTATCATTTTTTAATCTGTGAACTTTTCTTTTCTTTTCTTTTTTTCCTTGAGCGAAACCAAGTATTGAGCAATATACTATATGTCTATGTCATTCACTAAAAAAATAAACCTAGAAAAGAAAATTATCCAAAAGTACTTTAAGCAAGAGAGAGATCATACCAATAATGAAGCAGCAAAGTGAACTGTTTTTCTTTGATACCAACTCTGTTTAACACACATGACTATGTTGTAAAATAAAAGCTTTATATACGAAACAAAGTTATAGTTCAAGATGAAGAATGGAACCGACTTTATTTTAATATACAGATTCAAATGGGCCAAGCTCAACACTATAAGGGCCCACCAGTCTGACTTTTCGCTTTTGCTTAAAAAAATTGGGAGAACAAAAAAAAAATGATAGGATATGAACAAATAAATTGCCGAAGAATTTGAATTGTAATCAAATTAAGATTTTTATCAACTTAGAAATTATAGGAGAAGAAGATAATTACACATTGAAGAGAAATAATAAATATACAAGATATAAAACCTAAAATAAAAAGAATTTAAATAAAAAGAAAATGAAAATAATGGTGACGTGAAAAATTGTGGGAGCTCTAGAGGTTTCGGTTTTATATATATACTAGCTTATAACCCACACAATGTGCGGGATACTTTTATTTATTACAAAAGACATATGATTACTAAAAATTTAAACATTTTTTATTAAGATAATACTAAAAAAAAAAAAAAAAAAAAAAAGCAAATAATTACTTGCAAGGGAAAAATAAATAAATTCAGGGAGTTTTTTTTTATATAGGAAAAAATTAATATTATTCAAGAAAGTGTTTTCTTTAAATAGATCTCTTAGAAAAAAATATATATACCTTTACCACCCATACACTTAAGTAAAAAGAAAGTATTTTTTTACTCCAAGAATTTATTATTCAAGAGAAATAATAGGTTTTTTTTTTTTTTTTTTTTTTTTTGTAGAAACATATATAAGTAACTTCGACAAACAATAATTCATAATTAAAATATTATGATATTCAAATCCTGTAGTATTAATCCATGAAAAGCATCAAACTACAGTAGTAAATAGTTTCACAAAATTCTACACCAAAGGAAAATGCAAAGTAACAAACAAAGAAATACAAATAAAGAAATTATTAAGTTTCTCCTAAATGCAAACCATTGACCCAAGAGATTTAAGAATGTTGTCAAATTGTCTAAGAAAAACTTTTCTTGTAATGTAGTGTAGAAAAACATGAAAGCACAATTAGTTGTAATCAGGGATCAAAATTAAAACAATATTTAGGATATATATATTCTAAATACAATAAATAGTAAACATTATATCATAACAATTCTAAAATAGTAGTATAAATCAACTTAAGAGAAAAAATTTCAGAAAAACTTCCAAAGGTTTGTGTCATTTGTATTTTCTAAATGTTGATGGACTTTTTTGTTTCCTGCAATGATTGACACTTTAATTAATTGGCGCCTCAAGAAATAGCATAATCTGTGCTCGTTGGCCATTCCTTTGGAGCAACTAAATCAGACCTCAGTATAAATATAACTTTAGTAGAAGATGGATTCAATTGTTACCATAACCATTCTCCTGTTTTTCCTAGCTTGTGTAGGTTTGGTGTGTTTGACCAAATATGTTTATAAGTTTTTGCATTTTTTTTTTTTTTTTTTTTGGGTGCGTTCTTTCCTGGAAGCTTCACAGGTTTTAAAGTGAATTTTTGGGTTTTCCCAACCAAAAAAAAAAAAAAAAAATCAACTTTGGGCTTGATCAATTTATCTCAACGGGTCCAATTATGGTTCTCATCTGAGGCCTACTTTACTTGAGTAAGAGAAACTGAATCATACAATCAATGACATTTTTTTCCCATGAGTGAGACTGGGCTTGGAATTGGCTTTTATTGTATATGATTTTCGCACATAACTCAATAGGTCTCATGGTTATTAGATGAAATGGATTGGGCTTTTTTAGCTTAAGGAATATGGGGAATATGCAATGGCCTGATTGAATGTAATTTTTATGATTTTTAATCTTTAAACGTCATCCAAACTTCTTCTCAAAAAAATAAATAAATAAATAATTAGTATCTAAGAAAGTAAATATATTCAAATAATTTAAGGTAAATATTTGAAGTGAATATTTTATATTAAAAGTCTTAGTTAAATAAATTTAATTAAATAAATATGTAGCTAATGTATTAGAAATTATTATTTTTTAAATTAAAAATTTTAAAATAGCACTCAAAATGTCAAAACCAAAATCAGAATTTTAAACTAATTTATCATCATGGGTTTAATATTTTTTAAATCTTAATATCCTTAAAAGATATTCCTTCAATAATTTAAAAATATAAATATAAAAAAAGGAAAATACTTGTATGACATATATTCCGGACAAATTTGGGAAATGCCTCGTTTGAGCAAAAAAAGCAGCATTATGCCATTTTTTCCAAACTAAATAGGGAAATGCCCCTCTTTTGTAACTCGATTTTCTCTAAATCGAGTTATTAAAAAAAAAAATTCTGGAACCCTATAGCGGCGTTTTTAAGGACCTATAGTGACATTTTCAGGACCTATAGTGACGTTTTGTAACTCGACTTCCATAAAATCGAGTTATAGGCAATTTTTTTAATTTTTTTTACCTATAACTCGATTTCATATAAATCGAGTTAAAAAACGCCACTATAGGTCTTAAAAACGTCACTATAGGCTCCTAAAAAACGCCGCTATAGGGTCTAAATCAATTTTGAAAAACTCGATTTTCAAAAGAGGGGCATTTCCCTATTTAGTTTGGAAAAGAGGGCATAATGCTGCTTTTTTTGCTCAAACAGGGCATTTCCCAATTTTGTCCCATATATTCCCATTTGAGAAAAATTATACTTCCGTGCTTCGCAGAAATCTGGTTGCCTTCTATATAACTGTGCCCCTCGCTGTCCTCCAATACGCACACATAAAGACATGCACATGTTTATACTTGCTTCATAAACCCACGCAATAACATTAGTGGAAGTAGCATATCCCTTACAATGTATTGTTTACATTGCATTAATTGGACCATTCATGCATTATTCATTTATGAGATCCCATACTGGGATACTGGATGATTCAAATCGGAAGTGTAGGGGCAAACATTTCTGTGGACATGAATCTGATCTCTGAAGCTAACTTTTCATGTTATGTAGCGATTCTATGTGCTTTTAACATGGTTAATTACCTGAACATTCTAATTTAGTTAAAAGGCATCTCTCCTTTGTTCTTTTATAATGAGTCGTACTATACTTTTTTTTCCTTATTTTTTTTGGGATAAGTAATGAGTTGTGTACAGTGGCGACTCCAGGAATTTTTTTCAGGGAACACTTAAGAAGCATAAATTACACAATCTAATAAAAAGATATATTCATATATTGACAACAATAATAATAAAAAAACACGCAAATACATAAAGTTTATAATTGTCTTCTACGAGTTTTCATATTTTGAAATCGTTGTATGATAGTCTCGTTATCAATGCTACAAGCTACATCTTGTTCAATATACACAACTAAGCAATCATTCGTCCACTGATCTCTCATTTGATTGCGCAGTTCATTTTTTATATATTTCATTGGTGAAAAACTTATTTTTACTGTTACAATAGTGACAGGATGGGTCAATACTAAATATAATCTATTAATTAATTAAATTATTAATTATTAGTATTTAGTTACTTTATTAATTTTTTTACTAATTACTAGCAGTGTAGCACACACCCTATTGTGCATTAGCACACCCTATATTCTTTTTAACGATGTGTTTGTGACTAATGTAAATAATTGTGATCAATTTTTGTGTTGAAAAAGAAGTAAGGAACCAACGTTAAAAATGGACCCACTGAAATATCAATCCAGCTGGAAACATGGCCATCGTATGATCAAACTTCCATTCTTACGTGGCGCAATCAAACAACATCAGCACAATTAGTACCTTCTAGAGCCAGCAATTTGCCTCTCTCTCTCTCTCTGAATTCCACAGCGATAGCATCAATCAAAGCAAAGCAAAGAACTTTAACCCAACACTTTGTGGTATCTACGCTCTGTTCCATAGCCAGAGCAACCTTGTCCTTCTCCACCCTCCTCTCTTCCTCAACACTACGATGCCGTTTACCCCTAGTTGGTGCTGCATTTTGCGTGCTCAGCTTTGGCCTCTCCAATCTCTGCCTCTCCTCCTCTCAAAACAGGTTGTGCTCAATCTCTCCCTTTTGGGTATTTAGTTAATAATTATTTTGATTTAAAAATCTAGTTGGGGTTGGTTTTGTTTAGGATTAATGTTGGGTTTTTTTCTTGGGTTGCTCTGTTACAATTTTTTTTTTTTTTTAAAGATTTTAGTTCAAAATTTGTTTGGCATAAAAATTTTAAGGAATTTTGAGGGTGTTCCTGATTTTACTAGAGGGTGTTCCTATTTTTTTTTTTTAAGAGTAAACAAATAAAAAAAATTTAAATTATTATATATAATTTTATTTTTTTCAGGTCAGGGTGTTCCCAGGAACACCCTGACCTCAACGTGGCGTCGCCACTGGTTGTGTACTTAGCCAGCCTTGATTAATAAGAAAACAACCTTAACAGTTCCAGACAATAATTGGAAACGAAATGTTGCGGAATACCATTTGCTTAGTTTTAGATAAATATGATTGTCAACCATTGTTTTTCCATACATGCTGTTAGTGTATACTTGACAGACAGATTTTAAAATGGTCTAAAATGGTCTTTAACCATAATTAGATGTCCATATTTTATTGGTGCAGTAGATTTTTTAGCAAATTTTTAAGCATTTATTGAAAAGTATCTGTAAATCAATCAAATCTTTGATACCCCTTTGCAGATTCAGCTTTGTGGTCATTCCACATTAGTTGCTGCACACTAAAATCATGAAATTTGGTGTAAAGATAGAATTAATTCAGGTGTATTCTCTGAAACTTGAGATCTATATTAAAATTTAAAAATCAAATTTTAATGCTAAGATAAGAAGCTAATATGGGATAATTCTTCTGGATTACGTCATAAACAACCATCCAAACCCACAAAATGTTCATCCAACAGGTACAAAGTATCAGTCATGATAGAACATGATAGTGAAGATGGTTTTCTAGCACATATAGTGAAATACTACAATTTAAAAATTTCATCAAAACAGAAACAAAATTGTATCACAATTATATGATTTTGAAATTATGTAGACACAAATAAAACTGAAGCACCACTTCAAAAACCAAAAAAAGCTTTTTAATTCCTCAAAGCTTTTCTAATCAATCTCATGAATCACAAAGTAAAGCAAAAAACAAAAGTTAGCACCTTGCTATATTTTAATAATTTTCGTCACACTTTTAATAGTAATTGAAAGCCTATAAATGCATACTTTTGGATGAACACATCAACCAAAAAGGCTTTCCTTTTACACCAACAAAAAGAATGCCTTTATTACAAAAGAAGTGCAAGATTGTTTTTGCAAAACACTAATTACAAATAGAGAATTTTTATTATTATTCTGTTCTTTAAAGAAAGTGTAGTTAAATAGTTCAAAAAATTATGAAAGGTTATTTTAAAAGATGATGTTTTCAGTTGTTATTCTGTTTGAAAATACGTTTGAGGAAAAAAAAATTCAAAAAAGAATTACAATGAGAATTTAAACATCCTAGAAAATAATTTCGAATTTACTCTCTACAATTTGAAATCATTTCAGAAACAGCATACAAAATGTCATAAAACTAATCTAAAATAGATAAAAATTGAATAGAACATTGTTAACAATTAGAAAATTTGTAACTAATCTACAATAGAAAATTTTAAGAACATGGGTAACACAATTATTTTTTCCTATAATTTTAACCCAATATGAGATCAAAACATATACAAAAGGTAATAACAATAAGACAAAGAAAAAATAATTTGTAGCAGTGACAAATTGACAGTCAAAATCAAATTAAAAATATCAAACTTCTTCAATTTCCCTCTCGGTCTCTAATGGAAGGAGAACTCTGTTTTTCTTTCCTCTAAATGGTATTTTAAAGAGTAGTTTATGAGAAAAAATGTTAAAAAGCAAGACTAAAATAAAGCATAACACTAATCTACCATATGCTTCTACCAGTTTTAAAGTAATATTCCCCCATATATAATCATTTCTATTATGCTTCGAAGTATTGGTGATGTCTCACCTATAATTTCCCATGCAAATGCCCATCCATTACAGTGATGATTCCAATTTTCTTGAAGTTCATACTAATAAAATAACCTGTAGTCAAGCAAACTGCTTATTTGGCTAATCTCACCTCACGTATTGATAGCCACAAATATCCTACACTAATTCAAGCAAGTCTAAAATCAAAACCATACAAATTTTAAAAGGAAGAAATCAAACATCAAGTAAATCAATTTTAAGTAATATCAATTAGTCAATAAATTTCTTCGTAAGAGATTCAGGAAGCATGAAGTAATTCTACTATTTTTTTTTTAAAAAAAAAAAGCCATTAAGGCATATTGCAGGAGCAGATTTTAACTTGATAAGAATTATGCTGTAATGCAACTCATATCCTAACAGCCTACTCAACCAAATTTTGAATCAAATAAAAATTAAATCAAGCCCCAAAGAAAGTAATGGAGAAACAAAGATAAAAAAAATTATAGATTCAAAAAAGCAAAGAAACACTGGAAGCTGCCTTCTTCTTAGTACAAAAGGCCATTTAGACTTAGAAGGGGATAAAAGAAAATATTTGATTATAGAATTTTGGAACAGAAAGTTGAGAAAAATAAATGTAAAGAAGTAGGACAGGGGCTACACTGAATATTTAAATTTTTAAGAAGAAAATAAAAATGAGACCAAATAACTTAGGAACCAAAAAATAGGATCAAGTTTGTTACACACATAATAAAGTTTATAACAATAACAGAACTGTCAAAAGTATACTACGATTAGAATCCCTAAATATAATTAGAATTAAAAAAAAACAGTTGAAGAAGCAGATTAAAGAACCAAACAGATATGAAGAATGCAATTGCAGGAAAATACTCCCTTCACATAAACCATACATGTCACTTAAAGAATATGTCTCATAAATATGGTCATTAACAAACTCTTCATGGAAAACAAAAAATAACATTGAGCAAATATTCAAAATTCCACAATTTCACTCCCCCTTACAAATAACAGGACAGGTAAGAGAGAAAACAAAAAACCCAAAAATTATAATGATATTATTAAGTTTAAAAGATAACCAACCATTAAAATTTAGGTAGGATTCAAAATTCTAGAAACTGTATTTCAAAGAGTTACTATTGTGAAACCTACAGTTGATACACTCCTCCATGGATCTCAATTAAAAAATACATTTGAGCAATTCATATCCTAGAACTTCTAAGAACACTGGCTAAGTTTTTCATATAACTTTAACCTGAGATCAAAACTCTAACAATGCATTCAATTCAAGAGGCACTAAACCAAAGTTTTCTGAATCTGATTTATAGAACCAAAAACAACGAAAATTAAAGCTCCATACAAAACCATAAAAAAGCCAATAATAAGAAAGGCAAATCTCAACACCGAGTCCTTTACATAACCAAAAGACCAAAAATAAAACACACATAATAGAACTAACAACAAAAATATACATCAAATTGAATCTCACATCAAATATTCACATTTTAAATTGCTATGCCAGCCATTTACAAATTATTCTACTAAAAAATTACAGTATATATTTAATTTGATGCTCTAACTCTAGAAACTTAATATAATCTCTTACTTTGGTATAAAAAATTCAGCAATTCAAATATTTTAGTTGAATATAATAAAGAAATTGTATTGGTAAAGAACCGGTTATTGTGTAGGAGAAGATGAAGAGTTTATTGCGAGGTGACACTGTTTCAATCTCTACTACCAAAACAAACAACCCATGAGTACAGAATGTTGACCAACAGTTTTGATGGCCCCAAAACTTAAATTCTACATTTTGATTGAACAGTACACTAAGACAACAAATAATCAAGTGAAGATTATGAAATACAATACCTAAAAATGAGTGTAAATATTAAAGTATGAAAATGCAGAACTGAAATAGGTAGGAAAATTTTCTAACATGTTCCCAATTTTCCTGAAGTTCTAAAAGATGTTGATAATATGTGAGACACAGCATGATGTACAACAACTAACTTTCTTTTATCAAGGCCTTTTTTTTTAATAATGCCAATCAATTCAAAGAAAAATATGCCATTTGTGAGATATAGAAAAAAGATGACCATAAGTCAGGTTAAATAACATAGACCAAAGTCTAAAATTCACTATAGCAAAAACTTAAGTGTAAAATCTGTTTTACTTTGCAGTATTAAGCAATGGCCATTCACCAATTTAAACTCAAGTATCAAGATTGATGCAATAATCTAAATATATAAAAATTGTGTGGAGAGTTGTTAACTACTGCAATTAGTCATTTGCAATAGAACCCAACATTTGCAAATCAGAGGGCATAGAACCAAAGTCTTATTAATCTGATTTATGGATTTAACAACACATAAAACCATTTTTTTTAAAAACCAATTACAACAAAACTTAAACCTCACTATGAAAACATAACAGAACTAACCAAAAAAGCCAAAAAATTGAACATGCATAACAGAATGAACAACACATTCATCACAGGGAAAAACGACATCAAAAGGGCCTAAAACAAAAATGGAACATAATAATAACAAAAGCGAACATATTGAATTGAACAAAGACAAAATTTAATCAATACAACAATCGAACAAACAAAACTCAAGAAATTGTAAAAATAAATTGGAAATTAAGGAAAAAGGTAGCAGTTTGGCATCAGTGGAGACAGAAAGGCATTTTAATGTTCAATACCTTCTTATTCTCTATGTTACAGGGTTTCATTTTTTAAAAATTAGAGCAACTACAAACGAAAAACTTTAAATATATACTGCAAAAACCTTAACAACAATGGTAGAGAAGAGACATGGGAAACGAAAATATAAAAAGGGGAAAATATTTCAACAAAAAATTAAAAACAACATAAATGAAATGACAGTACTTTATTTTTTTGGCAACACATAAATCTATGTTCTTTAGCACCGAATCGATTTTAGTTTGAGAGAAATCATCAATAAATCTACACTCTACAGTAATTTTAAAAACCCTAGAAACGGTAACTGAATAGGAAACCAAATTTTAGGGGAAAACCAAAAAAAGTACAAACCAAACAAAAATCTGCCAATCTAAAACTAAATTTAATCAATACTACAATCGAAAAAAACAGGACTCAATAAATTTTAAAAATAAATGGGAAATCAAAGAAAAAGGTAGGCAAACCTTAAGTCTTAATTGAGTAGTGCGGCAAAACAGTGTTTAACAAAATCTTTGTTATCTATCTATCTGTTTGAAACGCTAATTGATTGGGAAGAAAAGGGGGGAAAAAAAGCCTAACTTCTACTAAACCCATATATTTTTGAAATCCCTAGAAACGGTAATTGAATAGAAAACCGAAAAAGGGGGAAAAATGCCTACCTTCTGAATTGTTTGTTGTTGAAGAGCAGAGGCGGGATAGCTTCTAAATCATATGTTGTTGCAGAGGACGAACAAAGATTTTTAGTCTTCACTATTGCAAAGAACGAACAAAGGTTTTCACTGTTGCAGGGTTTTTTTTTTTTTTTTTTTTTTTTTCGTCTGTTTGATGGTTTGGAACACGCTAGTCCGATTTGTGTGGTGAAGAATCACAAGTTTGAGTGAGTCCTAATTTTGATCGGGAAATACGATTTGGGTTTTAGGGTTTGCGTTTTTGTTTTTGTCTTTTTTCGTTTTTGTTTTCTTTTTCTTTTTTTTTTGTATGTTTGTTTGTTTTTTTTTTTTTTTTTTTTTTTTTTTTTTTTTTTAGATAAGCGGCTGGTGTCTTATAAGGCTTGCGTTTTCTCTCTCTCTTTTTTCCTTTTGGATAAGTGAATGGGTGTCTAAAACTAAGTCTTCAAAAACACACCGTGCGGTTTTTTAAAGAAGAAAATTGTAAACGTGGCAGTTTTTTAAGGGGTCAGTTTTCCTAACGTGGCAGCATCTCCTAGAGGCTTCTGCTATTCTATATAGTATTAGATGTGCTCACTAAGACGTGATACAAGGTTCAAATAAGTTTAAAAATTACAGACTTAGATGACTATTTAAGCCTCCAAGACTTGCAAAGTTTGAATCTCTTTGAATCCGAGTATGTGCTATAGTGGCTATCCTTGAGATACCGGGAGATATTTCTCTGTTTTCCTTAAACTTTACAGAGTTATGATTCTCTTATGATTCTTTTTTTCTTGTTGGATGCCTTCAACGTTGGTTGCTTCTTTCTTTTATAGAGTGACCCTAGGGCTCGGGTTACTAGTGATTTCTCCCTTTTGCCCCTCCCTGGGTACCAAAGTTCGTTTTGTTTCTATCACTCAGAAAGCTAAGCCTTTCCCTGTTTCTCATATTTTCCTCCCTTGGGTGTTGTTTCTTTGAAAGCCCATGGCTGACTTTCCTTCCAGGGTGTACTTAGGGAGTTGTTCTGAATTTCACGTTCCTCAAAACTTCTTACCCAGCTTTTGGCCGTCCTCCCTTTTGTCATTTTTCCAAAGTGAGCGGAATCCATTTCTGTTAGGTTGAAAGTTTCCTTCCAGCCACTCTTATTTATAGCTTGTCGTTCTAGGTTCCTCATGGTACCGCTCCTTTGTTCATGAATGGTTGCTTTATACCTTCTAATCCCTTACTACATCACTGGGCGCTTGAGAAGGACTTATCCATCCTTCGTTCTTTGTGCTTGTTAGGACATATATGTTTTAACTTGTTTAAGAACATATGTCACTTAGTTATGTAAATTGGCTAATCCTTTGACAAAACGCACTCTGCTTGTAATTGGGTAGTTCTAGGTGTTTTTAATACTTCAAGAAACAATGTTTCAAGGTCAAGTGTTGAAGTCATCAAGTCTGTCCAAGAGAAAGCAAGTTGAAGTGCAAAGTTTTTAAAGCTCGACACCTCTCGACAGCTACCTCGACACCTGCTATCTGTCGAGATTTAAAAAGTCAGATTTCCAATCTGATTTTCTTGGGATCCGTGAATATGTTTTCGGGCCTTCTTTTCTTCTAACCCTAAACATATAAAATGATTATTTTAAGAGCCGTTTTGGTGGACACAAGTTGCATTATCATTAAGTAATCTCTGTTTAAGCAAATTGTGATCAACAGACGAAGTTCTTGACCTAGTTCATCTTCCATCAAGAAGTTGCTGTGTATTTGCACCATAGGGTTTTGTAACTAAGCATCTTCCTGCTATTCATCAAGTGGATGAACTGAAGAACTTTGCAGCCAACCATTCTTCCTCAGTTGGTGTTCTGAAGTCGCGTACTTGGATCCGCGCATTGGTTAGTCACGTACTTGGGAGCCGTGCATCAAAGGTGAAGACTGTCACTACAGATCAAGTCCAATTGGGTATTGGGGTAAGGGTTCAACTGTAGGTTGGTAAGGTACTTGGGATTCCTTTACTTGTAACCGCTTGATTTGATAATAGTGGAGTTTCGGGAGTGGTGACCTGAAAATCACCCGGTGGGGTTTTTGCCATTAGGGTTTTCCCCATTCGTAAACAAATCACCGTGTTATTTATTTTCCGCTGCATATTTAGTTGATTGGTGATTTGTTTGTGCTTCCATAAAATTGCATGATTAATTGATTAATTAATTACTTGGCTAAATTAATTAATTAGGGTTAATCACAAGGGGTCATTCAGATTGTGACCTATCAGTGCTCTTTGGTGCTTTCCTTTGAGTCGTTTCAATCCTATTTAGCCTATGTTGTGCATCCCAGGGATCCCGGCCCAGCTCTTCCTATTGGGCTTCTTTTTAGCTTGCTGATCTTGGCCAGCTGGGCCTTTCCTTTGCTTCATGGGTTTTGAAAGCCTGTTCTTCCTTGGGTCTTTGGATCCCACCTCTTTGGGCCTTGGGCTTTGATTTTTTTTTGAACCTCAACAGTTACAAACAATCTCAAAATCAGGAACTAGACCATAGCAGTTGTCTAGTGTGCAAATTCCACTTAGCTCACCTGACTCATTTAACACCAAACACTTCCCTTTTGAGAACAACACCATGAAGTCTTGATAAAAAATTTGACTAATGCTTAATAGATTCACTTTCAGCCCTTCCACATACAGCACATTTGCAATATTCGGTAGTGTCGACGCCCGGCCTCAATCGAACTAAGCGGAAAAGACCGTCGCCGCCGTGCCTTCATTCGACCACCCGCTGTGGCGACAGCTCCTGTATGCACAGGGCCCCGTTGGAGGGCCCCTCTCAAATGGCATGCATGTGGTGCGTATGTTTCGCACGGAGCTTCAGGTGCTCTCTCTGTGTATGGAGGAAGGTAGGTCTACCTTTGGTGTTTTGGCAAGAATCTGGGCCAAATTTTAGGTGATTTCCACATGTAAGTGGAGTCACCACCAATCATTGGGTTTTTCTAAGGTGTGATTGGTCACCTGTTTCTAGTTGATTTTATTACCAATCCTAGGTTAAGAAAAAAGGCAATTTTCCTAATCTAATGTAGATGGCAAAATATATTGATTCTTAGGTCTAGAAGTTTGGTTACGTGTGGGGAAGGTGTTAGGCACCCCACAACGTTTGTTTGAGGACAGTCCTTTGTTTTGATAAAACCTTAATTTTTGGAGATTGGCAGTAAAAACATAATTTTGGCAATGGATTTCGAGGCTTTGCATGCATGGGGGCTTTGAGGTTTGGTTTTAAATGGGTGTGGTCCCTATCTATGCTTTACTAAGGCATTCGAACAAACTGCTAGATTTCCACGGCAAAAATCCAATGACGAGTCACTTTACTTCCACAGTGAAAATTAGGCATCGCTTGCCTTAGGTGACATGGATTGTGACAATCACACCGGAAAGGGGGCAAGCAGGTATATATATACGTACATCATTCATAATGCAAGCACACAGAGTAGGAAAGTAAATGCCTATATCCCTAGGGTATGGCCCAAAATATAGGTGCAGAAAAATAAACAGGGGTCGCCATAATCTAGAGATGAGGACGAATGGTACAAAGCATGATATACCTAAGGCATTGGAAGTAAAAGGCGTAGATAAAATCACAAGGTCGCAAAGCAAACAAGCAAGATAGATAGGGCAAGCATAACATGTGACAAGAGCAAGAAAGCTAACCAATAAGCAAGAAAGGCAACAAGCAAAGAAACAAACAAAGGGTGGTGTCTGCGAGGAACAAATGTAGGTTTGGATCCAATGTCCACAGCTTCATTGTGTTGAAGTATGGACGACACACTAGCAAGCAAGACTCATGCATGGACATGTAAGCAAGCGTGTAAAGATGCATAGAAAGCCAATGAGTGGCATAAACAAGCATGGTAAGCATATCATCGCACGGAGCAAAAAAAGGGAAAGGTATGCACAAAGTAACCAATATCATTATGCTGGCCATGTTTTACGCCCTTAGCGGATATGTGGATGTGTGGTTACGTCCGACGCCCATGAGGCCTTGTTTGGACGTAACCGCTTAGGATGCATCGTCATGATGCTGGTTGCTTTATGAATGTTCAAAATGTGTGTAAAACACCCTTGAACGTTTAGACCCCCAAATTACAAATTTCCAATTCAAGCTTAATATCAAACAATGTATGTACGAAATATGAACATAAGCTAAATCAGAATTGATAAACCAATCTAAACCAAATAAAATCACAACCACAGCAAAAATTAAATGGCAAAGATTAAGGGAAGAGAGATGCAAACACAAAGACAACACAGCGATGTGTTATCGAAGAGGAAACCGAAGTCCTCGGCGTAAAACCTCTCCGCCGCTCTCCAAGCGGTCAATAATCCACTAAAGAATGAAATTGGGATACATGAACAGTAGAAGACCCTCCAAGCCTAATCCACCCAGTGTACCTAAGCCCTCCAAGCTTCTCGCTCCAACAAGGTTACGTCGAACCTTTGTCTTCTTTAGCTTACCGGATTCCACTATAGCCCATAGCATTAACCAATATCAATTGGTCCCTTCCTAACTGCTTCCCAAGCACTAAACAGCCTTCTCACAGATATGGGTATGGTGAGAAAAGGATTTGGCTAAGTGTACCTCTTAAGGATGTAATAATGGAGAGGGTGAGAGTAGAGGAATTTGGAGAAACAAGGATGAAGATTGTGGATGAGTCAATCTTGTTTTTCTCTAAGGTTTCTCTCTCAAAATTCTCTCTGAAAGCTCTCTACATTTTGTGGGTATAAGGGGTATTTATACTAGAGTGAGAATGGAATGCGAAGAGTCAGTTTTTCCAAAACAGAGTGGACTAGCGACTTAGCCTTGCGACTTGACGAAGTCTCAAGGTCAAGCTGCGAGTTAACTGAATGGCCAGTCTGGACTTTTTGTCCTGTAGTGCTCTAGCTGGCATGACTATTCAACTCCTCTGCATGCTCCACACGTGTGCCACTTTTGGCGACTTGCAAGCCGTGAGATCCAATCGCAAGCCACTTGCTGAGTGCACAAACTTGAGCTTTTCTTCACACTCTCTCACACACTACCCTTACATAATTCCCACCTAAATACAGGGTTTCTAAATGCTGAAATACAAGCAAATTTGGCATGGAATAAAAGCCAATAAGATGGTTGATTAAATTCAACCTTACACTTTGTGCATACCTTTCCCTTTTTCCTGCTCCGTGCGATGATATGCTTACCATGCTTGTTTGTGCCACTCATTGGCTTTCTATGCATCTTTATACGCTTGCTTACATGTCCATGCATGAGTCTTGCTTGCTAGTGTGTTGTCCATACTTCAACACAATGAAGTTATGGACGTCGGATCCAAACCTACATTTGTTCCTCGCGGACACCACCCTTTGTTTGTTTCTTTGCTTGTTGCCTTTCTTGCTTATTGGTTAGCTTTCTTGCCCTTGTCACATGTTATGCTTGCCCTATCTATCTTGCTTGTTTGCTTAGCGACCTTGTGATTTTATCTACGCCTTTTACTTCCATTGCCTTAGGTATATCGTGCTTTGTACCATTTGTCCTCATCTCTAGATTATGGTGACCCCTGTTTATTTTTCTGCACCTATATTTTGGGCCATACCCTAGGGATGTAGGCATTTACTTTCCTGCTCTGTGTGCTTGCATTATGCATGATGTATGTATATATATACCTGCTTGCCCCATTTCCGGTGTGATTGTCACAATCCATGTCACCTAAGGCAAGCGATGCCTAATTTTCACCGTGGAAGTAAGGTGACTCGTTGCTGGATTTTTGCCGTGGAAATCTGGCACTTTGTTCGAATGCCTTAGCAAAGCATAGATAGGGACCACACCCATTTAAAACCAAACCTCAAAGCCCCCATGCATGCAAAGCCCCGAAAGCCAATGCAAAAATTATGTTTTTACTGCCAATCTCCAAAAATTAAGGTTTTATCAAAACAAAGGATTGTCCTCGAACAGGCATTGTGGGGTGCCTAACACCTTCCCCACACGTAACCAAACTTCCAGACCTAAGAATCAATATTTTTTGCCATCTACATTAGATTAGGAAAAATGCGTTTTTTCTTAACCAAGGATTGGTAATAAAATCAACTAGAAACAAGTGACCAATCACACCTTAGAAAACCCCAATGATTGGTGGCGACTCCACTTACATGTGGTAATCACCTAAAATTTGGCCTAGATTCCTGCCATAATGCACTACAATAAAATGTATTTTCAGTGACGAAAAAATTCGTCACTAAAAGTCCAGTTTTTCGTCACTAAGGGCCTTTAGTGACGAAATTGGACTTTTAGTGACGAAACTCATTTCGTCACTATAGCCCCGTCACTAAAAGTCCTGGTGACGAAAAATTTCGTCACTAAAAGTCCAATTTGATTTTAAAAAAAAAAAAAAAAACTTTTAGTGACGAAAACGTTTCGTCACTAAATATTTTCCTCACTAAAAACACTATTCAGTGACAAAAATATTTCGTCACTAAAAACACTTTAGTTTACTAAATCATATTTAGTGACGAATAATTTCGTCACTAAAACTATATTTGGGTACATATAGTGATGAAAAAATTCGTCACTAAAACTATTTTTAAGAAAATCTAAGCACATATAGTGACGAAAATTTTCGTCACTAAAACCATTTCTTACAAAATTTTGCTATATTTAGTGACGAAATTTTCGTCACTAAAACAATTTTTTGTTGCTATATTTGTGACGACAAAATTCATCACTAAAACTTATTTTCTATTTTTATTTTTTTCATGGTTTTGATATTAACCTGTGACTTGTCATTACATTATTAAAACCTCACATTTGAATAACACATTTATTTCAACAACACATTTATATAAAAAGATCCATACATTCCACAAGTAAAAAATAAAACAAGTATCCAATTCAAACTCCTTCTATACAATAATTGTTTGCAATACATACAATAACTCTACCTAAACCCTATTTTAGAACAAACGGAAGATGTCCTCATATGTCTTCAAGTAATGCCAAAAATAAATCCCCTAAAAGCCACCAATAAGAAATCTGCACAAGTATAAAAACAATAATTCGTTAAAATTGTAAAGTAAAAACATTAACTATGTTATAAGAAACATTTCTAACAATGCATTAAGAGTAACCACACCAACAAATTAAAATCACAACTCCTAATGTATAAGTTGTAGAAAGCAAATAAAGAACTAACCAAAAAGTGTTTTAACTTGAAGTTGAACCACCCCCATAAGTAAGAGCATCGTCATAACTTTTGCTCCTCAAAACAGTTGGCTACATATTCTTTATTCTTTTTCCTGTTTCTAAACAGTGGTATAGCCAGACCCAATCATTACAGAAAATATGCACCAATTACAAAAATTTCAATTTTGATATCTATCTATATATATGCATTTAAAGGACAACTACAAAGACATCCTTTTTCTCAGTTAATAAACTTGGTAGTTCACAAAATTGCAAGCTGCTACTTCTCTTAATTGCAATCAAATAGAGCCCAACTGTCAATACCTTATATATATCCTTCTACAATTACCATAAGCAATGCATTGATACCTATATAATAGCATTCATTGAATAAATGCCACATCTCTAACAAAACCAATACCTATATAAGCTTAACTTTCATCTTTAATAATCTTTACCATTATTCAAACTAAAAAAAAGAAAGCCATACAAAAATTCATAAACCACATAATCAAAAACATGCTACACATTCAGAAACCCAGGCAATTTGAGCATCTCATTTAAAATTATATAAATAACTTATTAAAATAATGATAAACAACTACACAAAAACCATCACAACACAGCAGCTCCACTGTTGCCCCACCAGCCACAACCATAAACCACAACAGCCATAACCCAACAACCTTCCTCTTCCACCACTTCTCAACTTGGAACCACCAACCACAGAAAAAAAAAAAAAAAAAAAAAAAAAACCATCCAAACAAAACAAAACTCCTTAAAAAAGATTAAAAAAAATCTCAACAAAAGTTTTCTCCCAAAAAGATTCTATAAAAAAGAGGGTTCCTAACTCTTTACTTAGACAAAACTCCCACCTCATAATTAGCTGTTTGCGTAAACAGTAAAAAAAACCAGCTCACAGCATGATCCCATCCATTATAAAAAAAGGAAATGAGAGAATTTATTATTGAGGGCCAAAAAAGAAGAGTCAAAAGTGTGAAAAAACCCAAAAGTAGGCACTAGACAAGCAGGTAGCAGATCGTCAACCCTTCAAGGAAAAGCCACCCGCAACCAAAGGAACCATTGGCTGGATACGCTCCACAACACAAACACAAAGTGAACATTTTAATAAGCTTCAAACAAACCTTCAATAAAGGAATATGTAAGTCACTCAAAGTATCATTGGGAGTAATCAAAGCCGTCTCGAACTCCTCAGCCGAGAACTCAATCGAGATATTCAATAGCGGCCTAAACACCTTCAACACACAAAAACAACAATAAGAACAATAAAAAATAAAAATAAAAACACTGCAAACCCAGAAATAGACATAAACCCTAAAGCTGAAAACTTTTACAAAAAAGAAAACAAAGAGATCAAACACAATACATGCAAGAAATTTTGCTTTAGGTTTCTTTAATCTTTGGTCGTATTATGAGTGCTTGAGAGTTGCTCATAAAAGTCATTTCCCAAGGAAATGGATTGGCATTTCCCAAGGAAATAAACGTCATCACCAAATAAAAAGATAATCTAGTTAAATAATGCAACAGAGCCTCATGCTTTATGAATCTTTTTCTAAGCATTAATCAGTTGGGTCAATTCTTTATTCATGTATCAGCAGCTTATTAGTTCTGACCGTTTTTTTCCATTCTAAAGCAACTTAGGTAACCACAATGTCAGAATCAGTAACTGGTATGCAATGCAAAATGACAATCATATTATTGCATAAAGCATATACAGCATGGCATGTGTAAATCCTTTTCTAGCAGATGCACTGAAAATTTTAAATAGTCCCAAAAGACATGCCAAAACTTTTAAGCATAATAATCACTAGGAAAAAAAATCAGCCAATCACAGGCCCATTACATATCAGAAACATTAGTTAGAAAGTAAATATAATTCCAAGCCATGACCCAAAACAGTAAATGGGTAAACTAGATGCTGAAATGGACAGATGACATTACAAATGATCAACTAACCATGAAAAGTGTTCACTGCTTTATTGGCCTCCTCAGGGGTGGAAAAGCAGACAAATCCAAACCCCCTACTTACTCCCTTGTCATCTTGCATAAGTTTCGCAGAAGTAATTGTGCCACACTGACTGAAGTGTTCTCGCAGCTCTTCTTCAGTCACATCATCATCAATGTTCTTCACATAGACATTTGAGGCCTACAAATTAAAAAAAGAAAAAAGATAAGTTGAATAAACAATGACCTCTACTTTGAATGGCACCTCCTCTCCTTGTATGATCAAGGTGGAGGATGAGGTTGTGGGTTCAAGACCCATCCACATATGTAACTTAACAATTAAAGGGGAGAAGGGAGGAGGTGGAAGCGATAAGATGAACAGACAAACAAAAGCAGACAAATAAAGGGAGAGAAATGGGCACAAAACTACCTTGTATTTCAAGAGCTGCTCTTTGCGTTTCTCCTCAAACTGATGACGCAAAATTTGCATCATCTGGGTTATCAAAGTTTACAAAACCAAAACCTCTTGAGGTCCCATTGTCATCCCTTGAGATAACCAAGCTAGCAATTTTCCCAAACTCGGAGAACTTTTCCCGCAGAAGCTCTTCTGTGACATCTAGATCCAAATTCTTTATGTACAAATTTGTAAATTTAGCATTAAGGCTAGGCAAAATCCGATCACTCTTTTTCACAAACCATCCAACATATCTGGCCACAAATAAAATTATGAATCATAAATATCCATAAGACCAAAGAAGCAGACAGAATAAACCCAAGGCACATATAGTATATTCTTACAAACACACCCACAAAATTATGCACATATGGATGATCACAGCTTTCAAAATAATAGCAAGAAAGAGTTTCACATACATCTCCTTGTCTTCAACAGTGGAGCCATTTAGCTTCTCAATAGCCGCACCTGCAGATTCCTCGGACTCAAATTGAACAAAGCCATGCCCTCTACTTTTCCCATCATCAGACATGGCAACTTTGCAAGACAAAACATTCCTAAATTTCTGAAACATATCTTGAAGCTTCGAATTATCAATCGATTCACTCAAGTTCTACAACAAAACCCAAATCACTTTCAGTACAAATCCAAATCATAGAAACAATGGACCTAAAAGTATCACAGTCTATCTCAATCATCTATTATATTAAAAAAAAAAAAAAAAAAAAAAAAACGCAAGACAGATACCTTAACATAGAGATTGCCTTTTCCACTCCTTGCATCAGAACCGCGATGTGACCACATGACCCTAATCGCTTTTCCATTCAATGCACTGTGATTCTTTGCTTCAATTGCGCGAATTGCTACTCCAATCAAAAGAGACAACTTCAATTAGAATTTAAACCATGACTACAATATAACCACAAATAAAAACCAAACATAAATAAGATAAACAAAAATCTTTCTCACAAGAATATCTAGAACAACAATTTTGTTTCTACTCTAAAAAAACCCTTTTTGGCAAAACAGCCAAACAGCCCAACAAAGAATATACAATCAACAAAACCAATCAAATGAATCAACATTAACAAATCTTAAATTAGTATATTATTTCCCACAGATGGAATTTTTTTCAAGATTAATTATATCCAAACTCTTTTTTTCCTACATTTTTCTTAGAAACCAAGCAGATAATTACAACTCAAAAGCCAAGCATTGTATTGTAAAGTATATAATACTTAGAGACTGTCAAACTCTGAATTCAGTGACATCTTTGATCTTTTCTCCAAACAAGTCAAATCCAACAAGTCGATGACTGGTCGAAATGGGTTTTATATTAAACCCATTTCGACTGGTCAAACCCATTTTGCATAAAAGCATAAAAAAATAAAAAAAATAAAAATAAAAACTCACGAAGGGAGTTGAATCGGCGAAGGGAGGGCAAATGGTCGGCAGTTGGGAGTTGAATCGGCGAAGGGGAGGCGAAGGGTCGGTTGGGGTTGAATCGGCGACGGCGAGCTGAGGCTACGGCGGCGACGAAAGGCGAAGCGTCGCTGGAGGAAGGCGAAACGTCATCGGAGGAAGGCGAAGCGTCATCGGTGCTAAGGAAGGCGAAGCGTCGCCAGCGACTTGGAGTGTGGGTATCGGTGTGAGGTAGAGAGTGTATCAGTTTCGTCGAATAAGTGAGGGAAAAAATGAGCTGTGAAAAAAACTGAGCTGATTAATTGATATATAAAGGAAATCTATAGTGACGACTTGAGTTTCGTCGCTATTGCTTGCCTTTAGTGACGAATCTGCGTTTCGTCACTAATAGCATGACTAGCAGCACCTTCAGCGACGAAAGTGTTTCGTCACAAAAAAATAGAACTTTTAGCGACGAAAAAATTCGTCGCTGTAGATCCGTTTGTTTCCCGCCTACCCTTTTTATTTGGTGACCTGAATTTAGCATACCTTATAGTGACGAAATCTAAATTTTGTCACTAAAGGTTACTATTTTTTTTATATTTAGTGGCGAAATATAAATTTCGTCACTATATGGTACTTTTTTGTGACGAAAAAATTTTCCTCACTAAAATTCGTCACTGTAGTTACATTTTGTTGTAGTGACGCCAAAGGTAGACCTACCTTCCTCCACACACAGAGAGAGCACCTGAAGCTCCGTGCGAAACATACGCACCACATGCATGCCATTCGAGAGGGGCCCTCCAATGGGGCCCCCGCACGCGCAGGAGCTGTCGCCACAGCGGGTGGTTGAACGAAGGCACGGCGGCGGCGGTCTTTTTTGCTTAGTCCGATCGAGGCCGGGCGTCGACACTACCGAATATTGCAAATGTACTGTATGTGGAAAGGCTGAAAGTGAATCTATTGAGCATTAGTCAAATTTGTTATCAAGACTTCATGGTGTTGTTCTCAAAAGGGAAGTGTTTGGTGTTAAATGAGTCAAGTGAGCAGCTCATAAGTGGAATTCGCACACTTGACAACTGCTATGGTCTAGTTCCTAATGCTGAGATTGTTGGTAACAACATTTGAATGCCAAATGAAGATTTATGGCACCAAAGGATGAGGCATGCCAGCCACAAGCAATTATCAATTGTATCCATGAATGATGTTGTTCTGGGAATACCTAAACTCAGTAAGGTAACAAATGCTGTGTGTGGACCATGTCAACTTGGAAAACAAACAAAGGCTCAACACCATGCTACCTTGACCACAGCCACGGTCAGACCTCTTGAACTTCTTCGTGTTGATCTTATGGGCCCAACAAGAATAGAATCTCTTGGAGGAAAGAAGTACATCATTGTAGTGGTCGACAACTTTACTAGATTCAATTGGGTCATCTTGCTGCGATCTAAGTCTGAAGCTGCTCATCACATTAAGTTACTATGTAAAAGGGTGCAGAATGAAAAAGGTTTGAAAGTTGATCGAATCCAAAGTGATCATGGAAAAGAATTTGAAAACTCTCAATTGGAATCTTTCTGCACTAGTGCTAGCATAGCTCAAGACTTCTCAACATCTATCACTCCTCAACAGAATAGTGTTGTTGAGAGAAAGAATAGAGTAATTCAAGAAATGGCCAGAGCTATGTTACACAACAATGATATGGCAAAAGATCTATGGGGAGAAGCAATTAACACTGCATGTCACATTATGAACCAAGTGTACTTTAGAACAGGGACAAAGAAGACTCCTTATGAACTATGGAAAGGAAGAAAACCAAATGTGAAATACTTCAGAATATTTGGTAGTACTTGTTTCAATCTAAAGGATAGAGAGAACATGGGAAAGTTTGACACCCGAAATGATGAGGGAATCTTTCTTAGGTACTCCTCCACCAACAAAGCTTACATGGTGCTGAACAAAAGGAACAGAAAGGTCATGGAGACTGTCAATGTTGTGATTGATGAAGCATCAACTTCAAAATCTTCAAAAGTTGCTAAGAAAATGCCAAATTCAGTTCTCCCCTCACCTTTAGAGACTAATTAAGAAGTAGGTGATCAGGATTCTTCTCCTCCTGCCTCACCTAATGGTGTAAAAGTCCCAGAAGACTCTGCTACATCTCTTCAACCTGAAGATCACTTGGAAAGAGAACCTTCATCCAGAATCAAACTGAATCATTCTCCAGAAATGATCATGGGAAACATGAATGAACTAACCTTGAGAAAGCGTACAGTTGATAAATATGTGGCTAACTTTGTTTCTTATTCATGTTATTTGTCTCATGTAGAATCTGCCAAGGTTGAAGATGCTCTTCAAGATGAAAGCTGGGTTGAAGCCATGCATGATGAACTTCATCAATTTCAAAGGAATGATATCTGGACATTGGTACCTAAACTGGAGGGAGTGAACATCATTGGGACAAAATGGATATTCCGCAACAAGACTGATGAGGAAGGAAATGTCATTCACAATAAAGCTAGACTTGTGGCCCAAGGATACACTCAAGAAGAAGGAATGGACTTTGATGAAACTTTTGCTCCTATTGCTCGCATTGAATCTATAAGAGTCTTACTTGCATTGATGTGTCACTTGAAGTTCAAGTTATATCAAATGGATGCGAAGAGTGCCTTTCTAAATGGTTTTCTCAAAGAGGAAGTCTTTGCAGCTCAGCCCAAAGGGTTCATTGACCCACACTTTCCAAATCACATGCTTTACCTTAAGAAGGCACTTTATGGATTAAAACAGGCATCGAGAGCATGGTATGATCGTCTCATTGAATACTTGGTGTTAAATGGCTTCACAAAAGAACAAGCTTACCAAAGATTTATCATCAAGAAAGTTGATGGAGAACTAGTTGTAGCTCAAGTTTATGTAGATGAAATCATCTTAGGATCTTGTAGACACTCGATTTCGCACCCATAATTTAATTAAGGAAGATGGCTAGAATGACCATTCATATACTCGAAAAAATCATAATTGAATTACATGCATTAATTCATTCATTGCATATAATAAAAATGATCTTGACGTTCTCACGATCACGACGGTATGCCTGATTTCCAAATCTGACCGTTGGATTGAAAGATATCGCATGATTAGGTTTGCATAATTTGCATGCATTTTGTTTGGGTGGAACCAACCACACATGATTAATTTGAATTAATTCTGATTGGCTAGACAATTAAAATTAATTAAATAATTTTGTGATTGGTTGTTAGTTAGTGTCAAAAATAGGCTTGCTTGCATGGGAATAAAAGAGGATAATCAGATAACTACAAAATTGTGAATAATCAAGACTTTTTGGAGTGTTTATCTTCAAGATAATCATTACTAAAGAGACTTGAATCATCAGAAAAGTAGTTTAATTTTTAGAATACAGATTAAAAATGCGTCTAAGTGCAAGTTCCGGCTCAAAAAACCTCAAAAAAGGAGTCCAAAGTGGACTAAAACTCAAACATGGGTTCGACACCCATAAGGGCCATTCAGCACTTTTCAAGTACCTATTGTCACAAATCGTGAGCCCTGCTTGAGGACACTTGGATTGAGATGAACCTTACCTTTTTTTTATTTTTTAGAGATAAGGACGCATCCCAGTTCGTATTCTGATCATTTAGCTAATTTTTCGCAGCATTCTCACCCCTATGAATAGAGGATGCCTCTCAAAATTCAGAAAAATTTTTCACACTTTCTGATCCCCCCCCCCCCCCCGCCGTCCTTTCTGGTTCTTCTCTCCTAACTTTTCAATTCCCCTTACATTAAAGGCATTCTAGAGGCTTTTGCTTTAGGAACTTCTTTTTTGTAAGTAAAGTATTTTAGGCTCCAAAGAGTTGAACAAATTTCTTTGAATCCTAAAATATTCTTTCATTAGAAGAGCACACTCATGCAAGAGGTATCTCGCTTTTCTTCTTTCATTAATTTTTGTTATTGTTTGTTGATGAATATGTTTAACATGTTTTATTATTTCATGTTCTTGATATATAATTACCATGTTTTGCTTGAATTTTTCTTTAACATGTTCTTAGATGATTATTTATTGTGACTCTCTTTCTTACATTTCAAAATCTGCTAATGACTATCAAAGATTTCTTTAAACTCAAAAACTGATCAGTATTTTTCAGGTCTAATTTTTTTTCTTAACTAAAAACTGATCAGTATTTTTCAGATCTGATTTTTTCAAAACTAAAAATTGATCAGTATTTTTCAAATCTGATTTTTTTTTAAAAACTAAAAAACCAATTAGTATTTTTCAAAACTGATTTTTTTTCTAAACTAAAAACTGATCTATATTTTTCAGATCTTATTTTTTCTAACCTAAAAACTGATTTGTATTTTTTAGATCTGATTTTTTTTAACTCAAGATTGATCTGTATTTTCATTAAATACAGATTTGGATTTTTCTAAACTAAAAAATGATCTGTATTTTCATTAAACACAGATCTGGATTTTTCTAAACTCAAACTGATCTGTATTTTCATTAAATACAAATCTGACTTTTTCTAAAGTACAAAGCTGATCTGTATTTCCATTAAATACAAATCTGATTTTTCTAGAAAAAGTTTTCTTTGTTACAAGATTGTAGATTTTGAAATTGAAAGTTAGGTTGAAGTCTTGTTTTTTTAAATATGTGATGCATGTATAATAAATTTATCTCATGAATGTGGGTCCTCTTTCAAAGTCTTTTTTTTTTTTTATTCATAAAAAACAGATCTGGTCTTTCTTGATAAAATCACTTTTTTTTTTTTTTAACTTTCCACAAAAACAGATCTAATCTTTTTTAACAAAAATTCTTGTTCTTTCTTTTACATAAAAACAGAATTGATTTTTTTTACAAATCCGATTTTTTTATTCACAAAAATATATTTGAATTTTCTTGAAAAAGAGGACAAATCCATAAGGCAAATTTATTTGAATTGACTTTGGTCAAGTGTTTGTTCAATATATCATTCAACATCATGCAAAAGAGAGTATATTGATCATTAGAGTCTAGAAGACTAGACTCTGTCTAGGCAGAATGGGTGTCTAACACTTTCCCATTCCGTAACCTAGCCCCTGAGTTTAGGATTTTTGGATAGGTAGATTAGTGTTTTGTCTTTTTAATTTTGGTAAATTGTAACTAGGACCAAAATTTTGAATTCTTGTGCATAGATTGTAACTAGGACCCAAAGCCTTGTAAGGTTTAATTTACCAAAGTTGTACTTGTCTTTATTCAATCAATGACATTCAAAATATTTTGATCATGTAATTTGTATTTATTTTTTCTTATTTTTGGTATAAAAAATAAGTGGCGACTACACACCACTTACCCAAAAAGAGAGGGCCCTTACAAGCACCCTAATCTCTTTTTTTAGAGCACCCCAATTTTGCGGCTTCTCACAGTGGCGACTCTACTGGGGATGTCGAGGGCTAAGCTTCGTGTTAGACTTAAGTGACCAACAATATACCCTTGTCTTTTGCATGATTTTGTATGATACTGTTGTTTGTTTGATTGTTTATGTCTTGAGATGTTTGGATGATATTTTTGTTTGTGTTACCATGTTTGTTTGTTAAGATCTTTCCCTAACTATCATAATGTATGCCATCAAAACAACAAAAATGTATGCACCCCTCTCAACAATATGGTGCTAGTAACCATGGATCATCGATCTTCATTAGATTCAGGTACCAGTGGTGAACTCACTAACTCATAGTCCAAAGTCACTGGATCATTTCTTGTTAACTGTAAAGGACAGACTATGCCATTCAGACCAACGCAATGTTCATTACATTACAAGTTGGGATGTGTAACGTCCTAGCTATGGGAAACAACAAATCAACAAACCCACCCTACAATGTAATGACTTAGAACCTACCTTTAGGCCGGACCATGCTAAAATTGCATTGCATGATGCGTGTGTTTGTTTGGTTGATTGATTGATGTAGATGGGGACCTAGCTTTGATTAACCCAACCAAGCCTCTTCTTAGGGAAGAATTTGGTCAAGATCCAAAGGAAGGCTTTGGAGAGAACCCAACACTGACACTCAAGCTAGTAGCTCTAGTTCCAAGCCCATCACTCCCATCACGGTACTGAAGCCCGTGAGCATAGAAGACACTCCGTTGCTGCAACATCACAATCTCATATTCGACCTACAAGACAGTTCAAGCCACAAGAAACTTGAAGATCCTGACACTATGGAAAAAGGGGAAGAAAATCCGAACATCAAAGAACCTATGAACATTTAAGAGCTATCAATACCATGATAGCTAGTCAAATCCAGTTGAGGGAGGACATGAACCTTATGGTGCAACAGTTTCAGAACTTGAAAAGCAACCAAGAGGAGAACAAGGTTGACCATAATCCACCAACTGTGGAGAGTGAGAAGAAGATCAACGAAAGGATGAACAAGATGGAAGAGATGATCGAGAGAGCTCGTAAGATGCAGGACCTCATGGACTACCAATCACTTTCACTTTTCCCCGATGTGAGACTACTTCCCAAGTTCAAGATGCCAACCTTGGAAAAGTTCGACGGGACTGGTTGCCCAAAGTCCCATTTGAAGATGTATAAGGGCCATGCAGCCCCTAGGTGCGACTGAAGAACTACTTGCTCAAATGTTCCAAAACACTCTAACTAGAACCACTCTTAGATGGTTCTTTAACCTAGATGACTCTAGAGCAAGGAGTTGGGAAGACATCTACCGTGAGTTTCATAATCAATATAAATACAACATAGAGGTGGATATAACAAGGAGGGATCTCGAGAACACGAAGCAAGAACCGAAAGAAATTTTCTCTACCTTCATTACCAAGTGGAGGTCCAAGGAAGCACAGATGATGAATAGGCCGAGCAAAGAAGAATAGTTAGCTATGGTTGTAAAGAATTTATTACCTGTATATCATAAGTACTTGTTTGCTCAATATTTTCCTAATTTTAAAGCTTTGATTACTGCTAGAACCCAAATTGAGGATGCAATAAATAATGGCACTATAAAGAATGATGACCCATCGAGGTTTAAAAAGAATTTAGGATCTAGTTCTAAGGCTACAGAAGTTTCTAATATATGCAAAAATGATCCTTATCAACTTATTCCTCCTATTGGCTCCGTGCAAATATCACAAGGTCCACCTCAAAGGCCTAGGAGAGAATTTCATGAGTTGTATATGCCTGTGAGTCAAGGGTTTGAGAAACTAAAAGCCAAAGGGTTACTAAAGCCCCTAGATCCAAGACCAATCCTAAACCCATTGCCTGCAAGATTTGATGTTACCAAAAGGTGTGCCTACCACCAAAGCCCGGGCCATAATAATGACAAGTGTTTTGGCCTTCATCATGCAATTCAAGACTTAATAGACAATAAAGTGATTGCACCGCCTACAAGGCCAACCACAATTTTGGGAGAGGACCGAGGATTAATTGTTTGATGACTAAAGAGGAAAGTAAAGATGACCCGTCTAAATTTATTTTTGACCTACCTTAATGTTTTATGATGACCTGGGAAGAGTTGATGGGAATGACGTCCACTGTAGGATATGACATATGGAGTGAAGATGTAACCAAGACCACAAATTACCCGACATCCATAAATAGGGGGAGAAACTTCAAACCCCAATCAAATCACCCAACATCCTTAAATGGGGAGAGACACTTCAAACCCTAATCAAATTACCAAGCGCCAACAAATGGGGGGAGACACTTTAAACCCGAACCAAACTAACAAGCACCTACAAATAGGGGGAGACACTTCGAACCCCAATCAAATGGCCCAACATCCATAAATGGGGAGAGACACTTCGAACCCTAATCAAATGGCCCAACATCCACAAATGGGGGGAGACACCTCAAACCCCAAGACACCGACCTGAATGACTCAACAAAAATTGCCTACATCACAAGGGGGGAGACACTTCAAACCCCCACATTTGAAGACAGATAACCCGATGGTAGCCTTGAACAAAACCACTTAACAAACACCTACTGAAGAAGATGAGGTCCTCAAGTAACTATAGAAGACACAAGCAAATATATCTTTATGGGGTTTACTTATGGCCTCATACAAGCACCGTAAAAATCTGGTAGACCTTCTCAACCAAATCCAAGTCCTTACAACCACAACTTCCCAAGATCTGAATGCTATGATTGGATCCATAAGTAGAGAACTCACTATTTCCTACTCTGACAAAGATTTGACAAAGAAGGAGAAGCACCACAATGACCCACTGCATATTACTGTAGATGATAAAGGCAAGAGGATTCTGATGGTTCTCATTGATGATGGAAATGCCTTAAACGTGTGTCCTTTAAAGACTGCAAGTCGCTTGGGTCTAAGTATTGAAGACTCTGTGCCTACTGATCAGCATGTGAGGGCATATGACAATAGTAGAAGAGAGGTCTTGGGAACTGTAACACTGGAGCTCACTATAGGACCAATGATCAAGAAGGTGGAGTTTCAAGTCCTTAACATAGATTCATGCTTCAATATGCTCCTTGGGAGACCATGGATCCATGACACAGAGGCCATACCTTCATCCTTATACCAAAAAGTTTGATTTCCATATGAAGGAGCCATAGTTACCATATATGGCGATACTTTGACTATGCTAAGCCTATTTTTGGTATTGATTCTAAGAAAGAGCCATTGACCTTGGATGGCTTTAAGATTGAGAAGCCTAGTTTTGAAAGAAGAGAAGAAGAAGTGGAGAAGATCTCTATGGACTTTGCTCCCTATGGCAACAACAATGTGGTAGCAATGATGAGGAGAATGAATTATCTTCCAGGAATGAATTTGGGAAAGACTGTGAAGAAGCCAACTGTTCAAGACCCAATAATTCCTACTGTCGCACCTCTTTTTGGGCTAGCCTATAAGCCCGTTGATGATGACTTGTTAGAGATGAAGGTGAGAAAGATGGCCCGAGCCAAGGCTAAAGCAAAGGGACTTCCTTGTCTCCTAGAACCCCTAAAGCCATATACTCCAACATTGAACTGAAAATTTTTCAAAGCTAGAGATAGTCAACGCTATTTAGGATTCCCTAAACCGAGATTTGACCCTGAGATAAGAACAATGGTGCCTGGATTTGAGTTACTATTTGATTGCAACAACAAGCTTCTAGAACTAAAGAATGAAGACTGATAAGTGTAATTTTTACATGATTTTTATTATCCTCTTATTTATTAAAATTGTTAGTTTTTCTTTATTTCTTTTGATTTGATTTGATTTTTTTACTTATATTTATCTATTCATTTGTGCTTTGAAGGATTGAGAAGATTTCAGATTAATCCACATCTTGTGGATGTAAATTGGTTGACTTGAAGACCCAATTAAATTTAAGTCCAATTCGGATTAGGATTCCAGCCCGCACATCAGTTAGTATTTTTGGGATAACTTTCGGCTCAGATTTCCAATCGAGATGATTCAAGTTGGGCTGGAAATTTAACTTAAAGGGCTACAACTTTGTAGTTTACCAAAAGTCCAAATTATGACGTTAAATGGGCCAAAATCGTCGGTTAAGTGAAGCCTAAAAATCTGGGATTTTCTCCAAACGGGAATTCAATTTGTAATAGGATTCCTTGACCTATTTAAAGGCTCTTTAGGGTAAAAAGAAAAGGGGAGAAACCTGAGAGGAAAAGGGGGCTGCCGCATAGAAGAATTTGCTTTTAGGAGTCTTTCTGAAGAGGAGGATCTGAGGACAAAGGCGAGAGCTTCATGTTGATCAACCAATGCAGATGAAAGACATAAGTTTTATTTGTTTTCTTTTCAATTTTATTATGAACTAAATTTTATTTTCTAGAGCATTGATGTAGTCTAGCAATGAACACACAATTTATTTTCTGAGTTATTTTATTTTTAATATTTCCATGATTGAGTGTTTAATTCTTATTCTTAATGCTTTCTATTTTTTACAAATTATAGTTTGATCAATTGAATTACAATGAGACCGAGAGGTGATTTGTTATTTTAGTTCTAGAATTAAACACCATTAGTTGAGCGAAAGTAGAGATGCTTTACCGCGACTAGTGTGATTTTTCAAAAAATTCAAAGTACGTGATGAGTCTCCAATTAATTAAATTCACATAGAGATATGGAATTGTTAGTTGAAGATATTTTTGATATTATTCGAGAGAAGATATTGAATACTTAAGGAATTTTTAATCATCAACTAGAGATTATTAGAATTTAATAATTAGGAAGAATAAATTGTGTGGGATTTGTTAGGTGAAATCAACTGCTCTAGATCCATTCTTATCATATTTTTACACTGTTAGTTTTTTTTACACCTTGTTAATTCTTTTTATTCGTAGATTTATTTTTATTAAATAGTTTAATTTAATTCAGAGAATAGAACGTTCCATTTATTTTCGATTTTCCAAATAGTAATTAATTTAGTGAATTTCAGTATTCAATAACATAGTTAATCCTTGTGGGTTCGACATTCGTTTTCTAAAAACACTTTACTACTTGTTACGATTCTGTGCACTTGCAAATTATTTTACGCGAACAAAGACACAAATTGGGTCCCTATTGATTGGGCTGATTACATGGACCCTGATGCAATGACTATGCTTGTGGGGGATGCCATTTGCAATATAGAAGAAGAAGAGTACTGGGAAGCTCGCCAACATGCATTAAAAAGCCTGCATGAAGTAAGAACAAGTGATGAAGATGAGGAAGGGGGAGCATCCCCTAGTAATGATGATGAAGATAGCAAGAGTGATAGTGGTAGTGACAGCAGCAGTAGTGACAATGGACATGGTGATGATGATAGCAATAGTGATAGTGAGAGCAACAATAGCCAGTATAGTGGCAATGATTGGGGTGAAACCCCTAGTGAAAGAGAAGATGAAGATGAAAGGCTTTACTATGAAGACTATGATAAAGATGTAGACTATTATGATGGAGATATAGAAGATGATGCTGAAATTGAACCTATAGACATGGGAAGCGACGCCAAAAGTGATCAATATAGGCTAGTAAATGTGGAGGCTTCAGGAGAAGAGGTTGAAGTGGCCAACAATATAGACTATGATGATCACCCCTATGGGCGTCCCTTAGATTGGAGCTATATTACTGATGTTAGTTCAAGGTCCGGTCCTCGATATGACAAGCATGGTAGAGAAATTCCTGAGTTAGGGTCATTCCATGATTCAGAGCTTGGCTCATTGACCTGATACACCGAGGAAGAGGATGACATAAACGCTAGATTGGCCACCTTAGATAGAAAACTGATGATCCACAGTTTCAGAAACTTAACAATAGAGAGTCTTGAAGATGAAGATGAGAAGATGGAAAGGAAGGAGTTCGAATATCTCCCCCAATACATCCATTCTAGCAAAAAAGGAAAGCAAGATCTATTTGGTGAGTGGATGGATAGCATAGAGAGTGTCTAGATGCTTATGTGACTGACAAGCCCACAAATATGGAGATTGATAATGAAGTCATGGATTATATGGACGAAGGGCCCCTAGTACTGATGCTAAGGGAATAAGGAACTCACTGGGAGCTGCCTGCCATCATTGAAGCCATAACTGAGTTGCAGAATTGGGCATGGGAGGGAGCCGCCCACCCTATGGAGGACTCTGTGAAGAAGATCAAGACTATCAAGCCAATCACTCCTATCAAGAAGATTAAGATTGTCAAGCCAATCACTCCTGTCAAGAAGATCAAGACCATCGAGCCAGTCACCCCTGCCAAAAACTTAATTTCTATTCCTATTGAGTCTGTTTCTACTAGTATTACTGTTCCTGTTGAGTCTATTTGTGATAGTATTCCTATAGAGTCAGTTTCTATTGAGTTTGTTAAAAAATCTTTTCCTTATAATATGATTTCTGATTTTGCTTATTTGTTGACTTTGAATGTTTTTATTTCTGAAATTGGTAAAGAACTCTTAATAATAAGGAATTAAAACCAGGGCATTTAGAACCTATAAAGGAAGAAACCCAACCTGTTAACTTGGGAACCGATGATGAACCTAAAATGATACAAGTGGGCAATGCCCTAACCGCCTTTGAGAAAGATGCATTAGTTGCCTAATTGGCAGCATTCAAAGAGGTATTTGCATGGTCATACGAAGACATGCCTCGAATTGATATAGATATAGTACATCATTTCATTCCAACAGATCCAACCATAAAGCCGGTCAAGCAAAAGTTAGGAAGAATGAAGCCATAATGGACTCTTAAGATCAAGGAAGAAGTTGAGAAACAGTACAATGCAGGATTCTTAAGGGTGGTCAACTACCTAGAATGGTTAGCTAATGTGGTTCCAGTGCCGAAGAAGGTGGGAAAGTTAGATTGTGTGTAGACTTCTGAGACCTGAATAAGGCTAGCCCAAAAGATGATTTTCCTTTGCCTCACAATGATAACTTGGTTGATAATATAGCAGGGCATGCTTTGCTATCATTTATGGATGGATATTCAGGGTACAATCAAATAAAGATGGCTCTAGAAGATATGGAGAAAACCTTCTTCATTACTCCATAGGGGACTTATTGCTACAAGGTCAAGCCATTTGGCCTTAAAAACACTGGTGTCACTTACTAACGTGTAGCTACTACTCTATTACATGATTTGATCCACAAAGAAGTAGAAGTTTATGTTGATGACATGATATTGAAGTCCAAAGACCATGAAGGGCATATACCAGCTTTACAGAAGTTCTTTGAAAGAATCCAATTCTATAAGTTGCGGTTGAATCCAAAGAAGTGCACTTTTGGTGTAACATCCGAAAAGTTATTGGAATTTATGGTAAGTCAGAAGGGAATCGAAGTCGATCCAAACAAAATCAAGGCCATTGTAGAGATGAAGCCTCCAAGGACTGAGAAGGAGATCTGAGGATTTTTAGGAGGATATAGTACATCAGCAGATTCATAGCCCAGCTCACCATGACATGTGAGCCACTTTTCCGACTACTCATGAAAGAAGTTCCCAAAGTATAGGATGAACAATGCCAAGAAGCTTTTGAGAAGATTAAGAATTATCTGATGAAGCCACCAATACTGGTTCTGCCAGTACCTGAAAAGCCATTATTGTTGTATCTCACAACTACGGATACAGCAATGGGGGCTTTGCTTACTCAATACCTAGAGAAGTCTAGGAAGGAGAATGCGATCTACTACATCAGCAAGAAAATATTGGTTTATGAAGAGAAGTATTCACCACTCGAGAAGACATGTGTAGCACTTGTATGGGCAACCCGAAAACTCAGACACTATATGCTTGCTGTTAAGGTTTTGTTGATTGCAAGAATGGACCCTTTGAAATACTTGATGGAAAAGCCTGTGCAAGATGGAAAAATAGCTAAATGGTTTTACTTCTGTCAAAATTTGATATTAAATATGTGACTTAGAAGTCTGTGAAGGGGAGAGCAATTGCTGATCACTTAGCCCACTCTTCATCTAAAGAAGCTGAAGAGATCCAAGTAGACTTTCCAGATGAGGATATTATGGGGATCGAAGTAGAATCATGGAAGATGTATTTTGATGGAGCAACTAATCAAAATGGGAGTGACATTGGAGTTCTCTTAATTTTTCCAAAAGGGACACACATCCCGTTCTCTAGTAGGCTCAACTTTCTTACCATTAATAATGCCACTGAATATGCTTGCATTATGGGGTTGCGAGCAGCCCTAGGCCTTGGAGTAAAAGAGTTAGAAGTATATGGTGATTCGGATTTATTAATTTCCCAGATTCAGAATAAATGGAAGATCAAGGAAGAGAGGCTGATGCCTTATCACGAATGTCTTCAGAGGTGGACCTCGAAATTCAGCAAAATCCAGTACGAGTATGTGCCAAGGATGCAGAATCAAATCGCAAATGCTTTAGTAACAATGACATCCATGATGGATAGACCTAAGGAAAATGAAGCTAAACCCATAGTGGTGGAACAAAAAGATGAGCCAGCTTATTGCATGTCAATAAAAGAAGATGAGGGAAAGAATGAGGAAGGTGAATGGTATTCCGACATCTTACAGTACCTCAAGAATGGATACCTGCCATCTGTAGATAAGAATGACCAATTAACCATCAAGAGGCTATCCACTAATTATATTATTTGTAGGGAGAGGCTTTACAAAAGATCATATGATGGAATTCACCTTTTTTATGTGACCGCCAAGGAAGCATAGCAAATAACTGAAGAGGTTCATGAGTCAAATTATGGGCCACATATGAATGCACACATGCTATCACAAAAGATAATGAGGCAAGGGTATTATTGGACTACTATGGAAGCCAACTGCACAGCTCATGTTCGCAAGTGCCATCAATGCCAAGTCCATGGAGATCTGAAGCACATGACACCTATGCCATTACATACCATAACTTCACCCTGGCCGTTTTCTACATGGGGAATAGATATTATTGGGAAGATTCACCCAACAACATCCAATGGCCATGATATCATACTTGTTGCTATAGACTATTTCACTAAATGGGTGGAAGCTACCTCATACAAGGTTTTGAATTCAAAGAAAGTTGCTCAGGTCATTTAGACCAATTTCATTTGTAGATATGGGTACCTCATGAAATTATCTCTGACAATGAGCCGCATTTCAAGGGAGAAACAAAAAAGCTGCTGCGACAGTTCAATATTCAGCACCACAAATCTTCACCTTACCTTTCTCAAACTAATGGAGCAGTTGAGGCTGCAAACAAGAATATAGGGTGAATCTAGAAGAAGAGAACAAAAAACTACAAGGACTGGCACCTATAATTACCCTATGCACTTTGGGGGTATAGGACATCAATTCAATCTTCCATAAGAGCCACTCCTTATTCATTGGTGTATGGGATGGAAGCAATCCTCCCCATTGAAATGGGTGTTCGTTCATTGAGAACAGTATTGGAAAGTGAAATTCCTGAAGTTGATTGGTTGCAAAGTAGATATGACCAATTATGCATGATGGATGAGAAAAGTCTCAAGGCCTTGTACCACATTCAGGGTTATCAAAGGAGGCTCAGGAAAGCTTTTGACAAGAAAGTAAGAACTAGAGATCTAAAGTTAGGGGATTTAGTGTTGAAAGAGATCCGAGCCCTGATTCAAGAGACAAATGGGAAGTTCAAGCAAAATTGGGCATGCCCATATATTATCAAGCAAATATACTCTGGGGGAGTAGTGAGGTTGATGGACTTAGATGCAAATCCTTTCACCAAACCAACCAACATGGATTAATTGAAGAAATACCACGTCTGAAGTGGTAGTCTGAAAACACCACGTCTGAAGTGGTTGTAAATTATCTTATTTCCATTCATAGGTTCCCAAAAAAAAGGGGGGAGGGGGTAGGTTGAAAACTCAAAAGGGTGATCTACGCAAAAGGCGAGTGAAAAAAGAAAAGAGTGAGAGAGTCTGCTAGGTTGAAAACTCGAAAAGGCGGCCTAGGCAAAAATTAAGGCAAACAAAAAATGAACTACGTGATGACCTTATCCTTCTGCCAAGAAGGTACGTAGGCACTGGATTTCTTGTTCAGAAATTTCACCCAGTCGCTCTCGGTTTGGCACTCAGTTTTGATGACAGTCCTACTAAGAAAACTACTAGGACCATAATTACCAGCTGTGGGCCTGGCAATCATATCTAGTCTTTCCATCAACCATATCTGCAAAGTCAAGGGACTCCCAAGAAAGTTTTGTGACTCTCCATAATGAAATACAGAGTCCAATCCTAGAAGAGTTTCTGCTAAGATCAGAGAAACAGGGTTATCACCATCCTTAATTTGACTCACAACACTTATGGCTCGAGCATCTGCAAAACCATGCCTTCTAAAGCAAAGCAAAATTTTCCTACGAAGCGTAAAGCCAAGCCAAAATTTTTCTGCATGTTGTCAGTCACTCCATAAGTGCATTTGTTAATCAATCTTGAAAGAATTGCACGAAGACTCACCATATGTCCTTCAATCATACTACTAGTGATGGAAGTAGGAATACCTAGAGCATTAGAAAAAAGCTCCCTATACTTGGGATCAGAAGAAACTGCTACGGATTTCTTGCTCGGATCATAACCCAAAATAGCTTAAAATTCTTCAATTGTGGGACAAAGTTCAACAATTTTAAACCAGAACACATGATCTTTGGGATCCCAGAACTTCACAGCAACACGGAGGAAGTCCCACTTGATTTTGACGTTCCTCAAAGCCTTGATTCCCTCTAGTTTATAGGTTGTAAAATTGGTCTTGGTACTAAAATCAAAGCTACTGACCCATCTGTTGATATCATGAATGGTTGAATGAGAGAAATTTTGGTTGTTAACCATGGATAACCTTTGCTTGTGATTATTGTGTTTTGCTAACCTTGATGCAGAGATTTGTTTGCAGGGAAGATGATAAGATAAGCTACTTCAGTCCTTAACCAGGTTTAAACAAGTTTCAAGTGTTTGTAGTTGACTAGGAAAGTGTTTCACGGTAAAAAACATAGGAAATATTTTTCAAAAAAAAACTTGAAAATGCAAAACACGCGTAGAAAAAGCGTGAGGAGTTGGCCCACCATGGGGTAAGCCAATTGGCACATAAGAGTGCCATTCGGCACTCTAAAAGTACCGATCGGCACTTTGAAAGTGCTAATCGACACTCCTCAAGTGCCGACTGGCACTCAGCTCCACTAAGGCTCACTTATCAAGTTTTGTGTTTTTGGGCAACTTTCAGACCCCTTTTTTACTTTAGTTAACACTCCAAAATGAATTTTTTTTTTTTTTTTTTTTTCAAACTGGGGCATTCAGCTATGCCTCATTCAGGTAAGATTGCCCATGTCAAAACTTGTTAGGTAAATTCAAAAATTTGTACCACAAAACTTTATCAAGTAAACTCTAAACTTTTCTGAATCAAGCTCTTACAAGAGAAAGTCCATACATATCAAAGTCATCAAATGCAAAGATCAAAGAATGGTAGTTCATGAGTTATACAAATTAACTTACTAGAAATGAACTCTTGTTTTTCTTGCCAGAAAATAAAAGATGAAAAATCTCCTAAACTTCAATTTTCAAAGGATAAATCTCCTAAAACATTTTTCAAAAAGGATAAATTTCCTAAAATAAAATTTTCAAAAGGACAAATCTCCTAACAAACTTTTCAAAAGGATAAATCTCCTAAAACATTTTTCAAAAAGGAAAAATTTGCTAAAATCAAATTTTCGAAAGGACAAATCTCTTTAAAAAAATTTCAAAGGATAAATCTCCATGAACACATCTTCATCAAAAGGAAAAATCTCCTGCACAAATCTTCAAAGGACAAATCTCCATGAACAAATCTGCAAGGGATAAATCTCCTATTTAAATTTTCAAAGGACAAATCTCCATGAACAAATATTCAAGGGATAAATCTCCTATTCAAATTTTTAAATGACAAATCTTCATGAACAAATCTTCAAAAAGGGATAAATCTCCAACACTTCAATCTTCAATGGATAAATCTCCATGAACACATCCTTTCAAAGGGAAAAATCTCCATGAACAAATCTTCAAAAGGAAAAATCTCCTGAACAAATCTTCAAAAGGAAAAATCACCTAAATAAATCTTCAATGGACAAATCTCCATGAACAAATATTCAACGGGAAAAATCTCCTGAACAAATCTTCAAATGAAAAATCTCCATGAACACATCTTCATGAAAATGAATAATCTCCTGAATAAATCTTCAAAGGAAAAATCTCCATGAACAAATTTTCAAAAAAAAAAAAAAGGATAAATCTCTTGAACACAAATCTTCAAAAAAGATAAATCTATTAAGTAAATCTGGTTCTTGATCATTAAGATCTAACATGAATTTTTGTCTATTGTAGAGAAATCCCAGATTCAGATTGAGATAGAGAAGCCTCTCAGTCACCCCAGATTTCAAGATTCATTTCAAATTTATCAGTTCTCAAGTAGGTCAAGTATTCAACGTTCTCATTTTTTTCAAAACAACAAAACACTAGTTTTTTGTCCCAAGGTTTTAGGTTCTAGGGCTAGGTAATCTTTGAAAAGTCAACATCAATTAAATCATGGCTGCTAAAATCAATGTCTTTGTTTTACATTGACATTCGCTTTGTAAGCTCTGTCAATGAGGGGCATTCGGCCATGCCTCATTGTTGATAGCATATTTTGTCTGCCCTCGATTTGCGTGTTGGACCCCGAAAAACCCAAAAATATCATCTTCTCTCCATGGGGTCACGAGAACATATATATAATGGCGTGGCGCAACCCGTTCAGACATCGGAGCACCCAAAGTGCCTTTTTCGGCCAAGATTACCAAAATGCCCCTGGACAACCCTAGGTTGACCAAAGGTCAAACAAGGTCAAAATCCTGACAAAACAACACTTTTCTTGGTTTTATATCAAACCCAATCCTTGAATATTTTTAGCAAGTTTGACCAAGTTTGACTCGGAGTTAACTCTTAGTTGACTCTCAATGGACCCCAAAAACTCTAATTTTGATCTGGCCGTCAGAACGAGTTGAAACCAATTCCATTATGAAGATAATCAAATTCTCATTCCAACGACTATTCATGGGTCAAATTGGCGTTAAAACAATTGAGATACTGAGAAAACTGTGAAAAGCATGTTAGCATGCTTCCCGATGTCATAACTTTTGATCCAAAAAACACAAAAAACACATCAAAGCTTCTTGATTCTTCTCTCTTCTCCAAAAATACAAGGTAGTGTTCATACCCTCCATCTTCCTCTTCTTGGTTCCATATCTTGGATTTAAGGTTTAAGGGGTATGGATGTTGCTTTTTAGCTACTATCCATACCCCTTTTTTCTTTTAAGCTTCATCAAGCTTTTTATCCTTTCTTTTTGCTTGCATAACATGATTTATTGCTTTCTCTAGAATATTTCTTGCTTTATTTGTGCTTCTAGCTTAAATGTCCTTGCTTTTTATGCCTTAGGCCATGTTTCATGCTTAGATCTACATCATTACATGCTTATATGTTTAGATCTACATGATTTACGCTTTATGCCATCTTTTATGCTTAGATCTACATCCTTACATGCTTATTTTTCTAGATCTACATGCTTTATGCTTTATGCCATGCTTTCTATGCTTAGATCTATTTTTCGCATGTGTTGTTTGGCTAGATCCACATGTTTCTATGCTTTATTTGCATCTTTACACGCTTGCTTACATGTCCATGCATGAGTCTTGCTTGCTAGTGTGTCGTCCATACTTCAACACAATGAAGTTATGGACATCCGATCCAAACCTACATTTATCCCTCGCAGACACCACCATTTGTTTCCTTTCTTGCCTGTTTGCCTTTTTCCTTATTTGCTTGCTATCTTGCTTGTTACCTTCTCGCTTGTTTGCTCGTATCCTTGTTTCTATGCTTACCATGTCTATCATGTTTATTTGCATTATGCCTTCTCATATGCTCTTCGCATCTTTTCCTTCCACTCACTTATCTACTAGTTTCTTTTCTTTGCCTTTGCATGTACCCGCATGGAGCGAAGACGCATGAAGCTAGGGCATAGTCTCCTAGGCACAAGCAAAAGGGTGAGAATACAAGCATGCAGATATAAGCCAAGCGGCTGTGTTCAGTAGGTTTAGGGTTTAGCTTTTCCCTTTGGTTATGTACTCTTTTAAACCCCCTCTTTCCTCCTCCCTTTCTGCCTTAGATGGTTTGCATTAGGTATATCATGCTTTGTACCATTCGTCCTCATCCTTATAGTGTGGCGACCCCTGTTTATTTTCCTACACCTATATTTTGGGCCATGCTCTGGGGATGTAGGCATTTACTTTCCTACTCTGTGTGCTAGCAATGTGCATGATGTATGTATATATATACTTGCTCGCCCCCTTTAGGTGTGATTGTCACAGTCCGTGTCACCTAAGGCAAGCGATGCCTAATTTCCGCCACGAAAGTAAGGGGACTTGTCGCCACATTTTCACCGTAGAAATCTGGCACTTTGCTCGAACGCCTTAGGAAAGCATAGATTGGGACCATGCCCTTTCAAAAGCCAAAACCTCAAAGCCCCCATGTATGCAAAGCCCCGAAAGCCAATGCTAAAATCATGTTTTTACTGCCAATCTCTGAAAATTAAGGTTTTATCAAAACAAAGGACTGTCCTTGGACAAGCGTTATGGAGTGCCTAACACCTTCTCCACACGTAACCAAACTTTCGGACCTAAGAATCCAGATATTCTTTCCATCCACATTAGATTAGGAAAAATGACATTTTTTCTTAACCTAGGATTGGTAATAAAATCAACTAGAAATAGGTGACCAATCACACCTTAGAAAAACCCAATGATTGGTGGCGACTTCACTTACCTTTGGTAATCCCTTAAAATTTGGCCCCGATTTCTGCCATAACGCCAAAGGTAGACCTACCTTCCTCCACTGAGAGAGAGAGCACCCGAAGCTCCGCACAAATAGCACGCATATCATTCGAAAGGGACCCTCCAACGAGGCCCCGCACGCGTGAGAGCTGTCGCCACGATGGGTGGTCGAACGAAGGCACAGCGGCGGCAGTCACTTCACTTAGCCAATCAAGGCTGGGTGTCGACAGACTGGCGACTCCACTGGGGATCAATGAGAGTTTAGCCTTTAGAGGTTTTGATAAGACCGTAATCTTTGGAAATTGGCATTGGCCTCCAGGGCTTTCATTTTGAAAAAGGCTTTTACTATATCTTAGTAGACCATTTTCAAAAGAGCAAAAAATGAATTTTCCAAAAAAATCCTTTTCCAAGAAGGAGGGTGTTTTATTTTGAAAAATGTCAAAATTTTCAAAAACTATGCAACCCTGTTTTGGCGACTTGCCTCGTGGGTCAATCCAGTCGCATGCCCCAGTCGCGAGCTTACATAGAAGGTATTCGTGACTCTTTGGCAGGTCAAAGTCCCAGTCGCGAAAAAGACATAGAATATTTTGCAAAAATCTGGGTTTTTGATATTTTCACGACTCATGTTGGCGACTGGTTCGCGAGTGGAAGCTTCAGTCGCGAGGGTTACTCAGAAAGTTTAGCGACTCCTGTCGTGATTTACTCGCGAGTGGAACTTCCAGTCTGGAAAAACACTTAGAAAATTTTTTCCAAATTTTGTCATAAGGGTTTTTGGTGGCTTGCTTTGGCGACTTGTTCACAACTCAATCCAGTCGCGAAAAATGCATGTTTTGCGCTTTGAGGATCTTTTTCAAGGTAGTTTTCAAAAACTTTTCAGTTTTTCCTTGCACACTGTGACTGTTCATTGTCTTGTCTCTTCATCTCCCTCACAAACTCACCGTGTTTCACTCAAAAATCCAAAATTTTCTTCATCATCTCTTCATCAATCTTCAAGAAAAGGTATGGGTTCTTTACTTTTCTCAAAGTATTTCATGTTTATAACTCTTAAATTATTGGATTTTGAGGTTTTGTTGAGTTTTTGAAAAATATGATGTTCGAATATGGTTTGGGTATATTTTTGTTGAGTTTGTTTGATAGGGATTGTTGATCTTGGTTATATGATGCTTGATATACATGTTTTCATGTATGCTTCTCATTTTTTAGTTGTATATCATGATTGTGCTGTGTTGTGCATAACATCCTCATAGTAAAATGTCTCAAAGACAGTTACATGTGTTTCTGTGGATTTCATAGATTACATTGTGCTTAGCTGTGCCTGCACATTCATCACATTTGCACACCACATGCACCAATGTTTCTCATGCTTAAATATTGCATACTTGATTCATTTACCATGATTGAGTGATATGTCTTCCTAAATAACAATGTGTGCTTATTTCTTGGACTAACTTGGATCTAATCAAGTTTATGTTTGTGTCTTGTGGTTTTGCACTTGGTTTTCTGTTGTATGTATGTTCTTTTGCAGATGTCTCGTCGTTCCTATCGAGGAAAAGAGCCTGTGATTGATGTTCCATCATCCCCTGTTTCAAAACGGACTCGACATTCGTCTCAAGATTCAAACAATGAGAGATTCAAGACTCCACTTGATTCTCAGACATACTCCAGCATTTTTGAAAAATCTCTTACTGTGGTGGAACAGATTGTGAGATTTGATACCCTGAGAACGTCTTTTATTCCTAGGATTTTTGAAGAAAAAGATTGCGCTGATTTATTCTAGAACTTCGAAGATCCAATTGATGAACTAGTCAAGGAATTCTACTCCAACACCAGATTTATCGGTGTTGAACTAAAGTGTTGGGTCCGAGGAAAGGAAATCATCATTACTCCAGATTACATTGTAGAGGTCCTTCGGATTATTCGACCGGCTAATGTAGATCTCACTCCATATGATGATAAGCTTCCTCAAGTGCAAGATATTCTTCAAATTCTTGGGCTAGATCATGAGATTTCATCCAAAGGCACGTCCATTGGAACAACAAAGTTTGCACCTAATCTGACGACTCTCAAATTGATCATGCTCTTCAACGTTTATCCACTCTCGAACACTGGATTCATCAACCTTGGAAGAGCACAGTTTCTATGTGATCTCATTATTGGAGTTCAAATTGATATTTCTGCTCACATCTGCCAGTTAATAGGGAGAAGAGCAGCATGAACAGCAGCAAGAACTTACCTTCCTTTTTGTAGTCTAATCATGAAGATTATGGTACGTGAAGGGGTTCGTCTACCAAAAGATGGAAAGACACTGGTTCGTCTTTGCCCCCTATTTATGATTTCTCTTTAACCAAGCAAAAGTCACTCTTCCAAAGCACCTAAGAGTGAATCTTTCCCTCATACTACCGAGATTGCATCTCCTCACACTCCTGAGTCGCAGACGATTAGCACTCAGCCTATACAACCTAGCTCTCAAGCTGATAGGTTGAGCACTTTAATTAAGGGTTTGTATAAGCGTATTTCCAGATTTGAAAAGGTTCTCTACTCCACCAATACCCAAGTTCAAATGTGTCTCACAACCATTGAGACACAGCTAGATGCTATTCAACAAAAGCTGGAGGACAACCTTTAGTTATTCATGCCAAAAAGGGGGGAGAGATAGCATATAGTAAGGGGGAGAGCAACACAAGAATGGGAAGTGTGCATAATGAAAGGGGGAGTTGTGTGAGCTCAAAAGAAGAATACTGATACATGCACACATACTTTACTTTTGACTTGTTTTGTTTTCAACTTATGTGTTTATAGTTTTTATAACTCTTGGTATTTACATTGTGCTACTGTTTAAAACTTTTGGTACTTTGGTTTATATATTTAAGTTGTTATTCAGTATTTGTGTTTTGTACCCATGCTTTGTAGCTTAGTACTTGTTGTTAATGTTATGCATTTCTTTAAGTACATCACTCTTGTGCCCTTTGTTGGATTTTATATCCTTGATGCAATTACCTTGTGTTGTTGTATGGGTTGAGTGTTGGACATGCAAATGATACTTTCCATTGAGCTTATTAGCTTGCATGTCCGGATGTTCATTCCTTGTGTGAATGATCATTGTGGTCACTATCTATAGTGATTGTTCGTTTTTGGTTAAGCCATGCTTTATTGTTTCATTTATTTTTGCTTGATCGCATTGTGCTTGCTCCATATGCATTTCAAGTATTCTGCTTACAATGATCGTATTGTGTTGTTGTTTTCAGGAAAGACTTGTCCATATGGTTCAAGAGCTTCACAAATTCTAGAGTTAGGTGTGAGTGGGTTTTGTTCAATTGTTCCCAACTCACATGTTAAGTCTAGAGTTTGTTTTAGGGTTTTGTCACAGAATAGCCAAAGGGGGAGATTGTAAGATTAATTTAAATCACTTTGTTGGCTTTATTCCGTGCCAAATTTGCTTGTAATTCAGCATTTAGAAACCCTGTATTTAGGTGGGAATCATGTAAGGGTAGTGTGTGAAGAAAAGCTCAAGAGTGTGCACTTAAGAAAAGCCTCGCGGCTGATCTCGCAACTGGCAAGTCGCCAAAATGGCACTCATGTGAAGCATGCAGGGGGAGCTAAAAGGTCACACCAACTGTTGTACTACAGGACAAAACCTCTAGTCTGGCCAGGTAGTTAGCTCGCGACTCAAACTCGCGACTCGTTCCAGTTGCAAGCTCGAGTCGTTAGAATGCCCTATTTGGTTGTAACTGACTCTTCACATTTCTCATACACCCTACTATATATACCCTTATACCCATGAAATATAGAGAGTTTCCAGAGAGAATTTTGAGAGAAAAACCCTAGAGAAAAACAAGATTGACTCATCCACAATCTTCATCCTTTGATTCTCCAAATTCCTCCACTCTCACCCTCTCTATTGACATATCCTTGAAAGGTACATTAGCCAAATCCTTATCTCACCATACCTATATCTGTGAGAAGGTATTTTGGTGCTTGGGAAGCAGTTCAGAAGGGACCAATTCATTTTGGTTGATGCAATGGGCAATTGCAGGATCCGGTAAGCTAAAGAAGATAAGATTCGGCGTAACCCTGTTGGAGCAAGAAGCCTAGAGGGCTTAGGTGCACTAGGTAGATTGGGCTTGAAGGGTCTTCTGCTATTCATGTATCCCAACTTTATTCTCTAGTGGATTATTGACCGTTTGGAAGGCAGCGGAGAGGTTTTTCGTCAAGGACTTCGGTTTCCTCTTCAATAACACATCTCTGTGTTGTCTTTGTGTTTGCATCTCTCTTCCCTTAATCTTTACCATTTAATTACTGTTGTGGTTGTGATTTAATTCAGTTTAGATTGTTTTACCAATTCTGTTTTAGCTTATTTTCATATTCCGCACATCTATTGTTTGATTATAAGCTTGTGTTGGTAATTTGTGAATTGGGGGTCTAAACGTTCGCAGATGTTTTATACACTATTTGAACATTCAAAATTGAAAGAAGGGAAAAATAATATTAAAAATAAAAAATCTTAATTGAGAAATGCTACCACAATATTTTTACAATAAATTTTAAGTAATAGATTGTTATTAGTTAATATTGGTGAGTAAAAAAATAATTTCAGCGGTATGTTCAAATTAGAACTAGTAACAACTTTCCACATAAGATTTTGATGTGATTCTTGTGAAAGTATTGCGAAAAATGTTGTGAATATAACACTTTCATTGAAAAATATAATTGTTGGGAATGAATATAGGAAGAATAAATGATGATAAAAAAAGAATAAAGAATGAATGAAGAAATAATATTTAAATGAGATAGAAAATCTGTTGAAAAATGTATTTGAAAAAGTGGGTAGCTAAAATGTAAAAGTTACTATTTATTCTCCAAACAGTACAAAAATTTGGAGAATCTGCTTCAGATGCTCTAAGGGACCTGATTTTCAGCTAATGTAGGTAAAGATAGACTACTACCCGCTCAGAATTTGAATAAAGCATCGGATCCGAAGAATTTGAAAATTCAAGCTCAACTGGGTTTTCCTTGTGCTCAGTCATTTGGAGACGGACTGTCCTTGCACCTGCTTTGCCGATCAACTGAACATCAGCTTGTTGTTGTCGGACTTGGGAGGAATTAATTGGACCACCAATCCTTTCAGGTGCCTGAATTTCTTAATCATCATCTACGCTAGGATTGGTCTGATTGACATTACCTTTCTTTTTATTTACTCTTGGGGCTATGGTGCGAAGCCATGGACCGAATTGGGGTTCATCCTCATCCAATGAGAGGCAGCCTTTTTTGATTGTCTGACACTCACGATCTTGAGATTAATTGTATGTAATTCATTTGAACTTACTTTTTTCACTGCCATTATTTCCTTATACAGCATAGTTTATTTTCTTTGCACAATGTCTGGGCATATGGTTTACATGCTAACTTCTCAGGTTGTAGTTTAAAATTCAATTACCACATATCAAGGCTTGATTCAAAAGTATTTTCAAAATAATTTTCAACTAGCTTGTTTTCAAAACAGTGTTTTACAAGATTTTATAGAATTAATTTTTACCCCCAAACATTTTTTACATGGAAATTTTTATCTCATAAAAATGCATTTACAAAAATCCATGAAAATTTTTTGTCCTTTAAAAACAAAATTACTTTTTCTAAAATTCCTTTGAACTTTTCCCCTCTTTTTTTTTAAGGGAATTTTCACCTCTTTGAAAAGGATTTCCTTATTAAAAATTATAAACTTCTCTTTCCCAAAATAACCGTGGAACTTCCCCTTTTCAAGAATGGATCTTCAAAAATTAGTTTCCCTCGAAAATAAATCCAAAGGAACTATATATTTTCATTGACCAAAAATTCTCTTTTTCCAAAAATGGCAAAATGTTAAATAAAATGTTTATTTTTCATCTAAAAACTCCATTCAGAATACGTTTTTGATAAAACGAAAGAGAAATGAATCAAACATCTTTTTGAAAATAGTACTATTTCCAAAAACTTGTTCTCCATTAAAAAATACATTTGCAAAATGATTTTCAAAATATTGTGCGTAGTCTATGGCTTAAGCTTAAACTAACTGGGTCCATGGACTCCAAAATCAAGCTAACAAGATCCCCCCCAAATTTTTTATCCTTTGTTTTTTTTTCCCTGTCCTTTTTGCATGAGAAAATACATTGGAAAATTTATTGAAAAACTAAGGTCATGTTTGGTAATTGATTTTGTTTTCTTGTTTTTAAAGAGAAAAGAAAAAAGAAAAAAAAACAATTTTTTGGTGTTTTCAAAATGAAAAACACGTTTGGTTAGAAGAAAAGAAAAAAAAAAACATTTTCCAAAAAAAAAAAAAAACAGAAAATTTGTTTGGTAATTCTTTTTTAAAAAGTTGAAATTTTATTTTGTGTGAAGTAATTACAACATTTTGTCCCTTCATTATTTGCTTCAAAGTATTTAATTAAAATCAATACACCTAGAGAAATTATAAAATCAAATGTTTTGTATATAACATTCAAGTCATAGCTTGAAACTTAAATTTTTTTTTTTTTTGACTCTCAGTCTTCTCTTTTTCTCTTTCAAGGTGTTTGAGATTCCCTGTAATAGCAAATCAATAGTTGAGATTAAAAATTTTAAAAGTCATTTTTAACTTCAGCCCATAAATCCCCCTAAAAAAAACTTCAACCCTTAATTAATAAAAAAAAAATTAACTTTCAACTTTTATCATTTTACTTTTATATTTTATTTTGTAACTTCTTTCTCACATCCAATGATTAATTGCACGTTTCTGTTACACCGGATCTCAATTCGTACATTTGCACGCCAATTTTCTAAATGCAAATGACTTCGACTAGAAAGGACAAGCACTACAAAAAAAAGGACCTATTGCGGCGGGCCAAAAACCGCCGCTAAAGCCCCAAAAACCGCCACTAAAGGTACATTTGACCTTTAGCGGCGGGTGCTATTGCGGCGGTTCTTCCCACCACCGTTGCGGTGCCGCTATAGGTCAATTGCGGCGGTCACGAACAGCGCCGCTATATATGTACCTTTTAGCGGCGGGTAAAGCTTTATTGCGACGGGCATACAACTGCCGCCATACATGTTTAGAATTCGTGGCATTGTCTTTTAGCGGCGAGCAGCCAACGCCGCTATAGGCAATCAATTAAAACAGACTAATTGCACTTGTAGCGGCAGGTTGAAACGCCGCTATATGTTTCAACCTTTAGCGGCAAGGAATAAGCGCCGCTATAGGGATTCATTTAAAACATAAAATGTGCACCTTTAGCGGCGGTCTTTTTTTTTTTTTTTTTCCCCTAGTGGGTTTTAAAACCATTGTTTGCTAATAAATAAATGGTTCACAGACCTGTTACAAAGAAACTGTAATAGGTTTAGCTCTACTAACACAATACCACAAATGTAACTAATTAACAACACCACAAATGTTTTGAAATTAACGTAATATTAACATAGAAATATATTATCAAATAAGCCCCTTTGTTCTATTTTATACCTTAGAATCAATAGAAGTTGATATAATACACCACGTCTAACATATGCACTCAACTAGATCAACATGAAAAAGGAACAAATAAGGGAAGTATCTAGAAAGCCTCCAGCACAATAACAATCGGTTCCTCTTTTAAATGGATTCAGACATATTCTGAAGCATCAAGCACTAGGTAGGCCCACTAATAACAGAGAACTATACCCCTGCATGCTGTCTCTAGAAATCATTTAAACATGTCTTATATTGTTTTTTAAGATTATGAAAGAAAATTCATTTTAACAAAAGGCAAATCCCTTGTGTAATCTGTAGCATATCCATGTCAAACTTGTAAGTTTACCCTCAACGTTTAGTCACGCACATAGCATCCTTAAATAACAACGTGCTCTAAGAGTTCCATATAATTCAAGCATAAGTTGGCCAACCATTTTTATTTTCGTTTTTTGATAAGTAACGAAAATTTTATTTAAAAAAACAAAACTAAGTACAGCAGTGGTGTACTCAGGGAGAAAGGCCAACAATTATGATGGAAGACAGAAGCCAAGACAGGTCTACATAATCTTACTTTGATATCAAATTATGAAATTAAATGCAAAATATCACAAAAGATAGCAATAATCTAAAACTTTTGAAATGTCCTTGAGCACTTGGGCAACACACAACTGTGATTTAACAATTTCGATACATAAAAACTGTTAATTCTTTTACGCAGAAGAAAAAAATTGCAAAGCAGACAAACTTTCAAATTCTATTTTCCAACTAGTATGGTGTAAATATATAAAGTCCTAAGATATTCATCTTGAAAGATATATAGTCCCACATTACTAATCAAGCAAAGAAAAATTTTCAGGACTAAGTAATTGCTAAGGTTTCTGCACCAAGTCATAGTTATAAGCAACTTAACCAAAGTCTGGTTTTTCCCAATGGAGAACCAAATCTAACAATCTACATGAAAACTTATACTTATACAAAGTAGGATCCTCTCTCTGAAAACAATTCAAAGCCTTTGAAAACTATCAAAAAAGAAAATAAGAAGATTGTCATGTAACACTGGACACTAACAAATACAACATGCACACATATAGGCACACTTAAACAAACCACTCACTTGTCCTCCTGAATCTTTTGAAACTAGTTGAATGGCTAAAGACATCACTGGCTCAGTGATATTCATAGAATTCATTGTGTATTTAACTGACCCATCAATAAATGTATCTCCTGATCACACAAAAAACACATAAGTTGAGAAAAATTAGAAAAGAAAAAGAAAAAAGCAACCAGAAAAAAAAAATGTCATGATCATCAGGTTTCAAAGCCTCATGCCCTCATCTCAAATATTAGTCGTCAGAGTAATTATACCCATTCTGAAAACCATTATTATTTTTATACATTTCAAGTTGGGGAAGGGAGACTCGAACCCTAGACATCTCTGTTGCAAACTACAGGGAATGTCATTTTACTTAGAGGTCATGGGCTTGAATGTCCATTTTGATATTTTCCTCTCACTTTTAGAAACTTCAACTTGCACTAGCTCCTCAGTCCTCACTTCGACCCCCATTCTATTCAGACAACTATGGAAAACAACACAGAAACATAAATTATTGTGTACACAAATGCAAAGGGATAAGTGGGACCTGATGCACAATCCACACCAAATATAGCAACTATTTGCCCAACATGTGCCTCTTGAATATCCTGTAGATATAAAAAAGAAAATCAACAACAAAAACCCAAGAAGGAAGAAGAAAAAGAGTAAACTAGTTGGGAGTAGAAAACATATGACTTGAAACCCCAATCTATTAATCTAACACAAATATTCTTTTGTTCTGAAAGATTAGAGTGCAACCTACCCCAACTTCACCCCTACCCCTTTACCACCTAAGCCATAGCATGGGGACAAGCAGAAGACATTGTAGAGATAGTTGGTTCGCAAAATTTGATTTCATGTATAAAAAAATCCCAATCATATCATTAGAATTAATTACTAAGATGAATGTCAAAGCAAAACTAACCTCCATCTCATCAGAATGCATCCAAACCAAGCGAGGAATTTGTACCAGGAAGATAATATATCCTTAACTATTAAATTTAATTTAGAAATTCAATTAGTATCAGAGCGATGATAGCATGATAAAATGGGCATGCCAGAAAATTCATTAACAAAATAAAACTATTTTTCAAAATTTAAAGGATGTAATTATCCAGATTATATCATTCATAAAAGCACAAGTGCATAACACACATACAACATGTCTTACCATATTCACACATTCATAGATTCTTCATTAAAAATACAATAAAAAACCATGTTAGCATAATGGCTCATCTACATGTCTGAGTACTAACATTGCCACAACATGAATGAAATAATAAGATAGTTGGCCTATCAAGAAAATGAAAATATACCTCTCAGACAGGCATACCTCAGATATGTCAACTAACCAAAGCGCCTTTCCTCCAATTTAAAAGCTAACGCCACAAGAGGCCCATCTGGAGTTCCAAACAATGTGACCTTTACAAGAATAAAATATATCAATTCCCCAGTCAGGTTATAAAACAAATGATTGTACAAAAGATTTTTTAGATAAGAGATAAAAAGTACAAAAGATTTAGGACAAAAATTTATTTTCATCAACCCAATACCTTCTCTTCATTCTTACTTTGGTCAAGAGCATAGCTACTGACTTCAGTTGGACAAGGCAAATAACTAAGTACACCATCCAAAAGTGGTTGTACTCCCTGTAATCCAGCAAACATAAAAGATGAGGAATATAATCAACAGACTTCTGATAGTTGAACAAACAAGTAGTTTCAATAATTGTTTACTATATAGAATTCACCATTGAATGGACCCTAGTAATGCATATATTGTGTGTCGTTTTATTTAGGATGATAATTAATTATAAGATAGGACTAGGCAATATGAAATGATGAAGAGAACTCCAATTATGAAAATTACAAGCAACATCGCAAGCAGGCCAAATGAAGAGAAAATGGTAGTACATTCATCAAGTTGCCATAAAGACATGCAAGAAAAAGTTACTTGACAGGTCATGGTGTAATAATCTAACCAGCATCACCTTTGTATAAGAGCCGAACAACCATTTTTAATTTATTTTATTGGTAGGAACCAAACAACTATAGATAGAAAGAAAAAATCTCTAAGTACAAACAAATTAAATATACTGGCGTCTTTCTATAAAGATGACTATTACTGGTAGTATTCATTAAACTTCAATTTGGTCAGGATTTGTATTGCCCTATGTGATGAACCAACATATATTTTCTTGTTCTAGAAATTCTTCTTCATTCTAAGGAAGTAGTAGATCTAATTTCAAGATGAAGTGTCACACTTGTCAATTTTGACCATGCCTTTCAAAATCAATTTTACGATAATTGAAAAGAAAAAATCCTAAAAGAAGTCAAAAGGCAATTTAGAATAACGTGAACATGAGATTTGTGAACCCCTTGATGCAATTTGAAAGTTAACTTTAATTACCTAGATCTAGATGGTGATGTTATGATAGGTGTCATTCATCTAATTTTTACAGTCACAAAACAAGATGTTCAAGTGAACCACTACCTAACTTCGGAATTGACATTGGGAATTATAATAATACAATATCTAAGAAGGCAATGTAGAAATTGAGAATAGAAATAGAGTCACATCTGGATCCTTATCATATGATATGGATTAATAATATAATATTAAGATCCAGTTGATGATAATAAGATAAATGCCATACCTTTAAGATCCAGTTGATGGAATCATCAATGGTCCGTTTAAAGAACCTAAGAAATCCTAGCTACTAATGTTTACACTAGAACATCAAACAAAAAAGTCATAAGATATACTACCACAATAAAATTTACATTTTTTGATTAAGGGACAGAACTAGAGTATACTTACCGTTTTGGGTCCAAAATATGCCATTCGATTCATAATGTTACTCAGTGGATGTGAGTAAGCAACCCTTGCAACCTGTGCTTGCAACCTCGTCTGATAGACAAGACAGAGAAAAAAAACTTTGTTTTAGACACAAAAATCTTAAATTTGCCATTCAGAACAACAAGAAGACCGAAACTTTTCACTAACCCAGATTGTCATTATATCAAATACATAATAAAAAATCAAAAAACAGCACAAAGCTTTTCATTTACATAATCAAAACCCAATCTTTTTTTTTTTTTTTTTCATTTCTTTTCCTACAGTTCCACACGCCAAACCAAAAACTAAGAAAAAAAAAACATGAAATCAAATGCCGAGTTTCGGAGGAGTCACAGCGAACTCAGTGATGTACGGACTAGGAGGCTGTTGCTCATTTCTTATTATTGCTTTCTCTCTCACATAAAAACAAAGAGTCTGAAGAATTTGGCGCCAAGAAAGAAGTTACACAGAGAGAGAGAGAGATCAAGCAGAAAAAATCATGTGAGTGAGTGAGGGGTTTTGTTTTGGAAAGCCCAAAAATCCAGAGATTAACAGATCAATACAAAAACAAGCCAAAAAATCCAACCTAATGCAAAGAGAATCTGAGGGAGAAAAGAAAAAAAAGACCAACCTAATGCAAAGAAGAAGGTGAAGATCGCAAAGAAGATGTTCCCAATAATGGCAGACACAGCAAAATGGCAAGCTTCTCTAACCCTTTCAATGAAATTCCCGAAGAAGATGAAGAAAAAAGAGAGAGAGAGAGAGAGAGAGAGAGAGAGGACGGGGCGGCTGAATGAGAAAGAGATGCTAGGGTTTTTTTTTTTTTTTTTTTTTTTGAGAAAAAGATGCTAGGGTTTTAGTTTTAGACGTTTAGTTTTATATAAATTCAAAACAACGTCGTTTTGATAATAGAAACATAAAAAATGAAAAAAAAAAGCTGTTTTTAAAGATCGAAACTGGGACATGAAGCTGAATCACACACGTGCTTACCACTAAGGCAACATACATTTTATAAATGTGTTTTACATATAATAATATATATAATCTTTAAAATATATTATTATTATTATTATTATTAACAGTACAAATTAATAAAATAAATTAGATTAATTAATAAAAATATTTTTTAATAATTCAATTTAACAAAATTTAATTTAATTTAATACTTGAAACTAATTTAATATATTTTAATTAAATACTTCAAATTAATAAAATATAATTCCCCACTAAAAATTAGTAAAATATAATGTAATAGCTAAAAAGAAAATGTAAGATGAGATTCGAGGACCAACAATATTAAAATATAATTTAATATTTTAATTAGGTTGGACATATAAAACTCATTTGCCCATTAAAACCCATTTAACTAATTGCTTCTAACCCAAATCCAACCCAACCCAATTATTATGGGTAAATCCCAACCCACCCAATTACCCAATTATCAAAATTACCTAAATGTCCCTAAAGTGTAAATGATCAAAGTACTCTAAAATCTTAAAAAATGACCAAAATACTCTAAAACCTCAAAAATGACCAAAATAACCACGAAACCTAAAAAATGACCAAAGTAGCTCCAAAACCTAAAAAATTAACCAAAATACCCCTAAAACCTGAAAATTACAAAAATACTCCTGAAATCCAAAAAATGACCAAAATACCACAAAAACCTAAAAATTACCAAAATACCCCCGAAACCCATAATATGACCAAAATACTCTCTCTCACCTAAAATTACCAAAATACCCCCAAAAAAGACCAAAATACCCCAAAAACCTTAAAATGACCAAAATACCGCCCAAAACCAAAAAAAAAAATGACAAAAATACCCTGGAACCTAAAAATAACCAAAATACCCCTGAAACCTAAATATACGAAGATTTGTAAGCATGGCTATTAATCTTTGATCACCATGACAATTTGTAAGCATGAACAATATATGAAGATAATGTAATCTAACGGTCGATTTGTCAAAATTCACATCGAATTAAGAAATATAGAGTTGGGTTCAAGTTACACTTGATGTAACTCTAAAAAATGTTACACCAACCAATAACTTATTATTGAATTCATATTTTGAAAATCCAACCATTGGATTACATTTTTCTATATGTTCTTAACCTGCGTGCCAATTTTCATGTCAATCGGATGTAATTTACCATTTGATCTTTAAACTCATCTTTCATGCATTATTTTAAACTACAAAAACTTGAATTTAAACAATTGATTGATGACAAGGCTATTAATCTTTGATCACCTTGAAATTCTGTAAGCATGAAAAATATATGAAGATAATGTAAGCTAACGGTAGATTTGTCAAAATTCACATCGAATTAAGAAATATAGGGTTGAGTTGAAGTTACATTTGATGTAACTCTAAAAAATGTTATACTAACCAATAACTTATTGTTCAATTCATATTTTGAAAATCCAACTGTTAGATCACATTTTCTATATGTTCTTAACATGCATGACAATTTTCATGTCAATCGGATGTAATTTACCATTTGATCTTTAAACTCATCTTTATGCGTTATTTTAAACTACAAAAACTTAAATTTAAACAATTGATTGATGACATGGCTATTAATCTTTGATCACCATGAAATTTTGTAAGCATGAAAAATATATGAATATAATGTAATCTAACGGTAGATTTGTCAAAATTCATATCTAATTAAGAAATATAGGGCAGGGTTCAATTTACACGTGATGTAACTCTAAAAAATATTACATCAACCAATAACTTATTGTTGAATTCATATTTTAAAAATCCAACCGTTAGATCGCATTTTATATATGTTCTTAACATGCATGCCAATTTTCATGCCAATCGGATGTAATTTACCATTTGATCTTTAAACTCATCTTTATGCGTTATTTTAAACTACAAAAACTTGAATTTAAACAATTGATTGATGACATGGCTATTAATCTTTGATCACCATGAAATTTTGTAAGCATGAAAAATATATGAAGATAATGTAATCTAACGGTATATTTATCAAAATTCACATCGAATTAAGAAATATAGGGTTGGGTTCATATTACATATGGTGTAACTTTAAAAAATGTTACACCACCCAATAACTTATTATTGAATTCATATTTTTAAAATCCAACCGTTGGATTACCTTTTCTATATGTTATTAACATGCATGCCAATTTTCATGCCAATCGAATGTAATTTACCATTTGATCTTTAAACTCATCTTTATGCGTTATTTTAAACTACAAAAACTTGAATTTAAACAATTGATTGATGACATGACTATTAATTTTTGATCACCTTGAAATTTTGTAAACATGAAAAATATATGAATATAATGTAATCTAACGGTAGATTTGTCAAAATTCATATCGAATTAAGAAATATAGGGCAGGGTTCAATTTACCCGTGATGTAACTCTAAAAAAATGTTACACCAACCAATAACTTATTATTGAATTCATATTTTGAAAATTCAACCATTAGATCACATTTTATATATGTTCTTAACATGCATGCCAATTTTCATGCCAATCGGATGTAATTTACCATTTGATCTTTAAACTCATCTTTATGCGTTATTTTAAACTACAAAAACTTGAATTTAAACAATTGATTGATGACATGACTATTAATCTTTGATCACCATGAAATTTTGTAAGCATGAAAAATATATGAAAATAATGTAATCTAACGGTAGATTTGTCAAAATTCACATTGAATTAAGAAATATAGGGCTGGGTTCAATTTACACGTGATGTAACTCTAAAAAATGTTACACCAACCAATAACTTATTGTTGGATTCATATTTTGAAAATCCAATCGTTAGATCCCATTTTATATATGTTCTTAACATCCATGCCAATTTTCATGCCAATCGGATATAATTTACCATTTAATCATTAAACTCATATTTATGCGTTATTTTAAATAACAAAAACTTGAATTTAAACAATTGATTAATGACATGGTTATTAATCTTTGATTACCTTGAAATTTTTTAAACATGAAAAATATATAAATATAATGTAATCTAACAGTAGATTTGTCAAAATTCATATCGAATTAAGAAATATAGGGCAGGGTTCAATTTACATGTGATGTAACTCTAAAAAATGTTACACCAACCAATAACTTATTGTTGAATTCATATTTTGAAAATCCAACTGTTAGATCGCATTTTATATATGTTCTTAACATGCATGCCAATTTTCATGCCAATCGGATGTAATTTACCATTTGATCTTTAAACTCATCTTTATGCGTTATTTTAAACTACAAAAACTTGAATTTAAACAATTGATTGATGACACGGCTATTATCTTTGATCACCATGAAATTTTGTAAGCATGAAAAATATATGAAGATAATGTAATCTAACGGTAGATTTGTCAAAATTCACATTGAATGAAGAAATACAGAGTTGGGATCAATTTACACTTGATATAACTCTAAAAAATGTTACACCAACCAATAAATTATTGTTGAATTCGTATGTTGAAAATCCAACCATTGGATCACATTTTCTATATGTTCTTAACATGCATGCAAATTTTCATGCCAATCCGATATAATTTACAATTTGATCTTTAAACTCATCTTTTATGCGTTATTTTAGATTACAAAAACTTGAATTTAAACAATTGATTGATGACATGACTATTAATCTTTGATCACCATGAAATTTTGTAAGCATGAAAAATTTATGAAGATAATGTAATGTAACAGTAGATTTATCAAAATTCACATCGAATTAAGAAATATAGGGTTGGGTTCATATTACATATGGTGTAACTCTAAAAAATGTTACACCACCCAATAACTTATTATTGAATTCATATTTTTAAAATCCAACCGTTGGATTACATTTTCTATATGTTCTTAACATGCATACAAATTTTCATGCCAATCCGATATAATTTACAATTTGATCTTTAAACTCATCTTTTATGTGTTATTTTAAACTACGTAAACTTGAATTTAAACAATTGATTGATGACATGGCTATTAATCTTTGATCACCTTGAAAATTTTAAGCATGAAAAATATATGAAAATAATGTAATCTAACGGTAGATTTGTCAAAATTCACATTGAATTAAGAAATATAGGATTGGGTTCAATTTACACTTGATGTAACTCTAAAAAATGTTATATCAACCAATAACTTATTATAGAATTCATATTTTGAAAATCCAACCGTTGGATACATTTTCTATATGTTCTTAACATGCATGCCAATCGGATGTAATTTACCATTTAATTTTTAAGTGGGAAGGCGAAAAAAATAGTGGGAAATTTAAAGGTCTATTGCGGCGGTCCAACCCACCGCAAAAAGGAGTACATATTGCGGCGGGTCTCTGACCCGCCACTATATCTAAGCTTAGTGCCGCTAAAATATGTCTATTGCGGCAGGTCATTGGCCCGCCGCTGTAGTACGCCGCAAAATACTAGAACTATTGTGGCGGGCATATAGAACGCCGCAATAGATCTCATGTATAGCAGCGGGCCAAAAATGCGCCGCAATAGGCGACATATAGCGGCAGTTTTTGCACCCGCCGCAATAGCTCAGTTTTCTTGTAGTGAAGCTCATAATTGAGCATTTGCAAAACTAAATGCATTTATATATATATATAATTAATAAAGTTCAAATAATAATAGGAACAGAACCAGAATTTTGATTAAGGGGGGTTGGAATATGAATAATTTCTTTTTTAATGAAAATGCAAATTATTGTCCATTTGGCATTAACAAACTATCAACGTGCTAATATGCAATTAGAAAAATGCTAAAACTACTAGAAAATTTTTAACAAAAAATTTACAAATTGATATGATAATTAATGTAATTAGTGTCATTTCAACAAATAATAAATTAGTATTTATGTTAATTTTTGTAATTGATGATACATCAATTTATAAGACTTATGTAGTAAAATCTATATTATACTTAATATCACTCATTCAATTAGGAGAATGAATGAGAGTTGAGAGAGGGTAGAGAGCTCTTGACTAAGAGAGAATGGTTTAAAAACAAAAAATGAGTCAATTTCGTATGGTGGTAACCGTTTCAATTTGATTAAGGGAATAATATGTTTGGATATCAATCACATACCATTTCGGGTTTATTTATAACAATAGTTTGGTATAAACTTAATTTTTTTTTAAACTATTATATAATTTGTAAGACTTTTAAGAGTCTTTAAAAATGATATATCTTATCAATAAAAACAAATGATATAACCAATAATATATATATATATATATATATATATATATATATGCATAGATATATTGAAAAAAAAATAGATGCAAAAAGGTACAGGTTAAAAGCTTAGCACGTGTCCTGAAGGTGGTGGAATCAAAGCTATAAAAGACAATGTGTGAAGGGTTATAGAAATTACTTTCATCATTTATTACTCTCACATGAGCTAAGCAGATAAAACAAGAAATGAAAATTAAGGGAACCAAACCAGGTCAGTTGAACAAACAAAGAAACGGACAGAGAAGAAGACGAAGCAGAAGACAAAAAGAAGATGATAAAATTTTGAAGAAGGCAGCTCGGTAAGGGGTGGTCTGATGAATTTTTGTATACTAAAGGGTTTTTTTTTTCAAAGGTTGGGGTTGGGGGGGGGGGGGGGGGGGGGGGTGGCCCCCCTCAACCCCAAGATAGTTTTGTCTCTAAATAATAAGCTTGTTCTTTCATAGTTCTTTCAATGAAACTACCGTTACATGGGGAAAAAAAAAAAAGAAAAAAAAAAACTAATGTTTTGATTTGCAGCCAGAATGAGTCTTTCGGTTGAATATTGTAGGAAATGAAGTTTATTTGTAATATGGGCACTATTCAAACTTAATGACGAGAGAAGAATGATGTGATAAGGAGGAGAGAAAAAAAGTAATTTCGGCATTAATGTTGCCAAAATACCAAAAAAAAAAAAAATAACAAGTATTTCTGTAATTGTATTACTGAAATACTTTCCTCATGGCCCACAAAAATCTGCCCATTTCATTTTCTAACTGCTAGTTTCTTTTTGAAAAAATGGTGTTAATTTCAATTTCTAATTGTTAGTTTCTTTTTGAGAAAGGGGTAAAAATTAAGTTAAAAACCTTTTCGTCTAAGGTTCTATCACTAGTAATAAATAGAAGCAACTATTTGTTTTTTTTACCCTCTTTTACCCTTTTTCAGATGTCAAAAGTCAAAACTCAAAGATCAAAAAGAAACTAAAAGTAGAAAGAAATTGAAACTAATGGGCAACGGTCAAATTTAAGTGAGCCAGGGAAAGTATTTCGGTAATACAATTACCGAAATACTTGTCAATTTTTTTTTTTTTGTGGGTATTTTGGCAACACCAATAAAAAAAATTACTTTTTCTCTCTCCATCATTTCTCTCTCCTCTGTCCTATTTTTCTCAAAATTTCGGCAATGGTATTTCATTTTCCGAAATAAGTTTAAACGGTGCCCATATCACAAATAAACTTCATTTTCAACAATATTCAGCCAAAAGACCAATCATAACATTCTTTTGCTTTTGAAAATTGGTGTTAAGCATGTTCTTTTTTTACTGGCTGAAAGGAAATTAGGGTGAAGAGTGAGATTGAGATCATGTACAATACTCAGGTATTGCACCTGATACAATTACTATAAATGGTTAAAATTGATAGTTACAAAAAGAAACTTTCAATCTCAATCACTAATTCAAAAAAATTAAGAAAAAAATTTAAAAAAATAAAATGTAAAAGTTTAAAACGTAAAAATTGAAAAAAAAAAAATTGTGAGAAGATATGGGTGAATTGTATCTAGTGGGTATTGTACTGGATCCTACTCTAACAGCCCTCCCCTCTCTCGTTTAGTTACAGCCCTACCACATTGTTTTGTTTTTTTTTTTTTTTATGAGAAATAAAACATCATTGACTTGAAAAGGAGTACAACAAAAAACTCAAAAAGTTACAGAGCTCTAGGATTGGTCAAGTTGGATAAGATGCAGAACCATTGGAGGGCTACATCCTTTCCAGACTTGATCCAAAACATCACATTTCGCATACTGAGCAAGGGTATGAGCTACTGTGTTGTAATCCCTTTTCAAGTGACAAATTTTCCAGCTGCTAAAAGACTCAAGAAGGGAGCAAATGCCTTGATAAAGATGGCCTAAGCTGCCATTGAATTCCTTTGCCTGAATGTCTTGTACCACAGTGAGAGCATCTGATTCAAGGATTACATCAGTGAGCTCCATTTCCTTAGCAAGAAGAATTCCATGTTCAAGAGCAAGGATCTGTTTCCAGACTTGAGAATTGCCTTGGAAGTGGCTTACAAAGTGCTGCTATAGGCTCTCCCATGTTGTTCCTTATCACTACTCCTACCCCGAAGAATCTCGCATCTCCTGATGTAGCTCCATCCACATTAACTTTGTACACACCCGTGGGAGGAACTTCCCATCTGCTTGCTTCATCACTTTGGGAAAGACAACAAAAAGCAGCAGCTTCTCTGTAGTCAGATTTGATTGTATTAGCAGAAAACCATACCTGGTCAGGGGAGTGGCATGCATCATCAAAAACTTTTTGATTTCGATTATACCATATCGCCCAAGATGTTACAAAGAACATTTCAAGATCATTCATAGTTCCATAATTCAGAAATTGCATTGCTGTATTAGTGAAATCAAAATGACTTGCTGCCAGGTTTATAGGACACTCTTCCCACTTGTCCCAAACTTGTTTAGCTAGATCACATTGAAGAAAGACATGGGATATGGTTTCTGCCTCCTTCTCACAGATTGGGCACATTGGATTAATGTTCACCCCTCTTTTGCTAAGATTCAGTTTGGTAGGGAGATCGTTCATGCAAGCTCGCCATGCGAAAATTCTGATTTTTGCTGGAATCTTTAGATGCCACATTTTCCTCCAAAGAGGGGTTCTCAAGTCTCCAAATGAGCATTCTCCACCATCCTCGGCTTCCACCAAACTAAGGGCTATATAATAGGCGCTTTTAACAGTGAACTCCATTTTCCTATTGCCAATCCATATGAGCTTATCTTCTAGTAAATTATAACTCAAAGGAATATTCAGTATTGAGTCGGCCTCGAAAGGAAGGAAGACAGACCTGATTACATTAGCTTTCCATCTTTTAGAATAAGAGTCGATCAATGCCGAGACCATAGGAAAATCATTAATGGGCCTAGAGGGAGTTACTACCTTATAGGTTGAGGGGTTGGGAAGCCATTTGTCTTCCCAAATGTGAATTAGTCACCCATTTCCCACTCTCCAACGGGTGCCCTTTCTTATTACTTCCAATGCTTGAAAGATGCTACGCCAAGCATACGAAGGATTGCAGCCAAGTTTTGAATTGAGCACATCACCATGAGGGTAGTATCTTGCTTTGTAAATCCATGCAATTAGAGACTGAGGATTAGAGAGCAATCTCCAACCTTGCTTTGCTAGTATAGCAAGGTTAAAAGCTTGAAGGTTCCTAAAACCCATGCCTCCTTCTAATTTAGACTTGCAAAGCTTTTTCCAACTAACCCAAGCTATTTTTGATTCTTGATCTCTTTGCCCCCACCAAAACCTTCTCATCATACCTTCAATATCATCACAAAGACTCTTAGGAAGAAGGAAACAACTCATGGTGTAGGTGGGTATGGCTTGAGCTACTGCCTTTATGAGCACTTCTCTTCCCCCCATGGAAAGCAATTTTTCTTTCCAACCAGACAACTTCTTAGCAACTCTCTCCTTCACATCTGCAAACACCACTGTTTTGGATTTACTAATGATAGAAGGCAGCCCAAGGTACTTGTTATGTCTTGAGTCCTGCATCGGGCCCAATACTTCCAACACCTCAACTTTAAGCTCAGGTGGAGTGTTATGGCTAAAGAACACCGAAGACTTATCTGCATTGATTTTTTGTCCAGAGGCTGATTCATAGAGATCGAGGATGGCCATAAGCTTCTGACATTCTTGTGTGCTTGCCTTGCAGAAGAGAAGACTATCGTCAGCGTAGAATAAATGGGTGAACATGGGGCAGCCTCTATTTATGGTGATGCTACTAAGCATATTGTTTCTAGCTGCATCATTTATAAGAGATGAGAAACCATCTGCACAAAGAAGGAACAAGTAAGATGATAGGGGATCTCCTTGTCGGAGTCCCTTAGATGGGATAATGCACCCGTGGGCAACTCCATTAATCATAACAGAGTAAGTAACAGTTGTAATGCAGTGCATAATAAGGCTGACCCATCTTTCATGAAATCCCAATTTTTCCATTACTTTCTCTATGAAACCCCACTCAACTCTATCGTATGCTTTGCTTATGTCGAGCTTGACAGCCATGAAGCACTCTTTCCCCTCTCTTTTATGATCCAAGTAATGCATAAGCTCAAAGGCGACTAACACATTGTCAGTGATAAGCCGCTCGGAGAGGAAGGCACTCTGATTTTCAGTGATGATTTGAGGGAGAATGGTTTTGAGTCGATTAGCTAGGACCTTAGATATAAGCTTATAGATGACATTACTTAAACCTATAGGTCTAAAGTCTGTCATTTTGGTGGGGTTTTTACTTTTGGAATCAACATTATATTAGTCTTATTAATCTCAGCCATGGACATGTTAGAATTTAGAACATTCAACACCATGCATGTAACATCATTACCCACAATATTCCAATATTTTTGAAAGAAAATAATTGACATACCATCTGGTCCAGGGGATTGAGTGTTCATATTTAATTAGTATTTAATCATTTAATGCTTTGGTAACAGTGAGAAAGCACATAAAAGTCTTTGGAGGTTATTTTCTATTGTTCGAAAAAAACTATGTATACAAGTCAAAGATATATCAATCCAAAAAAAAAGTCAAAGATGTATATCAGTGTTATTTGATAACTGTAGTGATAGAATAGGAACTGATCGCATAATATGTTGTGATATGACTAATGGCTCTCACCCATTCACTTCTCCCTTCTTTTGTCTTTTATTTGTTTGATGATCCTGAAGTTAAATAAAAAATGGTGGTTTTTTGTAATATATAATTAATTTCTTTCATGTTTATACTAGCATTACTCAAGGATATGCGTGTAATCAGATTTGGAAAGTTTGATTTTGTAATTATCGATAGATACAGCTTGTGTTGAGTTTCTATCAAGCTTCAGTGGTAATTTTCGATAGAAAGGATTTTGTCGAGACTTCTATCGAGCTTTAATAAACAGTACTTCTTCACTTGTTTCTTGGTCAGACTTGCATGGCTTCAATACTTAACTTGAACACTTGTTTCTTGAAGTACTAAACCCATCCTAGATCTACCCAAATACAAGTAAAGTGTGTTTTGTCAAAGGATTAGCCAACTACATACAATATGTCCCTAACAATATCTCCCTTTGGCAATCCGTGAAAAAACCACAACAAACAAATGAATCATGAGAGGAGTCTTAAATCACTAAACTCATAATCACTTGTTAAAATACAAAACAAATCTAATCCTAACATAAACTCTTGAAAAACTTTGCAAGAAGAGAGTTCATGGCATGGTAGACTTTCACAACCTGTCTTTCTAAAACACTTAAATAAAACTCATCAACGCATCATGTGTAAAACAGAAATAAAGATTGCATACATAAAGAAACATGTGTATAAAGAGAGAAAATAAACAACACATGTAGAGATGGGTAAAGAAACATACATTATCATCATATATATGTAAAAAGTAAAATACAATGTATGTCAATAAATGGTCACAAGACCGGTATACAAGATGTAAAAGAAAGAAAAGAAAAGTACATAAGAACTTCACTACATCCCTCAAAAAGTATACACACTCCCCATATCAAAAATTTTCCTATACTAACTCTCCCCCTAAATTCAAGACTACTCTCATCCAAAACTACTTCCCCTTTTTGTCACGAATGACAAAGGGCAAGTCACTGAGAGGTCGTCATCTCGTCATCACCAGAAGAGCTAGCATCATCATCCTCATCAGCTGAAGCCTCTGAAGAAGGAGATGGAGAAGGAGCGAAACCACCAAGGCGACCTTGTTGGCGGGCAATGCGACCAATGTGAGTGTCCATCTGACACATCTCATCGGTGAGATAGTCAAGATGAGCATCCATCCTCTAAAGCTGCGCCATGATGGCCTCCAAGGTCACACTATTTGTGAAAGAAGAAGGAGCAGAGGTGGAAGGAGCCGAGAAGGAAGAAGGAACAATAGTAGTAGCAGGATCATCCGTCTCCACTCGTGGCCGCTTTGGTCAAAGCTGGGCCTCGTTCTGCCGAACAGAACCAGCGCTGATGGCACCCATGGTGGTGAAATAAGGAGAGTTAGGAATGGGGATGGAGAAGTGTCAGAGAATACGCGTGATAGCAGAAGGGAAAATGAGCTTATCACGTGTAGCCGTATCCAAATACACATTAAGAATAGATGTGATGAAATGAGAAGGGAAGTCGATAGAGAGGTTCTCATGAAAAGATAAAAGAAAACAAGCACAAGGCTCAATAATAGAGTTATAGTGTGATAAAGGAGTAAGAGTAAATGTCATCACCATGTTAAGGAATCTCGAGCCTTTTGCGAAGCTCGAGCATGGGGTGTTTAGCTTACCATCCCATGTGGAAGGTGTCTCTCAGAAGTAAGACAGAAGCTCGTCTCTGGACACAGTTCAAAGGCGCTCACAACCAAGGTAGTTAGGATGCGCTACCCGCGGAACGTATAGTACCTCGGATATAAGATTCGGGGTAACTACGATACGTGTACCTCGGAATGTCGTGGTAAATTGAGGTACAGAGGTATCGATACCGTGTATATTGGATGTATAAACACGATGGGACACCTCATGGGCCTCTCAAGAAAAGATTCCCACCCCCGAGTCCGAATGACAACGGGGAGAGGAGTGTTGGCAAATCCGACAGGATAACATGGCGCTTCGGATGAACGCCACGTTTTTGGAAGTTTTCCGAGAAGTCCTTTTGGGCCTTCTCATCACGTAACCGAACGTGGAGGGGAGGAAGAAGATGGCCCGAAACCTTGAAGAGGATTCCGAGCCGGCGTGGATTTATGTGCTTTGGGTGCCACAGTGCAGTCTATCCGAGAGAGAGAGAAAAAAACACAATCACAACACAGAAACAAAGAATAGAAAGAAAACGAAACAACATATGCATGAACATGTGACGTGCAAAATTTAAGAGCATCATGGGTAAAAACCCAATCCAAACCTACCAGTATACAATCAACAATAATCAATCACACATCCAAAATGCATGAAACATTGTTATAATGTAATGAGAATGCAATGCATGAGCATATAACACTAAAACAATAACACCCAACCCAAAAATTTCACAAAAATATCAAAAATCCCAAAAATTTTCAAAAACCCCAAAACCTAGGTCTAAAATGCATGAAAAATGAAAAATGAGGGTTTAAGAACACTTACCAAGTGATTGAGGCTTGATCTAGGCCAAAAATCACGTGGGTAGAGAGATTGGAGTGAAAGAAATGTGTTTGAAGCAAGAGAGAAAGATTTTCTGTCGAGAGAGAATGAGAAAAGTGAGATCTGATTCGCGCCTCAGCTATATATAGAAAACGTAGCTCGATGGATTGAAGTTTCTGTTAAGGATCTGTCAAGCGCTAAATCTCGACAGAAATGAATCTCTCGAGCAGACAGAGTAAGGAATTTTGGCTCAATGGATTGAAGAAGTTGTTGAGATTTTATCGAGAAGAAACCTAGAAATCTCAATGGATCGAGAAGCTGTCGAGAAGCTATTGAGTAGACAAAAAGCAAAGAAATTTCTTCAATGGACCTGTCAAGAAGCTGTCGAGCTTGAAGAAAAGGAGTTTCTCGACAGAGAAAAACACATAAAGATGAATGCAACAAGCAAGCTACTCAACCAAAGATCCAAACAACATATTAAGCTCTCAAAACATCTCTCAACAAATATGCAAAGCATTCATAGATCCAAAACACACACACACACACTAAACAATTCTAACCAATTTTATATTTCAAAAACAAGTTAAGACAGTTTAGTAAGCATATATTAACATATGTATTCCTTGTGATGGCCAAATCACATTGTACCTGCACATGTATCAAAAGTAGTAAAGAATTTGCGTGTTGTGTGTGAAAACATAGCAAGAGTGCATAAGTGTCTCATATTATGACGATTTGAGATATGAGAAAATAAAATACACTCACACATAATCATAATTGCTTGATGGGGACTATCACCTTTGAGGTATATCCTATAACTCCCACATCTCCTAGAAACACCCTTGCAATCATATTTAAAAGCATTTTGATTCTTTTTGCTTTTATTTTTCTTTGCATAATTTTCTTTTTGAGCATATCATGCATGGGTATATAAAAGAAAGGAAAAAAATACCCATTTGTGTAAGCTAAAACATCCCAATTTTGCTGTGCCTAAGCACACAGATGTTATTCATGATTGACAGGCTTTAGTGATAAGATGGTTATTTATGCCTTTCTCTTAGGATTTTTTAGTCATTCCCGTCAAAAAGAGAGATATGAGTATGAGATATAAAAGACAATCTTTATGGTACTCATCACAAGCACGAGCCACAAAGCTCACTTGCTTAGTTGTGCATTGAGATGCTCATCTAAGCTACAAATGATACAAAGTTTAGAAAACTTTGCTTCAATGGATATCCAAGGTACACAAGTACCAATATACACAAATACACACTGTTTTTGTATTTTTCTGATTCACTCAAAACAAGAAAGCAAAACAAGTAATGCATAAACAAAAAGGGGGGAGAGAGAAAAAGTGACTGAATCACTTTGAGCTTTTTTCTTCCACACATTGGAAGAACTTTTCCTTTGAGCGAACCTTTGATCCTGAGGAGAGGGGGAAGAATTGAAACCGTTCAAGTTCAAAAGGAACATGATGGCTTTAAGAAGATCTCCTAGAGTAGTAAGAGAGGATGGAAACTAATTCTGGTTTCCAAAGGAGAGCATACTATTGCTTTGTTGAGTGGCTAAGCACTTATAACAATTTGAACGAGTCTGCCCTGAAGCTCCGTAATGATAACAGAAATGCGGCTTCTTTTGTTGAGACTTTTTGTTGTTTTCCTTCTTTGTCCTAGGGTTTTTAGTCTCTTTCTTTTCAACCTTAGGAGGTACTCCTAGAATAGATTTGTCTTTATCTAAGTTCTCACTAGCTATTTTAGTTTTAGCTTCATCATTCTTAGAATTAACATTATCAGCAGGTGAGACAAACACAGTTGTACTAGATGAGGCAATATTAGGAGAAGGGAAATCATACCCTAAACCGGTTTTGTCAAAAGTAGCTTCTGAAAGCTTAGCATCTCATTGAGATTTGCACTAGAAGTCCTTTCCAATTAAGCTTTGACTTGAAAAAACTCCGCTTCAAGTTTCTTGGTCCTTTCAGTCAAGAAATTCTCAAACCGCAGTGCTCCAATGGTTTGATTGGCTTCATCAACCTTGGTAGATAGCTCCTCTCGATCTAGCTCAACATCACTCAACTTCTTGGTGGCCAGCCTGTAGAGTTTCTCATGCTTCTCGGAAACCTTGTACAACTTAGCATAGGCTGTATGGATATCATCTTGTTCATCCATTTTCTCAAATTTGGATTGCACCATGTCCTATTCTTCATCCACTGCTTCTACGATCCCCAGTAGCATCCACTGTGGTAGTAAAAGCACTTAAAATTCCCTCATCATCACTGTCTTTTGATTCAGTCTCAGGCTCGGTGTTACTCAAGGTAGCAGCAAGAGCCTTGCTTTTCCCAATTGAATTGAGATATGTTGGACATTCTTGTTTTGTGTGTCCAACGCCATGACATCTGAAGCACTTTGGTCTAGAGGGAACAGTATACTTACCGTCATCCTTAGCTTCCTTCTTCCCTCTATCTTGACTTTTAAACTGTGAAGAATTGGATTGCTTACGATCCTTATCAAAACCTTTCATATTAGCATTTTTCATGAACTTCTTGAATTGCCTAGTGATGTAGGACTTCATTTTGGAATCTTCATCATCTGAAGACTCACCAGACTCATTACTCTTGGCCTTCAATGCCAATACTTTTACTTTTGCTTCCTTTCCCAACTCTAATCAAACCTAATTCATAGGTTTGCAAGTTGCCAATCAGCTTCGCCAAGGAAATTTTGTCAATGTCCTTTGATTCTTCAGTGACAGTGATCTTGGCATGAAATCTCTCAAGCAGGAATCTGAGCACCTTTCATACAATCTTGGGTTCGGGAATTTGTTCTTCAAGATTGAAGGCTGAGTTTACTATGTCTTTCAGCTTAGCATAGAACTCATCAAATGTCTCATCCTTCTCCATCTTTATCTCCTCAAAGCTAGTAGTAAGCCTTTGGAGCTTTGAATCCTTGACAACCTTAGTCCTTTCATAGGTTGTCTGGAGAATGGTCCACACTTCCTTAGCAGTTTCAATTAAGGATATCTTCTTGAACTCCTTATTAGTCACCGCACTGAACAGGGCATTCAATGCTCTGCTGTTGAAGTTTATCGCTTTGATCTTAGCCTCATCCCAATCAGCTGGCGCTTCCTTTGGCTTCACCCAGTCGATTTCCACAACTTACCAGACCTTCTCATCTAAAGACTGCAAGAAAGCTCTCATGCGTACTTTCCAGTATGCATAGTTAGTTCTATCAAATAAATGAGGTATAATAAAAGACTATCCTCTATCCATGACAAACAAGGGTCAATGGATCACACAGCAAAGATTAAACCTAATCAGAGTGCGTCTGCTCTGATACCACTTATTGGGTTAAAATGAATTGACCCCTTTGCAAATTAATTAATTACCAAAGTTAATTAATTAGTCAAATTACATGCAATAGCGTAGTAGCACAAACAAATCACCAAATAATTAAATGCAGCAGAAAGTAAATTTGACACATGTGATTTGTTTACAAATGGAAAAAACCACCGAGGCAAAATCTTTCGGGGTGAATTTAAGGTCACAACTCCCAAGAATTCACTATTATCAATCACAAGCGGTTACAAGTATAAGGAATCTTTCCAAACCCTTTGGCCTATCCCGAAATACCAACTTACAGTTGAACCCCTACCCCAATATCTAATTGGACTTGTATTGTAGCGGCAATCTCTCCGTTCAATGCACGAATCCTAGTACGTGACTAACTAATGATGCACGGATCCCAGTTCATGACTAACACACCAACTTAAGGAAGATTGTTGGCTGCAAAGTTCTTCAATTCATCAACAATAAAGATCAGGAAACTCCTTGATCACAAAACCCTTGGCGTAAAGATGCAATAGCTTCTACAAAGAATATGATGAATTAGAGCAATTTCTGTCTCCGGTCACATAACGCATGAATTATTCTTTTGCATCACCTTGCATCCTGTATGACGACTCTTAAAATAATTCTTATATATGTCTAGGGTTGTGAGAAAAGAAGTCCTACACAATTACTCAATATTATGCATGTAATCAGATTTGAAAGTTTGATTTCGTAATTCTCGACAGATATAGCTTCTGTCGAGTTTCAACAGTAATTCTTAATAGAAATGATTCTGTCGAGACTCCTGTCGAGTTTTAATGAACAACATTTTTTCACTTGTTTATTGGTTAGACTTGCATGGGTTCAATACTTAATTTGAACACTTATTTCTTGAAGTACTAAACTGATCTTAGATCTACTCAAATACAAATAAAATACGTTTTGTCAAAAGATTAGCCAACTACATTCCATATGTCTCTAACAATATAGATGCTATTATGGTAGGTGTTTTATAAAATAAATTGTTAAAATGAACAAAGTTATTTTTTAAAGAATCCGGTTAATGTGTGCCCTTAAGCCATCTACTTTTGGAAATATTTTCTCGAGAATTGAAAAAGTTGTCAATACTTTTTCAATTTCTGAAAAAAAAAATTTCCATAAATAAAAATTAATGCGTGCCCTTAGGGCACACATTAACCAAATCCTTTTTTAAATTACTAAAAATTATAATTTTTAATAATTTTTAACCCTCTTGCAATGCTCTTACTCAAAAAGAACCTTTAAGACACACATTAATCAAATCTTTTTTTAAATTACTAAAAATTATAATTTTTAATAATTTTTAACCCTCTTGCAGTGCTCTTACTCAAAAAGAACATTGTGGTCACCCAATACCAATTCTAATTCGATGGCGCATCGAAAGCTGTTCCGAAATGTCAAAAAACTCTGTTTAACTCTCTTTATACTCCTCAAAAAAAAAAAAAAAAAAAAAAAAAAAAAAAAAAACTGTCTTTATACTTTTCAGTCTTTTACCCTTTTTACCTTCAGCGTGATTGTAGTACAACAATTTTCCAAAAGCAAAAGACTTTTGTCGGTGGAAATGACTAGCTCATAATTGAACATTTGACAAAACCGAGAGAAAAAAACTGAGAAACTTATGTAATCCAGAGCACCCAGTTTTGTTGGAAGCTCAAGAACTGCGCTTTTGCCTTGCTCAGTTGCTGCCTACTAGAACAGTCTTTTGTTTTTGAAAATTGGTGCTAAGCGTGTCCGTTTTTGACTGGCTGAGAGAGGAAATTATTCTTTTCTGAGTGAGAGACTGAGTGGGCGAGACGAAGACTGGCAATGGTTTTTAAGCGTGTCGGTGAGTTTGGTAGAGTTGTTAAACCATTCATTTTCAGTTTTTAAACAATTTTACATATTTTTTCATACATTTTTTCACCTACATATTTTTTAAAAAACTATAAATAACATTAATCAAAATTCTCTACCAAACGGGTTCAAGTGTCATTTGGTAAGAGATTTCTAATAACGTTGTTTAAGTTTTGTAAAAATAGGTATAAATAAAAAAAATGTATGATGGTATTTAAACAACTTTTAAATACTGTCACCAAACAGGTCTAATATTGGCCAACGCCATATTGTTCCATTCCTTTTTGTGCATCTTTTAGTTATAAAGTGCTACTACTATTGTGATTATAATTTTTCTTTTAACGATTTCCATGTTAATTAATTAGATAGAAATCTATTTTATGCATTTACTATCCAGATCAAATATAATGATATTTTCTTCAAATTCAGTTATTTTCATGCATGCACGGGTTAGGAACCAATAAAACATGAAAATTGTTAACGAAGTCACTCTATATATTACTAATTTACTATATAGTTGCTCAAGAACCATTTAACAACACAGGAGGTGGAGTAATCAACAACAATGGATGAAAGTTTGGACTAAAATCTAATTATAAACAAGAGTTATGTCTTATTTCCTTAACTATGTAAAACTAAATAGAATGAGTTACGAAACCGCGTCATTCATGTTAAAAGTTTCTTATCAATTGCCTTAGCCTTGCGAGACAAGCTCGGGACTAGTAGTGACGCATGCAGCTGGTCTATAAAAAGGGATGTAAATGCAATAGAGCGAAACATGCAGAGAGTGAAATTAAGCTGTGTGAAAGGAAAAAAAAAAAAACAGTAACTTGTTCCGAGCGGAGATCTCGTTGGAATTTGGTTTCACTGAGTTTTCTAGAGAGGTATAATTATATTTTTCATATTTATTGTGAACTTAAGTTTTGAACATAAACTTAGGGCATTACATTCTCTATTTTATTATAGTAGATTGGTTCCTCTAAGTTATAAGGTTTTCCACGTAATGTGTTCTTGTGTGATTAACTTAATTGGTGCTTGCGTGATTTTTTTTTTTAGCTTCGGGTTATGTTTAAATTTTATTCACATGTAGATGGAGATTTATCCTATCAAATTTATGACAGATATCCTCTTTGTGAAGTGGCTAAAAATTTTCATAATTAACCATATTGCATAAACAAATTAACAAAACCAAGATATACTTGGTGTCCGAACTCCTCTATACATTGCGGCCCTCAAGCCATAAAAAAATTGTCATATTCATTGACCACATTGTTCTCATTTTTACAGGATTTAGAAGAGGTGATTGGTAGATACCTGTGCTTTCAAACCATGTTTTCTCTCAAAGAGTTGCTTCCATCATTGCTCTCAGCTGCTTTTGTGATGCTAGTAAGTTCCGTAGTAAAAGAACTCATACCTCCTGTAATCCGCGATTATCTCTTCGCCATCTTTAGGCGTCGATTCACTTTCATTATTAAAGAGAAATGTGATCTCGATAGAAATGAAATCTTTGAAGCTGCCACAACCTACCTACGTACCAAGGTTACTAGTGATTCAACAAAATGTCTCGAAGCAAGCAAAACCATTAGGCAAAAGAAACCAACCTTTGATATTGCAATGGGTCAAGAGGTTCTTGATCGCTTTGGAAACATTGAGCTCAAATGGAAGCTTATGGAAAAAGGAGATCTCACTAAGCAAAATCGTCAGGTATTTTTTGAGCTTTCCTTTGAGAAAAAATTCGAAGAGATTGTGCGAGAGTCTTATTTTCCTGAAATAATAAGACGTTCTGAGACTATAAAAAAAGAAGAGATGGTAAAGCTTTATAGCCGTGAATCTGGCTGTCTTGATGGTGGTGCATGGAGGTCTGTTAATCTTGAACATCCAGCTACATTTGAGAAGCTGGCAATGGAACCAGAGCTGAAGAAGATGGTCAAGGATGATTTGGACAGGTTTGTTAGAAGGAAGGAGTTGTATAAGAAAGTTGGCAAGGCATGGAAGCGAGGGTATTTGATTTATGGCCCTCCGGGTACCGGTAAATCAAGCTTGATTGCTGCCATGGCTAATTATCTCAAGTATAATATCTATGATTTGAACCTTTCCGGTAGGTTGTCTGATTTGCAGTTGAGAAAAATTTTGCTTTCTACATCTAATCGTTCAATACTGGTAATTGAGGATATAGATCAAGCTGCTGCAGAGTTGAATGATCGAGAGCGACGTGATGAGTTGGTTAGCATTTTTTATTCTTATAAAAACTAGTTTACAATTACTCCAATATATTTATTGGCTCCATACATATCCCAACAATACACACTTATTCAATTAAATTCATGTAAGAATCACATTGTCTAATAATTATACACTTTGGTCAGTTTTTGTGTGATTCTTACATGGATTTAATTGAATGATATATAAATTTAAAAAAAATAAAAATAAAAAGAGTTCTTACATTGAATGTTTATTAGATCGAAATGGACTATAAATGATTTCACTGAGTTTCAATTATAACCTTTTTTTTAATAGGAAAAAGTGTTATAATTGAAATTTCTCTTAATCAATTGAATAGATTTTTTTGGAGTATAATGCAAATATAAGTAGCACTTTACTTTTGACAATATCTCTATCCAGCTATATAATTGATTGCCACTCATTTTACTTTGTTGATTTAGATATCAGTTTTAGGACCTATTATTCATTTTTCAATGACAAAATAAGTATGCGAGTTTGTTTTTGTTAGATTTGACTATAATTTTTATGAGATATTTAGTTCAATGAGTCTAGATAGTTTCTGCCCTGGAAGAAAAATTTTCCTACCATTAGATACATGTACCATCCGGTTTGAGTTTGAGAATTAGTATGTTTCCACACACACACACACACACACACACACACACACACACACACAAAAATATTGGTAAAAAGATTGCCTTCTAATTATCTCTCTTAAATCTCATGGAAATTAGAGTTAGTGTATTGACTATGTCAACAACCACGACCACTATGACACTACCGATGCAATGACATTATCTTATGATTTCATCTACCAATATTTACGTTCATGTTATTTTTTCAGTTCACACTATCGGGATTATTGAACATCATAGATGGATTATGGTCGAGCTGTGGAGATGAGCGAATTATTGTGTTCACCACCAATCATAAGGATCGGCTTGATCCTGCTTTGTTGCGCCCAGGGCGCATGGACTTGCACGTGCACATGTCATATTGCACCATGGATGGGTTCAAGCTGTTGACTTCTAATTATCTGGATATCAATGGTGACCACCAACTCTATAGAGAGATTGAAGGATTGTTGGAGAATGTAGAGGTTACCCCAGCTGAAATTGCAGAGGAACTTTTGAAGAGTAGTGGTAATAGTGATGATGTTGTTCTCGCAGGACTTGTCAAATTTTTCAAGCAAAAGAAACTTGAGAAAGCAAAGGTTGCAAAGGTAAAGGAACTTTTGAAGAGTGGTAATACAGATTTTGATGTTAAAGGATTTGTGAAATTTCTCAAGCAGAAAAAACTTGAGAATGCAAAGGCTGCAGAGGCATGGCAACTTTTCTGTGATGATATTGATGTTGATGTTGATGAAGGACTTGTCAAACTTTTAAAGCGAAAATATTTTGACTATTCACAACTTAGGTAATTTCAAAAGAGATGGTTCGTGTTCTCAAGGAATTAGTAATGTTCCCAAGCCATTCTAGAACTTGTCAAATCGCATTTAAGCTTTTCATCTGGGTGACCATGAGAGACTCCCTGCTGGTGGTGATCCTTATTTGTTCCTCTCCTCATTTCTGAGATTTTGTTCTCTTTGTGAAATAATATGTATTGTATCAATGTGCGGGTGTGCACTGCTGTGAATCTGATTATGTACTTATGCAAATTGTGAGACTATGTGTGTAAGATGTTGGTGATTTAGAAAAGAATTACTAGTTTGTTGAATGGATATTTTGCATTACGCTTTTTATGTGTTCTGCTTTTTGCCTCTGATCACTTTACTTTTATCGCTGGTAATGTTTGACTCTCACTCTTTTTATGTGTAACAGCCCTCCCCTCTCTCATTTAGTTACAGCCCTACCTCCATTGAATGTTCATATTTAATTAGTATTTAATCATTTAATGCTTTGGTGAGAAAGCATATAAAAATGTCTTTGGAGATTATTTTATGTTCTTTGAAAAAAACTACGCAAGTCAAAAGATGTATATCAGTGTTACTTATTTGATTACAGTACTGTGAGAGAATAGGAACTGATCGCATAATATGTTGTAATATGACTCTCACCCTTTCACTTCTCCCTTTTTTTGTCTTCTATTTGTTTGAGGATCCTGAAGTTAAAAAAAAAATGGTGGTTTTTCTTTTTTTTTTTATAAATAACTTAATTTCTTTCATGTTTACACTAGCATTACTCAAATTTGTAAAGTAAGATTAGAAATCAAATTCTTTTTGTCTGTAGACTTTACAGTAACAATGGATGTCATGTCAAAAAGGGCAACACATGCCACTTCTTTTTCAATGTTCCATTTGGATTATACTTTTTGGAAGTGCACTTCACTAATGAAATGTATACCTTCAATTCCTAGAGTTCATATTGGGAACAAGGGAGACAACCAAATGCGAATGCTAATCTAATATTGTTTCTGAAAACAAAGCAATGGATGAAGGATAACATTAATGGGGCAATATGCCTCTCCTGTTGCCATGCTCGATCAACGCATGTTGAAACTGATTTTCACTTTAGTTTGAGTTATGATAGCCTATAAATCTCTTATCATCTTTTTCTTTTCTTCTTTTCTTGGGTTCAGTTGGGATCAATTAGCAAACATTTTTTTCCAAGTGCTTATCTTTGTCCAGATTTGTTCTTTTACAAATTAAACCAAGATCAATGTTGTTCCAATACAGTTGTCTTGAAGGATAATGACTATTAAATAATGCAAAATAATAAGAAATTGCAACCATGATAGCTCTTGTGGTCGCTATTTGGCTTTTGTATAGATTAGATGCCTAGAATAGATATAGATGTTGCTATAGTATTTGTTGAAATTCTTGAGACAATGAATGCAATAGTTTTTTGAAAAGAAAGGTGAATGATCTCCAAAGTACATTAGAGTGGAGAATGTATTAATTTATATGTAAATATTCATTAAAAAAATGAGGTTAGTTATTTGTAATATGAAGTTGTATAGATTTGTAGCAAAACTAAATATAGATTTTGCCTTCGAGCCTGTTAAACTGACAAAGGTTAGAATCCTTTGCATATAGTTTTCCCATTGTTTTAAATTTTCAAAAAGTATATATATATATATATATATATATATATATTGTCTTCATTTTCATTACCTACACTTCTTTCTCTTTTAGTTTATTCTTGTCCGGCTAATTAGGCTCTTATGAAATTTGATCAACTTTAAACTCATATTTCATGTTTATTAGAATTTAGAGGTGTGTGTTTAAAAAGAATAGATGGGATTCTAGAATGATGTTTAGGTAAAGTTTTGAAAATCCTTTATTTTTTATGATGGCATAATAGTGTTTTGGGTCTAACTATGGTGGATAGGATGTTTAATCCTAAGGAGTCACAATTATCAGACCTTGCAAGTATCAAACTGGCCTAAGTTCAACTTTTGGCCTTTTTCTAAAAGCCTTTCTAAGTATTTAGATTTATCTAGATTAATTTGTCTTTAATGCAATCACACATTTGTTTTATCTCTATTACTATAAATATATGTGATTTTAAATTTATGGTTTTGTTAACACGAGCCGGCCAGTAGTTGTTAATGAACCAGCTTTAGGCCCCATTTGCAGAGGAAATTGGTGGAGATTCACTTTTCAAATGCAATTTATTTTAGCTGTGAAGCTTGGTTTCTCTAATAAGTATATGACAAAAATGCCCTTTTAACACACCTTTAACACATTTCTCTCCATTTCACTTTTTATTTCCCACCCAATTTATCAATATTTTACTCATCATCTCCTTTCACTTTACCAATACCAAACTCACTTTCTTTCACTTTACCATTATCAAACACACTTCAAAAAAAAAAAAAAAAAGATGAAGAAAAGTTCAAATGTTCAATGAAGGATTTAGCAATTATTTTGCAAGGTACAATAATTTTATTTTATTAAATTCATATTTATTTTTTAAAATATATTTGAATGAGGTTAATCTTAGGCTCTGTTTGGATGGAGGGGTGGAAAAGTGAGAGGATGGAAAATTGTGGGAGGATAGAAAATATTTAGTTTTCCCTCTTATGTGTTTGGTTGAAGGGGTGGAAAAGTGAGAGGGTGAAAAACTCTTTTGTTTGGTTAGAAAGAAAAATGGAAGGATGGAAAATGTAATTTATATAAATTGACTATTATACCCTTAGTACATAATATGTAAAAAATAGATTTATTTGTACTCATTAAATAATATAAAATTTACCACATCATATATATAAATTTATATTATTATTTTTATTATTATAATGTGAAAATTAAAATAGTGTACATATAAATTTTTATTATTATAATTCTACACTTGTTATGCAATAGCCATTAGAGAAAGGGCTAAGCAATGGGTATAGCGAGTTGGAGAAATGCAGGTTCGGGCTCTAGAGAGGTTTGTTGTTACTCATATTTTACAAGAGATAATATCAGAATGTTGATGTGAAACGAAAGTTTTATATACTTTTGCTACTTTTTTTTTTTTTTTTTTTTTTAATGAAAGAAAGTTTTATGTGTTTTGAAATTGATGATAACAACTTCACAGAGATGGAACGCTCTCTCTCTCTCGCGAGGAGAAGAAGGAACTTGTACGTAGCACAAAAAAAGTAAAAAATGTGAGTCATGCTGGCTTCGGAGAAGGCCATAGCTCTGGCCCAGCTTCACCAAACCGGGATGGTGTACAGTGGAATCTTAATACGTCGTTCAGGGATAAGCTTTTGGGAAAGATTCCTGGGGTGTTCGCACAAGCTTTTAGTTTCGAGGACAGAATGGATGATGATACTAAGTCGGATGGGGAGGTGGAAACGCTCTGGCAAGGCCTTTTAGCTGTCAAAATCCCCAGGGAACTCAAACAAAGAATCCGTAAGCCGTGGGCAAACGCTTTTATCGTGAAAGTTTACAGTCGGAGTGTGGGGCTAAATTTCATTCAAGCTACGCTACTGGCTCTATGGAAACCGGCAGGGAGGTTAGATTGTGTGGATTTGGGTCATGGGTTCTTCCTCACAAGGTTGTCTTTAGGTGAAGATTATGAAAATGTTTTGAGGAAAGGACCGTGGTTCATCGGGGATTTTTTTCTCTCTATTAGACCATGGGAACCGTATTTTAAGCCTGCTCTAGCAAGTGTATCTTCCATTGCTGTTTGGATTAGACTAAATGAGCTACCCATTGAATACTACAATGCAGAGGCACTGCAACTCATTGGGAAAGCCATTGGAAATGTCCTTCGAGTAGACACTTTTATAGCGTCGGAAACTAGAGGACGGTTTGCAAGGTTGTGTGTGCAAGTAGATGTGGAGAAACCTCTAGCAACTGCGATCATGATAGGGAAGCTTGAACAACATATTTGTTATGAGGGAATTCAAAAAATGTGTTTTGAGTGTGGCCGTTTAGGACATAGAAAGGAGCATTGCCCTCATATTATCCGGCAAGGACCGTCGAACTTGGAGGCCGGAGTGAAGGAGGCGGGCGAGACGTGTGTTAACTCACGATCTACGCATGTCTCTGACAGAGCAAGGTGCGTGGAGGGGACCAGTGGTGTGATACGTGATGCTGAACAAAGTACTAGGCAGGTGGATGTGCATGAGGATGTGTACGGGCCTTGGATTGTAGTAGAGCGTAGAAAAAATGGTACTAAGCCGTTAAGGAGTGGTGGGACATCGCCTCGGCAAAGTAGTGGTATGAATATTAGAACTAAAGAATACGTGGAAAAAGGAAGTTTGGATCGGGCTGCTGTGTTGGATGGTTTTAATAGAGAGTCTAAAAGAAAGTTGTCTCCTCAAAGATTTGTGGATAAAGCCCAGATTGCCTCAGTGGTCCAAAGCATTAGGCAGGAGGGTAAGTCCCAGGCCCAACAAAGCCCAACTTTGATGTTGAATAGAAGTGATTCAAGTCGTACTCTAGATCGGTCCAATTTCTCCCAAAACTCTCAGAGACTTACATCAGTTAAAGGAAAGAAAGGGGCAGCTCGTAAAAAAACCAACAATGACGATCAAGGCAGCGCCGTTGGGGTGCAGAGCTCAAAACGCACCGGCTTCAATCAAACTCAGGTGAGTACCGGTTTGGTTGGGGATGATGGGCAACGTGGAAGTGGTGATGGGAATTTCCGGTTCGGTGGTGTGGGTGGCGATGAGGTTGTTTGTTTCACTACCGGCGTGGGGTCTTCAAGGGGAGTCTCGGAAGAAATGGATTATTGTTCTGGCCGAGGTGCGAGCAAGGCTGATCAAAATCTTGGGGTTTCATCAGCTCCTAAAACTCAAGGAAGTATGGTGGGTAAGCAGATCGAAGTGGGAGCAAGCGCTGAACACAGGGAGGTGCCTCCTGACGAAGATACCAAAGTCAAGGAAGACACACAAACGGTTGGGGGAGTTTCTGCCCCAGATATTTCAAGCCTCTGTGCTATGGAAGATTGTGAGACGGAGGGGATGGAGTTTGAAGCAAGAGGCGCTATTGAGAAGTCTCAGTGTTAAATTTGCTCTTTTCTTTATCAATAGTTTTTATTATGAATGTTATCATTTGGAATTGCAGAGGTGCTTTGAAGCCCTCTTTTAAGAAGCGTGTGGGTGAGTTGGTGCAGAGCCATAATCCAGCTATTCTGGTTGTCATGGAAACTCGTGTTGGGGGAGCTAGAGCTAGGGAGATCACAGATGCGTTGCCTTTTGATGGAGCCTTCCATACCGAAACTATTGGTTATGCAGGAAGGTTGTGGATTTTGTGGAATGCTGATAGGGTTGATTTGCTGTGCTATCAAGTACTGAACAGGAAATTCATGTGGAAGTAAAGGTACGTTTCGCAAACAATAGCTGGTTATTATCTGCTGTGTATGCTAGTCCTAGATGTGCCGAAAGGCAAATTTTGTGGAAAAATCTGATGGGTGTTGCTGAATTGCACAATTTGCCCTGGGTGATAGCAGGAGATTTTAATGAACCCCTTCTTAGAGGGGATAAATTTGGGGGCAGATCTGTGAGTGTCAATAGGTCTTTACTATTTAAGGAGTGTTTGGATAGGTGTAATATGATGGATATTGGTTTTGTGGGACCGCGGTTCACGTGGACTAATAGAAGAGAGATACAAGCTTTGATTCAAGAAAGAATTGATAGATTTTTTGTGAACCCGAGTTGGTGTGTGGTTTACCCAAATGCTAGAGTTACCCATTTGACTCGGTGCCACTCGGACCATTGTCCAGTGCTCTTGGAGATGCAGCCGTGAGTGCAAAATGGAAGGATTAGACCTTTTCGGTTTCAGACGGGTTGGTTGTTGGATCCTTCTTTTTTTCCCATTGTGCGTCATGCATGGGAGACAAATAATAGGCTGGGTGATGCTATTAATGTTTTTACTCAGAAAGCAAATGAGTGGAACAAAAATCAATTTGGGAATATTTTCACTAAAAAAAAGAATTTGATGTCGAGGTTGTATGGTATTCAAAAAACTCTTGCCCTTAGGCCATCGAATTTTCTTGTTAAGTTGGAAAATGAACTTCTAAGGGAGTTGGATCTTGTGCTGAATCAGGAAGAGGAGTTGTGGGCTTTGAAGTCGAGGGTGAATTGGATGATTCAGGGTGACCGCAATACAAATTTTTACCATGTTTCGACTTTGATTAGAAGGAAGAGGAACCAAATCTTGGCCATAAAAAATACAGTAGGGGAGTGGATTCATGAGGAGGGGGAGATAAAGAATTTTATTAGGTGTGGTTTTGATCGGGTCTTCTTGTCTTCTCTTTCTTGTGTGCCTAGAGCGGATGCCACTGTTTCTCAGTGGCAGTCTAGACTCTCGGATTCGGAAAAGGAAAGTATTAGTGGGGGAGCTTCTGAAGTAGAGATTAAGGCAGCCTTGTGGTCTTTGAAGCCTTTTAAAGCCCCGGGGCCGGATGGGCTTCATGCGGGTTTCTTCCAAAAGTTTTGGCACACTGTGGGGTATTCTGTGATTGAAGAGGTGCAAAAGATTTTTGTAGATAGAAGAATTCCGGAGGATCTAAATTATTCTCACATTGCCTTGATTCCAAAAATTCAGGGTCCTGAAACTTTGGGTAATTATAGACCCATTAGTTTGTGTAATACGGTGTATAAGGTGGTTACAAAAATTATTGTGGCAAGATTAAGGCCTTACTTGGACAAACTCATCTCTCCAATGCAAATGGCTTTTGTCCCGGGAAGGAAAGGGATTGATAATATTATTATTGCTCAAAAGATTATTCATGGCCTTGGAAAGAAGAAGGGGAGAACCGGATATATGGCTCTAAAGATAGATTTGGAGAAAGCTTATGATAAGCTAGAGTGGAGTTTCATTAGAAGTATGCTTATTCGGGTGAATCTTCCGATGGATATTATTGATCTCATAATGAGTTGTGTGTCAACAGTGTCGACCTCTATTTTATTTAATGGAGAAGCCCTTGATCCGATATTCCCCTCTAGAGGTATAAGGCAAGGAGACCCGATCTCGCCCTTGATCCAATATTCCCCTCTAGAGGTATAAGGCAAGGAGACCCGATCTCTCCGTATTTGTTCATCCTTTGTATGGACTATCTTGGTCAGCTTATTGAAGAGAAGTGTAGTGGGAAACTTTGGCATCCAGTGAAGGCTTCTCAGAGTGGGCCTGCTTTCTCGCATTTGTTCTTTGCAGATGATTTAATCTTTTTTGCAAAAGCTGATGGGGTGAACAGTGCAGCAATTAGAGATGTTTTGGATACTTTCTGTAGCATTTCTGGGCAAACGGTGAGTGAAGTGAAGTCGAGGGTGTATTTTTCTCCCAATGTGGATAGGGATACTAGAGAGGTGCTTTGTGATATATTGGGGTTTGCTTCAACTCCTTTCATTGGGAAGTACCTTGGTTTTCCGCTAAAACAGCCCGGTTCCTCCTCTCATGATTATGACTTTATTTTGGATAGAGCGAAGCAGAAATTATCCAGGTGGAAGGCGAATAGCTTATCCTTGGCTGGCCGTAGGGTGCTCATTCAATCTTCTTTGGCTGCGATTCCTTCGTACATCATGCAGTGCTCTTACCTTCCGGGAAGGGTTTTGGATGGGCTAGATAGAGTTAATAAAAATTTCCTCTAGGGGTCTACAGATTCAGCCAAGAAGATACATTGGGTTGGTTGGGAGAAGGTGACTAAGCCTAAGGAGGAAGGGGGTTTAGGGTTACAAACTGCCAAAGGGAGGAATGTGGCTCTTCTTTCCAAACTTAATTGGAGGTTTCACACGGAAGGGGAGGCTCCGTGGGTGAGAGTTTTGAAAATGAAATATTGCAGCCAAAGAAGAAGAGAAGCAGCAAATGCGGATGTTCTGCCTTGTTCGTCAGTTTGGACAGCAATGAAGAAAGGGATGGGAACTTTTAACAAGGGAAGTAGATGGTTGGTGACAAAAAATAGTAACCTGAATATTTGGCACAACAATTGGACGAATGGGGGTCCCCTTAGGAAGTTGATTCAAGGGCCTATCTCCCAAGAAGTCAATCGGTTGGAAGTTAAGGATATTATGCTTGATGTGGGATGGGATTGGGAGAAGCTTACTTTTGATTTAACTAATGAAGTCAAGGGGATGATTAGTGCAATTCCTATGTCGACTTTAGTTGGTGGTTCGGACAAGCTGATTTGGGCCGGATCTCCTAAGGGGGTTTTTGATGTCAAAAGTGCATATGGGATTGTTATGGAGTCTACTAATACTAATACCTTCTCGGCTAGTTGGATTTGGAAGGCAGATTTGCTTCCAAAGATTAAAATGTTTCTGTGGTTGTGTGCTCATAATAGTATTGCTGTCAAATATTGTCTTGGGATAAGAGGAGTGGTTCAGGATGAGGTTTGTCCTCTTTGTGGAAATGGTGTTGAATCCATTCTTCATGCCTTGAGAGATTGCATCCACCTGAAGCAAGTGTGGCACCAGCTAGGAGTAAATGCTTCAAATTTTGATTTTTGGCACTATAACTTGATTGATTGGTTGTCACTTATTACAAGATCCAATGTTAAGATGCATGATTCGGATCTTCCATGGAAGGTTGTCTTTCCTTTTGCTATTTGGAATATTTGGAAGAGTAGGAATGCTTTTATTTTTAATGGGAAAGCTAGGAGTCCGAATTTGGTTGTGGATATTGTGTACCAAGCAAGGGAATTTATTCACTGTGTGGCAACTCCAAGGTTGGGAAACCGCAGAATTACTAGATGTATTCGATGGGAGAGACCTGAACAAGGCTGGAAGAAATTGAACACGGATGGGGCTTGCATGGGGCTCCACGGGCTGGCTGGTTGTGGGGGTGTGGTAAGGAGTGCAAATGGGCAATGGGTTGTGGGGTTCAGCAAACGGATTGGGGTCACTTCCAGTTTTGCAGCTGAGTTGTGGGGGCTGCGTGAAGGCCTTCAGCTTTGTTATAACTTAAATATTAGCTATCTTGAAGTTGAGATGGATGCCAAGTCTATTGTTGATGTTGTAGGGAACCCAGATTATGTTAATAACATTATCTCCCCTATCTTGGATGACTGCAGACTTTTGATAGCTAAATTCCACCAAGTCCATATCAAGCATTGCTTTCGACAAGCAAATCAGTGTGCTGATGGTTTAGCCAAAAAGAGCTTAAGGATGGCTTCTGATTTACTTATTTATGATAGTCCACCTGTGGACATTTTAGATGTTTTTGAGGGAGACCTCAATGGGATATATTCCTTTAGGATATGTACTGATCTTTCCTCTGTTGTTTAGTTCTTTTTTTTTAATGTAATCGTTTTCCATCAAAAAAAATATATATATATATATATATATTTTTTACAAGAGATGCTTCATGCTTAGGAACAATACATAAACCAAAAATCTTTTCGGTTGCTCATTCAAGAACAATGATTTTTGGCTTTCTTTGGAAAAGGCACCCAATTGGTTGTTTATGTGGAATGCCTAAATCAGCATATTTAATTCAACTAACAAAATACAAATAAAAGAAAAGTTGTTATAAAAATCTATCCTTTCCCATAATGCCAAAAGAACAAAGATTCATTAGATATGTTATATAGTAACATATAGGCAAGACTATTCTCCCAATAATTCAAGAGTAAATTTCCCTTTATTCACACATAAAGTTAGCGGCAACAAAACAGTAATCTTTAAAGCAATAAGAAAATACCTCTCCTTGAGATTAAGAAGCAGGTAAAGTGAAATAAGCCGTAAGCCTTTAACTGCAAGACTCGTATCACATCTCTCTATAACAGTTTTTTTTTTTTTTTTTTTGTCTTACATTGTTATATGATACTTCAAGATATCTTGCTCAATCCTAAAGAATTCTCTTCTATGTGGTAAATTCCAGTTTAGAGCAGAAAGTTAAAAAAGAAAAAAACGATCAAGTCCTCTTACAAAATACAAAAACCCAGTCTAGAAGAAAAACATATGAAATTGACAACCTTATCCACCAATGTAGCTTCAATTTAGACATCACACACTCTCACAACTCAAAATAAACAACAAATGCAAATCCAGTTCAGCCAAAGACACAGAACACAAAGCAGTAACATGTTTTGCAACTAAAATGGTCCGCACAACTGAACCTGATGACAAAATTTATGAAACACATAATTCTCCTACACTTCACATTTTCCTCACACTTTCTCACTAACCAAACAGAAACTAAAACAAAAAATGAAACTGACCCATTAAAGAAAATCAAACAAAATGCAGATCTGAACCAAGAAGAAGTACAAAACTTTGGAGCAAAATGATATTAGTTTCATTCATCCATAGCACAGTACAAATTAAAATATTACATTATCTTCTAATGTCTTAACTGAAATACAAATTCATCAAATATTGCTAATTCCACAAAAGTTAGCAAATCAAAATACAGATACTACCAACAGTCAGTTGCCACTACATACATTCCACAAAAGTCAGCTACTACCAAAAGTTAGCAATTCAAATTTACACCCCTTTGAACCCACAAAAGTTAGCTACTACCAAAAGTCACTAAGGTTCCTTACCACACATCATCTTCAATAATATTTGTCGACATAACTCATTAGTTGGAACACCAAAAAATGCTCTCATTTTGGCTGGATCCTTAATTAGGAAGAGGTAGCATCAAGTTGGTGTTCCGTCGGTATTCCTATTTTCACCAATTCAGAAAAAACTTCATCCTCCGAGTAACAACGTGGACGCCCTCTCTCCATGATAGCAAGTTTGGAGACATTCTCCTAATGTGTTATTGCTATCTGCAAGGGGTGGACATGCTTGGAATAAGGCAAGCTGAATGATAGTCTCAATATAAACAAGGAATGCTTTATTAGTGAGAATGTAGTGAAGATTACATCACAAACTGATTGCTTTGGAAATTTGGAGGGACTCAAAAAAAGAGAAAAAAAAAACTATTCTTATTGTTAAATTTCTCTAAGCTCTAGATGGCCCCCCCCCACCCATTGAGCCTAACTTAAGCTTGCTCAAGAAAATAACTTAAGCTTCAGTGTACTGTATTTGTAAGTCAATTACAGCCTATACGAATACAATATTGAGTTTTTTGTTAACCATCAAAAGCTTTAGCTTTAACAAACAACTTTCAGACTTTCAGTTACACTAAGGTTGCGTTTACAGTAAAAGATTTATGTTTCAGTAAATGATTTTATATTTGAAACAAATGGAACAGATAAAAAAACTCTTTCATTTTGATTGCTACATGTTTAGCCATCTATGAGATACCAAAAGGTAACACAATCGGTCAAGAACACTCTTATGCAAAGCCATCATTTGACACCATTTTCATCCAAGTTTGCTGTTATCATTACACACAATCATATATATAAATTAACATGGATTCTAACAATCACAACTAATACCAACAGGATTCAGCAAACTTGGATGAAAATTAACATGGATTCAGCAAAACACAACCACTAATAAATGAAAACCTTACACCAACAGATTCTAAAAATCACAACTAATACCAAACAATAAAATCCACCAACTATGAACACACACAGGCAGGCACACATGTAAACTAAAATGCTATGCTCTGTAAAGTGTAAACTATAATGCCCTATAATTCATTAAATACTAATAATTGAAAGCATAATTGATAATAGAAGTTACCAGTGGAGTAGTAGACTGAACTGACTGAAAATTTGAAGGCAAAGAACAAGCACGGATACAGAGCTTCAGCCACTGACCACCGACGTCCGAAGCAGAGGCACAGAGAAGGCGAGAAGCAGAGGAGGCAATGAGTGAGAGTGAGAGGCACCGAAGTCCGAAGTAGAAGAAAACAAACAAACAATACACGGATTCTTTACATGCATAGATTCAATAATCCCAAATGGGTTTGCAAAAAATAAGAAATAGGAGAAAGATTCTGGGAAGAACGAAAAAAAAAAATTCAAATAGCAAAAAAAATGGAAAAGATCATACCTGTCTCGGCTAGAGAGGAAATCAAAAGACCCCTTGGCTGGAGAAAAAAACAAACGGAAATGAGTACATGAATGAATGAAAAAAAAAATTTTGAATGTCATACGAAACCAAAAAATCAACAAGAAAATGAGGAGTATAATGAGGACAAGAAACAATAGATCACGTTGAAAAAAAAAAAAAAAAAAAAAAAGAACCTGGAACAGGGGACGGTGTAAAGCTAAGAAGATGAGAAAAGTGATAAGGAGTTTGTGGGGGCAAAAGTCATCAGGGGTGTAGGTGAAGGGCATGAATGCGGGTTGGTGGGGGGTATTACGGTAAAACTGCAATGATGCAGTTTTCCCCCATTGATTTTCCTCCCGATTTGGGAGGCAAAGTTTTGTAGGCCCGGAGAGAAAATTTTCTCTCAGGTATTCCACTCCCCCCATTTTCCTCCCACTTCCAAACAGTGGAAAACCCACTTTCTACCCCATTTTCCGTCTCATATTTTCCATCCCTCCTAAAATCTACCCAACCAAACACAGTGTTAATGTTTAATACATGTTGTATATTATAGCACCAATAGATGAGAATTTAGTTGTGAGACTCGTCAAGTTGTTAAAAGAAATTGTTGTGTACTCTTGAAAGTTCTATCTGTAAAAAATAAAAAAATAAAAGTTCCTAGACCAATATTATAGGTACAACGAAACATGAAATCCCAAGTACTATATAACCCAAGTAACATATAAGAATATGTGCTTTGAAATTTAAAATATACACAGACTTACCTCCTGGCATGACTCTATCCACAAATAATATAAAAGACTCCATAAACAATATTAATATGCAGAATTATTTAACATGAAATTTGTAAGGACCAGATTTGAACTCCTAGCCCAAGGTATGAATGGACTTAGGCCCAAAAAACCCAAAATAATGAATTTGTAGAGAATGGGCTGGAAAACTGGGTTTTAGTTAATCAAACAAACATTAGAATGGGTTCAGATGATAAGAGAATGAAGAGAAAAAGGTTTGTGTTGAAGAAAATCGTTATCGGCAAAGTCCAAGGAGATCTGTTCTTATATATTGTTCTTAAGTCCGGTTACAAATTTGGTTCCTGAGTGCCACAGTATTTCTTTCTTCAATTTTTGATCTCTAGTCTCGTTGCCCCCTTCTTCTTTTATACTATCTTTCCTTTTCCTCCCTACCTTCCACATGCATGCAAGAGGGTTGGTATTGATACTTGTCCCATCAGCACTTCCCATAAGTCTTCATGTAGTAACTATAAGGCTGAAATCCACTGTTCAGGTATCACCTCCACATTAATGTGGTCAGGGAGTTAGCTGCAGTGCATTTAATGCGAATGTAGCAGCTTTCTCTTTTAGATATTTTAGGACACTTTCCTGTCCCGAGCTCTCGTAGTGCTTATCCGTATCAACTGAGTGTTTCTGTGACGTTCCCCCGGACGGCAGACCACCTCTACGGGCCTCGGCCTCGGTTAGTTGAGGAGGCTCTTATCCTCGGCACAATCCCCTGGGCAGTTATGATCTTAACTGACTTCTCCTTTTGCCAACATGGGCTCTTTTGATAGTGTTTACCCCCCTCAGATGCCTTCAGTCCTCGACTTAGGCCTTAGGTTCATTATATACATAAATAATGGGCTTTGGGGCCCAATGCCCCTACAAAATTCATTGTGCCTGTGAAGTAGGAAAATGCATGGGACAAATAATTTCTTGAAATGCTTGCTCAAACTAGGTAAAGTAGAGCACTTGTAATTCATATGCAAAAAAAAAAAAAAAAAAAAAACAAAGAGGGCGGAGCTTTGGTAAAAGATATAAGTCGAAAACTAAGAAAAGGGCAAAAGAAAAAGTGAAAATTATTTTTGTTCTTTCATATTAACATGGAAAAACTAAGGGCATAAATAAATGTTGCAAGTGATAAAATCTAAGAAAAAATGGGAAGAATTGTAAATGTGGTGCTGTGAAATTATGTTGTTCTTCTTATTTTTATGCTAGAGCACATAGCATCTAGTTATTATCTTATTTTATTTGTATCATGTTTTTTTTCATTTATCCTAAAATGTGATGTGGATTGTTTAAATCTTGTTTTAATATAGCACCAATGGATGAGAATTTAGTTATAAATGAGACTCATCAAGATGGTAAAATGAATTGTTTTAACTTAAATGAATTACTTCAAGAATGAACTTTTATTTTATTTTATTTGTATCATTTTTTTCATTTATCCTAAAATATGATACTGAATATTGATTGTTTTAATCTTGTTTTAATGTAGCACAAATGGATGACAATTTAGTTGCAAGTCAGATTCATCAACTTGTTCCAATGAATTACTTTGACTTATATGAACTACCTCAAGAAGTTACTATTATTTTTATTTTATTTGTAATCCATATTTCATTTAATGTATAATATGATATTGATTTTTTTTTTTATTCTTGTTTTAATATAGCACAAATTGATGATAATTTAATTGCAAGTGAGATTCATGAAAGTGTTTCAAGGAATTGTGTTGGGTTAAATGAGTTTCCGAATGATGGAAAAAATGATAACACATGTGGAGGGAAAATAATTGATTGGAATGAATGTCCAATAGATGAAACAGGGGTTATTGAAGAATATGAGGATATAAATTTAATAGAAAATGAATTTGAGCATTTTGTTGGTCAATGTTTTCTTAGTGAAGAAGAAGTTTTCATTTTCTATAAAAATTATGCAAATCAAAATGGTTTTACAATTTGAAAAGGCCGTTCAGAGAAAAAAAAATGGAGAAATAGGAAGATGTAGTTTCTTTTGTCATTGTGAAAGGTAGACAACCACTAAAAATTGTGGATCCATCTAAGGAGCAACGAAATAGGAAGTCTTTAAATGTGAATGCAAAGCTCATCTAACTATTGTATTGCAAAAATCAATAGACATTTTTCCAAAAGAATGGCATGTCACTATTTTTGTTGTAGATCACAATCATGAATTGTTGTCCCCTTCGAGAGTACAATTTCTTTCAGACAATCGAGTGATCACTGAAGATGATAAAAATTGCATTCTCTTATACAAAGAAGTTGGACTTTCAGTTAGAGAAATAATATGTGTTATAGAACTTAAGAAAAATGTGAAACATGGACATCTTCCATTTTTTCAACGGGATATTCGTAATTTTTATATGAAAATGAGAAAGATGCGTGCTGTGAATGATGCCATGGATCTCTTACAATTTTGTAAAGTTGCTAAAGAAAGGAATTCTAAGTTTCAATATGCATTCACAACCAATGAAGAGAAAAGGTTAGAGCATATTTTTTGGTCTTACCCTCATAGTTTTGGTTGGTACAAAAAATATGACGATGTGGTTGTTTTTTATACTACTTACAAGGTAAATGCTTATAATATGCCTTTTGGTATTTTTGTTGGTGTCAATAATCATGGAAAGATGATTCTCTTTGGTTGTGCACTTCTTCGAAATGAAACAACTAGTGCTTTTCGATGATTAATGAAGGTTTATCTTATAAATTTGTACAACTATTTTTCCATTTTATTTAATTAATTAGTGTTATAATATTAGTACATATCATTCGAAATGTTTACATATTCTAATAAATTTTTGTTTAATTAGCAGAATTTTGCATGTTTAATAAAGAAACAACCCAAGGCAATTTTGATAGATCAAGATCCATGGATTACGAAGGCAATATCAAAAGAATTGCTACTCACGAAACATGTCTTTTGTATATGGCATATTATCACTAAATTTAGTGGTTGGTTTACATCCATTCTTTGTAATCAATATTTAAATTGGTGCATAGAGTTCTACAAGTTAGACTCATGTGAAGAATTTGAGGGTCAATGAACTCATGTTATGGAAAAGTATGACATGCTGACTAGTAAGCATGTAATTGGTTTATATCAAATCAAGCACTTTTGGGTACCATGTTACCTTTGTGGACATTTTTTTGGTGGAATGACAACAACTGGAAGATCGGAAAGTATAAATGCCTTTATTAAACGGTTTGTTAGTTCTCACATAAACTTGATCCAACTTATTAAACAAGTAAGTCCATACTTACCATTGATTTCTTTTGTTGTATAATTTTTCTATATATATATATATATATATTGTTAATATTTGTAGTCTTTATGTGTCATATAAAAGTTTTTAATTTATTTTATTATTTATAATCTTAGGTTGATCTTGCCATTGAAGATATTGAGCAAACACAATCACATGATATAATGTTAGAGACATTTAGAGGTTCTTCTTTAAGAACATTATCACCGTTAAAAGACCAAGCACACAATGTTTTGACACCTTATACTTTCAAAAAATTTCAAAAGGAGTTTGAAAGAGCAACACAATATTCAGTTCATCAAGAAAACCGTATTGAATTTGTGCTACAATATTATAAAGATGAAAATAGTCAAAAGCACAAGGTCTTATGGGATGGTGAGATGACTAATTGTAGTTGCAAGCATTTTGAATTTTGGGCTATACTTTGTCGTCACATTCTTAGTGTATTCCTTCACAAAGATTGTTACCATATTTCACCATTGTATTTACCATCACGTTGGTGTTGTGAAGCCTCATTAAGTGAAAAAGAATTGCTAGTGTTGGATGATGAAAATTTAGTAGGCAAGGAAAATGTGGTTGATGCCAATGTTAATGGTGTGATTGATGGAGATTGTTTCATTAATTTTCCTTTGCTATCAAACACAAAAGGTCGTCCAAAGCAAAAATGAATGAAAGGCGGAAGAGAATTAGGAAAGCAAAAGAAGACTTGTGGGCTTTGCAAGAATATTGGTCATAACATTTCTACATGTCCAGAGAAAGAGACTTGTACTCCTCAAATGGTGCAAAAAAAAAGGAAAACATGTACTTCAAGTGAAATGGGATTGAATCCAATATTTTGTTTGAAATGTTAGGTAGAAGCTCTTGAACTTGTATAACAAAAATTGTGACAATATTATTTTTGACAATCTTATAACACTGCTTCTTCCCTCACTATGACAATATTATGCCATTGTTAATTGATGCTTGTCTTGTCTTTTTTTTTTTTTTTTTTTTTGGGTGTTATATTTTCATTTTGACAATATTATGTCATTGTACTTAAATGTTTTGGTTAGCTAAGTACTCTTATTAATTTTGACCAGTTGTGATCATGATATTTTAAATTGTACTAATTATGATTAAATATTCTTGAAAAATGAGCAGCAAAATTTTTTTAAAAAATTGTAAGACTACAATTGCAAATTAACCCTTAAATTTTATATCAAATCAACAACAATGAAAGAAACAAGGGAATTTTAATAAATAAGAAAGAATGTATGATAAAGTCACTATCTTCAAGGAATATTTGCCCTTGCACAAAATTGTCAAGGATAGAATGAAATTTTCTAGCTCTTAGTGTTCATGGCTTGTATTTAGTTTTAGATAACAAAGGTCATTCATTATGTGAAATGTAAATTACTTTTTAAGCTTTGATTCCTATCACACTATAAAATTTTTAAATTACATTGAATAAGTACAAGTTTGCTCCTAATAATTGCTCTTTATCTTTAGGCTAAGACACTGATCGATTTTTTGAATAGACAAGAATCGATCCCTAAATCTATTTATCATTAATAGATGAAGTTTAAAGATTAATTTTCCAACAAAGAAATTTGGACCTTAGATTACTACTATAAAAAATAATCTTATTTTTTAAGCTGGTGGAATTAGAAATTTCTTCCCCTTAACCCCTAACATCGTCCATGGTCCATCGTCTAATTCTATTAATTTTATAGAATCGCCCCTCTTCATATTAGAAAGAAAAATTAAATAAACACCCATTCAAGTATTAATGTCTTTTTTTTTTCCTTTTAATATTTAATTTTTCCTCATATATAGAATTCATTAATTTAATATTTTCTTTGCCTAATTGAATTTAGAACATCTAATGACTACTTTAAATATTATAAAATTTGTTGTGAAAATATTGTTTTTATAATATTTTTGTTTTAAAAATATTAGCATTACTTTAAAAAAGAATAAGAAAAAAAGAAACGGAACCTAGCATCACTGAAAGGAAGGAAAAGATGTTAAAACCAAAAAACTATAAGTCAGAAGACTCAACTCTCAAGACTCAAGATAAAGTTGTTTTAGGTGAGGCTTAAGTTTTGGTCAAAATTAAAGGGCATTTTGGTCTAGTTGTAAAATGATTTGACTTTTCCCATTTAAACTGACACACGCCTAATACATATTCAGCCTTTTCCAACTCCCTACAAAATATGAATAGTTTATTCTAATTTTTATTATATTAACAGGTGCTATACAACATCAGTTAACAACACCTTTAATATGTATGAGAAAATTTTTTATTCTCATTCTATAAATTTATCATACCTCATACTTGAAAACATGAATAAAAATACCATGAAATTACCTATATTAATTTTTTTATTAAAAAAACTCATAAATATTAAGGGTTTTAAAGTTATAAGAAATATGTAATTTTTAAGGCCAAGTATCAGTTCAATAATAGTAATAATAGTAATAGCTATCAGTTCAATCATTTATAGAATATAATAAGAGAAATAATATGAAGAATTTTTTTTTAAATTAAAAAAAAAAAAAAAAAAAAAAGACAAAGGAAAAAGATTACAAACCATAGAAAACAGTGGAATGGAAGAAGACAATAGAATTGACAAGACAAACTTGAATCAGCTTTCCTTTTTAATTTTGTTATATTTGTTAGTAACGTGGGGCTCACAACAACAAAACAAAGAATATAAAAACAATTTAAAACACGAAAGAGAGAAGTGGACGACAGGAGAAGAGAGCATAGAAGGAAGGACAACACGACACACAAAAATAAAAGACTCTGGCTGCAGTGGCTGAAGCAGAGGACGCGAAAGTGCGAAACCCAGAAGAAGAAAATAGCAGAAGTAAGGGGCGACTGGGTAGCTTTCTTCACGAGATCAGTCACCGGCAACATCGTGAGCGACGAGGTACAAAACCCATGTTTTTTTTTTTTTTTTTTTTTCAAGAGCCAAAATATGGTACCGGCCGAAATTGGTCGGAACACCCCGAAATTAATAATATTGGTGCAAAAGCTTGTCCAAACGGACTCCTAGTAGTAGTAGGAGTCGAAGTTTGTTTTTGTTTAGGATTAGGAAAATCAGTTCTAACCGAACTTCTTAACCACCGACCTTTGTCTCATATGTAATATATAGCCCCAATAACCCACTCAGAGACACACCCAACAATAATCGAGTTGTGAAAAACAAAGCCTAATATTATGTATTAATTCCCTTCTAGTTCTTGTCGCTGCAGCTGCCATGGACTCCGAGGATTACATGTACGACAGTGACGCCGAGGAGACAACCTACGACGATGACGACCCCTACTATTACAGCGACAAAGAAGAGGAGAACTTAGCTGTTGGTGACGATGACGATGAGTCAAGAAGGAACAAGAAGGCAAAGCAAAGTTACTTTGTATTGAAAGAATCAGATATCCAACAACGTCAAGAGAACGATATCACCGAGGTATCCAATGTTCTTTCCATATCAAAAGCTGCCGCGACGGTGCTTCTCCTAAATTACAATTGGAGAGCGTGTGACGTTCAAGATGAGTGGTTTGCTGATGAAGAGAGAATTAGAAAAAAAGTTGGTTTGTTTGAAAAACCGGTTTTTTTGCTGCCCAATAAACTTGGAAAAGTTGAACTAACTTGTTCTATATGTTATGAGAATGTCCGTGTTTCTATGATGGGTTGGGTTAGTTGTGGTCATCCCTTTTGTAGGGACTGTTGGGAGAAGTATGTGAGTGTGGCGATTGAGGATGGGGTTGGATGTTTGACATTGAGATGTCCCGAACCGCGCTGTAACGCGGTGGTGGATCGTGATTCGATTGATTTGTTTGCTAAAAAGGAAGATAAGGAGAGGTATTTGCAGTATTTGATAAGGTCTTATATTGAGAGTAATAAGAATTATAAGTGGTGTCCGAGTGCAGATTGTGAGTACGCGATGGAGTTTTGTGAAGGAGGTGACGAAGGGTGCTATGATGTTTGTTGCCATTGTAACAATGGGTTTTGTTGGAATTGTATGGATGATGCGCATAGGCCAGTGGATTGTGAGACTGTCGCTAAGTGGCAATTGAAGAATAGTTCTGAGGCTGAGAATACAGCATGGTTGTTGGTCAATACAAAGCCATGTCCAAAGTGTGGAAAAGCCATTGAGAAGAACCAAGGGTGCATGCACATGACATGCCGGAAACCTTGTGGACATGAGTTTTGCTGGATGTGCCTTGGAACATGGAAGGAGCATGGTGAGAGAACAGGTGGGTCCTATGCTTGTAATACATTCCAGAAGAATAAGGAAGAGGGTAAGTATAATGAGGATGAAGATATCAGAAAAAGAGCTAAGAAGCATTTGGAAAAGTATACTCATTATTACGAGAGATGGGCAGGCAATGAATCATCAAGGAAACAAGCTGTTAAGGATTTAAAGCAAATGCAAAATGACTACATGGTAAGACTTAGTGACCTAAGGGGGGCAACTGAGGCTGAGCTTAAGTTCATTACGGATGCTTGGTTGCAGATAATTGAATGTAGGAGAGTGCTTAAGTGGACATATGCATATGGGTATTACCTCCCTGAGGATGGAGACAAGAAAGCAAATTCTAAAAAGGGGTTCTTTGAGTACTTGCAAGGTGAGGCAGAGTCTAATTTGGAAAGGCTTCATCATTGTATAGAGAAGGATATACATAACTACCTCAACAAAGAGCGTCCAGAAGAAGATTTCAAAAATTTCAGAGCAAAGCTATCCAGTCTTACCACAGTGACACGGAATTACTTTGAGAATCTGGTTAAGGCATTGGAGAATGGCCTAGAAGATACCAGCTCTCAAGAGGCTTGCAGTTCGCAAGAGGCTTGCGGCAAGATAAAGAGTAGGACATCAAAGAAAGGGAGAAAGGACTATGGGTAAGAGGAGACCTTAGTAAAAAATATCCAATAGAATATATTTCTTTGAACAAAGAATTCCATAGTAAAAAACAGTACTAAGCAACTTTCGTATGACTTCAGATATATGTTAAATATTTTTTGTAATCGATCAAACACATTCTGGATTAATTTATTGTTATTTTTACTATATTTTTATCATTTTTATGGAATCTATAGTGCTTCTTGTCTTATACCACTTGATTATTATGTTCAAGATCATTGGCATTGTCTAATAAGTTTTCAATTTTCCCATCTTGATCATATACAATGTGAACTTGCAAAATGGGCATCTGTCCTTTTTTAGTTACCTTAAACCCTATATTTGCTTGATATTTGTATGGGAAGTTGAAGATTTTTCTTTTTTCTTTTCAAAATATACACACACAATTTAAACATATATAATTGACAACTTTGCCAAAAAATAGTTGAGATTGTAAAACAAATACACATAAATGTGGCTTGGTCAAAATTCTTCAATAGTATAGGTTGAAACTTGATTTTCGAGCATTCTCAACTATTAGCAGTAGGTTGTACTTCATGACATAATACTGTGAAAGACAAGTCCTTACTTAGCTTATGTATTTGGAACAATGAAATAAGATGCAACCAAAGCATTGTAAATGCATGATTGATTACACCATCTTGGATGTGAGATTGTGTTAGAATTTACTTAAAACTTCATTTTGACAGAATTACCTGTCTGGAATAACACTCAAATCAACAAACTTGGCATAAAATCATTTGTATGCTGTGTATACACAGACGCTGTATTCTGGATGATGTTGCAACATTGGCAGACAATCGGGTTTATCAAGGAGGAAGTATATTGCTTTAATTCCAAAATTAATTTTACTGCCACATCTGTAACAATACCTAGTAGACCAGTTGTGCAATGTTCTTAGTGATAACTTCTACAGCAAAGTTGGAGCATACATATGGACAGAATCAGAAACAGGTTTTGAAGATTTCTGAACAAAAGATTAAGAAGAATAAAGAAATTTCTTTAAGATACCCTCATCATTATTATTGCAGTATAATACAAAGTCCAAAAAAGAGTACCCAAAAACAAAACCAAAAAAAGAAGAAGGAATCTTACATGTTGAATGAGATTACAAAGATTAATAGGCTGACTGCTACTGGACATGCAATCCCTTTCTTCATGTATGGCTTTTAATACTCTCGCAATCCAAAAGTCAGATTGAAAGCTGACTTGTCCGGCCTCTCAACAGCTTTTAAAGCTTCTTTAATTATCATCTCAAGTCTAAACCAAGAAAATTCAAATTGTTTGTTTCAAACCAATGTGACACATACGAGCCTTTCTCAGCTTTCAACTAGCTTTCCATCTAATCTCTTCCCATCTTTTCTTTAAGGAGTTATGCCTGGAACATGAGGGATAGCTGGCTCAGGCTTCTTTATCTTTTCCACCAACACAGCTTGAGTGGTTAGAACTACACCTGCAATTGACACTGCATTTTGAAGTGCACACCTTGAAACACGACAAGGATCTGCAACTCCAGCACTGAGAAGATCTTCGTATCTGCCTGTCATTGCATTGTATCCAGTTTGCCAATTACATGTTCTAGTCTTCTCTACAACAATTTCTCCATCGACTCCAGCATTAGAAGCAATTGATTTTGCAGGTGCAAGGAGAGCCTGCAATTCAACATTAGCAACAGTTTCTATGATCAGAGCAGTAAATGTCCACAAAATTAAGGTCCTAAAAGATGTTTAAAAAACAAAAGATGAAAAATAAAAATTAACAGTTTCAAATTTAAAGCATAAGAATCTAAATTTTACATTATCTGACTGAATTCTGAACTAACAAACAAATAAAAAGTAAAAACACCCAAGAAACAATTTAAGAAAAGGGGAGGACTCAGATGAGGGACAGGATCTTTCACTCACTGTCATTTGCAGTAGCAAATATGGTTACTATTTCTTACCAATTGCTGGTAGTATAACTACTGCCAGTTTGTTGTTGACACATGCAGACCCAATCCATAGGATTAAACACCTTTTCTGACAATTTTATCAGGCAATCTCTGCTCTGGGCTATGTCCAATTTATGTAACATGGCACCAGCGATCTTTAAAAACATTTTAATTGATTACTCCTCCCAAAACAAAATATCAGTATGGTGATAAGGGATCTTGTCTGTTATAACAAACGAGGAAAATCTGATTGTGTACATACATCATAGATTTAAGGGTTTACTGGTTCAGTATCTAAATTAAATAATCATTGAGCCTAACAGATTGGTAAAAAGGTCTATAAAACTCAATTAAATAGGCTCACTAACAGAATTTTTCAGAAGCTGATCTTGCAGCAATTCATTCTTAAGGCATCTCTTATATTATTGTTGATGATTTGTTGAAATTACAATAATGCAAGGAGATGAAAAAAGGTCCTGTACTTTTTTTTTTTTTTTTTAATTTCTCTTCCCTGTCCTGAAAACAGGTCTCTCAAGATTTGAGGAAGAAAATAACACAAGATATTACATGCAGCCCACCTTAGAATGTTCCTGGTCAGATCTTGTCATCTGACTGCTAGTAGAAGTCTGCTCAAAGTGCAAACTGCCAAGGGTTAGCCCCTTTTACACCTAAAGCAAAATATGTTTCAAAAAGCGCACTTTTTTCACTTTCCTACGAAGCTCGAAGTGTGCTTTTTGCACTATTTTTTGTTTAAAAGGATAAATATATTAAACATAACCTTTAAATCTTAATACTATTTATATGAGCCCTTGATTTGTTATGCAATACTAATCATGTGGTGTGATGCACTACTTATATGGTATAACCCCTCTCTCTTTCTTCTTGAACCAATGGCTTCTTCTTCTCCCCTTTTTTAACCCGTCTTTCTACCTCCTGTCTCTCCTGAAACCATATCCTTTTTTTCATGAAAATAAAATATATATATATTGTTTTTGATGCGGACAGTCTAGCCTTCACCACATAGTTGTTTAGTGATAACTGATAACTTCTACAGCTGTATTTAAATTTCATAGGGAATTATGTAAAATGCTAGGTTTAATTTTTATATGATTAGATCTTATCAAAAAAAAATTATATGATTAGCTCATCAATTGATAGTCATATCTTTTAATTTTTAAAATTTACTATATTAATTTTTACAGAATGCGTTTTACTTCTATAAGGTGCAAGGCTTAGGAGGCCTTTGCACTCAAGTACACCTCATTATTTGATTAACACTGATCCCACTCTGACTAAAAACAAAGGAAAAATCTGACACAGAGAGAGAGAGGAAGGGGGGAGGATACCACACCTTTGCTACAATATCTGCACCACTCTGCTCATCTAGATCTTCCATAGAATTCTTTATGATGGGAATCAGTTCCGAGAGATGAATGTACGTAGCACCACCACCAGGGACTATTCCTTCAGCCATGGCAGCAAATGTGGCATTTTTTGCATCTTCAATCCTGAGTTTCCGATCTTCAAGCTCCACCTCAGTGTGTGCTCCTACCTAAAATAATAGAAACATAAATAAAAGGAAAGGTAAAACAATTATGACCAAAGGTTTTGAATATCATTCATGATCAACAAAAGAATTAAAGTTTCAAAATTTACATAAAAAACAAAGACAAAGCCTCGTTCACTTTTTCTTTTCTTCTCTCTCTCTCTCTCTCTCTGTGGCTGGAAAAGCCTTGTTCACTTTTGACAAGACAGATATTGATTGAAGCCAGCATCCAGGAAGAGTTATACAAGATTTCATCAACAATCTTTAAGAAATAGCACTTTTTTTAATTTGCACACCTTAATCACAGCCACACCGCCAGAGAGTTTAGCAATTCTTTCAGAGAGCTTTCTTGACAAGGATGCATTATCTGTTTCTGCTAGATCCTTCTTGATTTGCAAAATTCTTGCCCGTATTTCAGCTTTAGTAGTAGGATCAGCAACAATGGTCGTTGAATTACAGGTTATGGTAACTTTTCGTGCAACACCAAGCTGATCTGAAGTTGCACCTTCAAGTGTCAGACCCAAATCTCCAGAGAGAAAATCAGCACCTATTGACGTTAAAATTATCTCAATGAGAAACTGAAGCTGAAATAGCAATCTCATCACAAAGAAATACAATTATACGACAAATGTAATCCGGCCCCCGGAAACACAAATGATGATGGTGTTTATATTTCCAAAGTTCAGAAAAAGGCAGATAGTGAGATATGTTTCTATCCATAGCTTACAGTCACATAAAGAAGTAGTGACAGAGAGAGCATGTGTAGTGTTTACATGTAATATGTTACAGATGCATTGTCCTTTTGAATGTTATTTAGAAGATGCACCAAATAACCAAACCTATAGAAGTAATTAAACTCAACAGGGCTGGAAAAGAAAGTCAAATTTTCTGAAATCTCTGTATTCCCTTTCTCACCAAAAAATACAGGGTAAGAAAAGTGTTTTGAAAATCTTAATGTACTAAGATTTTGTCTCCGTTCCCTCATTCCCAACAAGAAAACAGAGATTAACAGTTGATAGCAAATAGGTTAAATAAATGCACTTGAACAACATTTTGGCACAAAAGTTCACACAAATTAGGGCCACAAAATAGCTTGAGTTTTACCAAATTGTGTATTTAAGAGGAAAAGCACATCAATACAAGGGGCCTACATTGAGATCCTGAAAAAGAAACATCACAACAGTACTCTCTTTACATATATATATAGTTTTTTTGAATTCCAGAAATTCACTAATTTTCTACATCAATTATTAGACACTTGAGAGCTTAATTTGAATTAACCACTATCATAACTGGCACTGAGGTTCTTTACATAACTATGAGGGCCAGCAAACTAGGAAATAAAAAATATCAGTGAACATCTGGCTACAAAGTGAACTATCTCATCATTTTGAGATGTAAAGATATTAATATAATGCTAAGTGGAAATGAGTTGGACTGTGTCGCAAAGCAAAAAATTAAGAAATTTAGTGAATGAAAAGCAGGTCATAGTCATGATAGTTTCTTAACATCATAACAGCCACCGATTCAGAATAAACATTATCTTATTATTAGCACATGTCATGGAAAAATTAAATAATTAAGCAAATAAAATTTGACATGCAGTACATAATTTGACCTGTCATAAGTGCAATATCTTGCAAAAGAGCTTTCTTTCCTTCTAAAAATCCTGGACATTTGACAACAGCAACATTTAGTAAACCTTGCATTTTGTTCACCACTAGTGTTTCCAGTACTTGCCTGGAGATATCCTCTGCAATGATTAGCAGTGGGACACTCAGTTGAGTAGTCTTTTCTAGTAAAGGAACAATTTCTTTGACTGTTGAAATCTTCTGATCAGTTACTAGGACTTTGGCATTGTCAAACTCCACTATAGATTTGTCTTGGTTTGTAATGAAATGGGGTGACATGTAACCCTTGTCAATCTGTCCAGAAAGATCTAATATAATTAAAAGAAAGGGGAAAAAAAATAAAAATAAAAAATAAAAAATAAAAAAACTAGGAATCAGAGATAAAGGGAAAAATGCAAAAGGACCCCTCCAACTTTAGGTCAAAATTAAAAAGACCTCTGATGTTCTAATATCAAGTTTTAACCACAGAAGTTTGGGAAACTGCCAAATTGGACCTTCCGTCTTACTTCTGATGGATCAATGGAAGGAAAATGTTGTCAAGTGCTTCACATATTAAAGTAAAATTTACTATAGAAAAACTGTTTTAATTTTATTTTCCTTTTCTTTTCTCCCGTATCTTAATCTGCTTCTTCCTCTCTCACTCCTGCCAACACACAACCACACCACCATCTCCGGCAGCCAAGAACAACCACAATTTACCACTACAAAAACAGGCACACCTGGCAAAGATTTGACAAAAAATAGGAGGGATTTGGATTAGAAAAAATGTGGTGGCCAAAGGGTGGTGTTTTGGGGTTGTGGAGGTGGCAAATCCGAAGTTGTAGGTGTCAGATCTAAGCCAGAGGTAGTGGTTTAGGGCTTGTTGTGGAAGTTTGGGGTTGTGTTATCTCTTGGTTTTGAGGGTGGCCAAAGGTTGGTGTCAGTTATATGCACGTAGTCCTTGTTCAGTTTATGATACATTCTGTTGCTAAGAAAATGTAGAAATGAAAAGAAATACTAATTAACATGATTAAAAGTAGTAGTATCTACTCGTGAGCTGAGGAATGATTACAACAATTTTTCAATTGTATCTATTTGTGTCATGACTCCACAGATTGGGAGCTTTCTGAACTGGGTACAATCTTTTATGAGTTTTATATATCTGTGCCTTAAGGAATGAACTTTCAATAGATTGAGACTATAACCTTGATGTTGGTTCTCTTTAGTCCGTTTATTTTCAAAAAAAACAAACAGTGGGGTAATTAGTTCATTGCTGGTTTATAAAGTTTATTTTCATTCTAAAATTATGGTTCAATTCAAATTACATGCTGACCCATTTTCTTTCCTTTCAAATTAAATTTTCCTCTCTTTGAGATGGTCGTGAATCTTTTCAATTAAAAATCATCCTTAATGACCTACCTTCATTCCTTCTTCTATTATTACAGAGGTCTCAAATGATGAAGATGACTCAATAGAGATAATTCCATCAGGGCCAATCTTTTCTATAGCTTCAGCAATTAAGTTCCCAACAAATTCATCATTTCCAGAAGAAATTGTGGCCACAGCTGCAATGTGGCAAAAGACACTTTCAAGATTTTGTTTTTGACAAGTAATTATAATTTTTTATTAAAAAGAGTGCAAAGAGGGGCGCAAACCTAATTCACAAGACATGCACTAAATACCTTTTATATCATCTCTTCCTCTTACTGGCACACTTTTCTTCTTCAAGACCTTGACCAATTCTTTCAGAGTTTTATCCATTCCTTTCTTCAAGGAAACCGGGTTAGCCCCAAAAGCAACTGCCAGCATCCCAGATTTGATCATTGCTCGAGCCAAAACAATTGCAGTAGTTGTACCATCACCAGCCAAATCATTCATTTTAGTTGCAACCTGCAAGCAGGATATGAAGATTTACATATCTATGATTGCTTTTGTCTCAAAAAACATCAATACAACAACTGGGGAGAGAATTATCTAGCAACCATGAATGACCTCTTGGATTAGCATTGCTCCTGCATTCTCAATTGCATCTGAAAGCTCTATGGATCGAGCAATTGTAACGCCATCATTAATTACTTTAAGCGATCCAGACTCAGAAAGAATAACATTACGGCCTGCATATTTTCACTTAAAATCAATACCTCTATCAAATTAGCAGCATAAAATTTAATAATTTGATTTAAAAATAGTTATATTCTCTTCTGAGTATTTCAGTATGTGTTACATCTAGCATATTATAGCTTTTTTAAAATGTCAGAAAAGTCAAAAAGGCTTATGCCGTAACAGAACCAACCCCATAAATTGAAAAATAGAAGTTCTCAAGTATAACTATTTTACATAGCCAAAGTGAGGCCACCCTAGCTGACTGAAGCTTATTAAGAAAATAAGTGAATAAATATCTCTTCATAAATAAATTAATATCTCTTCAAGAAAAGCTTCAGTTACAAGCCTTCAAGGCTTCAACTGATCTTATGCCATATTCATGACAAACAGAGCTAGCTTCCCCTTCAACAGCCTTTTTTACTTTGCTATTATTATTATTTTTAATAGACATGCCACTGAAACCATGAAAAACCAAGACCTCATACCTACAATCTTACTATTTTAGGCTTCAACCAGTCCCCATCAATGGCATTAACATAAGTTACACAATTAATGGCATTTTTTGGGGTTCTTCCTTATATTATGGTGTTAGAAGCATTTGCAAATAATCTCAATCCACCATCTAGCTCACTTGAGAAGAATATATATATATATATATATATTTTTTTTTTACCAAGGCCCTTAAATAATATCCTTAAGTCTTAACATTGACAGACCCCAATTTGCAAGTTGCAAGTCCCATAACAGCTACAGTTCAAGTATATGAACTTGATCTCGTTAATATTCAGCTGCAATGTGCAAAAACCAGGATGAACCTGTTTCATTTTGCTTCCTAACCTTCACAGGGATGGCAATCTCCCCCCCCCCCCCCCCCCAAACAACCCCACACAAAAAAAAAAAAAAAAAAAATGAAACAATTCTCAATATTTCAAATTCACCTACTCCAATAAACACTCTGCCATTCAGTGAGAATGAATCTCATGATACAATTTCGTCCTAGATTCAAAAAGTTCATGAAGAAAATTTTTATGATAGAAAATAGCAAATACACATAAATTGAAGCAGCATTGGTATTCTGAACTCTTCCCAAATGGTATAGAATTTTTGTCAAACTCCATATAGTCTTAGAACAACTCACATCTTTACCACACCCCCCCCCCCCCCCCAAAAAAATCCTCCCTAGGGGATAAAAAAGGGGAGAGAAAAATTAAAATGATAATATAAATAAAATTTAGTACAACTTCATGGACTAAATTGAATTTACGCATTAGAAGTGCAAGCTAAACCACAATCTCATGCAAATGCGAAATAAATAAAATTTGCAATGAACTTGCAAATTGAAGTCTTGCAAAGTGGCACTGCAATCTTCCATAATCTTCCATTAGCCTAATTTTGTTGGGTGGCTCAACTACACCATGCACTGAAAAATTTCACAACTTGATAAGATAAAAGTCAAATCTCTAGCTGGCTCACTTCTCTGAAATAGATGAAATCAATTTAATGTGTAGCCTCCAGCACATTTCTCATTACTATTACCGCTACATAAACAAAACAAATTAAACTTGGCAAACTATTACCAAATAACAATCATCCAATTGAAACTAATGTATGCATTGCAAATGATAGAGCAAGAATCACCAAGAAGATATTTTTTAACCTGTAGGCTTATCATTGATCCCTCAACCAATATAAGCATAGATAGAAAATGAAATAACCCCTCTTGTTCTCAAAAACTAAAGCATAAAGAGAGTAAGAGACGGTATATAATGGTAGCAACCTAAAAAAGCTATCAAAACAAACAGAAATGAAGAATACCCAGATACCTCTAGGTCCTAAGGTGAGAGAAACAGCATCAGCCAGCTTATCAATCCCATCTTGCAAGGCCTCCCTGCATTCTTTACCAAAAGACACCCTCTTTGGGCCTGCCTTAACAGCAATACTCCTCACAAAATTTGCACTTCTCCACAACCCAGTTGCCCTTTGGTTCCAATAAAGGCTCTGCAACAATAACCCATTACTTCAAACACAAAAATAATACAAAGAGAAAGACATACAGAGAGAGAGAGAGAGAGTACTTACAGAAAAGAGAGGTTTTTGATGGAGGAACTGAAGAGAAGAGAAGGAAACAGACATATCCCTATAATTGAAGAAGAAGAGGAAGAAGAAGAAATGGTTTTGCTTTGGGGCTTTGGTTTTGAAATTAGAAGCAGAATAATGACAGACAGGTTTCTGAGGATTTTCAAAGGTTTTGGGTTTCAGGGGTTTTAGTATAACGACTCGGACCAGTTAACGTGACTCGACTCAACTCAACTGAGTCAACTCTAGAACTAGCTGCATCGTTGGAGCGGGTTTGGGCTTAGACCCGATTACCTTTTTGGGCCATCCTATAAAACTTAGCACAAACCAGCCTTTCACTTTTCCTCCAAATTATGGAATCTCATTCTCAGAAAGTTAAAAAAATCAGCAATCAAAAATTAGTGAATTATTTTTCTAACCATCTCGTTCAATATCTAATTTTCTAACATATGAATCTTATTTTCTTGAATATATATGCTATATAATGTATTCCAATTATTTTAATTGGTAAGATTTTATGTCTTTTAATAAAGAATTTAGGGATGAATCTCGCCTATAAAAAAAAAAAAAAAAAAAAAAAAACTGATTAGTACGTTGACTTAGCAATAAAAAAAAACAATCATCATGAATCAGTTATCATTTATTCTAATCCTACTTGTATTTATATAAAAATTATTCACCATATAGTTACTAGAAAATGCCAAATAAAAACTGGTCTAAAAAATGAAAAACAAAAGTACAAAGAATGAATTTTTAAACAATATGCTAAAAGACTAAGTGTCAAGATAGCCAAAAATTTGATATAAAAATTATTCAACACATAGTTACTAGAAAATGCCAAATAAAAACTGGTCTAAAAAATGAAAAACAAAAGTACAAAGAATGAATTTTCAAACAATATGCTAAAAGACTAAGTGTCAAGATAGCCAAAAATTTGATAATCATTTGTTGTATGTGCCACCAAATAATTATGAGGCAAATATCCTCAAGATTAGACAATTATTTATATCGCGTAACAAATGTTTTTAAGGAATAATCAAAATTAGATACTGATGATGGCCCAACGTCGTGAGGCACCTAACACATTAAGAGTATTCACATCAATCTATGTATAATAAAAAAAATGTGTAGAATTTACACAATTTTACTTAAAAATACCTTATATCAGTTCATGTCTAATTGTGTAAATTTACAAATTTACTAAAGTAACTATGTAAATTTACAAGTTTGCTAAAGTGACTGTAGATTTACACTAACACTATTCATTTTGCATTTAGTTATTTATTCTTTTTTTATACATCTCGAGAATGGAGGAATAGAGTAAATAGTGGTTACTGTGTGTGAATAAAGAGAAACAATTAAAAAATATCAAAGAAAATTGATATTTTAATAAAATGTAGTTTAAAATAGACAATTTGATGCAAATCCTCTTAACGCATAACTAAACCCTTGAAACTTTTTTATGGTTCAAGACATTATTTTATTTAATTTAAGCTTAGAGGAACTACATTTATTGTAATAATAAAAAATAAAATAAAATAAAAAACATCATTGTTTTAAAGAATTCACATAACCAATCACATCTTTAGAAATTTCAGTGATTGTTGATGATTCCACACTCTCTCATACACTCATACCCCACACACAAGTACCGTGAGCATAGCCAGTGCAAGCGACACAACCACGAGATGCACCGTGAGAAAGAAGGATCGTCATCCTATCTTCCCCACAAACACCGTCTCACCTTAAAATTCGTCATTAAAATCTCACAAGTATGCTAACTATTTCCAGTCCTAGGGTGTCAACAGGGGTCACCCCTCCCTAAAACTTGGTGGCATGTTATAAGTATATTAGACATATTATATAATATAATGTTCAGCGACTGAATTTGTATAGTTTCAGAGATTGACGGGTCCGAATGGCCTCTATACAGGTTTCTTTCAAAGATTTTGGCTCATTGTGGGGGATTCGGTGAAGGCTGAAGTGAGGAAAGCCTTTATGGATTGTAAGATCCCTGACTACCTTAATCGAACAAATGTGGTTTTGATTCCAAAAATGGCGGGTCCTGAAAGCTTGGGAAACTATCGCCCAATTAGCCTTTGCAACACAGTGTATAAAATTGTCACTAAGATTCTTATAGCTAGGATTAGACCTCATCTTGATAAACTTGTTTCTCCTCTTCAGTCTGCTTTTGTGCTGGGAAGAAGTGTTGATAACGCCATTGTGGTGCAAGAGGTTATCCATACTATAAGTAACAAGAAAGGTCGAGTAGGGTATATGGCTATCAAAGTGGATCTCGAAAAGGCTTATGATAAAATTGAGTGGAGTTTTATCAGAGAAGTTCTCATTAATGCAAATTTCCCCCATAATGTGATTAGCCTTGTCATGAGCTATGTTTCCTCTGTTTCCACTTCCATTTTGTTCAATGGAGGTAATATGGAGCCTATCCTTTCATCAAGAGGAATTAGGCAAGGTGACCCGCTCTCGCCCTACTTATTCATTCTTTGCATGGAAGCCCTTGGTTATCTCATCGAGGAGAAATACAAAATCAAAAGTTGGATTCCTGTCAAGAGCTCCAACAATGGGGTTCCCATTTCGCATCTATTCTTTGCAGATGATTTGGTCCTATTTGCAAAGGCGGACCATGTTAATTGTTCATCGATTCGGGATGTTCTTGATGATTTCTGTGCTAGGTCCGGGCAATCCATTAGTGAGAGTAAATCAAGAGTCTTCTTCTCCCCAAATGTTGATGTGGATACTAAGGAGTCCTTGTGTGATATTCTAGGTTTTCGTTCAACACCTAACCTAGGAAAATATCTTGGTTTTCCCATAAAGCACCGTGGGACCACTAATGAGGATCTAAACTTTGTGTTGGAGAGAGTTAAGCAAAAGTTGGCTGGTTGGAAAGCCAATCTCTTGTCTTTGGCGGGTAGGGCTGTTCTCATTCAAGCTTCCACTTCTACCATCCCTGCTTACATTATGCAAAGTATGGCTCTTCCAAAAAAGTTGCTTGACAACATCGATAGGGTCAATTGAAACTTTTTGTGGGGATTGACGGATGATGCTAAGAAAATTCATTGGGTGGGTTGGCATAAAGTTATTAAGCCTAAAGAGGAAGGGGGTTTAGGGATCCAGGCAGCAAAGGGTAGGAATCATGCTCTTTTGGCTAAGTTAAATTGGAGATTTAGGATGGAGAAAGATGCTTTATGGGTGAAGGTTCTCAATAGCAAATATTGCTCTTATCGTAGGCTAAATGCGATAAATGGCGATAAACTCCCTTGCTCTAGGACTTGGAAAGCTATGAAGGTGGGGGGTGAGGTGTTTAACAAGGGAATCCGATGGATACCGGGGAGAAGTAGTAACTTGAATCTTTGGTATGATAATTGGATGCCTAATGGTAGTTTGAGATCTCTCATTCAAGGCCCTCTTGCTTGTGAGGATGAGTCTTTGAAGGTGAAAGATGTTTTTGGGTTGCATGGTTGGGATTGGTCCTTGCTCTCTTTCCATTTTCCTAATAATATCCTCATGGAAATTAGCTCTATTCCCTTTTCGGTGAGATCAATTCAGGGGGAGGATAGGCTGATTTGGTCGGGAGATAATCGGGGGGACTTTGATCTTAAGCATGCTTATGAGTTAGCTATGAGGAGTGATTCGGATGCAAGTTCCTTTAATGGGAAGTGGGTTTGGAAATTGGATACCATTCCTAGAGTTAAAGCCTTTATTTGGCAATGCTTACACAATGCTATTGGCGTGGGAGAATGTCTTGTTAAAAGGTGCATTAATGAAAGTGATACTTGCCCTTTGTGTCAAAATGAGCCTGAAACAATTCTCCATAGACTAAGGGATTGTGCGACCTCAAGACTGACTTGGGAAAGATTGGGTGTCAGCCCAAATAGCAATTTCTATGAGGGAAATTTGGTTGATTGGCTGAAAAACAACTGTAATAATAACTTTTGCAGGTTAGGAGATCAACCCCCTTGGAGAATCATTTTCCCTTTCACCATTTGGCTGCTGTGGAAGTACAGAAATGCAATTATCTTCAGGAACCTGCAGGCTCAACCATATGTCCACAAGGAGGCTCTTTTCCGTGCTTTGGAATTTCAGCATTGTGGTTTAAATGCCAAGAAGTCAGGCAACAAGAGATTGGTGCAAGTCAAGTGGGAAAGACCTCAAACCGGGTGGGCTTGTCTGAATACTGATGGAGCAGCTATAGGAAATCCAGGCCGGGCTGGGTGTGGCGGCCTTATCAGAAATGAGCACGGGGATTGGCTGGGTGGTTTTTCAAGGAGTATTGGATGCACTAACAGCTTCATGGCAGAGCTTTGGGGGCTTAGAGATGGTCTCAATCTTTGTTATGAAATGCAGCTGAGTGCTGTGGTTGTCCAACTTGATGCAAAGGCCGTTGTTCAGCTTCTCTCTAATTCTTCAAGAGCTAATATTTGTGCTTTGCCTCTCCTTGATGACTGCAGACATCTCATATCTCAGATTGGCCAAGTCCGAATCATTCATTGTTTTCGTGAGGCCAATACCTGTGCTGATTTTTTGGCTCGGTTAGGAGCTCACCAGGATAGTTCTTTTGTTTTATTTCATGACCCGCCTGTGGGTCTGTTGGATTTGTTAAGCTCTGATAGAGCTGGTTTGTACCGTAGCAGATACACTTCTGATCTGCCTTGTCTCCCTTAGTTTGCTTTTGCGTTATTGAAGTTCCTTTTTACCCAAAAAAAAAAAAAAAAAAAAAAAAAAAAAACTTTTTTTGGTGTATTTTTTTTACTTGTAAACAATAATTCTTTATTTAATTAAAATAATGTTGGACGTATTCTGATATAATATATGTAAATTTTATTTTTATTTTTCTTAGAAAGATATATAAGCTCCATTTGGATAGAACTTATTTTGCTGAAATTGAAAATTGAAAACTGAAAACACTATAGCAAAATAATTTTTAAATGTGTGAATAGTGCCGTATGACCCATTTTTAATGAAAAAATTGTTGAAAAGTGAAGTTTGTGAGACCCGTCAACAGTGCACTATGCACTATTCATGGAAGAAAAGTCAAAACATGCTGCTAAAAAAAAAAAAAGGGAGAGAGAGGGAAGGAAACGTGGATGTGGACACAAAATAAGTATATCCAAACGGATACATAATATTTATTTGGTTTATAGATTTTTCTAACCATAAATATTGTCAAAAATAAGTTTTACAAAAAAATGAAAAATATTTTTTTAATGGACTCTTTATATTTATATATATATATAGATAGATAGATAGAAAGGAAAGTTGCCCTGAATTTTAATGCAAATCAATCATAGATAGTTTTAAGGATTTAATAAAAAAGTTAAGTCCTATTTTGATACATGAATAGAAATGTATTAAGAACAATTATTTTGTCTTTTTTTATTATTATTTATATTTGATTAATATTTATACTATATTAGTTTGAATTTTATGTATCAACTTGCTTTTGACTTTTTTTTTTTTAATTTATTCTAGAATGATTAAAAAAAAGTTTTTATCCTCTCAAGGAGAAATCCTGTATCTGTGCATCCTTAAAGGAGAGGAAGCAACTGAATGATCTTGGAAAATGTTATTCTAAATGTACCCAATGTTAAATTTATTCAAAATGAATTATTGATTGTGTTAAAATTTTAATGTTATTGCATGAAACTTGGGGATCTTGATCTTTTATATTACTATTGGTATGAGTACCTTTTCAAATCCACCTTTCTAACTATCGACTTACTAGAGAAAAAAAAAAAGTACTTTTTAAGAAAGAAATACATACCAAAGAGTGGATAATGTTTTAATACAAAGGCATATCATAAACTTCACTCAAAAGTCAAACTTATAGTGGAAAGTACTATGTGATACACTCTATTAAACAAATATGGATAATTACCTCTCTTTATTTATTTATTTATTTATTTTTATTTTATTTTATTTTTCCTTTGAGAAACTAAGCAACTTGACTTAAGCATAAAAGATTTTGTGAATGAAGGAAGGGGATACAATTTTTTTCCACAAATTTTTTTTTTTTTTAAACAAATTTCTAAGTGGTAAGTTATATTGGAATAACATTACTTGTGAATTGGTCCACCACTAATACAACTTTTATTATGTATCAATTACAACAAATCACATTAACTGTTGTGAAAAACTTATGCCTCTTGATTTATTGGAATAAAGTAAGTGACTATGACAAATATATCTCTTTAAAAAAGTTTTCAACAAAGAAAATGTTAAATAAATTGGAGGAGATATAGAAATATTGTAGATGCGGAAGCATAAAAGAGTAACATAAGAACAAACGAGGGTTACGTGGCTTTGTCTAACAACATATGTCCATGGAAAAAGAAAAAAAACCCTTGAGGGCTACATATTTAATAAATGAGTAAAGCACAATTCATATGTTACAATGAAGCCAATATAATCACAGGTGAAATCCTAAATTAATTAACCACACATTAGCTATGATTAATTGACTAGTAATAGAAATATAAGACTTGACTTACACATAAAGCATAATTGGACTTTGGCCTAAATTATTAGGCTAACATATATCTCTAACATGTACAAAAAAAGAGAATGAAACTTATCTCTCTCTCTCTCTCTCTCTCTCTCTCTATATATATATATATATAGAGAGAGAGAGAGAGAGAGAGAGAGAGAGAGAGAGAGAGAGAGGAATGTTATTTGAGTATTACTTATCGGCCTTGGTCCAATTCAAGCTAAGGACCTATGGTGGAGAATCGTTACACGAATGGCTGAATTAGTTTTGTGTAAAAAACTAATACTTAGCCGACCAAACCCTTGGTTTCAAAAGGAATTATGTTTTGTCTAGGACAAGCACATAAGCTGCCAACCCTTGTTTCAAAAGTGTGGCATGCAACATCAATAGAGATAGAGAATTAATATATTTTTCTCTATTTTATATCCTATGTGACAAGGAGCTTTTTGGGGGGCCAAAATGGGCATTTGTCCCTTTCTCACAAACTTTCCAGCAAAATGTCCTCTTTTTCAAACAAATTAGGAAAATGTTCTTGTTTTGGACAATCGAGTTATAGCGAATTGAAAATTAAAAAAAAAAAAAAATATATATATATATATATATATATATTTCTGAAACTCGAGTTCCTTGAAAAAATTCAAGTGGAACTCGAGTACTTTGCATGGAACTTGAGTTCCAGAAAAAAAGAAAAAATTTAAGTCCACGTTCGCTATAACTCGATTTTCTAAAAATCGAGTTTCAAAACCTAAATAGTTCCAGACATGGAATATTTTGTTGGAAAGTTTGTGAGAAAGGGATAAAAGCCAATTTTGGCCCTTTTTGGGTGTATTTAGGTTTTGGGTTTTATGAGGTTTAAAGTAGAGGTTCAAATTATTTGGCTAACAAATAGGGGTGGTATCACCAAGGAAGACAATCTCATACTATACCGGCTGGTACAGCCGGTATTTGCCTCCTCTTTTATTTTTGGCCTCAATATGGTGCCTTGACTGGTACAGAAACACTAGACGTTTCATACCAATTCAAATACCGAGCATACTGGGTCTGTTTCAGCCATTCCAGGGTAAATACCGAATTATGGCCAGTTAGTGGATACGAGACCGGTGCCTTTTCTTACGCCATACTAAACTTTTGTCTCTCTTTGCCTACTCTTTATCACACCAATGATGACGAAATACCAATTGGTGGTGAGGGGAGGCGTTGATGATTCATGCGAGAGGCGTTGATGATTCATGCATTGGAAATCGGGTTGAAGTGAAGAAAAAAATATACAGGACTAATGCTAAAAGAATTAGACTTGTGTGAATCATGTGATACTATGAGTGAGAGAGAGAGAGAGATATATAGATCTGTAAGTGCATTCTTATTAAAAGTGCTAAATGTTATAAATGCTATTTTTAAAGATAAAATTAAAAAAAAAAACACACTCCATCGAAGGTGGTAAATGTTATTACTTTTGCCATCGAGCTGCAGCGGGCTGCTATCTTTAGCAGATTGCAGCCTACAATAGCAAGATGTTAAAAAAAAATTATTTGTTTAATGTGTCACGTGTGTCCCTTTTCCACTTTTTCTCACACGCTCCATGCTTTTTGCCCTTTTCGCGCCTATCACTTTCTTCCTTTCCCTCATTTTTTTTTTTTGGGGTTCTCCTCTCCCACGCCCACGCCCACGCCCACGCCCTGCCTCCTCTCTGGTATTTATTTATTTTTTTAATTTTCTTCGCTCTCCCTCAACCAAAGCCGCTGCTTCCCTTCCCTCAACCCACGCCGCCAAACCCATCTGCGCTTCCCTATTCCCTCTGACCGAACCCACCATCACAAACACAGCCTCTTCTCTTCTTCCTCTGACTAAACCCACAATCACAAACCCAAGCATTCTCTCCCTGATCTAACCCACAATCACAAACCCAACCGCTTATCTCCTTCCTCTGACCGAACCCACTCTTCTCTCCCTGACCGAACCCAAAAACCCAGTCTTGAAACCCATATTCTCATCTCAAAACCAAAGATTCAAGGGAGGGGATTAGGCTTCCATTTGGGTCAGTGTCAAGCTCCATGGGTATAAACAATGGGTTATTAGGTTTTGGTTTGGGTTAGGGATTTTGTGGGTCTTGAATTGCTGTCACAAGTTCATCACCGATTGGGGCAAAACTTCTAGCCGGTTCAACCCCAAAACTGGTTAGTTATACTTGTCAATCTTTCTGTGATTTTGGTCTGAATCTTTTATGGAGCTTTGAAATGGCATTATAATTCAGCATTTTAATCTAGTTGTAATCTGTGCATTATATTATGTTTTTGTTCTTGTTCTTGTTCTTGTTATAGTTCATTGATTTTTATCACATACTTGATTTACTCTAGTTGTAATTATTTACTCTTTTTATTGGTTCTAGTTTTATATTACTTATTGTATTTTATATTGAACTTCAGTTGATTGTACATTATCTACTTATGGACTCACAAAAATACATGTCGATTTACACTGGTATCATACAAGATGAAATTGCTGTTGACTCTCCTTTGTTGGGTGTATCCCAAAATAACCCAATTTCTTCACCCACATGTGCTAATCATATGATATGTTTTTAGAGTGTTTATTGAAAGCTTTGAGTCTTGCTGTGATTTCACAAATGGATTGGTTGCTTTTATTGATGTTATGTCTTGATCCTTTTATGGTGTGATCAATGCAAATTTGGTTGCTTTTTGAGAATTTGTGTTTGGATTTTGTTATCATGGGCTGCACTTGTAAGCTTGAGCAAAAGTCCTAAACAAAGAACGAAAATAAAAATAAAAATAGAACTGGTGTGTGAACTAGTGATTGATGGTTGGGCGGTTTTGAGAATTCTGATGGATTACTTAATGCCAAATGCACTGGAATTTTACTTCCTTTTATTTGTTTGCTAAGATAACTAAGGAAAATGTTTGGTTTTCATTGTTCATGTACTGGTTTTTCATTTTACTAAGGACTCATGTCAACAAATTGTTAGATTGGGAGGATTTTGCTTTCATGGATAATAGATGATGATGAGACTAGGTTAAATCAAGGAATTGTTTCAAGGATTATTACTATTGATGTGTAGTTTATCAATCAAAAAGATTTGTCAGTTTTATTTCTTTCTTTTCTCTTTACCTGCATTTTCTTAGCTAGCAAAAGAATTTAGAAATTAGTTGTGTAATAGCATCTTCTTTTCTATTATTTCTGTTTGAGTCTAGAGACATTGTTGGTCGTGTTTTTAGGGTTCGTACCAATGCTGGTCTTCATTAGATGCCCCAAGTGATTTACAAAAATTTTTGGCTTGATTAATAGTTCAATTGATGTGATTTTTGCTGGACTTTAAGATAATGTGATACTACCTCATCCCATCTATATTGGATATTGTTTCTGTTGGTTTTAACATTTAATTTAACTGCTGTTTTTTCTTCTGCACTGGTTTTAATTTAACTGCTGCTTTTTCCTCTGCACTGGTTTTTCTGCAGTGGATAGCTGCTGCCTGCAGAGTGTGGGCTGCTGTTTTCTTATTCTGCACTGGTTTAATTTAACTGCTGTTTTTTTTCTGCACTGGGTAGCTGCTGGATTTTTGTACTGGATAGCTGCTGCCAGCAGTGGAGCATCAACAGCTAATGCAGCAATTCAAGAAGCCGTGGTGGAAGATGCTGTCAAAGCTAAATGGCTTGGTTGCTGCAGAATTTTGTTTGTGTGTAATAGTAAAAGAGTAGCTCAAGTCTGTAATTTTAGTTGCGTTGCACACCTAGTTGGCAGGAAAAAATTGTGGTTGCTGACATCTCAAACTTGATGCAAAATTTCAACAATATAAATGAAAATGGATATGTTCCATTTAATAAGTGATCATCCTATTATTGTTTCTTTGATAAATGATGCTAGTGTTTTATGGATTCTTATCAATTATTGAATGCTAAGAGAATGAATTCAAAAAAAAAAAAAAAGCTAAGAATAATTCTCTCCAATACTACTTTGCACTCATGTTGCAGGGTACTTGTGATAGTTAGTTATGGTAGTTAATTGAAAACATAAAGAAAGGATAAAGAAAACATAAAGAAAGAATTAAGAAAAAAATAAATGAAGTGGTAAAATAATAAAACTTTTTATGTTAATTGTTTTGTAAAGTGTTTTGTTAAAATGAATAAATTAATTTTTGAAATGTTGTAAAGTGTTTTGTTAAAATGAATAAATTAATTTTTTGAAATGGTAAATGTTATATTTTATAGCATTCTTGATGAAAATGCTCTAACTTGGGGGGGGGGGGGGGGGGGGGGGGGGTGTGTGGGGGAGTGAAACAGGAAGGAAGAGGTAACGTGTGGTTGTAATTTGTAAAGAGATAACATCTGTGAAACTATGATGTGTTGGAACTTGGAAATAGGAATGATAGGTTGGTAGGCAACTAGCTTTAGGCGTGCAACAGTAGAAAAAAATAAATGAAAGAATAAAATAAATGTGGGACAAGGGAAGAGAACACCAGAATAAGAGAAGTGTTGTGCTTTCTTCTTTCTTTTCTATAAAAGGCCAAAGAATTGGCTTGGGCTAATATTATGCATGGTATGGGAAGAAATAAACATGGAATTATATTAATAAGTCAAATGCTAAAAAGTTATTGCTACTGTGTACAGTTATAAATGGTTGTGCACAGTATTTTAGAGCTAAAAAAATTTATTTTTTATAATGCAGTGCACAGCTATACGTTTGCTGCTTGGCCTTCTTTCTTTTTTTTCTTTTTTTTTTTTTTTTTTTTTTTTTATAGAAACATCTGCAACTTGATTTTGAAGAAGAAGACATAGTGCCAGGATTTATATTATATTATAATATAATATACTTTAATAATACTGTGCGGTTTTAAACTTTTATTTTTAAACCATTTAATGAACTTGTACCTAGCCTTCTTTATTTTTTAAACTGCGGCATTTTAGACTTTTTTTTAAAATTTTTTTTTATATGCTCAACTCAATTATTATGACTTTTGAGTGGAGGAGTTGTGATATACCTCTGTATTATAACTATTTTCCCTCTCCTTTGTGTGTGTTTGTTTGTGTGTGTTTGTTTCTCAAAAAAGAAAAAAAAAAAAGATAAATTTGTATATATATAATTTGGGATTAAAACAAAATATTATTGTTACACTAGATAATTATTTACTATCATGATGATTGGAAAATTGTTTTAGTAAAAAAAAAAGTATAAGTATAATTTGGGGTTAAAAAAAAATCACTTGTTATATTAGACGATTATTTGCTATCATGTGGTGGCAGCGGTGGAAGAGTCAGTGGCGGCGGCGGTGGTAGATATATTATTTTCTTGTAGTAGACATATTATTTTCTTGTGATATTTATATTATTTTATTGTGTTGAAAGCTAAAATAGATCCACTGCTGCTGGATATTTTGTAAAGTGAGTAGGTAAAATAAATAAAATAACTTTTTGTAGTACCAAATACCTAAATTTTTAACTCCACTACTGTGGATGCTCTAATAATTAAAAAAATTAAACATTTAGACTTTCCAAAAAATATTTTTTAAAGATGCCTGGTATGTGCAATTAAAATGATTATTTTTATATGTTGATAAAAATAACTATCACTACATTTAATATGCATAGGGTAATAAACCTAAAACGGTACACCGGTATTAATCGGTATTAAAATATATCATTTCACTGTTTAAATTAGTAAAGCCTCACGAGATCAACTCCCTTGGGTATCACACCCACCAAGCTCCACCTCGAATTATGTGGCCAACGAATAAGGGTGGCATCAAACCCACCAAATTGTGCCTCTCATCTCCCACTTGCTAAGTCCTTTTGTGCATGGTTTTGTCCACTTACGTGTAGGGATTTGACATTTCAATTTGTGAGAAAAATACATAAGAAACATGGGCATATAATTTTCTCTTATCTAGAACTATTCTTTTACACGTATTAGGTGAGTTAGGAAGTTTATCTAATTTGCGAGATGTCATCTTGTGAGACAATGGGCGCGCCCGTCTCACCCAACATTTTTTCCTAATTTGCATTCTATATAGAGGTAATTAATTAATTAGCACAAAAAAAAGGTCTATGAAGGGGAGGTTCGAATTACGTGCCGCAGCTAATCTATAAGTACCTAAGCGCATAATCTCTTTCGTTCATGCTAGTGTTTGAACTTTGTAGGACAAGAGGCACACATTAATAAGGCTTAAGTTAAGCCTCCAGTTCCAAACATTACGGGGAGACCATTTCCTCTCTTATTCTAATGGCTCCGAGGTGTGTGTATATATATATATATTACGTGAAAAATTATCATTAATTAAGTACACATGTAAAATAGGCTTGATAACAGTTGCTTGTGTTTTTGGATAAAATAATAAGATAAGGTATGTAACCAAGACAAACTGTTTTGCATCTAAAAAATGAAGACGTTAAAAGTGACATCTCTTTTGACAAATTACCGATTGTAGAGTAAAAAAATGAATCGAACTCAAGACTCTCTTGTTTTAGTACCATGTTAATTTACCATAATCTGAAAAGTTTAAGTTATTAGCAATAATTCTAACTTCTTTACATTCAAATTTCTATACTAACTTAGTTTAGTATGAAATTCATGTAAACCATCTTCACATATATCATTCAGATGACATCAGAAAGGAGAAAACTATGATTCTCAACTCAAAGATAGAAGAGAAAAGGGGAGGAGCTGTCACTGATATAAGTTTGTTCATTTTTCTTTTTGTCCAAGAAAAATTGAAAAAATCTCTTCCAAATTTCATATCGACCACAATTTTATTGCCATAAATTTTGCTCACATGCTTCTAAAAAATCAGAAAATACAATAGTCAATTGTATCATTATAAAGCTTTATAGCTTGTGGTTAATTAATGCAAGATACCTACTTAAAGGTTGAAAAAAAAAATCAACCTTCATTAAAAGTTCCAAAATAACACCAAAGATAATCTATTAAAAAAAAAAAAAAAAAAATGAAGGAATGCATTCTCAAATAGACTTACCAAATGTAACCAAAGTGCATGCCTCATCTATATCTATAAATACCTAAGCACATAAGCTCTTCCTCTCATGCCAGTCTTTTGAAGGACAAGAAGCATACATTAAAACTTTTGCTAATTGCACCATTTCAACAATAAGTTGTTCTCTCACCTCCCAAAATGCCTCACCAAATTTCCATGGCTATTGCTCAAACCCAAAATCCAGATGCTAATGTACATCGTCACTTAGCAAATTATCGTCCAAGCTTATGGGGAGACCATTTCCTCTCTCATTCTAATAAATCTGAGGTATGTATGTCTTCCACCTGACATGTTAGGCTACATAATAAAATTAATATTCTAATATAAATTGTGATTCATTTCATAGCCAATATTCAAATGTCATGGTCTTAAAATACATCATCTTTAAATGACAAATGATGCTTATAAACAGTGGTAACGTGTTAATTTTTTTATTTTGATTTCCAATTTTAGGAAACTATTGATGACTCGGAGCAAGTCCAAGGGTTGAAGGAAGAAGTGCAAAGGATGTTGATGGCTCCCATCGATAATCTTCTAGAAAAGTTGGAGTTGATTGATGCAATCCAACGCTTAGGAGTGTCTTACCATTTTGAAGGTGAGATTGATGAAGTATTACAACAAATTCATAGGTATCATTATACGTGTGATGTCCAAGAAAGTGATGATACTCTTTACACCATTGCACTTCATTTTCGATTACTTAGACAACAAGGTTATAACATTCTAAGTGGTAAGCACTCTTTTGGTTGGTTATTTGTTTATTTAAGAAAACTTACTCTATGTTTGGATGGAGGGAGACGAGAGAAGGGAGCAGGTGATTGGAATTTGCTAAATTTTAATATATTCTGGCTTCCTTAAATCCTTCCCCTCTATTCTCGTCACCTCTCCCTCAATCTCTTTTCATTCCAAACATATCCTTAAACAAGCTAAAAGTTAATTTTCATGATCAAGCATTCACTTCCATCATTATTTTCATATCATCTACTAATGGCTCACACATGTCTTGTGCTGGGTGGTAAAGTAGATATCTTCAACAAATTCAAAGACAATATGGGAAATTTCAAGGAATCACTTACTAACGATGTGAAAGGAATGTTAAGCTTTTATGAAGCTACACATATGAGGGTGCCTGGAGAAGATATACTTGATGAAGCACTTAAGTTTACTACCACTCACCTTGAATCAATGGCGATTAATTTCAGCCCTCCACTTGCCACACAAGTAAGCCATGCTTTAAATCGACCTATTCGAAAGTGCTTGCCAAAGGTAGAGGCTAGGCAATACTTTTCTATCTACAAAGAAAATGTTTCACATAATGAAGTTCTACTAAACTTTGCAAAATTGGATTTTAACATGTTGCAAAAACAACACCAGAAGGAACTCAGCCATATCTCAAGGTAAGTTCATTAACTATATCTCACTACATTGGTGTTGTAATTAAGCTTTCATTAGACGTGATTTGACCAGCTAGTTTTTGTTGAAATTGTAATTTAGGTGGTGGAAAGGTATAGATGTTGCGACAAACCTATCTTTTGCACGAGATAGGGTGGTGGAGTTATACTTCTGGATTTTGGGAGTGTACTTTGAACCCCAATACTCTCTTGCTTGGAGGATACTTAACAAAACAATTTGCATGGCATCAATCATAGATGACATTTATGATGTATATGGCACACATGAAGAACTTGAGCTCTTCACAGATGCAATTAAAAGGTTTAATGCAAGCATATAGGATCCTCTTCATCTCCATTTGAAATAGATTGATATCATGATTCAAATTAAATATTATAAATCTAAAGATGTATCCAATACCACATCACTTAAAATTTTAATTGATGGAGTACTCTATGCACTATCAAATTGAAAAAAATAAAATTGTAACCATGAAATGGATTTTCTCAATTTCTATTAGAATGGAGAATATCATTTTTCAAGGTCGTATCTTTACCAAAAAGGATGTATCTTTACTTGTAAAAATATTAATTAAGCCCATATTAACCAATAGATGAAAAATAATGTTTTTAAAAATTAAAACGCTAAAACTATTACCACTTTTATAAAAAAAATTATATTCTTTTAATGTATAACTGACTATTGGTTTTATTCATGTGAAAGTTTTAGAGTATAAAACTCATAGTGTTCCACACACAGAAGCTAGAAAATCACTTACTCTCTCTTTCTCTCAACAAAACAAAATTGAAATCTGCAAATTAAAAAAATAAAATAAAAATCTCAAACCTCATTTTTTTGGGTACATATTGCTGGGAATTTTGCCACTCTCTCCATTCAAAGAATAAAAAGTAATTTAAGCTTCTTTGTAGCTACATTGGACCTTCTTTTTTGTTCCTTTCAGGTTTGGCTCAGCTTCAACTCTCTCTCTCTCTCTCTCTCTCGTTGTTTTTATAGGAGATCTTTTACTTTGTGTTTGTTTTACCCCTGGTAGTGGAAGGAGATAAAGAAAGAGACCAACGTTTTATCCTAATAAAGTAAATTTATTCAGTCACTCTTGTTTAGCTTAGCTTTAAGCTTTTACACAGTCCATATTTATTATATTGTTCATCATTCATTGTTTTTGACATAGCCCATTCAACCATTCATAGTTTTAATTGGGGGTGATGTAGAATGAGTTTCATAGTAGTTGTTGACAAATTTAAAAATTAATTTTGTGAAAATAATCAATTAAATATAACATTTTAAGAAAGATGAAGTGATTTAACTATATTATTAATTTAAAAATAGATGTTAGAAAACTTGAATAAAACAATTTAATTCATAATTTTTCATCTAATTAAACAAGTAGAATAATTTTATATTAAAAAATTATTACTTAATTGATATATATATATATATGTACACACACACACACACACACACACACACACACACACACACATATATATCAATTTAGTTATTGCCTTAAGCCCCAAAATACATGAAGCCGGCCCTGCCCTATTTTTAAAATTTTGGGGTATAAGTCAACATTGCAAACATGATTCAAACGTTTAAATTTCAGGTGGGATATAAGTTGCATAGACCAACTCCCAAAATACATGAAGTTGTGTTATAAAGTACTCTTGGATGTTTTTGAAGAAATTGAAGAAGAGATGTGCAAGGATGGAAGATTATACTGTATTTACTACGCAAAAGTTGCAGTAAGACACTATTAATTCACTTGAAACCACTCTGTATTTTTCCCATTAATTCTCATTTTATAGTTATCAATATTTTATATGTTAATGTAACTAGATGAAAAAACTTGTTTGAGCCTACTTTGAAGAAGCCGCATGGTTGAAAGAAAAATATATTCCCACAATGGAGGAATATATGAGTAATGCACTAATATCTTGTGGTTACCTCACGCTTAGCTCCATATCTTTTATTGGCATGGGAGATATCGTGACAAAGGAAGCATTGGAATGGGTCATCAAGGATCCAAAGATTGTTAGAGCAGCATCAATCATAGCCAGGCCAATGGATGATATTGTTTCCAATGAGGTACATTTAGCAAATGTTATATAGCACACATATTATTAGTGGATCTTATTGAGCATTGTGACTAAATCAAGGGACGTTAATTATTCTTTATTTCTTTAAAAACTTGAGAAAAATAGTTAAGTTACATTTGTGCTACACCTTAAAACAATTAGTCTAGTCATAATCATGTTTCTTGTAGTTATTATAAATCCTTGGTCAACCCAATATATGTCTAATGTTGAACTCAACACACACCTGCACAACACATACTTAATCAATATCCAAACAATTTGCAGCATCACAATTTCAATCGAATTAAAAGATCCTCCTACATGCAATATGTACAAAAATTTTAGAAAATATAGAAAATATACAAATTCACCCGTAATGATTGTTTTCTTTCTTTTTCCAGTATTTTTACTTCAATAATGAATATGAGAGACCAGTTCAGTACTACAAGGAATTAGATTCACGACTACGAATTGATGACATGGTTCAAATTTTGTTTTTGAATCTAGTAAATAGTGTATAAATTGTTAGGTCTTTTAAAATATTAAATAACACCGTATTAGATACACTTGTAAATTTTTACTATTTAAAGCAAGAAATTGATTCATTTCAAATGGATCCTCAAATCCATTTAGGCCTAACAAAAAATGACACTTATTACATATTTTAGGAATTTATTTTTTTACAGTTTGAGCAAGAGAGAGGGCACGTTGCCTCGGGCATCGAGTGTTACATGAAGCAATATGGTGTCTCAAAGCAAGAGGTACATGCCGAATTTCGAAAGCAAATGGTGAATGCATGAAAGGATATAAACAAAGAGTGTCTTAGACCTACTGAAGTGGCAGTACCTCTCCTTACACGTGTTGTCAATCTTGCACGAGTTATGGATTTACTCTACAAGGATGAAGATGCGTACACACATCTTGGAGGAGTGATGGTAGAGGGTATCACCTCAATGCTTGTTGATCTAGTACCAATTTGAAGATATTGATGCCAGTGCTCATTATGAGCACAAAATTATAACTAAGTTGGTTCCTTAAATAAAGATTTGATAAACTGTCCTACAAAGTCAATACAAAATGAATGTGTAAGTGTCTAGAGTGAAAATTTTACTTGAACTCCAAATCAATATATATATAAAAGCAGAGACCTCATGCAGTGCATGAGGTCCTGCCATGTGGCGCTCTATTAGAGCTCTATTAGGGTAATTATTGCATTTGACCTTCCACCTCACCTCCTCTTAAAAAGTTAATTCTTACATGCATTTAGAAATAGAAACAATGCAGGTTACTTAATCGCTTCAGCAAAAACAATTCATCTCTTTCTCTTTCTTTAACTCTTCAGTTCCCCCTTTATATTTAATGCACACTAACGTGTTTCTTTTGAAATCAATATCTATATCTATCTACAGCCTTTACAACTTGCTGGACACCTAGGAAAATGAATCGGTGTAACACTTCTTTGGAGAATAACCAAAATCCTATTAGATACCTCTGTCCTTTCTTCCTCCATGCATTGATGCCAATTTTCTTCAACTATCATATCTCCTTCTCAGAGCTATGCTTCGGATCCTAAATTGAATTGTAAGTTAATTCTTCCAATAAAAGATGGGTATATAATCTCTAGAATCTCTCTTAAATCTTTGCTTTATTATTTTGATCTCTTTAAGTTTTGCTTTATTATTTTGGTTTGGACTCACGCAACTACATTTTTGTTACATGCACGCAAGTTGTTTGATAAAACAGCTGAGTGTTTTGTTGTAGACAACAATTAATGGAGAAGCAGTGAACTATTTTTCATGTGCTCACATTGTAAATTGCAGCAACACACTGTAAGTATGCTCTGTGCTAGAGGTAACATTGTAAATTGCTTCAAATTGACACTGTTTTGGTTTTGCTATCCTTTTTGTAATGTGTATGGTTTGCTTAACTTGAGAATTTTGTCACTAGACCAATAACAAAAAAAGAAAACATAATAAAAAAATAAAAACCAAAAAAAAAGTCTGCAGCTGTGAAAGTTATGTTAAATGACGCCCATTCTACAACATTTTTATTTTGTATGTGGGAGTGATATTAGTAGAATTCAAAAGATTTAACAGTAAATTGGTTGGTTTGTAGACTACAAAAAGGAAAGGAGAGATCAATCATGGAATAAAGGGCCCTGAGTCAATTGCTGATCCTATGAACCGCATGCCTTTGATGGCCTTGACTGCTGCTGACCTTCCTGTAGGTCTCAATAGGGAAAGGTAAAGGTTCCACTTCAATCTTTGAATTAATATTTTAATTTATTTTCAGCACATTTTTTCTTTCCTTTTATTTTCTAATTTTAATTTTAATTTATGATTATATGTAGCTTAGACAAGTAGTGGATAATGTTGGGAAATGGGTAATGTATGGTTGCTCCCTAGAAATGTCTTACGATAGACTAAAACAACACCATACGTATGAAATTATTGGTCTTCATGGCTTATACAAATATTGTCAAAATATTGTTGGATACCACACAAATTGGTTTGCATTTGGCCAAATACAAGTTTTGGTATGAATTTAAAAAATGATCAGCTTATATAAATTCAATTTTAGGAGTGTCAACTTTCCTAGAAGTTGGTGCCCACTTATGTTAATATACTATAATTTACTTTTCAGACTTGAGGAAAATTAATCTTTAATTTCATTAATTTAGTTTCTGTTGTCTTAAGTAGCATGGGCTTGATGAGGTTCTTAGAGGAATCCAAACATTTTACAAGATTCCACTCAAAGGCATTATTTCAACTTAGCTCTTTGAACAATATTACGTATGATTTGCATTTCCTATTGCATACTAAAGTTAAGGACACTATGCTTTGCATATGAAATTGACCAGCTCATATGTTCCGAAAATAAAAACACAAGAACATGATTTGATTGTTATAGTTGCTTTATTAGTTTAAATTTTAAAGAGGATTCTCCTTGCTATTACTTTTTGGCTTTTATTATACTTTTATAGAAGCTATTATATTCAGCTGTAGTGACCATGCTAGCTAAATCTGGTACAAATATTTCAAATATGTGATAGAAATTATCATATACAAGGTACTTTCTCCTTTTCTTTTCTTTTTCTTTTCATTTTTCTTTTTACTTTTTAAAATTCAGTGCACATGTCAAGTCTTCATGATATTGATAATTGCTATATATTGTCTTAGTTCATACTTTGTTAAGAGCATTCCCAACCGCTTATGCAAAAAAAAAAAAAAAAAAAAATGCGCTGTCTCACCAAAAGGCCATTTGTTTTATATTACATTACTACTCTTACAACAGACTTTACATCACATTCTTTATTTTACAATACACCATATTAAAATAAATTTTTACACCTAACACAAGTCATGCGTGTTTGAGTGACAGAAAAAGAATAAAAAAGGATTATGCGTGTTTGAGAGAGATATTGAGTAAGAGAGAATAAAAAAAAAAGGAAAAGAAAGAATGCATAGGCTATATAGTATCATCTAAAAATACATGATACTATAACAATGTTTAAAATTTGCTACAGGAATGCGAGACCGGTTATGTAAGGCTCCTTTTTTCTTTTTCTTTTTTTAATGAAAATCCTTACATACTTTGCATTTCATCCTGTTTTAAAGGACCAGATGAGAATGCTCTAATATTCTCTTTATTAAACTATTATTATATACTGGTAAGAGTGAAATTGTCGTGTCTTAAAGATTTCAATTTAAAATTCTAATCATCTATCATTCTATGCCAAATGCACAAACCAATTTGGTTCAAATCAGATAGATGAAAATCAGGATGGTTATCTAGGAAAAAATAATTATTAATATGTTGAATTTTTCATGTCCTTATGGACATTTTTGAGCATGCATTATTGGCATAAAATATTGCATTTATATCTTTTTATACTTACAAACATGTCAATAATTTTTTAATGTTGAAGCATTTCCTGAAAAGCCAAATGAAGAGTATGGTACTTGGATTCTTGACTCATAGAAGTGGGGATGTTTGAGGGACTTTTGGTTCTTGATCGGGTAAGGCTTCATTGTCCATAAGATGTAACTTAAAGCATATGGGTTTAAATAGAAATAATGATTGTAGAAGGTGTGTAGAGGTTTATGCTTTTCTATGGACAAAGTGATGTCTGGTTTTGCTACAGGGCTTGAAGGCGTTATATGGAATTCTTGGTTTAACTATATCTTCTTGCAAGATATTCACACAATATAAATTTAATTTTTCATGCCTATTTCAATTAAGTGTTCTTTCTCCTTTGATTTTAACTTAGCTCTTTATCAATGTTGATTCTTTGTCCTTTTCTGGGGATATTCCTTTCATTCCCAAAAAAAAAAAAAAAAAAAAAAGATATTAATCTTTTCATTCTTGATCAATTTTTAATGTTATTTGGATGTAGTTAAGCAACAGGGGAGTAGATCTCATTTTAGTTCATGTGGTTATTAATGAACTTAGTGTAAGACAAGCGCTCTAATATTGCATTTAACTTTTTTTTAACCTTTTCTCATTAAGTTGTTTTTACTGTTACTCAAAAAATTATGTTAACTTCTTTTTACTATTATCTAAAAGATGGGCTATTGTTGAAAATTAAACCAAGCCTTGTGAAAAGCCCAAACCCACTTATTCTCTTACATATTATGACTTAAGCATGATCCTTTCTCATGTGTAGATGAAAGCCCAGACCCTAACCCACTTACAAACTCTCTTTCTCCTTCCCCATTGTAGATGAAACTTGAAAGCCAAGACCCTGACTCATTTAGAAGCTCTCTTCCTCCGTACAAGCTTTCCTTTAGACTACACACACTCTTCAACTTCTTTACAAACAACAGTTTGTAGTTCGGATTCATTGATCCTATTTGACCAAATCAACGTTCCTACTCATTTTTCAAGTCTTAATTCAGTCATTCTATGTAAAATAATGGAGATGTATAGTCAAGGAAGATATACAATCACTCTAAAAAATAAAAATAAAAAGGAAATGTACAGTCTAACCTCAACAGTCCCACCACTTTATTCTCTCTCTCTCTCTCTCTCTCTCTCTCTCTCTCTCTCTCTCTCTCTCTCTCTCTCTCTCTCTCACACACACACACACACACACACACATTTTGAGTGTTATATTAGGATTTTCCAAATTGAAAATAATATTCAATCTTACCAATGGGCTACACATTGGAAGGATTGTCTGCTAAGATAACGAGGGCTTCTCTTGCTATATTACAGAAGCAGTTCTTAGGTATTCCTGGAGCATGGTGAATAGTGTTTCCTTATCTCATATTTATGATAGGGCCCACTCATTAAATTCATGATAGGATCCATCATGAATGTGAGAGGAGGGAACGTCATTTTACTATACTCCGAAAGTACATAAGAATTTTCTGTATTAAAAAAAAAAGTCAAATGTTTTATGATATGACATAGTCACTAATAGTCATATTGCATTCAACTATATTCATATTAAATTGAGTCGTCTGTGATGCTATAGTACTAGGTATGAAAACAAATTTGTTAACGACTTTTGATATGCTTCTACAACTGATTAAGAAATTCACAACAAGTTGGATCAAATTGTTTGTGTGCCTTCGAATTGCAATTTTTTTTTTTTTTTTTACACAAATGCATGAAAGTGGTAGGTCCATTATAAGTATAAAGATGATCATAAGTTCAGATATTGACAAACAATTGAGATACTGCAGTAATAGATTCTAATAGCATTTGTCATTTTTGAAAATCTAAACAATTTATAAGATTCTAACGACAAATATTTGGTATAAAATCTATGACGCAAAAATAATTTTGGTATCCCACAGTAAAAACTAGAGAGGACTACAAAAACTTTTAGTTAGATGCACTCTAAATTTTTTTTTTTTTTTTTTTTTTTATAGAGTCTTCCTATAGTATTTATTGTTTAATTAAGTTTAAAATCAATATAATTTAATTATACCTTTTATGCATAACTTGAGACCAACATACTTTTAGGCAAAGTTTTCCCGTGCATCGCACGGGTTTCCGACTAGTTACTCTAAAAATTAGGAGCCCAATGTTTTTTCAGAATAAATATTGTTTCAATAGGTGATTAATGTGTGAGAATTATTTCTACATTGCTTTTCTCATACTGTTCCATTTTGTAGAACTCTGCTTTGTTAATCCGCAATAATTAATATATGTTTCTTGTGCATGTGTTCTAACAATGAACATATTATTCAATGCGACAACGCACTCTGTCTCTTCTACATATTAATATTTGTCGTTTTTTATTTTTTATTTTTATTTTTTTGCAGTTTTAAACTTGTTTTTATTTAGTTTATATTTGAGCTCTGAATTTCAATATGCAATTTAGAAAAAATAAGGATTAATTCTTTTAATTGTAGATAGTAAAAATCCCAAAAACATAAGGTGATTAAAAAAAAAGTTATTTTATTCACTTAATCATTATTCTAATAGCTCCTCACCACTGTCGATTTAAACTCTCCGCACTAAGTGAAGCCTAAATTATGACCTTTTTAATTTTTGAGTAGGAGGTAGAATAGAGACAGGATTCAACTCAACATCATTGCTTTGATATAATAATGAAATATCGAGGAAAAAAAAGTAGATGAAAAGGAATCATTGAAGAAACTAATGTGATTCGGTCACTAAAAACTACGTTCACAACATTTTATTGTTTCTTGTAATTTTTTTAACATTAAGCATATGATTTTTTTTTTAAATTGTTAATGATCAAAACATGTGAATCTAGTCATGAAAATTGGAAATTTGACTAACTAGCTAATTAACAAGTACAAAAGTCATCAATGGCGAAGTGAATCATGAAGCATTGATAACAACACTTTCAAAACTTAATTAGAAATGTAACGTATTTGATGATGAACGAAAATCGTCAGTGATTTGATGGCTCCAGATCATGCTGATGGATACCTGCAGAATAAGAAAACAAGAACCAAATAGAAGGCACCAGTGTGGTATCGGCCAAAGACCCTCTGAATGTTAAGTTAGTGAATGAAAAATCTCTAAGAACTCTATAGTAAGAGAGCTGGGGATTTTCTACATATCTCGGAAAGGAAGAGAACTGTTGTCTATATAGTGGTGGGGAAGAACCCTAAATCTCCAAAATAGGGGGATTTTCCTTATGGGGAGAGGGTGAAGCTAATGCTATCGAAATCTTAGGGATATTCTGCATTTTGGGAAGGTGAAAATCATGTGCTAGATTTTTTGTGCGTAATGCGCAAGATGTTTCCATATATGAATGTGTGTAGACCACGTAGGGCCTCACAAGGCCACGCAAGGCCACGTGGGACCCATTGGTATTCATCCCCGTCAACTAGGGGATTCCATCAATTAAGGGACCCTCCGTTGGTCAAGCAAAGCACCGTCTGCTTTGTTTCTGAACTATCCTCACGATTGTCGGTTCCTAAGGAAGTCAATGGTTTTCATAGGGCTAACAGTTTCTTTGAAGCCGTCGGCCTTTTGGTTCTCCTATGGGCCCCAATTTTATTACCAAAAACACCCTTATCAGTATCCGTAGCACATGTACATTTATTTTTGAGATAGATAGAATTTTACTTTAGTTTAACCTAAGTGTATATATATGTGAAGCTCTTTTCGGGAGACTTAAACCCTGCCCTTGCCCCTCAAACCCTACAAGTACTTATAGTTGTGGAGTGACCATCACACCAAGGGTGCGCAATGGTGTAGCACATGTACGTTAACACTTAGAGATTGATCGATATGATGGAATGGGCGGCACTATGTATAGTTTAGGGGTTCAAATGAACCCCTGAGCTGGCAATTGTTTTTTTTAATATATAATTTATTTATTTATTTACTTTTATTTAACCCTTATAAAATAAAAATTTTAACATCTTGGCCTTAAATTTTTTTTAAGTCTAACTGAAATAAGCTTAAATTATATAATCCTCTTAATAAAATTTTGGTCTTTTTAAACACAAAATAAAAATTCCAACAACAAATCAATTTTATCTAAAATTTGGAGGATAAAAAATAGTAAGCCAACAATAAAAGCAAAAATTTGTTCATCTTAAAACTTAGAAAAAACTCATTTAAATCTTAACAAATTTAAAATAAACTAATGGAAAATTCTTAATTTACATTGTATTATAATGTAAAATTGACATTGCCTCTAAACAAATATGTATAACATTGTAGACTTTTATGCAAATGTGTATAATATTGTACACTTCTTGCAAATACACATTTATTTAATATACAATGTAAATCTTACTTTACATTGATAGTACAATGTAAACATATAACTGTCCTAAACTAATATGATTAATTTAATTTTTAGTAACAATAATTAGTATAGTCATTGTATTAAGAAACAATATGCTTAATGAACTTGTAGTTTATCTCTTATTCTCTTGCTAGTACATCCTATGGAAAAATTTGTAATAAGAAAGCCACATATACTGTAAAATGTATCTCTAACCTAAGATTCATTTTCTTACTGGCCCCCTTAGAAAAAAAATCCTAAAACCGTTATCAATTGATAAATGAAGCCAAGTGTTTAATCGAACTCTTCACTTTCAAAAATATAAAACATGTTTTATATCATCTACTAATGGTTAGTGCATGTCTTGGTGGAGTGGTAAAGTAGATGTCTTCAATAAATTCAAGGACAATAGGGTAAACTCCAAGGAATCTCTTATTAAAGATGTGCGAGGAATGTCAAGCTTGTATGAAGCTACACTAATGAGGGTGCATGGAGAAGATATGCTTGATAAAACACTTAAGTTTACTACCACTCACCTCAAATCGATTGTGATTAATTTAAGCCCTCCTTTTGCCACACAAGTAAGTTGTGCCTTAAATCGGCCTATTCTAAAATCCTTGCCAAGGGTAGAGGCAAGACATTACTTTTCTATCTACCAAGAAATTGCTTCACGTAATAAAGTTCTACTAAACTTGGCAAAATAACATGTTGCAAAAACAATACCAGAAGGAACTTAGCCATATCTCAAGGTAAGTTCATTCGCTATATCTCACTATGTTGGTGTTGTAATTAAGCTTTCTGTTATGAAATTTTAAAGTACTTGCAAGTGTATGAACCATACTGAAGTATAGTTTGATAAGAGCGAGGTCGAACCCATAGAGACTTGTATGAACAGAGGAAAATTAATCAAATCTTAACCAAATTAATCATAATCTAGTTTAATAAAAACTGATTGTTTTGAAATTAAATAAAGCTAAGCAAATAATTAAACTAATCAAAAGATATAATACAAAAGCAGTAAGGAGATAAAACAATTTAGAGAAAGGAATTTAGGTTTTGGAATCCGCCTTATAAATCATATCAGTATATATTTATGATCATTAATTTTTCCCAACTATTGCATGATAATCTAGAAATCATTCTTGCTATCACGAAAAATATCTCATTAAAATCCTTATTTTAAAAATCTAAAGCATGCTCTTCTTCACTTCCTCAGTATAAAATCAAATCATCAATTGTATCCATAACCAAATCACAAAAGATATCCAATTTATCAAGTAATAATAAACTAGGCATTCAATTGATTAAGATAAATCCAAAATCATGAGAAAAACTTGATTGAACTCATATTAAGAATTCTATCTTAGTTAATTGTAATGAAGCAAGAACAATTTAAATCATTAAAGAACAATTATTTTGAGAAAAATCAAATCACATAAATAAAATTGATAATCTTTAAGAAGGTTTCATCCTCAACGTTAATTGAAAATTTAGCTACTCATGGTAGCTGAAATAAAACGCAAAAAATAAATATTGAACCTTAAACTAGACAATTAAACTGCTAACTAGAATGAAAGAAAAAAATTACAGTGCCAGCATAGAGAAAGGGTGAAGAAAAAAGCCACATGCGGCTCCTGCGTTTTAGCCTTCGCGGTCCTCTGTTTCAGCTTTCTTCTAGCCCGCGCTTTAGCTCTCCTCCAGCCGCCCCCAATATTTCTATTTCCCTCTATTTATACTTACATTCCCATAAGTGGCTAAGACCTAAAAGCTCATTATTAAAACCAACGTGGCCCAAAAGTAAGTACTTCCTAAGTAGATGTTTTGGTGAACAAATCAAGAGGCCCACAACAACAATACAATTATTGATTTGGACCCTAAAGCCCACCATGTTGAAGGTGTAAGAATTGCTTGATTTGAGTTTTGTTTCCTTGCACACTTCATCCATGTTGGATTGAATCTTGGGCTTCTTTTTCTTTTTCTTTTCTTTCTTTCTTTGTTTTTGGTCTTCTCTTGAATTCACACTTGGGCTGGATCTTTACTTTGGGCTAAATCTTTCCTTCATGCTTCACATCTGGGTCTTAAGTTAGCTTGACAATTGGCCTGGTCCCACTTTGTATGAAAAGCCTTCATTACCTATAAATCGAAAGCAACTTATAATCAGCCACAAATTAGTATAAAAGTGTAGCAAAATATGCAAATATGAGAGTATTTTATTCTATATATTTCATGATCATCACTTTCATAAGACATGATTTGACCAAACAATTTTTGTTGAAATTATAATTTAGGTGGTGTAAAGGTATAGATGTTGTGACAAACCTATCTTTTGCACTAGACAGGGTGGTGGAGTTATACTTATGGATTTTGAGAGTGTACTTTGAACCCCAATACTCTTGCTAGGAGGATACTAACTAAAACAATTTGTGTGACATCAATTATAGATGACTTATATGATGTATATGGCACACATGAAGAACTCGAGGTCTTCACATATGCAATTAAAAGGCTTAGTAAAAGCATATATGATTCTCTTCATTCGAAATGGATTCATGTCATGGTTCATTCTAAATATTATAAATTTAAAGATGTATCCAGTGCCATGTTATTTAAAATTTTCATTGATGTGGCATTCTATACACACTACCAGATCAAGAAAATAACGTATTGACTATGACAAAGATTCTCTCAATTTCAAGTTAACTGGGGAATATCATGTTTTTATATTTGGGAGACGCGAGGGGTGGGGGGGGGGGGGGGGGTTGCGATCGTAGGGTTAAAGTCAACATTACCCACTTCATTCCAACATTTAAATTATAGGTGGGATATCAATTGCATAGACCAACTCAGAGATTACATGAAGTTGTGTTATAAAGCAGTCTTGGATGTTTTTGAAGAAATTGAGGAAAAGATGTGCAAAGAAGGAAAATTATATGTTCACTATGCAAAAGTTGCGGTATGACACTATTAATTCACTTGAAACCACTTTTTCCCCATATATTTTCATTTTATAGTCATTATATTTTATGTTTTAATGTAACTAGATGAAAAAACTTGTTGAAGCCTACTTTGAAGAAGCCATATGGTTGAAAGAAAAATATATTCCCACAATGGAGGAATATATGAGTAATGCACTAATATCCTGTGGTTACCCCATGCTTAGCACCATATCTTTTGTTGGCATGGGAGATATCGTGACGAAGGAAGTGTTGGAGTGGGTCTTCAAGGAGCCAAAGATTGTTATTGCAGCATCAATCATAAACAGGCTAATGGATGACATTGTTTCCAATGAGGTATGTTACTATATCATACTCTCAGATTTCACAAAACGTTATTTAGCTTATATTATTAGTGGATCTTATTGAGCATATGTTAGCTCTTGATTGTGACTAAAATCAAGGAACATTAATTGTTGATCCAAGGAAAAAAGCTAGTTACATCTGTGTTGTACTCCAAAAAGACTAGTCTAATCACAATCGAGACTTTTTGTAGTTGTTAATGAATCTCATATTAACCCAATATATTCTTGATGTGGGACTCATCGAAACCCTATACAACACAGAATTTTATTCCAATTAAGCGATTCTTCATATGCAGTCTTGTCAGTGCTACATGTATTGAAATTATATATAATATAGAGGATATACAAATTCAGTTAGAATAATTATCTTCTTTCTTTTCCTAGTATCTTTACTTCAACAAGGTACATGAGAGATTAGTTTAGTACTGCAAGGAATACGATCCTTGTCCATGGACTCATTTCATGGTTCAATTTTAACTTTATTGAATCTAATTTTTTTTTTTTCCGCTGAAAAACTTTATTGAATCTAATAGTGTATAGAGTGTAGTGTATTTTAAAATTTTTAATAACATGGTATTAGATACATCTTTAATTTATACTATTTAAAACATGAAATAGATTCATTTTAAATGGACCCACAAATCCATTTGGGCCTAGTCACTCATTATATATTTTGGAATTTATTTTTTTCATAGTTTGAGCAAAAGAGAGAGCACGTTACCTCAGGCATCGAATACTACATGAAGCAATATAATGTCTCGAAGTGAGAGGTGCATACTGAATTTTAGGAAAAAATTGTGAATACATGAAAGGATATAAACAAAGAGTGCATTAGACCTACTAAAGTGCCAGTACCTCTCCTCGCACATGTTATTTCGCACGAATCATGGATCTACGTTACAAAGATGAATATGCATTCACACAACTTGGAGGAATGATGGTAGAGTGTGTCACTTTAATGCTTGTTGATCCAGTATCAAATTGAAGATATTGATGCAACGTCTCAATATGACTACAAAATTATAACTAAGTTGGTTCCTTAAATAAAGGTTTGATGTCCAACCAAGTCAATAATAAAATAAATGTGTGACTAGAGTGAATCACAAATTTATGTGAGCTCCAAATTACTCTTAAAATTAGGAGCTCAATGCTTTTGAACTTTTAAATAAGTGTTCCGTGGACTATATATGTATGTGTTGGTACTTTAAAAAATGTATAGTTTCAATAAGTGATTAACTTATAAGTGTTATTTCTACATTACTTTCCACTTGTGCATGTGTTCTAACAGTGAAGAGATTATTCAATGCGCCAAGGCTCTCTCTTCCACGTTTATATCTATATTTACTTTTGTTTGTAGTTTTAGCTTTGTTTTTATTTACTTTTATTTTAAGCTCAATATGAATATGCAATCTAGTAAAAAAAAAAAAAAAAAAACAAGGACTAATACTTAAAATGGGAAGTATCGCCAATCCCTAAAGCTTGATAAAAAGTATGAATTTAATCACATATCATTGTTTTAATACTCCCTCACATGTGGGTATAAGCTTCACTCACTAAGTGAGACCTAAGATGCGAAATTTTTAATTTTTGAACTAGAGGTAAAATAGAGACAAGATTCAAACTTAGAGTCACTGCTTTGACATAATGATAAAGTGAAATATCCTGGGAAAAAGAAGTAGATGGAAATGGAATAATTGAATAAATTTATGTGATTTGGTCATTAAAACCAAACACCAAATTTGGGAGAATGATACCACTGACAAGATAGTAAAATGGAAATACAGGTTGCAATTAGTGAACGATGATATTTAGCCAAAATGATTTAATTCCAAAGAATATAAATTTCTTTAGCATCCCTTGACATCCACCCTCTGAACTTCATGTAACTAAAAAGAGAGAGTGAATAAGAAAGCGTTCTCCATGCATCAAGAAAATGAGATCCCATATGTTGAATAAGTATTCGACTCAAACGAATATTATGAAAATGGTTCTCAAACCATAAACCTGCCTAAATAGCACCAATAGATGAAACTAAAACCCAGGATGATTATTTGCTTAGGATATCCACTAAATTTATAGCTCTTAGGTAAAAAAAGAAGAACCGTGAAAACACATGTTTGGATAAAAATAGAAAGAAAGATATGTGCACCACACACTTCAAGGATTGTGTAATTTATCGTGATTATCCATGAACAACCCCTACATGAAAATTGCCCAAAGTTCTTCGTTGCCATAGTCACTCAGTGAATATCATCTTCTTCACAGAACTTGGTGTACTTATCTGCATCCATCAAGCTCTTCAATTCACCACTATCGCTCACCTCAACCTTAATTATCCATCCTTTGTCATATGGGCTTGAGTTAATCCACATCAAGACAGATACATCAGAAATAAGCATAAAAGAGACGAAGGAAGAAACATATTCTTGATGGCAGAAATTATGTCAAACTTCACCAATTAAAGGAAACTGGAATTGTGAATGATTTTTTTAACACAACGAAGGTGGTTAACCAACATTTTCAGAGACATAAATTTATTCAGATGACTACCAGCATCAACCTTAAGCTCAATAAGCTCTTGATTGTGTTCCAAATATTGGCTACTAGGGACATTGCCTAACAACTTTTTTTTTGGATAAGTAATAAGAATATATTAAAAAGAAGAGGGGTGTCACCCGAGTATACAGGAAGTATACATCAAGGACAAATACAAATCAAGTGCATAAAGTACAAAAGTCCATGAAACCATGGACTGAAGAAAAAGATCGAAAGCCAAACACTGTAACCCAATCCAGAATAGTCTTAAGGAAGAAGAGTTTAAGATCTGCAACTGATCTCTCTAAATCCTCAAAATGTCGGTTATTCCTCTCCCTTAAAATGCACCACATCAAACAATGGGGCACAGCCATCCAAATAGCCGAATTCCGATGCCTCCCCAATTTTCCTTGCCAACAAGCCAATAGATCCAGTTTCATGGACTGAAGAAAAAGATCGAAAGCCAAACACTGTAACCCAATCCAGAAGAGTCTTAAGGAAGAAGAGTTTAAGATCTGCAACTGATCTCTCTAAATCCTCAAAATATCGGTTATTCCTCTCCCTTAAAATGCACCACATCAAACAATGAGGCATAGCAATCCAAATAGCCGAATTCCGATGCCTCCCCAATTTTCCTTGCCAACAAGCAAATAGATCCACCACTGTTTTCGGCATAACCCAATGAATGCCAAACAAAGTAAATACCATAGACCATAAGTCAAAAGCAATAGAGGAATGGATGAGGAGGTGGTCAACAGATTCCCCATTTCTTTTACACATACAAGACCAATCCAAAATCAAAATCTGCCGTTTCCTAAGATTATCAATAGTGAAAATATTCCCTAAAGCTGTAGTCCACACAAAAAAAGCAACTCTAGAGGGGACCTTAGACTTCCAAACAGTCTTCCAAGGGAAAGATTGATCGAAACTATTAGTTAGCACCTGGTAATAGGAACGAACAGTAAAACCTTTACCCCTAGCAGGTTTCCAACACCTTATCATCCCCAACTCCTTTCAAAGAAGCTCCATAAATCCTAGACATAAAACTGAAGAAGGATTCCAAATCCCAATCTTCGCTGTATCTTCTAAAAGTTAGATCCCAAAAAAGAACACCATTTGGGAACTTCATCAACTCAGCCACAGAGGCCTCCTTATTTCGACTAAACAAAAAAAGTCTTGGGTAGAGCACACACAAAGAAGCGTCCCCACACCAAATATCCTGCCAAAATCTAACAGTAAAACCGGCCCCTACCTCAAATTGGATGTGACGAACAAAAGATGGCCAACCGCGACTAATAGACTTCCACAAGCTTACACCATGAGGGCCAATAACAGGAAGAGAGCACCAACCTCACCCTTCACAACCATATTTTGCCCCTATCACTCTCGTCCACAAGGCCTGTTGCTCATTCCCAAATCTCCATAACCACTTTCCAAACAAGGCTTTATTAAAAGTTCTCAAACTTCTAATAGCTAAACCTCGGGGGAATGGGCAAAATAAATGTGAAAATGATTTATATGTAGTTAGTTAGGCAACGCTTGAAACTATAAGGGAAAGTAGACATCTCGAGTTTTAGAAAATCGAGATCTATTTACATAAATCTCGAGTTTTAGAAACTCGAGTTTCATGCAAAAAAAATTTTAGTTTTATCGCCTCTATAGTAACGTTTTTAAGTTCTATAGTGACGTTTTAAAGCCCTATAGCGGCGTTTTCATGCAAAATTTTTTCATAAGTGTTCAATACCAAGTTCGGGTAGCCCTATAGTGGCGTTTTTATGCCCTATACTGACGTTTTAAAGCCCTATAGCGGCGTTTTTCTGCTAAATTTTTTTATAACTCCATTTTTAGCCCTATAGTGACGTTTTTAAGCCCTATAGTGGCGTTTTTCGAACTCGAGTTTTTAAAACTCGATTTTCTCTTGGATTTTTTTTACAAATCAAGCCTTAAAAACTTGATTTTTATCTTGGAACTCGAGTTTTAGACACTCGAGATGCTAGTTTTCAATATTCTTTTGCAACGTGACAACTAACTAAAATTTTTAATATTTATTGTTATTTAGAAAAAAAATTCCTAAACCTCCAGAATGAAGAGGAGTGCAAACTGTGGCCCATTTCACTAGGTGAGTTTTTTTAACATCCCCCATACCACTCTAGAGAAAGACATTGCCTAACAACTTGCATACTAGAAGGAACTATATTTAACTATAGGCCATTTAAGGTAACTAAAAAAATAAGGCGAAAAACACATTTTAGTCATTACATTTTCAGGCTATTCTCATTTTAGTCTCTACATTTTATTTTTATTGCTTTTAGTCCCTATCCTAAAAAACGCTTCCTGTTTTGGTCATTGCCATTACATTAGAAACGAAAAAAGCTGACATGACAAACGGCAGAATAAATAATACTAAATTAATGTCCACGTGGCCTAAATTAATAATAAAAAATGCCACGTTAGCATTTAAATTAAAAATAAAAAAATTATTAATTTTAACTAAATAAAAAAATTAAAAACAGAATTAAAAACTAAAAATAATAGGAATTGAGATTTAAGTGTCTTGAACAAGAACAATAAGAACACAAACTCAGAAATTTAAAAAAAAAAAAAGAAAAAAAAAAAGAAAAAGAAAAAGCAAATTCCATTGTTTGAATCTGAGAGTGCCAAATTACAGAAATACAACCTAAAAACAAGAAACGAAATCCAGATCTAGAGGCAAGATCTACAACAACCACCACAACTAAGTAAGTACACAAATCTAATCATAATCTCAAGATTCTTAACCGCCGAACCCATAGAGAGTCCTTCCTTGCCTCTGCAACAGGATCGATGATGTCAAGGCCTTGGGTCGGTGCTGCGTCGTTTTGCGCCGCTTCCACTCCCTCGTCCCTCAGGTCGACAACTTTGTCGTTTGGGTCGACTGCGTTATCTCTGACGACTACTCTTCGTCTTCTTCTCTTTCCGCCCCGACTATCTCCTCCTTCTCTGACAAGTCTCGCAACCCGTTCTTGAACCTCTTCCGGTTCATGTTCGGCAGAATTGTCAAGCCCCTTCAGTTCTTTACCCAATTCCTTAACCCTTTGATCCCCTTACGATGTGCTCCCCAGGATTTTTTGCTTCAGCTCCACCATTGCTAGGTGGGTTGATATGGAGGGAGATCTTGTGTTTTGCTTTGTGGCTTTTGGATTAGATTTGGGTCCTTGGCTTCTGTTGCTGTTGTTGGGATGACATTTTTGAGAGAAGAGAGAGAGAGAGAGAGAGAGGCGTTGTTGGTGTTGTTACATTTGAGATCTGGGTGTTGTTTTTTTGAGTGAGTTTGAGCGAAAGAAAGAAAGTGTGTGTATATGAGTTTTTTTCATTCTTTCTTGTATTTGGAATTTTTTTTTTTTTTTTTTTTTTTTCTGGGTTTGTATTCTTGGATCTGAGTTTGGGTTCTTATTGTTCTTGTTCAAGACACATTTAGATCTCAATTCCTATGATTTTTAGTTTTTAATTCTGTTTTTAATTTTTTTATTTAGTTAAAATTAATAAATTAATTTTTTTTAATTTAAATGCTGACGTGGCATTTTTTATTATTAATTTAGGCCATGTGGACATTAATTTAGTATTATTTATTTTGCCATTTGCCACGTCAACTTTTTTCGTTTCTAATATAACGGCAGGGACCAAAACGGAAAGCGTTTTTCAGGATAGGGACTAAAAGCGGTAAAACTAAAATGTAGGGACTAAAATGAGAATAGCCTGAAAATAAAGGGACTAAAATATGCTTTTCGCCAAAAAATAATGAAGGAAGAAGAACGAAACTTGACTTAGAAGCTCTACCCAAAAGAAAGGGAAAGAAGAACCATGCAACACCAGACAAAAAGCGACATGGGGACAAGACATGCAGGGCAAGATGAAGACAACAAAGAGAATAGTAAGATGAAGACAACTGTGTCCAATCTTCATCTTTTGACATCAATGCACAAACGAAACATGCCAGAGGCTCAAATTTTGTCTCTGTTTATTTAAATGCTCTGAATTCAGAGAGGTCTGACTATGAACAAATTTTGCCTCCTGAATGTGTGCTAGCTATTATAATTTTTATTTTATTTTTTTTACCTATCAAAAAAAATAATAGCTAGCACACAATTCAGGAGGAAAAATTTGTTCATAGTCAGACCTCTCTGAATTCAGAGCATTTAAATAAGCAGAGACAAAATTTGAGCCTCTGACATGTTTCGTTTGTGCATTGATTTCAAAAGATGAAGATTGGACACGGTTCAAATCAGTTCATAACCACTCCTCCCCCTAAATCTTAACTCTTAAGTGCATTAGCACAAAATTCAATTTTGAAATTGGAAAACCAGATTCCTCTTTTTTTTAATAGATATTTTTTAGTTATCTTAAAATATTATCAAAACCACTTTTTGCAAGTTCTTAGATTACAAAAATTGAACATTAGCTACATTAAATAAAGCAACACAAGGCATTTATCAGAACCACCAATTAAGTGATAGTAATTCATCACGTGAGCAATTGAGAAAACCAGAAATGAAAGGCAGAAAAATTAATTGTAAGATTAGTAACATTTTATGGGCAGTGGTACCTAGCACAAACATGGAGAAAACTAGTGCTGGATTGACCTACCACAAGCAATTGCAGCCCAGTGGTACCTCTTCCCCTTAATGGGAAAACTATAGATAGGAAAAAGGCACAAGAGCACTTGCATGTACTATAAACAAACAGAACATCAGGTATCACATCCTTAACAAATGCAAAAGCAAGTTCAAATAGGCTGGCATTGTACTTAAACTCTAGTGTAGCTCCTAGTCTTAGATGATTCCCAATATTGAGACATTCAGTTTCAGTCAACCAAGAAAAAGAAAATATGGTTATCCTTTCTCTCCTGCTCCAATCTATGACTTTAATTATTGATCCAGATCCAATACACAAAAATAAATAAATAAATAAATAAAAACAAAACAAAAAAAGAAAAAAAAAAAGAAAAAAAGAAGAAGAAGAAGAAGAAGAAGAAGAAGAAACATACAGCACTGAAACTCAAATTAGAAAAGGAGACTCACCAGACTAGGGAAGTCATTGAGCTCTTCGGTTACTTCAACCACTTTCCCTGAAATGGAAGAATTAATATCATTAGTAGCCTTGACACTTTCAACCACACCAAAGCTGTCGCCCTGTGATACTGGAGCTCCCACTTCCGGTAATTCAATGTAGACAACATCACCTAAATGATCCCGAGCATCGTCGGTTATACCAACAGTAGCAGAATTCCCCTCAACTTTCACCCACTCATGAGAGCCAAGGTACTTAAGATCCTTCACAACCACATGTAACATGGAGAAAGCAGATCCATTTTCTAATAAACCAAAAAAGATCCCATCTCAACAATTATTTTTTTGATAGACAAGAATACTTTATTTAAAAAAAGAAAGCATTAAGTAGCCAAAATAATTATGCCAAAACGGAAGCTATGTACTGCAAGAAAGAGACTCTAAAAACATGGGAATGGAGTCACTAGATGTGAATCCCTAAGCATGAGACCAATCAAACAAAGTGTCTACAAATGAGGCAATGAGCTTGTCCCCCATACTCTCCAAATCCTCAAACATATGCTTGTTTAGTTCCTCCAGATTGTCCACATCAAGCATAATGGCACCAAGTTCCTAATAGCCGAGGAGTGCTTCCCCAACCAATTGCACCATCCAAACAAAAGGCCAACCACTCTCTCAGGTAAAACAAGCGACACAAAAAGATCTCAAAGCAAAACTCCACATTTGGTACGCAACCTTGCAGTGAACCAACAGGTGATCCACTGCCTCTCCACTACACCGACACACACAACACCACTCCACTATAGTAAAGCCTCTTCCCCTTAAGTGATTCTATATCTAGAAACAAAAAGATATTGCTGCATACTACAAAATCAATGAACTAGATTATCATTTGTATTGGAGAACCATCTTTATTCCATATGGATATATCAATTAGAAATTTAATCAGATAACTTCCTATGAGAAAATAGAACTCCAATAAAAGAATTGAGAGAGAGAGAGAGAGATAAGTAATACACTGACAAATTCAGAATTTGGCGTGTTAAGCCTCAGAAGCATTTAAAACCCTTTTACATCTATACAATTCCTTCTTTGTTCTTAGAAATCCTCTTAAAAAATGAGACACTAGCATCTTAGTCCCATGACATTTTTTTTTTTGATAAGTAGTCCCACGACAAATTTAAAGCTCAAAGAAGTGTGTTCAATAAGTCAAAGAATAATCATGGTATTAGTGTGTTCAACAATCATATTACATTTTTGATATCACACATCCTACGTTTCATATGATTTAATTAAAAAAATATGCAACACACTTTCCACCACTAATGCAACAGATCATTGTCCATACTGACAGCAACTACCTCCAAACAATCACACTTGGTTTTGAATTTTCAACAAATTATATGTGACAGACAATGGCTTAGGTTTCATTTTTCATTAAAAAGAAAAAAAAAATTATAGGAATAATCGACCTAAGATTAATCACAATTCCAGCACAACAAGAAACTGACAACGCTATAAAAAGTATAGCTTTCACATACACAGAGTATATTGATTTATGAATGCCCAAATTCAAGAACCCATTGACCTCAGCAGTAATTAAAACAAAACATGGTAAATATGATACCAATGACAAAAACAAACCAACCCAATTTCCAAAAACGAAATATTCTGATCAAAGAATCATAGATCAACCATTTTAACTAACTAATACATATATGAGAGATCCAAATCCAAATCTCAGCTTTTCTAATTTATATATAAATATTAAAAGAAAATAAAGAACAACAAATCAAAGCAAAGTCTGATATATACCAGAAGGAAAGCCTCTGTGGAACACTAACATCTTGAGGTGTGAGGCAGCCATTGAAGCACACAACAACCTTGAACTATGTTGGAAACTTTGAAGTTTAAACCCAAAAACAAAAAACCCTGCCTTTCCTGTTTCTCTCTCCCTCAACACACAACACACACTACACTAATACGTGTTTCTCTTATGATTTATAAAAATACTTAGTGGGGTTTGGACAGTTGGTAGGGGTCTATGATGCACCGATACGGGTACTTGTACGGGTATGGGGATACAATATTTTTTGAAAAATCTAGGATACAATACGTCAGGGATACGGCAATTAATTAATTAATTAATATTTATTTCACGTATATTTAAATATTTTTTAATATAATTTATGTTTATTTTAAGTTTTAAAATTAGGTAACAATAACAATAAAATGCTTGAAAACATATCTGAAATTAGTTTAAAGGCAATGCTAAACAACAAACAATATTACAGTTATTATTTTATCTATAACTATATGATTATAATTTATATCTCCCAAAACAACAAATAGCCAAATATATATATGTAAAATCCTAATACTCAAGTCAAAACAAACATGAGGCAAAATGCAAAAATGAAAAAACAGAGAGAGAAAGGCTAAGGCAGAGGCAAGGCGAAACTAGATTAGGGCTTTTAACCCAGCTGGGCAGATTGATGGTCAGAGATCATCCAGGTGTCAAATTCTTCCCTTTTTTTTTTTTTTTTTTTACTTCTCTCATATCCGATTGGTACTGGCCATATCTCGGATGTATCCCAGGCATATCAAGCTGTATCGGAATAAAAACAATGCTTTTTTTTTCGCCTGATACTCTCCGGTACGGTCGTATCAGTATCCCACCCGTATCCGTACCTGATAAATATCGAATACCGATATGATGACATTTTTGCCATAGCCGTGCATCAGAGGTGGGGGTGTTCCAAACTTCCAATCACTATATTTTTAAGCCACAGGCAAGAAGAATTTTGGGTTGTTTAGAATGTTCTATAAGGAAGGGAAGACCATCACCACTGCCCTCAATATGTGCAACTCTCTGCAATTCTGAATCATAATATCCTTTGCCTTCAGAACAACTTTCGCTTTGGCTTTGGGTTAATGTTGATGTTGGGGAACTGCAAGATGGTAGTATATCACTCAATTTGATGGAATAGATGATATAAGAGGCAATGCCCATGTAAACAGACACAAATGTACAGAGACTTGCTAAGATCTACTCCTAATGATGGCAGTCGCAATTCCTCCAATAAAACCCTAAAATTCAAAAATCCCAAAATCCAAAAGTAAAAATAAAATAAAATAAAATAAAGCCGATTAAACTAAATAGTAAATGAACTAAATTAACTCCAGAAACCCTAAACAAAACCATCTAGCTGAACCCAATTGCATGATAAAACCCATAATATTATGCCTTTAACTGCTAGTAATTTATCACAAGAGCAATTGAGAAAAAAGGAAATGAAAGGCAGAAAACTTAATTGTAACATTAGTTATGTTTTAGGGGCGTGGTACCTACTGCAAGCATGGAGAAAACTATTGTTGGATTGACCTACCACAAGCATTTGAAGCCCAGTGGTACCTCTTCCCCTTAATGGGAAGGCTATAGATAAGCGGAGGGTATTGATAAAAAGAAGATGGGTATTGGAATGAGCTACTTGCATTGAATAGAGATAGAGAGAGAGAGAGAGAGGGGGGGGGGGGGGGGGAGAGGGGGAATAGCAGGCTATCAGAAAGCAACTGTGTTTCAAAGTTTCAACACATGCTAAGAAATGAAGAACCTCCAAAAGAATAAAAGATGAGAGAGAGATAACGAGAGAGTCAGCTTAATGTGGTAAGTAAAGCTTGTTGACTGACTCTACAATCTTTTATTGCGGAAGAAAAAGTCTCTAGAGCACTTGTGCTTGGAATCTCATGTAAAATGAACGAACATAGGCTATCACATCCTTAATAATGCAAAAGCAAGTTCAGATTGGCTGGCAATGTACTAAAACTCTAGCATAGCTCCTAGATGATTGGCAATAAAGAGTCACTCAGTTTCAGTCAACCATGAAAAAGAAAATATGGTTATCTTTTCTCTCTTGTTCAAATGTATGAGCTTACTTGTGAATCCGGACTCAAAAAAAATAAATAACCTACATAACATAAGGCACTGAACTCAAATTAGAAAAGGAGACTCACAAGACCAGGGGAGTCATTGAGCTCTTCGTTACTTCAACCAATTTCCCTGAAATGGGAGAATTAATATCACTAGTAGCCTTAACAATTCAACCGCACCAAAGCTGCTGCCATGTGATACAGGATCCCCCACTTCCAGTAATTCAACATAGACAACATCACCTAAATGATCCTGAGAATGGTCGATTATACCAACAGTAGCAGAATTCCCCTCAACTTTAACCCACTCATGAGAGTCAAGATACTCAAGATCCTTAACAACTGCATGCAAAATGGAAAAGAAAAGTATAAGCACAATAGGCATGACAATTTTCTAAGAATCCAAGAAAGATCTAATCTCCACAATTACCAAAATCAATATTAACTAAAGTGATTCTATATCTAGAAATGAAAAGATTAGAACCATCTTTATTCAATACAGATACATCGATTAGAAATTTGATTGGATAACTTCATATAAGATAACAGAACTCTGACAAAAAAAATTGAGAGAGAGAACTGAGCAATGCACTTACAAATTAAGAATTTTTTTTGTTAACCTTGCAGAAGCATTCAAAACCCTTTACATTTTCTTTGCAATACTCTTGACACCCCACATGCTGTTGAAGCGTGTTTATGGTTACATTTTCATTAAATAAGCTGCTTTTTCTATGAGTACATACTTGAACGAAAAATGCTAGTGCCACAACAAGCGGCACAACTTTTGCCACAACTTGCCCACATGACAAATTGTGAGTGGCAAGTTGTGGACCCACATAAACCCACTATTTTTTCTCCATCACTCACAACTGTCCAAGTGGGCAAGTTATGTCATTTGTTGTGGTTCTAGCAATTTTCTGCTTAAGTTGAAATGGAGAGAGGTACTTGAAATCAGAGTTTGACCACCTAAAAAATAACAGCCTATTGACTATACAGAACTTTGTACAAACACTTGCGTTTGCAAATGATGAAGTGAGACGAACCATATTGTAAGCACATTGTTCAACCTTTTAATTTTATTTACAAGTTACAAACACACTCAATGGGTCTTAAACCCACAAACTTACCCTCCACCATGATTTTACAAAGGGAAGAAGGAATCAATTGGGCTAGAGTTCATTGTGCCAAAAGAGAATACGACACCTACTTTTTTCAAAGTGCAGGGAAAAAATTAATAAAGAGTTGAAAAATAGCGGAACGTAGAAAATAAAGGAAAATATTGCTGCAAGCGCCAATTTTGCCTTGGTGAGGACCATTTAAATTTAGAGAAACAAAGGAATCTGTGAACGAGTTGAAATGGGGGTAGAGATGATTATCAGAAAAATTACATCTTTATTTTTTTTTGATAGGTAATAAAGATTTATGTTCAAGAACACTACCTTATGCAGAAAAACATAAGACAGAGAGAGAAATACAAAGGGAAAAGAAAGAGTGTAAAGAAAAAGAAAGGAAAAGATACTAAGTATACAAGAGGGAGCTAAGGAACATATGGAGAGAATCACTAGAGGTGAGTTCCCAAGCCCTAGACCAGTCAAACAAAGTGCCATTGAAGGAGGCCAATAGTTGGTCATCCGAACTATCCATGTCCTCAAACGTTCTCCTATTACGCTCCCTCTAAAAACACCACATCAAGTATAATGGAGCTAAATTCCAAATGCTAGACAAATGCTTTCTAAGCCAATTTCACCAACCTAATAGGGTATTCGCAGTTGATCTTGGCAAGACCCAAGAGAAAGATCTAAACACCAAGGTCCACAACTGATAAGCCTTATCACAATGTAGTAACAAATGATCCACCATCTCCCCATTACTGCGGCACAAGATACACCAGTCAACAAAATCCAACCCTCTACCTCTTAAATTATCACCTGTAAGGATCCTATCCCATACAGCAGTCCACACAAAGAATGAAACACGTTGAGGAGTCTTAACCTTCCAAATACCTTTCCAAGGAAAAATAATGGGCAAGGGGCTTCTTAACTCATTGTAGAACGATCAAATATCAAAGTCCCCATTCTTTGTCAACTTCCATCGCATACGATCTCCGTTCTTAGTGGGAGGTAGATTAGAGTCCAAGGTACGGAGAAAACCATCCACACCACCCATTTGCCAATCATTTGGTCTCCGAGTAAAATGAACATCCCAACTTCTCCACTCCTCTATCCCTAACCGTTCAAGAGAAGAGGCCACCGATGCCCCTTTATTGGATGCAATCCCATACATATTCAGAAAAGTCACTTGAAGTGGAGAATCCCCACACCATTGATCTGTCCAAAGCTTCACTCTATCCCCCAACCCTACCTCAAAGCGAATATTCTTGCTAAAATTCTCCCATCCTATGTGGATACTTCTCCACAAGCCACACCCATGTACCCCTCTACCTAGCTCGGAAGTTCATCCCGCCCATTCTTCCCCAAACTTAAGAGCAACAACCCTTCTCCAAAGCCCTATCTCCTCAATCCCAAACCTACATAACCACTTCCCTAGTAAGGCTTTATTAAAAGTAGTTAATTTCCTTACTCCTAACCCACAATTTTTCAAACGTGCACACACCTTATCCCATCCCACCAAGTGTAACTTGGAGTCCCCCCACAAGAAATCCCTTTGCAACCTCTCAATTTTATTGGTCACATGTGTAGAGATGGTGAAAAGAGACAAATAATAAGTGGGGAGAATAGACAATGTGCTTTTAAGCAACGTTAGTCTTCCACCTTTTGACAAATATATCTTCTTCCAACCGGCCAACTTGCGCTCAATTTTCTCCAAGATAGGATTCCAAACAGTAGGGGACTCGTGGGATGCCCCCAGTGGCATACCAAGATAGATCATAGGCAAAGACCCAATCCGGCATCCCAAAAACTCTGCCAAGACATGGACATTAGGAACCTCCCCAATAAGAACCATCTCACTCTTCAGCACATTAACCTTTAAACCTGTCACTGCCTGGAAACAAAGAAGAAGCATCCTAACATGTAAAATTTGCTCCTCATCAGCATCACAAAACAAAATCGTATCATCCGTGAACAAAAGATGCGAGACATATACCCCTCCACCCCGTCTACCATCAGCCCTAAAGCCTCGAAGCAAACCAGCCCCTTCAGCTCTTTTCATCATCTTATTGAAGACCTCCATCATAACTAGAAACAACATGGGGAATAGCGGGTCCCCTTGTCTCAATCCCCTCAAGCTCCCAAAAAAATCAGCTGGAGACCCATTAAACAAGACAGAGAATTGGGCTGTAGATATACAAGTGCGAATCCACCTACACTACCTCACCCCAAATCCCATTCTCTTCAACAAATCAAGAAAAGCCTCCTAGTTCACATGGTCATAGGCTTTCTCAATATCTAATTTACAAATAACCTCCGGAATCTTACTCTTCACCCTACTATCAACACACTCATTAGCAATGAGAATTGAATCAAGTATCTGTCTACCACCCACAAAACTGTTCTGAGACTCCGATATCAACTGATCCAAAACCTCTTTCAGGCAGTTTGCCAACACCTTAGCCAAAATCTTGTAAACACTCCCCACCAAACTAATAGGTCTAAAATCTCGAATATTGGAAGCACCATTCTTCTTAGGGATTAAGGCTATGAAAGTTGCATTAAGAGATTTTTCAAACTTACTGTGTTGATAAAACTCTTCAAACACGGCTAAGACATCTCTTTCCACAACTTCCCAACAATGGTGATAGAAAGCCAAAGAGAAACCATCAGGACCTAGTGCTTTATCTCCTTCCATCTCTTTGACAACTCGAAGAACCTCCTTCTGTTCAAACCTCCGTTCAAGCCAGGCCCTCTCTAACCCCTCTATCTGATCAAACTCCAAACCTTCCACACAAGGCCTCCACTCCTCTGTTTCCTTGTACAATTTTTTATAAAACTGTACAGCTTGGTTGGCCATCTCGGGTTCGTCCTCATAAATAACCCCATCCACCTCCAACATACTAATATGATTATGCCTTCTCCGAGAATTGGCCATCTTGTGGAAAAATTTGGTATTGTTGTCTCCTTCCTTAATGCAAAGCATCCTCGATTTCTATCTTCACGAGACTTCTTCCAATGAGAGAAGGTTCTGTATTTGAGATCTCAACTCAACCCTCTCACCTAACTCCACTTCAGAAAGGCCAAGCTCCCCTTCTTTAACATCCAATAATTTCAAAGCCTCCAGCAGTTCTTTTTTCTGACACTCTACATTTCCAAACTCACTCCGGTTCCACTGAATATCTTCCTTCAATGCCTTCAGCTTCTTGGCAAGTACAAAACTGGGGGTACCTAAGAAAGAATATCGATTCCACCAAGAATAAACCGACTTTAGCCACATGTTCTCGAACCTAAAAGGACTTTTCCCCTTAAAATCCCTCCTGCCTCCACTAATATGGGGAAGTGGTCTGAAATAGGATGAGATAAAACCCGTTGGGTCACATTCGGATAATGATCCTCCCAATCATGAGAAACCAGAACCCTATCTATCCTAGAAATCGAAGGTTGATCCGAGCCACTCGACCATGTATAACTCCCTCCTAATGGCAAATCTATCAAGCCAAGCTCCTCAATGAACTCAAAAAAATTCTCCATGGCTGGGGTCAAACGTGATCCCCCCAACCGTTCTCTAGGTAACCGAACAACGTTGAAATCCCCTATGTAACACCATGGAACTTCCCAAAGTTGCTGAATTCCAATCAGCTCATCCCACAACTGCCCCCTCAAGTTATTATCATTCGGGCCATAAACTCCAGAACACGCCCAAATAAAACTATCCCCCAAACCATGCCACCGAACTGATATGAAAAATTGACCCACTATTACCTCCAGCTTTTCTAAAACCCTCCTATCCCACATCATCAAAACTCCACCAGTCGTCTGATCCGCATCCAAGGCTACCAAGTCCACATAGGGACAACTCCACAAGCTGCAAATCAACTGTCTATCCATGCCTACAAGCTTAGTTTCTTCAAGGCAAACTACATCACAATTCCATTCCTGTAATAAATTTCTAACTACAAACGTTGCCGCGAATCATTCAAACCTCGAACATTCCATGACACCATTCTTAATTTCATTGAAATTGTAAACTCCGTACTACAACCTCAGTCAAGCAACCAAAGAAAGGAAAACTATCTCCCATCATAATTAACCGAGGAAATCAAATTCCTCAACTCCCTCTTCCCTTTATCCTTGGAGACAGCTTTTTGATAGGCAACATCTTTTTTATGCACCAGCTTGGCTGCCTCAATCTCCATCTCAAGTCTGTGTAATAACATAATACACCTCTTCTCATGTCAACCGAAAGAAAGCCCCATCATCTTACCGAAACCGGGGAGTCTATATTTCACCCAATTAGACACCTTCGATGTGTTATCCAACCTCCTCACCTCTTCAGCCGTCACCATCGCCCCCAGTGGATTAATAGACATCAAGGGGGAAGAACTCTCCACATCACCCAGGGCCTCAATTGCATAAGCTGTTTCGACCTCAGTCAATGCCAACACCGATTGATTAGCCTGATAGAAGGTCTCTATCCCCTGAATATCACTTGTACCCTCAACCCGATCACCTTCATCTCCATCCGGAATGCCCCATTCCTCAATCCCAACTCTCGGTGGACTCAGAAAGTAATTGGAAAGCTCAAGACCTATTAATGCCTTGTCACCCTCTGTTTCTGCCTTACCCAGTGTGGACGGAGGCTCATCAGCACAAAGCCCACCAGAAATAAGACTCTCAGCCTTCGCCGAAGTCTTTGCAAGGCAACCCAGAAGCTCGGTTGGAGGAATAGCCACCAAATCTATCCTCTTGGTGTGGAAAAGAGCTGCATCGGCCCTATCCCATGTTGCCGGTGAAGCCTCGGCGTGAAACCCATTGGAAAAAAGACCACCTACCATCACCGGTGCCTTCGCCGGACCACAATCCATCTCGATTTGGGTCGCCGAGCTCGCCGCTGTCGTCGGAGCTTGATGTCGCTGTGCCGGCCTTCACCGGTGGCGCCGGTGACTCCACAACGAGATCGACATCAGCACTCGTGACGTCCTGAGCCTCCGAAGCTTCATGGGCTTTGGACATCACCTACACGTGGGCTTCCTACCTTAAAAGTCTCGGGTCCCCCACAGTTGGGCTTTCACCCACTACTAACCTCATTGGGCCGGTGGGCTCTGGACCAGAGATCACTGGAAGGCCCATAGGAGTACTTGAACCCACCATACGAGATTTGTGAACCCGTGAACCATTAGACATGGTTTATTTCCAAAACCATGTTCAAGCCAATTTGATTTGAAATACAACGGAGATCTCCTATTATATCCTACCGGATTAGTCTTTCCAATGTAAAACTCCTCTGCACTGCGCCAAGAACCCACCACTCTACCTTCTAGAGTCGCCGGACCTGGTAAGTTCACCGTCGCTCGCTCAACATTTTTTGTTTACTTACCGGGTTTTGCTTCTCTGACTGGTTTCTGTCCCTGACCTGCACCTCATGCCCATGCACTGTATCGGCAAAGGATTTAAAAGGTTGAACCCATGAGTTAACCTTATGAGGCTGAGCCACAAACTTCGGCTGCCCAGTCCCACCATTCACATAGTTTTCAGGTTCCAACATCTTCCTTAACTCTAACCCAAAAACCCTCCATCCATTCTTTGCTCTGCCTACTGGAATAATAATGGGCCTCCTAGACCTGCCAACTTTAAGTTCAGTCAACAGTAGGAACAAGCCAAAAGAATTGGAGCTCCGTTGGAGGGTGTAGAAAATGGTCATATTTCATAACCATCATCATCTTTCTTACAAAGACTCTTAAGAGTGTATTAGCCTAAAATTGTCCATATCAATTGTCAGTAAATAATAACATTAAACCCTGTAAAGTGCATTACTTTAAGGTAAAGCTTAGGATTGTACCGGCAGTAATATTCTATACACTTTCCAGTGAAGGTAATTACAATTATAAAATTTGGACCCAAAATTCACAACCGTCTTTTATGTGAATAAAAGGATATCTGCAACTGCTAGTACTCTTTCAAATTTTTAAACTCTGGACATAAAAATTGAAGCTTAAATTCCTTCTGGAAAATTTTAAACTTCAACAATGGTAGAGCAAACAATTTCCACATCACTGATAAATATAACTGTCTCTTATAATGGTACACCTAAAGGTTATTCTATGTTGTTCTATACTTGTATTTGTCTGTGAATGTGACATCATGCAACAAAGTGAAAATGAACAGAATAAATTAGATTCTCACAAATTGAAAGTCCAAAAATCACACTATATGAACCAACTTTCCACCTCTGTAGCACAGATCATGGTCCATACTGACAGCAACTACTTCAAAACACTCAGACTCGGGTTTCAATTTTTGACAAATTATATGTGACAGACAATGGCTTAGATTTCAATTTCATTAAAAATAAAAATTATAGAAATAATTGGCCTAACATTAATCACAATTCCAGAACAACAAAAAATTGATCAAACTATAAAAAGTATAGCTTTCACACACGCGCACAGAGTATATTGATATAAGAATGCCAAGATTCAAGAACCCATTGATCTATGCTGTAAAAAGTCCAAAACTTTGAAAATATGATACCAATCACAACGACAAACAAACCCCATTTCCAAGATTCAACCCATCAATCTCAGCAGTAATAAAAACCAAAACTTGGTAACTAAATATGATACCAATGAAAAAAAAAAAAAAAAAACAGACCCCATTTCCAAAAACATATATTCTGATCAAAGAATCATAGATCAACCATTTTAACTAACACACACATAAATGAGTGATCCAAATCCACATTTTAATATATACATATAAAAGGAAAATAAAGAACAATCCATCAGAGCAAAGTCTGATATATACCAGAAGCAAATCCTCTGTGGAACGCTGAGATCCTGAGGTATGAGGCAGCCCTTGAAGCCCACAACAACCTTGAGGCCATGTTGGAAACTTTAAACCCAAAAACAAAAAACACTGCCCTTTCTGTTTCTCTCTCCCTCAACACACAAAACACACTACACAAATATTTGTTTCTCTTATAAATTCTAATAATACTAGGTGGGGTTTGGAGAGTTGGTGGGGGTGTTCCAAACTTCCAATCACTATATTTTTAAGCCACCAGCGAGAAGAACTTTGGAGCCAATTGAAAATTTTGGTAGTTTAGAATGTTCTATAAGGAAGGGGAGAGCATCACCCTCAATTTGTGAGGCTCTCTTCAATTCTGAATCAGAACATCCTTTGCCTACAGAACAACTTTTGCTTAGGCATTGGGTTAATGTTGATGTCGGTGCATTGCAGGATGGTAGTATATCACTCAATTTGATGGAATAGATGATATAAGAGGAAATGCCCTTGTACACAGAGACACAAACGTACAGAGGCTTGCTAAGATCCACTCCTAATGATGGCAACCGCAATTCCTCCAATAAAACCCTAAAATTCCAAAATTCCAAAATCATAAAAAATAAAGCCAGTTAAACTAAACAGTCAATGAAATAAATTAACCCCAGAAACCCTAATACAAAACCATCAAGCTGAACCCAATTGCATAATAAAATCCATAATATTATGCCTTTAACTGCAACTAATTTATCACGAGAACAATTGAGAAAACTAGAAATGAAAGGCAGAAAACTTAATTGTAACATTAGTTCTGTTTTAGGGGCAGCAGTACCTAGCATAAGCATGGAGAAAACTAGGGCTGGTTTGACCTGCCACAAGCATTTGCACCCCAGTGGCACCTCTTCCCCTTAATGGGAAGGCTATAGATAGGCGGAGGGTTTTGATAAAAGGAAGATAGGTGTTGGATTGAGCTACTTGCATTGGAGAGAGAGAGAGACAAGAAGGGGTAGGGAAGGATCTAACAGGCTATCAGAAAGCAATCGTGTTTCAATGTTTCAACACATGCGAAGAAAAGAAGAACCTCCAACAGAATAAAAGATGAGAGAGTCAGCTTAATGTGGTAAGTAAAGCTTGTTGACTGACTCTACAAACTTTGATTGGGAAAGAAAAAAACAGGCTCAAGAGCACTTGTGCATGGATTCTCATGTAAAATAAACGAGCATAACATCAGGTATCACATCCTTAACAAATGCAAAAGCAAGTTCAGATTGGTTGGCAATGTACTAAACTCTAGTGTAGCCTCTAGATGATTGGCAATATAGAGACATTCAGTTTCAGTCAACAATGAAAAAGAAAATACGGTTATCTTTTCTCACCAGACCCAGGGAGTCATGAAGCTCTTAGTTTACTTCAACCACTTTCCAAAAAATGGGACAATAATATCACTAGTAGCATTGACACTTTCAACAACACCAAAGCTGCTGCCCTGTGATACAGGAGCCCCCATTTCTTCTTCTTTTTTGATGAGTAATGAGACTTATATTCATCAAGAAAAAAACGCAAAATATTGATGATAGTGATCTGCATTAAGAGACCACCAAAGAGTGAGGAAAGAAGCATTAAGAGACCTTTCAAAAACTGAATACCCGTGAAAATGCTTGAAAACAGCCACCAAGGAGCCCCCATTTCTAGTAATTCAACAGACAACATTACCTAAATAATCCTGAGCATGGTTGGTTATGCCAACAGTATCAGAATTCCCCTCAACGTTAATCCACTCATGAGAGTCAAGATACTTAAGATCCTTCACAACTGCATGTAAAATGCAGAAGAAAAGTATAAGCACAATAGGTAGGTCAATTTTCAAGGAATCCAACAAAGACGTGATATCAACAATTCCCAAAATCAATATTAAATAGAGTGATTCTGTAACTAGAAATGAAAAGATATTGCAGAATGCTACCAAATCAATGAACTAGATTATCATTTATATGGGAGAACTATCTCTATTCTATATGGATATATCGATTAGAAATTTGATTGGATAACTTTATGAGAAAACAAAACCCCAATAAAAAAAGTGAGAGAGAGAGAGAGAGAGCTGAGTAATGCACTGACAAATGAAGAATGTTGCTTGTTAAGCTTGCAGAAGCATTCAAAACCCTTTTACATTTTTTTTTTTTTACAATACTCTTGACACCCCACATACTGTTGGAGCAACATAAATAATAGTAGTAAATAGTTGAATTGAGATGGAGAGGTCCTTGAAATCAGAGTATGACCACTTAAAAAATAACAGCCTATTGTCTTTACATAACTTTATCCAAACACTTATGTGTGCAAATGATGAATTGAGATGAACCATATTGTAAGCACTGTTCAACCTGAGTAGAATTCACAATAATAAGAATATCACAATGATAAGAACCCACTGGTTCTTAAGAGTTTAGATGATCTATGGTACTAATTGGCCTAACATTAATCACAATACCAGCACAACATGAACTGACCTCACACAGAGAGACAATATATTGATATATGAATACCCAGATTCAAGAACCCACTGACCTCAGCACTAATAAAAATCAAAATTTGGTAAATAAATATGATACCAATGACGAAAGAAAAAAAAAAAAAAAAAAAACCATTTCCAAAAACCAATATCCTGATCAAAGAATCATAGATCAACCATTTCAAGCAACTAATACAAAAATATAAATGGTGGGTTGGATGTTTGACATTGAGATGTCCCGTACCATGCTGTAACGCGGTGGTGGATCGTGATTCGATTGATTTGTTTGCTAAAAAGGAAGATAAGGAGATGTATTTGCAGTATTTGATAAGGTCTTATATTGAGAGTAATAAGAAGTATAAGTGGTGTCTGAGTGCGGATTGTGAGTACGCGATGGAGTTTTGTGAAGGAGGTGACGAAGAGTGCTATGATGTTTGTTGCTATTGTAACAATGGGTTTTGTTGGAATTGTATGGATGATGCGCATAGGCCAGTGGATTGTGATACTGTGGCTAAGTGGCAATTGAAGAATAGTTCTGAGGCTGAGAATACAGCATGGTTGTTGGTCAATACAAAGCCATGTCCGAAGTGTGGAAAAGCCATTGAGAAGAACCAAGGGTGCATGCACATGACATACCGGAAACCTTGTGGACATGAGTTTTGCTGGATGTGCCTTGGAACATGGAAGGAGCATGGTGAGAGAACAGGTGGGTTCTATGCTTGTAATACATTCCAGAAGAATAAGGAAGAGGGTAAGTATAATGAGGATGAAGATATCAGAAAAAGAGCTGAGAAGCATTTGGAAAAGTATACTCATTATTACGAGAGATGGGCAGGCAATGAATCATCAAGGAAACAAGCCGTTAAGGATTTAAAGCAAATGCAAAATGACTACATGGTAAGACTTAGTGACCTAAGGGGGGCAACTAAGGCCGAGCTTAAGTTCATTACAGAGGCTTGGTTGCAGATAATTGAATGTAGGAGAGTGCTTAAGGGGACATATGCATATGGGTATTACCTCCCTGAGGATGGAGACAAGAAAGCAAAATCAAAAAAGGGGTTCTTTGAGTACTTGCAAGGTGAGGCAGAGTATAATTTGGAAAGGCTTCATCATTGTATAGAGAAGGATATACATAACTACCTCAACAAAGAGTGTCCAGAAGAAGAATTCAAAAATTTCAGAGCAAAGCTATCCAGTCTTACCACAGTGATAGGAAATTACTTTGAGAATCTGGTTAAGGCATTGGAGAATGGCCTAGAAGATACCAGCTCTCAAGAGGCTTGCAGTTCACAAGAGGCTTGCAGCAAGATAAATAGTATGACATCAAGAAAGGGAGAAAGGACTAAGGGTGAGAGGAGACATTAATAAAAAATATTCAATAGAATATGTTTCTTTGAACAAAGAATTCCATAATAAAAAACAGTACTAAGCAATTTTCGTATGACTTCAGATATATGTTAAGTATTTTTGTAATTGATCAAGCACATTATGGATTGATTAATTGTTATTTTTACTATATATTTTTCATTTTTATGGAATTTATAGTGTTTCTTGTCTTATATCACTTGATTATTATGTTCAAGATCATTGGCATTGTCTGATAAGTTTTCCACTTTCACATCTTGATCATATACAATCTGAACTTGCAAAATGGGCATCCGTCCTTTTCTAGTTACCTTAAACCCTATATTTGCTTCATATTTGTATGGGAAGTTGAAGATTTTTCTTTTTTCTTTTCAAAATATACACACAATTTAAACATATATAAATGGCAACTTTGCCAAAAAATAATTGAGATTGTAAAAGAAATACACACAAATGTGGCTTGGTCAAAATTCTTCAATAGTATAGGTTGAAACTTGATTTTCGAGCATACTCAACTATTACTGCAGGTTGTACTTCATGACATAATACTGTGAAAGACAAGTCCTTACTTAGCTTATGTATTTGGAACAATGAAATAAGATGCAAGCTAAGCATTGTAAATGCATGATTGATTACACCCTCTTGGATGTGAGATTGTGTTAGAATTCACTTAAAACTTCATTTTGACAGAATTACCTGTCTAGAATAACACTCAAATCAACAAACTAGGCATAAAATCACTGGTATGCTGTGTATATACAGACGCAATATTCTGGATGATGTTGCAACATTGGCAGACAATTGGGTTTATCGAGGAGGAAGTATATCACTTTAATTCCAAAATTAATTTTACTGCCACATTTGTAACAATACCTAGTAGACCAGTTGTGCAATGTTCTTAGTGATAACTTCTACAGCAAAGTTGGAGCATAAATATGGACAGAATCAGAAACAGGTTTTGGAGATTTCTGAACAAAAGATTAAGGAAGAAGGACAAAGAAATTTCTTTAAGATACCCTCATCATTATTATTGCAGTATATACAAAGTCCAAAAAAAGAGTTCCCAAAAAAAAAAAAAAAAAAAGGAATCTTACATGTTGAATGAGATTACAAAGATTAATAGGCTGACTGCTACTGGACATGCAACCCCTTTCTTCATGTATGGCTTTTAAATACTCTCGCAATCCAAAAGTCGGATTGAAAGCTGACTTGTCCGGCCTCTTGACAGCTTCTAAAGCTTCTTTAATCATCATCTCAAGTCTAAACCAAGAAAATTCAAATTGTTTGTTTCAAACCAATGTTACACATACGAGCCTTTCTCAGCATTTAAATACTCTCGCAATCCAAAAGTCGGATTGAAAGCTGACTTGTCCGGCCTCTTGACAGCTTCTAAAGCTTCTTTAATCATCATCTCAAGTCTAAACCAAGAAAATTCAAATTGTTTGTTTCAAACCAATGTTACACATACGAGCCTTTCTCAGCTTTCAACTAGCTTTCCAATTAATCTCTTCCCATCTTTTCTTTAAGGAGTTATGCCTGGAACATGAGGGATAGCTGGCTCAGGCTTCTTTATCTTTTCCACCAACACAGCTTGAGTGGTTAGAATTACACCCGCAATTGACACTGCATTTTGAATTGCACACCTTGAAACATGACAAGGATCTGCAACTCTAGCACTGAGAAGATCTTCGTATCTGCCTATCATTGCATTGTATCCAGTTTGCCAATTACAAGTTCTTGTCTTCTCTACAACAATTTCTCCATTGACTCCAGCATTAGAAGCAATTGATTTTGCAGGTGCAAGGAGAGCCTGCAATTCAACATTAGCAACAGTTTCTATGATCAGAGCAGTAAATGTCCACAAAATTAAGGTCCTAAAAGATGTTAAAAAACCAAAAGATGAAAAATGGAAATTAACACTTTCAAATTTAAAGCATAAGAATCTAAATTTTACATTATCTGACTGAATTCTGAACTAACAAATAAATAAAAAGTAAAAACACCCAAGAAACAATTTAAGAAAAGGGGAGGCCTCAGATGAGGGACAGGATCTTTCACTCACTGTCATTTGCAGTAGTAAATATGCTTACTATTTCTTACCAATTGCTGGTAGTATGACTACTGCCAGTTTGTTGTTGACGCATGCAGACCCAATCCATAGAATTAAACACCTTTTCTGACAATTTTATCAGGCAATCTCTGTTCTGGGCTATGTCCAATTTATGTAACATGGAACCAGCGATCTTTAAAAACATTTTAATTGATTACTTCTCCCAAAACAAAATATCAGTATGGTGATAAGGGATCTTGTCTGTTATAACAAATGAGGAAAATCTGATTGTGTATATACATCATAGATTTAAGGGTTTACTGGTTCAGTATCTAAATTAAATAATCACTGAGCCTGACAGATTTGTAAAAAGGTCTATAAAACTCAATTAAATAGGCCCACTAACAGAATTGTTCGGAAGCTGATCTTGCAGCAATTCATTCTTAAGGCATCTCTTATATTATTGTTGATGACTTGATGAAATTACAATAATGCAAGGAGTTTTTAAAAAAAAAGTCCTGTACTATTTTTTTTTTTTTTTAATTTCTCTTCCCTGTCCTTAGAACAGGTCTCTCAAGATTTGAGGAAGAAAATAACACCAGATATTACATGCAGGCCACCTTAGAAAGTTCCTGGTCAGATCTTGTCATCTGACTGCTAGTAGAAGTCTGCTTAAAGTGCAAACTGCCAAGGGTTAGCTCCTTTTACACCTAAAGCAAAATATGTTTCAAAAAGCGCACTTTTTTCACTTTCCTACAAAGCTCAAAGTGTGCTTTTTGCACTATTTTTTGTTTAAAAAGATAAATACATTAAACATAACCTTTAAATCTTAATACTATTTATATGAGCCCTTGATTTGTTATGCAATACTAATCATGTGGTGTGTTGCACTATTTATATGATATAACCCCTTTCTCTTTCCTCTTGAACCAATGGCTACTTCTTCTCCCCTTTTTTTAACCAGTCTTTCTACCTCCTGTCTCTCCTGAAACCATATCCTTTTTTTCATTAATATATATATATATATATATATATTGTTTTTTATGTAGGACAGTCTAGCCTTCACCACCTAGTTGTTTAGTGATAACTGATAACTTCTACAGCTGTATTTAAAGTTCATAGGGCATTATATAAAATGCTAGGTTTAATTTTTATATGATTAGATCTTATCAAAAAAAAAATATATGATTAGCTTATCAATTGATAGTCATATTTTTTAATTTTTAAAATTTACTATATTAATTTTTACAGAATGCATTTTACTTCTATAGGGTGCAAGGCTTAGGAGGCCTTTGCACTCAAGTACACCTCATTATTTATTAACACTGATCTCACTCTGACTAAAAACAAAGGAAAAATCTGATACAGAGAGAGAGAGAGAGAGAGAGGGAGGAGGGAGGATACCACACCTATCTGCACCACTCTGCTCATGTAGATCTTCCATAGAATTCTTTATGATGGGAATCAGTTCCAAGAGATGAATGTACGTAGCACCACCACCAGGGACTATTCCTTCAGCCATGGCAGCAAATGTGGCATTTTTTGCATCTTCAATTCTGAGTTTCCTATCTTCAAGCTCCACCTCAGTGTGTGCTCCTACCTAAAATAATAGAAAGATAAATAGAAGGAAAGGTAAAACAATTATGACCAAAGGTTTTGAATATCATTCATGATCAACAAAAAAATTGAAGTTTCAAAATTTACATAAAAAACAAAGATAAAGCCTCGTTCACTTTTTCTTTTCTTCTCTCTCTCTCTCTCTCTGTGGCTGGAAAAGCCTTGTTCACTTTTGATAAGACAGATATTGATTGAAGCCAACATCCAGGAAGAGTTATACAAGATTTCATGAACAATCTTTAAGAAATAGCACTTTTTTTAAATTGCAGACCTTAATCACAGCCACACCGCCAGAGAGCTTAGCAATTCTTTCAGAGAGCTTTCTTGACAAGGATGCATTATCTGTTTCAGCTAGATCCTTCTTGATTTGCAAAATTCTTGCCCGTATTTCAGCTTTAGTAGTGGTCAGCAACAATGGTCGTTGAATTACAGGTTATGGTAACTTTTCATGCAATACCAAGCTGATCTGAAGTTGCACCTTCAAGCGTCAGACCCAAATCTCCAGAGAGAAAATCAGCGCCTAATGACGTTAAAATTATCTCAATGAGAAACTGAAGCAGAAATAGCAATCTCATCACAAAGAAATAAAATTATACGACAAATGTAATATGGCCCCTGGAAACACAAATGATGATGATGTTTATATTTCCAAAGTTCAGAAAAAGGCAGATAGTGACATTTGAGATATGTTTCTATCCACAGCTTACAGTCACATAAAGAAGTAGTGACAGAGAGAGCGTGTGTAGTGTTTACATGTAATATGTTACAGATGTATTGTCCTTTTGAATGTTATTTAGAAGATGCACCAAATGACCAAAACAATAGAAGTTATTAAACTCAACAGGGCTGGAAAAGAAAGTCACATTTTCTGAAATCTCTGTATTCCCTTTTTCACCAAAAAATACAGGGTAAGAAAAGTGTTTTGAAAATCTTAATGTACTAAGATTTGTCTCCATTCCCTCATTCCCAACAACAAAACAGAGATTAACAGTTGATAGCAAATAGGTTAAATAAATGCACTTGAACAACATTTTGTCACAAAAGTTCACACAAATTAGGGCCACAAAATAGCTTGAGTTTTACCAAATTGTGTATTTAACAGGAAAAGCACATCAATATAAGGGGCCTACATTGAGATCCTGAAAAAGAAACATCACAACAGTACTCTCTTTACATAATTTTTTATTTATTTATTTTTTATGAATTCCAGAAATTCACTAATTTTCTACATCAATTATTAGACACTTGAGAGCTCAATTGGAATTAACCACTATCATAACTGGCACTGAGGTTCTTTACATGACTACGAGGGCCAGCAAACTAGGAAATGAAAATTGTCAGTGAACATCTGGGTGCAAAGTGAACTATCTCATCATTTTGAGATGTAAAGATATTAATATAATGCTAAGTGGGAATGAGTTGGACTGTGTCGCAAAGGAACAAATTAAGAAATTTAGTGAATGAAAAGCAGGTCATAGTCATGATAGTTTCTAACATCATAACAGCCACTGACTCAGAATAAACATTATCTTATTATTAGCATATGTCATGGAAAATTTAAATAATTAAGCAAATAATGTTTAGCATGCAGTACATAATTTGACCTGTCATAAGTGCAATATCCTGCAAAAGAGCTTTCTTTCCTTCTAAAAATCCTGGACATTTGACAACAGCAACATTTAGTAAACCTTGCATTTTGTTCACCACTAGTGTTTCCAGTACTTGCCTGGAGATGTCCTCTGCAATGATTAGCAGTGGGACACCCAATTGAGTAGTCTTTTCTAGTAAAGGAACAATTTCTTTGACAGTTGAAATCTTCTGATCAGTTACTAGGACTTTGGCATTGTCAAACTCCACTATAGATTTGTCGTGGTTTGTAATGAAATGGGGTGACATGTAACCCTTGTCAATCTGTCCAGAAAGATCTAAAAGAATTAAAAGAAAAGGAATAGAGGAAAAAAAAAAAACTAGGAATCAAAGATAAAGGGAAAAATGCAAAAAGACCCTCCAACTTTAGGTCAAAATTAAACAGACCTCTGATGTTCTAATATCAAGTTTTAATAACAGAATTTTGGGAAACTGCCAAATTGGTCTTTCCGTCTTACTTCTGATGGCTCAATGGAAGGAAAATGTTGTCAAGTGCTTCACGCATTAAAGTAAAATTTACCATAAAGAAACCATTTTAATTTTATTTTCCTTTTCTTTTCTCCCCTATCTAATCTGCTTCTTCCTCCCACACCACCATCTCCGGCAGCCAAGAACCACAACAATTTACCACTACAAAAACTGGCACACATGGGCAAAGTTTTGACCAAAAATAGGAGGGATTTGGATTAGAAAAAATGTGGTGGCCAAAGGGTGGGGTTTTGGGGTTGTGGAGGTGTCAAATCCGAAGCTGTAGGTGTCAGATCTAAGCCAGAGGTAGTGGTTTAGGGCTTGTTGTGTAAGTATGGGGTTGTGTTATCTCTTGGTTTTGAGGGTGGCCAAAGGGTGGTGTCAGTTATATGCATGTAGTCCTTGTTCAATTTATGATACATTCTGTTGCTAAGAAAATGTAGAAATGAAAAGAAATACTAATTAACATGATTAAAAGTAGTAGTATCTACTTGTGAGCTGAGGAATGAATACAACAATTTTTCAATTATATCTATTTGTGTCATGACTCCACAGAATTGGGAGCTTTCTAAACTAGTTATAACCTTTTATGAGTTTTATCTATCTGTGCCTTAAGGAATGAACTTTCAATAGATTGATACTATAACCTTGATGTTGGTTTTCTTTAGTCCATTTATTTCCAAAAAAAAAAAAAAAAAAAAAAACCAAACAGTGGGGTAATTAGTTCATTGCTGGTTTATAAAGTTTATTTTCGTTCTAAAATTATGGTTCAATTCAAATTACATTCTGACCCATTTCCTTTCCTTTCAAATTAAATTTTCCTTTCTTTGAGATGGTCATGAATCTTTTCAATTAAAAATCATCTTTAATGACCTACCTTCATTCCTTCTTCTATTATTACAGAGTCTCAAATGATAAAGATGACTCAACAGAGATAACTCCATCAAGGCCAATCTTTTCTATAGCTTCAGCAATTAAGTTCCCAACAAATTCATCATTTCCAAAAGAAATTGTGGCCACAGCTGCAATGTGGCAAAAGACACTTTCAAGATTTTGTTTTTGACAAGTAATTATAATTTTTTATTAAAAAAAGTGCAAAGAGGGGCACAAACCTAATTCACAAGACATGCTCTAGATATTTCTGACTCTGATTTTTATTAACAAAATGCAAAGGAAAGCAATACCTTTTATATCATCTCTTCCTCTTACTGGCACACTTTTCTTCTTCAAGACCTTGACCAATTCTTTCAGTCTTATCCATATCTTTCTTCAAAGAAATCGGGTTAGCCCCAAAAGCAACTGCCAGCATCCCAGATTTGATCATTGCTCGAGCCAAAACAATTGCAGTAGTTGTACCATCACCAGCCAAATCATTCATTTTAGTTGCAACCTGCAAGCAGGATATGAAGATTTACATATCTATGATTGCTTTTGTCTCAAAAAACATCAATACAACAACAGGGGAGAGAATTATCTAGCAACCATGAATGACCTCATGGATTAGCATTGTTCCTGCATTCTCAAATGCATCTGAAAGCTCTATGGATTGAGCAATTGTAACGCCATCATTAATTACTTTAAGCGATCCAGACTCAGAAAGAATAACATTACAGCCTGCATATTTTCACTTAAAATCAATACCTCTATCAAATTAGCAGCATGAAATTTAATAATTTGATTAAAAAATACTTATATTCTCTTCTGAGTATTTCAGTATGAGTTACATCTAGCATATTATAGCTTTTTTAAAGTGTCAGAAAAGTCACAAAGGCTTGTGCTGTAACAGAACCAACCCCATAAATTGAAAAATAGAAGTTCTAAGTATATCTATTTTACATAGCCAAAGTGAGGCCACCCTAGCTGGCTAAAGCATATTAAGAAAATAAGCAAATAAATATCTCTTCATAAATAAATTAATATCTCATCAAGCAAAGCTTCAGTTACAAGCCTTCAAGGCTTCAACTGATCTTATGCCATATTCATGACGAACAGAGCTAGCTTCCCCTTCAACAGCCTTTTTTACTTTGTTATTATTATTATTTTTAATAGACATGCCACTGACACCATGAAAAGCCAAGACCTCATACCTACAATCTTACTATTTTAGGCTTCAACCAGCCCCCATCAATGGCATTAACACAAGTTACACAATTAATGGCATTTTTTGGGGTTCTTCCTTATAATTATGGTGTTAGAAGCATTTGCAAATAATCTCAATCCACCATCTAGCTCACTTGCGAAGAATATAATCAGGGTTACACTTACAAATTATCTTCTCTATTTGAGGCTTCAATGGGCCAAGGCTCTTAAAAAATATCCTTAAGTCTTGACATTGACAGACCCCAATTTGCAAGTTGCAAGTCCCATAACAGCTACAGTTCAAGTATATGTACTTGATCTTGTTAATATTCAGCTGCAATGTGCAAAAACCAGGATGAACCTGTTTCATTTTGCTTCCTAACCTTCACAGGGATGGCAATCCTCCCCCCCCCCCCCCAAAAAAAAAAAAAACCACAAAAAAAACATGCAACAATTCTCAATATTTCAAATTCACCTACTCCAATAAATACACTGCCATTCAGTGAGAATGAATCTCATGATACAATTTCATCCTAGATTCAAAAAGTTCGTGAAGAAAATTTTCATGATAGAAAATAGAAAATACACATAAATTCAAGCAGCATTGCTATTCTGAACTCTTCCCAAATGGTATAGAATTTTTCTCAAACTCCATATAGTCTTATTAGAACAACTCACATCTTTACCACCCCCCCCCCCCCCCCCAAATCCTCCCTAGGGGAAAAGAAAGGGGGAGAGAAAAATTAAAATGATAATATAAATAAAATTTAGTACAACTTCTCGGACTAAATTGAATTTACACATTAGAAGTGCAAGCTAAACCACAATCTCATGCAAATGTGAAATAAATAAAATTTGCAGTGAACTTGCAAATTGAAGTCTTGCAAGTGGCACTGCAATCTTCCATTAGCCTAATTTTGTTGGGTGGCTCAACTACAGCATGCACTGAAAAATTTCACAACTTGATAAGACAAAGTCAAATCTCCAGCTGGCTCATTTCACTGAAATAGATGAAATTAATTTAATACGTAGCCTCCAGCGCATTTCTCATTACTATTACCACTACATAAACAAAACAAAAAATTAAACTTGGCAAACTATTACCAAATAACAATCATCCAATTGAAACTACTGAATGCATTGCAAATGATATAGCAAGAATCACCAACAAGATATTTTTTAACCCGTAGGCTTATCATTGATCCCTTCACCAATATAAGCATAGATAGAAAATGAAATAATCCCTCTTGTTCTCAATAACTAAAGTATAAAGAGAGTAAGAGACAGTATATAATGGTAGCAACCTAAAAAAGCTATCAAAACAAACAGAAATGAAGAATACCCAGATACCTCTAGGTCCTAAGGTGAGAGAAACAGCATCAGCCAGCTTATCAATCCCATCTTGCAAGGCCTCCCTGCATTCTTTATCAAAAGATACCCTCTTTGGGCCTGCCTTAACAGCAATACTCCTCACAAAATCTGTACTTCTCCACAACCCAGTTGCCCTTTGGTTCCAATAAAGGCTCTGCAACAATAACCCATTACTTCAAACACAAAATAATACAAAGAGAAAGACATACAGAGAGAGAGAGAGAGAGACTACTTACAGAAAAGAGAGGTTTTTGATGGAAGAGCTGAAGGGAAGAGAAGGAAACAGACAATGACAGACAAACCCTATAATAGTTGAAGAAGAAGAAGAAGAAGAAATGGTTTTGCTTTGGGGCTTTGGTTTTGGAATTGGAAGCAGAACAATGACAGACAAGCCAGGTTTCTGAGGATTTTCAAAGGTTTTGGGTTAGAGGGGGTTTTTTATTTTTTGACTAATGAGTTAGAGGGGTTTAAGTATAACGACTCGGACCTGTTAACGTGACTCAACTCAACTCAACTGAGTCAACTCATGAACTAGCTGCATCGTTGGAGCGGGTTTGGGCTCATAGACCCCGATTACCTTTTTGGGCCATCCTACAAAACCTAGCCCAAACCAGCCTTTCACTTTTCCTCCAAATTATGGATTTATTATTTTAATCTCATTCTCGGTAATAGAAAAATTAGTGAAATTATTTTTCTATCCATCTCGATCAATATCTAATTTTCTAACAAATAAATCTTATTTTCTTGAATATATATGCTATATAATGTATTCCAATTATCTTAATTGGTATAATTTCATATTTTTTAATAAAAAATTTCGGGATGAATCTCGCCTATACCCAAAAAAAAAAAAAAAAAACTCATTAGTATGTTGACTTAACGATAAAAAACAATAATCTTGAATCAGTTATTATATATTCTAATCCTATTGTATCTATATAAAAAGAGAAAACATTGGGTCAGGAGCTGGCGTAAAAGGTGTGTTTTACGCCAGCCAATCCTGACCTGCAACGTCACCTTTTTTTTTCTTCAGCAGAAAAGCCTTAAGTCTCTCTTCTCTTCTCTCCTCCCCTAATCTCTCCATCTATGACCTCCATGGCCGGAGCTTCAAAGCTCAACAAAAGCCACCAACACCACTGCCATGGTTCAACCAATAGCTGCCACCCGCGAGCCACCACTCCCGTTACCGCTTTTTGCGAATGCAGATGCAATACACATAGATGAAAAAAAAAAAAAAAAAAACATAGCCGCCAACATCCCAACGCAAAAGCATAGCCACACCCAAGCCAAAATTCAAAAATCCAACCTTTTGAACACCCAAAACTTGAAACAAAAATCCTTTCTTTCTTACACCCCTAAACCCAAATCAAAATCCCTTCTTTTTCCAAATCATTAAACCCCCAAAAGAAACCAAATCCCCAAACCCATAAACAGGCAAGCATTAAAAAGAGAAATTTTCGGCTATAAATCAAAAAATAACAACAGAAAAATATAAAGATAAAGAGAAATAGAGATAAAGAGAGAAGCCGAGGGAAAATGGGGCTACCCCAGTGGTGGCTAGATTGGGTTTGTCATTGTCGCCGCCGCCAGTATGGGTTTGTTTGGTTGAGATCTCTGGGTTTGCTGGGTTGTGTGGTTATGGATTTGTCGAAGTTGTGGCACTGGTTGTGCATTGTGGGTCACGGTGGTTATGTGGATTTTAATGGGTTTGCAGTGGGTTTTTGATTTCAATGGTGGCTAGTGTTTTTCTTTTTCTTTTCTTGGCTGATGCAGTTGTGGGTTTGAGTTTATGATTTGGTTGTGATTTTGGTGGTTGGAGTTGCAGTTGTTGAGTGGGTTACTAGCTAGTGGGTTGTGGTTGCTGGGTTGCTGGTTTTTTTTTTTTTCAAAGGCAGTGGCTGGCGGTGTGGGTTTTCTGGGTAGAGAAGAAAGGGAGTTGAGTTTAGTGGTGGCTCGCAATGGCAGCTATTGGTTGAACCATGGAGTTTTGGCCATGGCAGTGGTGTTGGTGGCTTGTGTTGAGCTTTAAAGCTCCGGCCATGGAGGTCATAGATGGAGAGATTAGGGGAGGAGAGAAGAGAAGAGAGACTTAAGGCTTTTCTGCTAAAAAAAAAAAAAAAATTTGGTGACGTGGCAAGTCAAGATTGGCTGGCGTAAAACACACCTTTTACGCCAGCTCCTGACCCAATGTTTTCTCATATAAAAATTATTCACCATACAGATACTAGAAAATATCAAATAAAATCCAGTCTAAAAAATGAAAAACAAAAGTACAAGAATGAATTTTTAAACAATATGCTAAAAGACTGTTGAAATAACCATTTGTTGTATGCGCCACCGAATAATTATGAGACAAATATCCTCAAGATTGGACAATTATTTATATTGCATAACAAACATTTTCAAGGAATAATCAAAATTATGTACTGATGATGGCCGAACGTCGTGAGGCACCTAACACATTAAGAGCATTCACATCAATCTGTGTATAATAGAAAAGAATGTATAGAATTTTATGCAGTTTTGCTTAAAAATTACTTATATTAGTTCATGTATAATTGTGTAAATTTATAAGTTTGCTATAGTAATGATAAGGGTAATTTTGTGGTATTAATAAACTCGTCCATATTAGGCAAAGGTGACGGTCCTAATGAAATCGTCAGCCTCACTTGCGCGTTCATAGCCCAACAACAATAGGATAAAGTCGACGGTTCCACATCAAAACTGACGGCTGCACCTTGAGGTCAACAAACACTTGAACGAGAAGACTAGAATATATAGATGGGATAAGAAGTTGACGGAGGGAAGCTGAAGAGGGTAAGCGAACCTTTGACGAAGCTAGCATGGCCTTACTTGGCCTCCACGCATGAGCATATAAAGAAATATTTTGTGCCCCACGTTTAATTCTAATAGAGAAATTCCTACAAGGAAAGGATCTCGCAAGATACGCATATTAATAAAGATCCTCCCTACAAGGAAAGGCCTTCTATGCCAAGGAACGAATGTCAACCCCATATTAATGAAGATTTTCCCTACAAGGAAAGGCCTTCTATGCCAAGGAACGAATGTCAACCCCAAGCTACTATAAAAACCTCAAAACCCTCACAAAGCAAGGTACGCATAATTCCCTTAGCTCTGGCACTCTAGAGTTGTGAAAGTTCTCTGACTTAACCTTCAGAGGGTCTTTGGTCGGTATCACACCGGTACTCTTCTAAAGTCTTCTTTGTTTTTATTTTGCAGGTGTTGTCCCGAGCACATGAGGACTGTGTGACTTACTAACGATTTTTGACATCATTAGTTGGCGCCATCTGTGGGAAACTGTTTGCAACTTGTAAGTCATACTATCGCTTCCCAGACAAAGAGTTGCATAGTACTTACTTGCTCGATGGTGACCACCAATAATGTTCAAGGAGACGAACCACGCATAACCTCCCTTGAGAGGTAGGTTCAAACTCTCGCGGCTGCCGTGAAGTGCCTCACCAAGAAAAACCATGATATGGAAGAATAGCTGCGACAAAAGAACGCCAGGCTTAACACTCAGGAGGAGGACCAAGAAGGCACTAGCATTGAGAAGGGGACCAAGAAGGGCCAGAAGGTAGCCATACCCTAAGCAGACCAGAGTGATAGGACACGATCCGTCCATTCGTCACAGATACGACTCCACCTCACATAGTCGTAGAGATGCAGATGATGAAGGAACGGATGGACTTTATGATGAATGCCCTCAGAGGACGGGTGTCTAGCGACCTCAATGACTTGGTCCATTGAACTGATTCGCCATTCACTGTGTCTGTCACTTCATTCCCCCTTCCACCGAAATTTCTTATGCCCAGGTGGAGAGTTATGACGAATCCAAGGACCCCCTAGATTACTTAAAGTCTTTCAAGACCCTAATGCACCTTCAAAGAGTGGTGGACGAGATCATGTGTAGGGCCTTCCCTACTACACTGAAGGGTCCCACAAGAATTTGGTTCAGCAAGTTGATGCCCGACTCCATTAGCACCTTTAAGGAGTTAAGTGTCCAATTTGCCTCGCACTTTATCGGGGGGGGCATAGATATAAGAAGTCCACTACATGCCTGATGAGCATTAAGCAACGGGAGGATGAGACGTTGAGATCTTACATAGCCCGCTTTAACAAAAAGGCACTCTCAATCGATGAAGCCGACGACAAAATACTCGTGGCTGCATTCACAAATGGGTTACAAAAGGGTAAGTTTCTATTTTCTTTATATAAGAACGATCCAAAGACCATGTTGGATGTACTCTACAGGGCTATGAAGTACATGAATGTGGAAGACGCACTACTGGCCTGAGAAGAGAAGCCCAAGAAAAAGGAAAGACAGGAAGACATACGACAGGATAAGGGGCAGAAGATGGCTGGGACCGGAGAATGACAAGATGACAGGCGCTCCAAGCCCTCCACAGGGAGGTTCACAAGCTTCACCCCGCTAACTACCCCGATTGACCAAGTCTTAATACAGATCAAAGACGAAGGAACTCTGACATTTCCTAGCAAGTTGAAGGGAAATCCCAATAAGAGGTCCAGAGATAAGTACTATCGCTTCCACCGTGACCACGGTTATGACATAGCCAATTGCTACAACCTGAAGCAGCAGATAGAAGCTCTTATTAAACAAGGAAAGTTGCAAAGGTTCGTCAGCAAAGAAAAAGAGGTTCCCCAATGGGAGAACGAGCATCCAAGGCCGCTTATAGGAGATATAAGAATGATTGTGAGAGGCAGGCGGCCTCTGGTTCGTTTAAAATGCTCGAAAGACTTACCTCAGGATGGTTTAAAACATCCAACTAACGGGCTTCATCCCAAAGATGGCGCGGATTGACAACCCCATCATAGAATTCTCAAAAGAAGATGCTCGACGTCTCCACCACCCACATGACGATGCACTCGTCGTTAGCATACGAGTAGGAGACTACAACACACATTGAGTCCTGGTCGACAACGGCAGCTCTGCTGACATCCCCTACTACCCAGCGTTCCACCAAATGAGGATTAACAGAGAATGGCTGGTCTCGACCAACACCCAACTCGTTGGGTTTGGAAGGACTAAAGTATACCCCCTCGGTGTAGTCACGCTGCCTGTTACAGTTGGTGATTATCCTCAGCAAATCACTAAAGATGTTACATTCCTTGTTGTCAACTACTTGTCCGCCTATAATGCCATCCTCGGACGACCTACTCTTAACTCGTGGAAGGCTGTAACTTTGACCTACCACTTGATGATCAAGTTCCCCACTGAGTATGGAGTAGGAGAAGTATGTGGAGATCAAGTTATTGCATGAGAGTGTTACATATCAATGTTGGAGATGGACGATCATGTGTAGACAATGAACATAGAAGAGCCATGGACGGTGGCGGAGTCAGTTGAAAGACTTAAAGAGATACCTCTTGACAACTCCAAGCCAGATCGAACAACAAGGATTGGCACCTTCGCCAGCCCAGTGGTCCGCTGAGCAATTGCGACCTTTCTAAAAAAGAACCAGGATGTATTTGCCTGGAGCCATGAAGACATGCCAGGAATTGACCCTTTGGTCATGGTGCACAAGTTGAACGTGTCGCCTTCCTTTCCACCCGTCCGTTAAAAGAAGTGGGTGTTCGCCCAAGAACGAGACCGGGCAATTGCAAAAGAAGTCTGCAAATTACAAAGGCAGGCTTCGTCAGGGAAGTTTACTACCTCGATTGGCTGGCAAATGTGGTGATGGTCAAAAAGGCCAACAGGAAGTAGAGAATGTGCGTGGACTTTACAAACCGGAACAAAGCATGCCCCAAGGATAGCTACCTCATTCTGTGGGTTGATGTCCTAGTAGATTCCATGGCTCAACACCAGTTATTAAGCTTTATGGACACTTTTTTAGGCTATAACCAAATCAAAATGGACTAGGCGGATTAAGAGAAGACTTTGTTCGTTACTAGCCAAGGCCTTTCTGCTACAAAATAATGCCATTCGGCCTCAAGAACGCGAGCGCAACATATCAAAGGCTCATGAACAAGATGTTCGCAAACCAGATTGGAAGAAATGTCCAAGTCTACATTGACAACATGCTGGTAAAAAGCCGAAGGAAGGACGATCATTTGGATGATCTCAGGGAAACGTTTGACACCCTTCGCTCTTATAACATGAAGCTTAACCCGGGCAAGTGTGCATTTAGGATAACGACAAAAACGTTCCTAGGGTTCATAGTGTCCCAGAGAGGTATCGAGACTAACTCAGACAAGATCTGGGCCATAATAGAGATGGCACCCCCAAAGAACTTGAAGGAAGTACAAAGCCTCAACGGCAAGGTAGTCGCGCTTAATAGATTCGTTTCGAGGGCAATGGATAAGTGTCTACATTTCTTTGGCATGCTAAAGAAATCTTTTGAATGGATGGCCGAGTGTCAAAAAGCATTCGACGATTTAAAGGCCTATCTCCCTTCCCCGCCATTATTAACTCCCTCAAAACTAGGAGAAGAATTGTTCCTCTACTTGGCTGTATCCCCAGCTGCCATTAGTGTGGCCTTGATCAAAGAAGAATATAAGGTGCAAAAACTCGTATACTACGCCAGCCGGGCACTTCGAGGTGTAGAGGAAAGGTATCCGTCGATGGAGAGGCTTACCTTTGCTTTGATTACAGTAGTCCGCAAGCTCAAGCAATACTTTCAAGCCCATACAGTAGTCGTCCTAACTGACAAGCCTTTACAGTGAGCAATGAGCAATCCAGAAGATGCTGGACGAATGGCACTATGGGCAATTAAGTTGAGTGAGTTCAACATACAATACCACCCGCAGACTGCGATTAAGGGGCTGGCAGTCGCTAATTTCATCGTGGAGTTCACTAACATGGAAGACTAGGGGGCAGAAGAGTATCCTCAATGGAGTATACACATGGATAGATCATCCAACAGCCAGGCTAGTAAAGTGGGTGTTGTACTTCGTTCTCCATAAAGGGACGAGATCGAATGCATGATTCACCTCGACTTCCTTACGACTAACAATGAAGCGGAATACGAAGGCTTAGTGGCAGGACTAAATCTCACTAAAGTAGTAGGGGCTGCGAGTGTGGTTATTCATTGTGACTCCCAAGTCATTACAAGTCAAGTAAATGGAGACTACGACTATAAGGGTGAGCGGATGAAGAAGTACTTAGAGCAAGTAAAGAGAAGGGTGGACAACCTACAGGCCAGGATTGTTCAAATCCCCAAAAGAGAGAATGAGCAAGCCGACCGTCTTGCCAAGGCTGCATCAGCAGAACACATGATCATCTCCAACAAGGTACTCTCCTTTACTCAGTGTTCACCATTAATAGGTCCCGTCGATGTGCAGGAGATTGGCTCTGAAAGCAACTAGACCACACCATTAGTCTCTTAATTAAAAAACAGCACATTACCAGATGGTAAGGAAGCCGCAAGGAAGCTGAAGGTCCAAGTAGCACGGTTTGTTTTAATAAAGGACGTCTTGTACAACAGAGGGTTCTCCTGCCCATACCTAAGGTGTTTAAGCTCCAAAGAAGCAGACTATGTCATGAGAGAAGTTCATGAAGGGATCTGCAGGAACCACTCAAGGTCACGGTCATTGGTACATAAACTTATTCGAGATAAATACTACTGGCCTACTATGCAGAAGGATGCCCAGAATTATGTCAAAGCTTGTGATAAATGTCAAAGGTTCAGCAACGTCATTAGACAGCTGACGAAAGAACTGACCTCAATGACAGCCCCATGGCCATTCGCTTAATAGGGACTCAACATCATAGGTCCATTCCCAATAGCAATGTGGTAGCTGAAGTTCCTTATAGTCAGCATAGACTATTTCACCAAATGGGTAGAAGCTGAAACCTTGGCCACTATAACAGAAAAGAACATGAGAAACTTTGTCTGGAAAAACATCGTCTACAGGTATGGGATCTCTGGAGTCTTGGTCTCAGATAACAAGAAACAATTTGACAACGACTTTTTTAGGGATTTTTGCTCATAGTTGGGAATCAAGAACTACTACTTCTCCCCAGCCCACTCTTAAGCCAACGGGCAGGTCGAGGTCACGACCTGATCCTTGCTTAAAATCATCAAGACTCAGCTCGAGGAGGTAAAGAGTATATTGCCAGAAGAGCTGCCAAGCATATTATGGGCATATAGGACGACAACCAGAACACCCATAGGAAAGACACCGTTTCGACTAGCTTACGAGAGTGAGGCAGTAATCCCGGCTAAGGTCGGACTCACAAGTTATAGGGTGGACAATTATGACGAAAGGAAGAAGAATGAGGTCATGCGTCTATAGCTCGATCTAGTGGACAAAGTCAGGATGATAGCTGAACAAAGACTCGCACGATACTAGGACCTCATGGCCAAGCATTACAACTCCAAAGTCAAGCACAGAGACTTCAAGGTTGGAGATTTCGTCTTAAAGAAGGTAATGGGCGCCACTAGAGACCCCACCCAAGAAAAGCTCGGTCCTAACTGGAAAGGACCCTACAAAATCAATTTATGGCAGAGGAAAGACACCTACCACCTAGAGACGCTAGACAGACAGAAGTTACACCATCTGTGGAACACCAAGCATCTCAGGAGATACTACTAGTAGATGGCAGCATGAAGAGCAACACTCCTCATTTTCCAGTTTATTTCCTTAGTTAATTTTTGCCTACAGTACTTTCTAAGCCCAAATGGCAAGTCTTTATCTTTTTTGAAAAGAACAATTTAAAAAAAAAAAAAATTTATGCACGCATTTATCACAATAAGAGGAGTTTTTCATATATAACCTGTGTATTTATCTGTCTCTACAAAACTACTTTCATCACCAAGTCCACAAAGTGGACGACTTCATGGTTTTAGTCCACAAGTGGACGAGTTCATCCTGAGAGGATGCCTTAAAATTATCAAGTCCACAAGTGGAGGAGTTCATCCTATGAGGATGCCTTAGAAATATGAAGTCCACAAGTGGACGAATTCATTTCTAAGTCCTTAAAGTGGACGAGTTCATTATTATGTCCTTAAGGGGATGTGCTCATTGCCAAGTGGGCGAGCTAATTACCTAGTCCTCACATGGACAAGCTCATTTCTAAGTCCTTAAAGTGGACGAGTTCATTATTAAGTCCTTAAGGGGACATGCTCATTGCCAAGTTCTTAAGTGGACAAGCTCATTACCTAGTCCTTAAGTGGATGAACTCATCATTAAGTCCTTAAGTGGACGAGCTCATCACCTCGTCCTTAAGTGGATGAGCTCATTACTAAGTCCTTAAGTGGACGAGTTCGTTACTAAGTCATTACTAAATGGACGTGTGCATGATTAAGGTCTTAAGAGGATGAGTTTATTATTAAAGTCCACAAGTGGACGAGCTCAACCCACTAGGAGGCCTTAAATTTATTTAAGTCCACAAGCAGACAAGATTTGTTACAATGCCTATAAGTGGACAGGGTTATTACAGAATCTACATGCTAACGGATTCCTCCTAGTTAGTTATCAAGTTCATTAATGGACGAGCACATCCTAATACAAGCATGAGAATGGAGGGACATGCGCATAAAAATCAAACAACTGCTCAAAAGCAACGGGTGCAAAATAATAAAAATATACCATAAATAAAGTAAAAATTTTACAAACAATGCCCAAAAAACAGAAGGACACTAATCATTGTCTGAAAATTAGACAAAATACATAACAAGAACTGTCATTACAAACAAAAAGCTAAGCTAAAGGGATCCCGACACCCCGACCTGGAGGGTTCTCATCATCTTTTGAAGGAGGATCTTGAGCATCCTGAGTGGAAGGATTTTTAGCATCTGGAGCCTCAGTTGACAGGATCAAAGGAGTGATGGCCTTCTCTACTACAGGCTGAGCGAGAACAACACCGTCATTCTTTGGGTCATATTCAGACTCAGTAGAGTCGTCGTTATCCTCGTAGATGGTGTCATTAGCAAGGGTTGACGGCAGCGGGTCATCCATGGAGACCTTGGATAAATCCAAGTATGGGTAGACGGACTTGACCTACTTTAGGCAGTCCTCAAACTCGTTACTGTAGTAGACGGCGCAGGCATCAATGAAAGATTGTGAAGCCTTGAATTTAGTGACGACATCAACCCTTGCTGTCTCAACTAGACCAAGAAGAGCCGTTAGTTCCTTCTCAACCGCCTCCTTGGCTTGTTGCTCATTTTCCCTCTAAGCACCCTCCTCCTTCAACTTCTCCGTCAGCTCCTTCACCTCCTTACTGAGAGTACACAGGGCTTCCTTGTACTACTCCTACTCGTCGGTCAGGGTCTCATTATGCTTGCGTAGATGGGCAATCACCCCTTCCTGGGCAATGCTCCTATCCTGGAGCGCCTTCATACGGATCAGCGCTTACAAACAGAGCAACTGTCAGCTATTAAGCAGTAAATAAATAACAAAGAAAGAAAAGAAGAGATGTACCTGTGTGAGGTCAAAAAGGCCTAACGCCCCTAACTCCTCCGTCATCTGCTCAGTGCAAGGATCCACGTTCGTGTCCTTGATGATTGACTCAATCACCTCAATGGTGTATTCCTTATGAGTAAGAAGACGACAGACAGATCCCTGAGTGACGGGGCCTGACATCGTCATTAATCCTTTGCCTGCTCTATGGCTCAGCTTGGGAGGCGACGATTTCTTAGGGAGTTTATCCCCGGGGGTGACAGATACTTTCTTGGGAGGACGGTTGTCCTTCCTGTCAGCCTTCCTTTTGGGCGCCCCTTTTCCGACGACCTTAGGGTCTGACGAGGACGCCCCTTCCTTCCCCTTCGCCTTCTTTTCTTCTTCCTTTCTGTGTACCACAGCTGCCCTCACCTGTGCCCTCCGTCTAGCCGCCTCAATTTCTGTAAAGGACAAGTGACGAGTGTTAGACCTAGAGACAACAAAAAGAAAAGCAACAGAAAGAAATAAGTAATAACTTATGCCGACAGGAAAAAGTATTTAATCTATGTGCTATAGCGTCGGTTCTAGACCACAACAATATGCGTGCAACATATTAAGGGTGATCAAATCCCTACACTTTCGTTGCTCAAATGGGATTTTAAGAACCCAACGATTGAAAGCCTCTTGCTCGTCAGTTATGTTCGGAAGAACACTGGTTGAAAAAGGAAAACGACGACATTAAAACACTTAACAAATAAATGGAAAAAGTTAAAGCAAAAAAAGACAGTGCTAGACCTGAATCTTTGATAATACCTCAAGTATTGTCGAAACCATAGGGCATTGTAGCCCACTCCTTTGGACGGTATACCCAATCTGTCCCCTGAACAAAGAAGTCTACCTTTCCAATTCCTATTAGAATCGGGCATATCTGACACGAGCCTTAGCCCTTTCTTCCGTATAGCAAAGTGGTATATTCCTTAGGACGAGACGATGTGCTGGGGTTTGTAACAATAAAAGAACTTGTTAGGTTCTAAGGTCTTAGGATTTTATGTATTTAGAACTCTAATTTGTAATGTTGGCAAACCATGATCAAAACATTGTATTTAGTCTTATTTAGACTTGCTCAAAGTTGGTTTAATATTGTAAAGTTGGAATCGAGTGGCTGCAGAAGTACTTGGGACTTTTGGCCTGGCTCGATCGATCGAAGAATAGACTCGATCGATCGAAAATCGCACAGGTTGATTTTTCTGCAGAATTTCCAACTCAGCCCTACTTCATTAAACGTTTAGGGTTTTAGGTTTTTACCCTAGGTATATAAACTAAACCCTAGCCACGTTTTTGGAGGTTATCCATATTGCTTTGTTGCTCATACATTGCTGTTTTGTGTGAATCTCTTGTGAGATCTTTGAGGAGCTTTCCTTTACACAAAACTTAGGGTTTTCAAGGTAGAGATGATTTCAACATCTTGAAGATCATTACTGTTGCAACCATTGGAACTTAAAAGAAAAGCAAGCGGGGAGCTTGTAGCTGATTGAGGAATTCAAGAAAGAAGTAGTCCGTGGATTCGGAGCCTGCGCGTGGTCGTGTCAGGAAGTTCTACTGGTGGGTAGCATTAGGAAGTCGAGCGGGGAGCTTGTAGTCCTTTTGTAAGAACTTCAATTCTTTCATAGTGAATTCTGTTATGCCTTGAGGATCGGTGGGTCAAATCCTCCCCAGGTTTTTACCGTGTGGTTTCCTGGGTGATCATATCTTGTGTTTATTTATTTTTTGCTGCATTATTATTCTTGATATGATTGTTTGATTGTTTTAACCTAGAATTGCTTAATTTGACTAAGTAACAACTTGGCTAATTAATCTAGGCTACGCAATCTGGTTGTTTAAGGGGTCTAAATTCCCATCAAGTGGTATCAGAGCAGGTAGCTCTTTTTGTTTGAGATTTTTAATCTCTGAGCTGATCCTTGACCCCTGTTGTCATGGAGCATGGACACTCTCTGTTTGTTCCTCCTCACTTTGATGGGAACAACTATGCTTATTGGAAAGTAAGGATGAAAGCATTCCTGAAATCCATTGATGAAAGGGTTTGGAATTCCATTGAATACGGATGGGAGAAGCCCGCTACTCCTGTGAGTGAGTGGCAAACTTCTCAAAAAGAAGCAGCTGGATTCAATAGCAAAGCTATGAATGCCATCTTTAATGCTGTTTCTATGGAGGAATTTAAGAGGATCTCTAATGTTGAGGTTGCTCATACTGCTTGGAAAATCCTCCAAACTGTGCATGAAGGCACAAAGGCAGTTAAGATAAACAAACTGCAGCAATTAACTTCTAGGTTTGAAAGCATTAGGATGTCTGATGATGAATCCTTTGATGAATTTTATGCCAAACTGAATGATATTGTTAATTCTGCTTTTAATTTGGGTGAAATCTATGATCAACCTAAGATTGTTAGGAAGATACTTAGATCTTTAACTGAAGACTTTAGACCCAAAGTGACTGCCATCACTGAAAGCAAGGATGTGGACTCCATCCCTGTTGATGAGCTTGTAGGATCTCTTCAGTCCTATGAGTCTGACCTACCTAAAGTGAACAAATCCAAATCAATGGCTCTTAAGTCAGTTGATGATGTTGATGGTGGTGGATTTGATGATGAACTCTCTGCTACAAAGATTGCCTATCTTGCCAAAAACTTTAAGAACTTTCTTAGGAATACAAATAGAAAGGCAAGAGGTACTTACACTGCTGAACCTAGAAATTTTAGGAAGAATGATCCCACTAAGGTTAACAATTTTGAAAAACCTAAAGAAAATTTTGGTCAATCTTCTAATAACTCTTTGGGTCCTCAGTGTTTTGGCTGTCAAGGGTATGGTCATGTGAAATCTGAATGTCCTACATTCTTGAGGACTAAGGGTAAAGCTATGGCTGTAACCCTTAGTGATAATGAGGTTTCTGATGATGAGTCCGGTGGTGACGAGGATGGCAACTTCATTGCTTTCACGGCTACTGCTATAGTCAATGAAAGCATATCTGCTGAAGAGAACCCTTTTGATGGGGAACTCTCTGAAGATGCAGATCTTCAAGAGGCCTATAACAAACTTTGCAAAATTGCTGCAAAGGATGCTATGAAAGTTGAACTTGGCCTAAAGAAAATTGATTCTCTTGAGCTTGAAAAGAGAAATTTGCTTGTTAAACTGTTTGATGCTAATGAGCTTTTGAATAATGTTAAATCTGAGAACATGCTTTTGCTTGATAAAGTTAGAACTTTGGAACATGATTTATCTGTTGTTAGATCTGCTAGTTCTAAACTTGATCACATGCTGAATGTTCAAAAGTATCCTTCTGATAAAACTGGGTTAGGATATGTTGAAAGCATCTTTGACTCTGCACCACATTCCACTACTTTTGTTCCTTCTTCTTCTTCTGAACCTTCTGTGAGTGAGGTTGTGAGTGAAACTGTCAAACCACCTGTGAGTGAGGTAGTTAAACCTGTAGAAGTTTCACCACCTAAGAAGATTAGGGTAGACTTAAGAGAATCTAAACCTAAGGAGCCTACCAAATCTAAGGACAAGATGCATGGTAAACCTGTTTGGGTTTGTCATTATTGTGGTAAGTCTGGACACATTCGTCCTAACTGTTACAAGCTTCAAGCTGATAAGAGAGCAAATAAACCAAAAGTGCCTGTGCTTCAAGCACAAGATCCTATGGCATTAATTGGTGAATTGGTAAAGGTGTTAAACCTTTATTCCAATCCTGGAGTTGGGAATCACTCGAATGTGAATAAGAACTCCAATGCTCGTGGTGCATCTAAAAAGTTTTGGATGCAAAAGACTCGAACTAATTGAGTCTTTCTGACATGGTCCTTGTGCTTCATTGCTCTATTCTTTTGTGACCATTGTTCTTTGGTTTTTGTGTTTTTGTTCTAGGACTTGCATTGCATTACATACATGCATTTCATTCTAGGATTTATTTGTTTTCTCTTTCAATAATTAAAAAAAAAAAAAAAAAAAAAAGGGGAAAAGGAGGAAGCAAAAATTATGTTTAACATGATGTTTCTTGGTTTTTGAAAACAAGGTTGGTCTATCTGTTTACACATATCATGTCTTGTGTACCCTGTTTAGCTTTGATGAGCTTATTTATTGCACTTTACTAGTTAAAGCTGTGTAGTGCATGTTGTGTGGGAAAGATGTTTATGGTGTTTATCACTTTGTCTTAATCTTGAAGTCACATGTTATTTGACTGTCGGACTTGATCCTGTTGAGAAAGGCATAAATAACCATCTCACCACTGTTCACTAGCCAATCATGAACACCTTAGTGCATATCATAAGATTTTGTGCTCGAGAAAGTGTAGCACATGCACAAAAAGAACATAAGGTGTAGCCTCTTTAAATGCTTAAATGCTTAATGCTTAAAACTGGTGTGTACTATTAGGCTTGATGCCATTTCACATAATCTAATCTGGTGTGTACTATTAGGCTTGATGCCAAATTTCACCTAAATTATGGGGCAAAATACAAGAAACTTACATGATTGCAAGCTTTTGTTCTAGGAGATGTGGGAGTTATAGGATGTAACTCTTTAGGTGATAGTCTCTTTTGAATTCTATGTGATGAATTTTGTAGACTTTGTGATTGATTGCTATTCACATATCACCTCACATGTATCTCAAGTTTTTGCTAGTATCACATACTACACAAGTTACTCTTTGTTAAACACTGTACATGCTAGTGTGTGTGTTTTTGGTCTGACCAACCAAGTTTGAAAATATCTTGAGATTTATGCACAACATATTTGTTGTTTGAGAAAATTCAATGGGAGAATGATTGAAACTTGTTTTTGAGAAAATTGGGTTCAAAATTTTGGGTTTTTGAAAGAGCATTCCATCTCATACTCATGCATTTTGTTTCTTCAATTTAATGCTTTGAGGAGTTATTTTCAAAATTAAGTTTGTGTTTTTCAAAACTGTGTTTTTTCTCAAAATTTAGTGAGCCTCTGCCCAGTTCGATCGATCCAGTCTGATTTTCGATCAATCGAAAAAGTGTTTTAATTTGTCTCAAAATGACTGTTTGTTTCGATCGATCGAATGTGATTTTCGATCAATCGAAAAAGTGCTCTAGTTTGTTTCAAAATGACTGGTTCATTCGATCGATCGAATGTAATTTTCGATCAATCGAAGATCGTGGAAAAGCTTTTTTAAAAGATCAGATCTGACTTTTTCAAACACTTTTCAAATCTTTTTCAAACTTTTTCTTTCTCTCTCCGACGAGGCAAGCTCAATAGTTCCATTTTTTGTCGTTTTCCTCCGAAGTTTTTGCAAAGAATCTCTTTCCTCAAGCCGGTAAGACTCTTTTGCCCTTCCTTTTGAATTTATTTTCATCTTTTCATGCATAATTCATGCTTTTAGGGGCGATTTTCGCAATTTGCAATTTTGGGATTTTCTGTTGATTCAAGCCTTATTTTATGCAATTGATCATTGGGTTTTTGTGGGGACACATAATAAACATGATTCTTACATGTTAATTTGATCAATTTTGAGTTTGGTGAAAAATTGAAAAATCTAGGGTTTGTTCTTGATCCGAATTGGGGCTTTTGTTAAATTGGGTAGAATTTGATGAAATTGGCTTGTTGTGTTGTTGTAATTAAGCATTATAATCTATGTGATATGTTTTGTAATGCTCAATTCATCATTATATTTAAAAATTTCAACAAGTGGTTCTCAATTTTTGGGATTTTTGATAGAAATTCCCTGTTCAAGCCAATTTTGTCAAATTACTCTCAATTAAACTTAATTGTTTACTGCATTAGAACATGCATCACAACATTTTATTGTTCATGCATCATATAGATTTTTTTTGTTCTATATTCTTTATTGTGCTAATTTGCAGTCTGCCCTTGGTTTTGTTTTCTCTTGTTCTTTGTGGTTTTCTCTTTGTGTCTCTGTCCTTTCCTTAGCACTATGCCTAGGAAGACTAGAGCCCGTAGGAATGTTCCCTCACCTTCTCCTTCACCCCCTCCATCCTTTGATAGTGAGAAGTTTTCTAGTGAGAAAAACCAAGAGATTTTTGAGAAGCTAAACCTTAAGAGAAAGATATGGGCTGAGCGTTCTGTTCATTTAGATGAACTTGATCCTGCCATTAGGGCAAATTTTGAGCGTCGGGGCTGGTTACCCTTGGTGGATGTTTCTGATCCTCCTCCACCTTCTGCCTTGATTAGAGAATTCTATTCGAACATCTCTATCCGCATCTATGATTCCAACACTCTAGTCAAGAGTTGGATACGAGGCGTAGAGTACTCCATTACTCCTCGGGTAGTGGCTGATGCTCTAGGGGTACCATTGGTCCAGCATCCTGTCTATCCATATGCTGAGTCTCCCGAGATTAGCGATGTTTTGTCTTACATCACTGGTACTACTGTCCAGTGGGGTTCTGATCCTCGGATCACTTCTGCTGAGCTCTCCGGGTTACACTATCTGTTCTTTAGGATAGCATGTCATTCTATCTGGCCCATTTCCCATGTTCACACTATTCCTCTTGAGAGGTGTGTATTTCTGTACGCTCTAGTTACTGATGCTCCTATTAGTTTTCCCCATCTTTTTCTTCGTTCTTTGAACGATGTTTATAGGAGTTCATCTACTGCTCATGCTCTTGTACATCCTATTTTCATTCATAGGATTCTTCTCTATCTTGATCTTAGTGGCTTTCCTTCCTCTGAGCCCGTTCATGTGATAGCTCCTATAGGTGCGTCTTTTCTTAGACAGAGGGCCGCTCATCTTCGAGCTGGTTCTAAACACCCTAGGTCTGAGCCCTCTAGTAGCGCACCTCCTCCTTCTTCTTCTGCAGGTCTTGCTGGTGAGGATATTCCTGATCCAGTTGGTGATGATGATGCTGCTGCTGATGTTCCTCCACCTCCTTCGGCCGACTTCGATGTTCGTCGTACTTTGGAGACTGTCATGACCGTTCAGGCGGCTCATGGTCAGATTTTGGTGGACTTGATGGATGAGATTCGTGCTCTCCGAGCTGATTTTGCGCGTCTTCATTCATCCTCACCACCTCCTTTTGATGGCGACTTGTGATTGCCCTTTGGCATTCCGTCACAAAAAGGGGGAGTGGTGTTTTTGACTTGTAGTGGAGTTTTTGTAGTTAGGGGGAGATTTTTTTTTGTTTTAGAGGAGCTTGTGGAGTTTTTAGATTGTATCTAGGTGCTTCACTTTGTATATCATTTTTGGGAGATATTCATGTTAGGGGGAGTAACTTTGATTGATATACATGTTATATTCATTGATTCTTGTTGCTTTGTGATTCACTGCTTATTGACTTATATTTATGAGTTGTTCATTCATATATGTCTTTATTTTGTGTTGTGTGAATCTTACAAGAATGTTATACCTGTTGTTTTACTCTTTTCTGTCACACATGCGTTTATGCGTTTGTTGAGTATTTCAGGATTATACAGGTTGATTCAACTAAGCTGCTGTCTACGCTTGCAACTGATGGATAGTAGTTAGGCTGAATTGAATTTTATGAGCATTATCTTTGTAAAGGGCTTTTCATTTGTAAAACTTTGAGCTGTTAATTAGGGTTTTGTCACGGATTGCCAAAGGGGGAGTTTGTTAGGTTCTAATGTCTTAGGATTTTATGTATTTAGAACTCTAATTTGTAATGTTGGCAAACCATGATCAAAACATTGTATTTAGTCTTATTTAGACTTGCTCAAAGTTGGTTTAATATTGTAAAGTTGGAATCGAGTGGCTGCAGAAGTACTTGGGACTTTTGGCCTGGCTCGATCGATCGAAGAATAGACTCGATCGATCGAAAATCGCACAGGTTGATTTTTCTGCAGAATTTCCAACTCAGCCCTACTTCATTAAACGTTTAGGGTTTTAGGTTTTTACCCTAGGTATATAAACTAAACCCTAGCCACGTTTTTGAAGGTTGTCCATATTGCTTTGTTGCTCATACATTGCTGTTTTGTGTGAATCTCTTGTGAGATCTTTGAGGAGCTTTCCTTTACACAAAACTTAGGGTTTTCAAGGTAGAGATGATTTCAACATCTTGAAGATCATTACTGTTGCAACCATTGGAACTTAAAAGAAAAGCAAGCGGGGAGCTTGTAGCTGATTGAGGAATTCAAGAAAGAAGTAGTCCGTGGATTCGGAGCCTGCGCGTGGTCGTGTCAGGAAGTTCTACTGGTGGGTAGCATTAGGAAGTCGAGCGGGGAGCTTGTAGTCATTTTGTAAGAACTTCAATTCTTTCATAGTGAATTCTGTTATGCCTTGAGGATCGGTGGGTCAAATCCTCCCCAGGTTTTTACCGTGTGGTTTCCTGGGTGATCATATCTTGTGTTTATTTATTTTCCGCTGCATTATTATTCTTGATATGATTGTTTGATTGTTTTAACCTAGAATTGCTTAATTTGACTAAGTAACAACTTGGCTAATTAATCTAGGCTACGCAATCTGGTTGTTTAAGGGGTCTAAATTTCCATCAGAACTCGTCCAACGAAAGCTGACGGTTTCCACCATTCAGATGACCCCACAAAATCTCAATTCCTATGAAGATCTTCCAAGCGTTTGGAGCAATCTAACTGATGGACAGCCCAAGAAAATTAGCCAACTAATGGTGCAATGCCATCAGTGGCAACCTTAGTCCTGCTGCAAATATGGCGTCATACATGCCGTCGTCCGCAATCTTCCCTGAGTAGCACTTCTTAAATTTTCCAGGGAGACGGATTGAGATATGGTCAGGAATTTGGTAAGGATCCCTCAGATTCTTAAAAATGTCATCGTCGGCAAGAATTCCTTAACGGTCCACATTTTGGGGAGGATAAATGGACAGGTATGCCCATCCCCAAGGCTTCCTGAACTTCCACCTTCAAGGGTTCTCTCGTTAACTTCACCCTCGTCCCTGTCATCCTCTCCCTCCTCTCCTCCCTCATCACCTTCATCCTCACCCACATCTATCTCCTCTTCCTCACCTTCCTCTCCATCACAACTTTCCACTTCCTCGTCAAGAGAATAGGCTGACTTTTTCCTTTCTAATGACCAAGAAAGGCCCTCATCAGGCTCATGACCAGTCTGGAAGACCTCGTCATAGCCCGCTCCCTTATGGATTGACAACTGCTCACTCATCGCTTCTCTAGACATCTATTTACCTATAAGCGAAGGAGGTATTCTAAGAACTTAAGTTGACGACATCTTTAAAAGAGTTAAACAATCAACTAGAAAAACAAAGATCAAAGACAGGATGAAATAAAAGAAAAGGTGACTTACCAAGTTAGTAGACGGTTCCTTGAGAGGTGAAGGTCTCAGCAAAATAATGAAAACAAAGGCAACAGAGTCAGCAAGATGACGTGAGTGAAGTTCTAGAAATGATGAGCTCTCTCTTTGAAGATCAATAATGATGAAATAGGAAAAAATGAGGAAGGAAGTGAGATATACATAGGGTAAAAAATGCACGGAAGACGAAGTGACACCCTTGTCTAGAAACGGGGCCAACTCGCTTGAGCCAAGTGTTCAAGCATTTAATAAAGGCTGCTCAAGGAATCACCCATAATTGCCCTCTCTTTTTCAGATAAATGAAAAATAATAAATAAAAAAAAGGAGCTACAAATTGGACTCCATAACCCGTTGGCTGAAGCCGACGGGATTATGGAGTAGGGGGTAGCTGATAAGGGTAATTTTGTGGTATTAATAAACTCATCCATATTAGGCAAAGGCGACGGTCCTAATGAACTCGTCATCCTCACTTGAGCGTTCATAGCCTAATAACGATAGGATAAAGTCGACGGTTCCACCTCAATGACGGCTGCACCTTGAGGTCAACAAACACTTGAACGAGATGACTAGAATATATAAACAGGATAAGAAGTTGACGGAGGGAAGTTGAAGAGGGAAAGCGAACCTTTAACGAGGCTGACATGGGCTTACTTGGCCTCCACGCATGAGTGTATAAGGAAATATTTTGTGGCCCACGTTTAACTCTAATTAAGAGATTCCTACAAGGAAAGGATCCCGCAAGATACGCATATTAATGAAGATATTCCCTACAAGGAAAGGCCTTCTATGCCAAGGAACGAATGTCTACCCCATGCTACTATAAAAATCCCAAAACCCTCACAAATCAAGGTACGCATAATTCCCCTAGCTCTGGCACTCTAGAGTTGTAAAAGTTCTCTGACTTAACCTTCGGAGGGTCTTTGGCCGGTACTACACCGGTACTCTCCTAAGGTCTTATTTGTTTTTGTTTTGTAGGTGTTGTCTCGAGTACATGAGGACTGTGTGACTTACTGACAATTTTTGGCATCATCAAGTACCTATGTAAATTTACACTAACACTATTCATTTTACATTTAGTTGCTTATTATTTCTTTATGTATCTCAAGAATGAAGGAATAGAGTGGATAGTGGTTGCTGTGTGTGAATAAAGAAAAATAATTAAAAAATATTAAGGAAAATTGATATTTTAATAAAATGTAATTTAAAATAGACAATCTAATGTGAGGTGTTTTGAAAAGTAAGTATATAAAATAGAAAAAGCAAGTTCTTATGCCAAAATAAATTGAAATTTTTGCACAAGCTGATGCGAATGCTCTTAACGTGTAACTAAACCCCTAAAACTTTTTTATGGTTCAAGACATGATTTTATTTAATTTAAGCTTAGAAGAACTACATTTATAGTAATAAAAAAACCATCATAGTTTTAAAAAATTCACATAACCAATCACATTTTTAGAAATCCCAATAATTGTTGATGATTCCACACTCTCTCATACACTCATACCCCACACACAAGTATCGTGAGCATAGCCAGTGCAAGTGACACAACCATGAGATACACAATGAGAAAGAGGGATCATCATCCTATCTTCCCCACAAACACTGTCTCATCTTAAGGGTGTGTTTGTTTGGAGGTAAAATAGAATGGATGGAAAACTTTGGACAGAAAATGGGAATGAAAACTTTTTTGAGTGTTTTTGGTTGGGTGGAGAGGAAGGAAAATAAATGGTAGGACCTGGGTGTTTTCTCCTCGGGCCCACCAAAAAGTTTTCTCCCCAAAATGGAGAGAAAATTGCAGGGAGAAAATGGAGCTGCTTAATAGACAAAAATGCTTATGTCCAGTTCCTTTCCTTTTCTTTTTTTTTTTTCCTTTTTTTTTCTTTTATTTCCTGGACATTGCCTTTTTTTTTCCTAGGCTGTGGATGTGATAGTTGTTTTGTTTTGTTTTGTTTTGTTTTTTTTTTTTTTTTTTTTTTTTTTTTGTTTAACTAGACATGATTTTTTTAAAATAAATTAGGTGATTGTTTTTTTTTTTTTTTTGGTTGTTTGTCACTTTTTTGTTTTAATTGGCCATCATTTTTTAACAAGGGTGTATGAGTAAATTTATACAAATTTACTTTTTCCATTCTTCTAGTTTTCCACTCCCAACCAAACAAAATGAAAGAAATTAAAATCTTTTCTAACCTCCCACTTTTCCATCCTCCCACTTTTCTACCCCTCCAACCAAACGAACCTTAAAATTCATCATTAAAATCTCACAGGTATGCTAACTATCTTAATGAATTAGCCAAGTGTTTACTTAGATTAATTATGAGATCTAGGTTAAATAGCAAAATATCATATCATCCAGTGTGGAAAAATAAATAAGACAACGATATGATTACCCAGGAAAACCTAGGGGTGTCCAGAGTACCCGAAGACCCGCTGGAACCGATCAACCCGACCGGAACCAACCCGTCACGGCCGGACCGACACCTCTGACGGGTCAGTGATGGGTCCCAATCTTCAGAACCCGACCCCGGCTGGTAAAGTGGTGGTTTCGTCCTTAAAAACCCGATCTACCCAACCCGCCCAACAAAGCCTCAAAAAGAAGGTCGATTTCCAACGATGTTTGGGTTTCTCAACTCTGATCAGGCCACATTTGGCCTTCCTTTACTCAGATTCTCTCAAATCCTCACTTAGATATGCTTAAATCCTATGAATCTAGCCCAAATCTACTCAAACTCGGCCAAACTCCAGTAAGCTCGACTCTAACTCGGCCAAAATCGTTAGATTTCGGCCAAATTTCCATAGATACGAAGGAATATCAACCAAATCTCGTTAGATCCGACCAGATTTGATGAGATCTAGCCAGATTTTGGCCAAAATCTGGCGAAATCACAAAACTCGAAACCAATCGATTATTACCCAAAACTTGATACGACTCGACCCGGTTGATCTGAAACTTCCCACGGGTCGGTTGCGGGTTGAAATTTTCCCCACCCGAGAAGGTTGGGTCGAGTCCGGGTTGGGCATAAACCCGACCCGTGGACACCCCTAGGAAAACCAATGAAACTGTTAGTTTCAAGGTAAAAAACATGGGAAGGATTTAACCTGATTTATCCTCAAGACAAACAAATCTACTATGATAGAATGGAAGTTTACAATAAATTTTCTCCCTAAAATCTAAAGCTACCTTATGTAGAACTTACTCACACGACCACGTGCAGCTCCGAATCCACGGACTCTTTTATCTTGAATCTGTTGCTCACAAACACCCACGTTTGTGACTTTGAAATCTCACTCAAAGATTTTAGATTATTAGTAGTTGTTGATCTTGTGAAAGCAACTTTAAATCTACCGGTTCTAATGGTATAAGAATGATATCTGGTAGTGACTTTGAAAGGAGAAGGCACAACACCTTAGGGTTTCCTTAAAAATACTATGTGAAATAGATTTGAAACCCTAATCACTTGATGGGCCAATGGGTTGTTGAGCTTAATTAAAATTCTGTAGAACCCGTGTCTTGATCAGTCGAACTTGGCATCTTTCGAATTCTTGAACCTGCAACTTCCTTTTTCTTGTATTCTGACTTGCATCACCTTGAGTATTGTCTAATAAACTCTATAGACTCTAAGATCTATTAGACAAGTTTGTGTTCACGGTTTGCCAATTGTTCTAAACTTTTAGAACCTAACATAATATATGTAATTTTTATTTTTATTTTTCTTAGAGAGATATATAACATTTATTGGTTTATAGATTTTCTAACCATAAATATTGTCGAAATAAGTTTTCAACAAAATAAAAAAATATTGTCAAATTTTTTTTTAATGAATATATATATATATATATATATATATTGAAAGGGAAGTTGCCAGTGAATTTTAATGCAAATCAATCATAGATAGTTTTAAGGATTTAATAAAAAAGTCAAGTCCTATTTTGATACATGAATAGAAATATATTAAGAACAATTATTTTGTCTTTTTTTATTATTTATATTTGGTTAATATTTATACTATATTAGTTTGAATTTTATGTATCAACTTGCTTTTGATTTTTTTTTTTTAATTTATTCTACAATGATTAAAAAAAGGTTTTTATCCTCTCAAGGAGAAATCCCCGTTTCTGTGCATCCTTAAAGGAGAGGAAGCAACTAAATGATCTTGGAAAATGTTATTCTGAATGTACCCAATGTTAAATTTATTCAAAATGAATTATTAACTGTGTTAAAATTTTAATTTTATTGCATGAAACTTGGGAATCTTGATCTTTTATATTATTTTTGATATGAGTACCTTTTCAAATCCACCCTTCTAACTATCAACTTACTAGAAAAAGAGAGAGAGAGAGAGTACTTTTTAAAAAAGAAATACACACCAGAGAGGGGATAATGTTTTAACACAAAGGCATATCATAAACTTCACTCAAAAGCTAAACTTATAGTGGAAAGTACTACACGATACACTCTATTAAACAAATATAGGATAATTACCTCTCTTTCTTTATTTATTTATATTTTATTTTTCCTTTGAGAAACTAAGCAACTTGACTTAAGCAGAAAAGATTTTGTGAATAAAGGGAGGGGACACAATTTTTTTTCACAATTTTTTATTTTATTTTATTTTATTTTACAATTTTCTAAGTGGTAAGTTATATTGGAATAACATTACTTGTAAATTGGTCCACCACTAATACAACTTTTTTTATGTATCAATTACAACAAACCACGTTAACTGTTGTGAAAAAACTTATACCTCTAGATTTATTGGAATAAGGTAAGTAAATATGACAAATATATCTCTTTAAAAAAGTTTAAACAAAGAAACTGTAAAATAAAACGGAGGAGATATAGAAATATTGTAGATGCGGAAGCATAAAAGAGTAACATAAGAACAAACGAGGGTTACGTGGCTTTGTCTAGCAACATATATCCATGGAAAAAGAAAAACCCTTAAGGTCTACATATTTGATAAATGATATGAGTAAAACACAATTCATATGTTACAATGAAGCCAATAAGATCATAGGCGAAATCTTAAACTAATTAACCACACATTAGCTTTGATTAATTGACTAGTAATAGAAGTATAAGACTTGACTTACACACGAAGAATAATTGGACTTTGGCCTAAATAATTAGGCTAATAACATATATCTCTAACATGTACAGAAAAAGAGAGTGGAACTTATATATATATATATATATATAGAGAGAGAGAGAGAGAGAGAGAGGAATGTTATTTAAGTATTGCTTATCAACCTTGGTCCCATTCAAGCTAAGGACCTAAGGTGGTGAATCGTTACACGAATGGCTGAATTAGTTTCGTGTAAAAAACTAACACTTGGCCGACCAAACCCTTGGTTTCAAAAGGAATTATGTTTGGTCGGACAAGCACACAACCTACCGACCCTTGTTTCAAAAGTGTGGCATGCAACATCAATAGAGATAGAGAATTAATAATGAGAATTATATTAATGTAGAGAATCTCTTACAAACCCCAGGGGGGGGATCGAAAAAATACAATTTGGCTTCATTGAATGACCAAATAGATTTTGCGACAAACTATAGCCATCGTTTATGTATTTTTTTCGACAACTAAAAGCCATCGTAAATACTTAGCTTTTTGTCAAAAGTACAACATCTTAGTGACCATTTACTTTTTTTCAACGAACTTTGACCTTTTTTAAAAATTAGTTACCGCGTCACTAATACATTATTTGCAACAAAATAACTCTGTCGAAAAGAAAGGTCATTTATAGTACTTTGATTGTGACAAAACAATTCTGTCGAAAAAGAAACACATGAATTACATGAAAGTAAATAAAATAATATATAAATTACAAACATACCTCTCTTAAAAAATTCTCCATTCAACTAACAAGTACAAATCCATAATTGTTCAAAACTAATAAGTGAATAATGCAATAAAAATGAAATTATTAAAAGGTCTACAAAATAGCATGATGTTCAATAATACTTGAAAGCTATATTAATTATATCCTTCACGAAACTTGAAAGCATAAGTATTAGAAGATCATTCATCATCTGAGCCAGTTTCCTCTATCTAAGAGTCACCTTCCTCCTTAAAGTCATCTTGTGTCATTATTCACACAATGATCTCCTCCCTAACATTGTTCTACAATATTTTAGATTAAACTGAATAAATATACAAAGATTATAACTACACAAATTTTTATATTTACAGTAAATAATAAAGAATTATCTAAAATATATTCATTTAAAAACCTTAACACAATCACCATGATAAATGACAAAACATCAAAACTAAATCCTTACTATTGACACAAACATTGCATCTATCATAAATCCTTACTACTAACTAGAACCTTGTAGTTCTCCTGTGAATAAGAACTTCCAAGAAGACATCTGCACCAATAACCACATTAATAGTATATCCCCAGTACTCTTAACAATATATCCATCACCACAGCAAGTCACATAAAATTATATATGCACTAAGAATAGCAATTAATTGAAAACTATAATGAGCTAATTTATCACTTATTTCAACAACCTCAATTAAAAAAAAATAAAATAAAATAAAAAATAAAACTAATGTTGATTATACTGGAAAAAATTATGTGTAATAGGTGCTTACATAAAATTAAGACTAATCAACAGATTGGTTGAGGCCACCAATACACACAAACATTACACTATGGTCTAGTACTAAACTGTCAAGAACTTTGCCTACAATACGAGATTGTATATTGTAAGGTTGAATTTAATCAACCATCTTATTGGCTTTATTCCGTGACCATTTTGCTTGTAATTTAGCACTTAGTAACCCTGCATTTAGGTGAGAAAATTGTAAGGGTAGTGTGTGAGAAGATGTGAAGAAAAGCTCAAGAGTGTGCAAGAAAAACAGAGATTCGCGGCTAGGACTTGCGGGTGTGTCGCGACTGGCAAGCCGCCAAACTCTGGCACGTGAGAGGCACACTGGGAAGCTGAAGGGTCGCGCCAGCTGTCACGCTACAGGACAAAAGTTCCAGACTGGCCAGGCCGTTACGTCGTGACTGGAACTCGCGACTTGGACAAGCCGCGAGGTCAAGCCGCGAGTTAACCTTGTTTGGCAAAAACTGACGTTTTGCATTCCCTTCTCACCCTACTATATATACACCCTTATACCCACTATATTGTTAGAGCTTTCAAAGAGAATTTTGTGAGAGAAACCCTAGAGAAAAACAAGATTGCCTCATCCCCAATCTTTACCTTAGAGACTCTACAAATTCCTCTACTCTCTTCCTCTCCATTGTCATACCCTTGAGAGGTCTTTTACCAAATCCTTATCTCACCACACCCACGTCTGTGAGAAGGTCCATTTGGTGCTTAGGGAAGCAGTTTGGGAAGGAGCCAATATACATTGGTTGATGCTATGGTCAAGTAGCGGAATTCGAGAAGCTAAAGAAGAAATAGGTTCGGCGTAACCTCGTTGGAGCAAGAAGCTTGGAGGGCTTAAGTGCTTGGGTAGATTAGGCTTGGAGGGTCTTCTGCTGTTCATGTATCCCAACTATATTCTTTAGTAGATTTTATCACCGCTTGGAGGGCGGCGGAGAGGTTTTACGCCGAGGACTTCGGTTTCCTCTTCGATAACACATCGTGTGTTGGCCGTGTGTTTGCATCTTCTTTCCTTTTATCTTTGCCTTATATTTACTGCTGTGGATGTGTTTATATTTGGCTTTGATTGTTTATCAATTCCGTTATAAGCTTGTTATCATGTTCCGTACATTAGTTGTTTGATATAAAGCTTGAATTGGTGATTTTATTATTTGGGGTCTAAACGTTCAAGGGTGTTTCATACCCATATTGAACTTTCATTTGGTATCAGAGCGGGTACACTTGTTGTGGTTTTAATACCTGAGTGTGATCCTTGACCCCTTGTTGAGATGGATAGGTCTCAATCTCTCACTGTTCCACCATTTTTTGATGGTAATAATTATGCATTTTGGAAAGTCCGAATGAGGGCGTTTTTGTGTTCTATGGATGAGACTGTGTGGGATGCAGTTGAGATAGGTTGGACTAAACCGGAGGCTCCTAAGGTCAATTGGGATAAGGCTGCTCTTTGCAGCGGCAAATGCAAATAGCAAGGCATTGAATGCTATTTTCTGCGGTGTCTCTCCAGAAGAATTCCACCGGATTTCTCACATCTCCATTGCTAAGGAAGCATGGGAAATTCTGGAGACAACCTATGAGGGAACTAAGAAAGTGAAGGACACAAAACTTCAAATGTTGACCACTCGCTTTGAGGAGTTAAAAATGAGTGAGGAAGAGTCGTTTGATTCATTTTACAGCAAATTGAACGAAGTGGTTGTTGGTAAATTTAACTTGGGGGAAAAGACGGAGGACTCGAAGATTGTAACGATGATCCTCCGGTCACTACCAGAAAGTTTCCGGCCCAAAGTTACAGCCATTGAAGAGAGCAAAGATCTTGACGAAATCAAGGTTTAAGAGCTGGTTGGTTCTCTACAGACATATGAGTCGTCCTTTCCTTCGGCGAAGAAGAGCAAATCCCTTGCTCTTAAGACAATTGATGGGAGGATAGTGTCTCATGACTCTTCGGAAGAAGATACGGTAGATAAAGATGTGGCGTATCTTGTAAAGAACTTCTGTAAATTCCTAAAGCTCAAGAATAGTGGAAAATTTGGTGACAAAGGAAAATTCTAGAGTGCCGGAAAAGAGAAGAAAGAGTTCCGAAGAAAAGATGGTAAAGATTCCCAAACCTCACAAGGAATTACATGTTTTGAATGTAATGGGCATGGGCATTTTAAAAAGGAATGTCAAAATTACTTGAAGTCGAAGGGAAAGGCTTATGCCACTACTTTAAGTGATTTGGACTCATCAAATTCTGATTCCGATGAAAGCTGTGATGGAGAAGGAAATTTCTCCGCATTCATGACTATTGCTCATGTGGAATCCTCAGATGACTTGGATACACTTGTGAAGGAGCTTGGTGAGCATTCTAATTTGGAGTCTATTGGGGTTGTTGAAGAATCGGAAGCTGAAGAGGATGAAGGTACATTGGGTCTTCAAGAGAATTACGCTTTACTTCTTGAGAAATCAGGTGAGTATGCAAGGGTTGCAAAGACGGCTGTGAAGAAGATGAAAAGGGCTGAAGAGGACTACAAAAGTCTACTGGCTAGATATAAAGAGGCTAAATGTGAGATTGAGACACTAAATGGAGAGTTATCGGAAGCTTATACCAAAGTAAGATTCCTTGAGCAAGAGGTGGTGCAAGCGCAAGCCAAGATAGAAAGGGTCTCCTCTAGAAAACTGGAAGATGTTATCTTGTCTCAGAAACATTTCTCAGACAAGTCCGGATTGGGTTATACCGAAGGAAGTAGTTCATCGGCCAAAGCTACCAAAGAAGTGAAATTTGTGAAGGCCATAGAGCTTATTGGAGAAGAAACCATCCCTGGGAATGTTAAGGCTGAGAGGAAGAATGTGAGTGAGCAACGGATGGTGAATAAGCCCCGAAATCAATCTATGGGTAGACACGAAACCAGAGCAAGATCTCCCTCAAGACCACAACGGGGTCCTAGAACAGAGTATGTGTGCCATTATTGCGGACTGCGAGGGCATACTAGACCCAACTGTCAAAAGCTGAGAGCAGACAACAATACAAGCGCACCTCGGTCACGAGGAAGAAGGAACGACAAGAGGTCTTGGGGTGGTGAGAAACCAAGAAGTCAAAACAATGATTCAGGAATGACGGACGTGATGAAGATGATCGGTGCCTTCACCAACTGCCTTGAAAGCTTCACACGAAGGTTTGATAGTCCCAATTCCCGTACCCAATCCGTAAAAGATATCACCCCAAATGCACGTGATGTGTGGGTGACAAAGGGTACTCATGCATAAGCATTACAACATGTCCATGCATCAATACTTCCCATGTTTGTGTATATGCTTGGTTGTTTTTGCTTCTTGCTAAGTTGTGATGAAAATTTTGTTGTGTTGGTTAAATTGCTTTTTCTCTTTGCTGATTTTGTTTTTGATCATTGTTCCTTTGTGTCAAAAATTCAAAAACACATAAAAAGTTGAAAATCCAAAAAGTTTGGTCACTTTGTTGAGTTTTGTCTCCAAGCATGTTTTGCCCTGTACCTTTGTACTTATGGCTTTGTGCATTTAACGAGCTTAGCTTGTCTCTCATGCACTCATATCTTTGTGGAAGAAATTCTGAAATCTATGTGATTGTTGTAAATAGATCTTCAACCTTGTCATGAATGATTAGTGAATGGTTTTGTTAATCTTGAGACATGCATAGACTCATGCCTATATATCTTCCCACCTTTTATTTTTATGCTTTAAAAGAGCTCTCTAAATGTAAATCTCCAAATGAAAAGAGATATAGAGCTGCAAAAGCCTGTCGCACATACTAGTATTTGACTAGGAAAAAGGGAAAGCGACCAAAATAAAATGTGTGATGCTCAAAAAGCCAAAGGCTAACTCATCGATTGAAATATCAAAAATTTCAGGCATCTATCTCACAATGAGATTTTCTTTGCTCAAAAGTTGCAAATGATATGTTGAATATGGAGCCAAATGAAAAGCTTCAAAGAATTGTTATCAAGTACTTGTGGGAGGTCATATATGCATGTTTCTATAATTGAGATAGGTCATATTATCTAGTGCTAGTTGTGTATGCCTTGATTGAATTGATCATAGAAGCTTCACATTGGACTAAGGACTATCTCATTTTCGATATCCACACACAACACACAAGTCTATGTTCAATGAATGCCATATTCATTTGTGTGATTGTACTTGATTAAATGTGTTTTCACATGCTCAATCTTTGTTGATCAAACACAAAAAGATTTTTGAGTGTTTTGTTTTGTTTTTGGAAAGTACTATGTTTTTGCAAAATGTCAAAAAATTTTCAAAAACAGTGTTGCCCTGTTTTGGCGACTAAGTCGCGGGTTGGCCCAGTCGCATGTCCCAGTCGCGAGCTCACTCAGAGATTTTTCGCGGCTTACTGGCGAGTCAGTACTCTTGTCGCGAAAAGGACTTAGAAATTTTTTTCAAAATTTGAGGTTTGCACTATTCGCGGCTCATTTTGGCGGCTTGTTCGCGGGTGGAAAGTCCAATCGCGAAGGTTACTCAGACATTTTCGCGGCTAATCTCGCGATTCCTTCGCGGGTAGACCTTCCAGTCGCGAAAAACACTTAGAGAAATTCTCAAGTTTCTTTTCTTCATAGTGTTTCGCGGCTTAACCATGCGACTTACTGGCGACTTGATCCAGTCGCGAAAAACGCGTGTTTTGCATTTTGAAGACAGTTTTTTAAAATTTTTTTTTTGTTTTTCCCTCGAAGTTCAATGTCTGTTCATCTTCTTCTCAAAATCTCTCTCTCAACACTCCGTGTTCCTTTGAAAAAGCTCTAAATTTCTGCATCATGTCTTCATCAAACATCACGAAAAAGGTATGGGTTTTCTTGCCTTCACTTCATTCATCATGATTTCACTATTGTTCTTTTGAATCTGAATGTTGTGTTGTTGGGTTGTGTTATTGAGGAGTTCGAACATGGGTTTACATTTTTGTTGAGTTTGGGCGTGTGTGTGATGTTATTTGCTCTTGCTGCATTGAGTGTTTAGGATTAGTTGCTTACTTCAGGTCACTTTTCCTCTGTCTGAGCATTGATATTTGTCTGTTTGGTTTTGGGCATATGGGTGTGGGGTTTTTCTGCAATCTTGTATTGTAGTCCTACATTTATCTGATTGGTTGTGTTTTTGTTATTGGGGTTTATGGCTATCATGTTCTTGCAGATGTTGCTACATGTATTTTTTTTCTGCTCTATTCATTCCAAATGGGTCTTGTTCTGAATTTGTTTGCATTCTTCAGTTTAAACTTGGTGAACTTGTTATATCCAATGTTTGGTTATCAACTATGCTTAGTCTGTGTCTGTGTCTGGTCAATCTGTTTATCACTGTGTAACTCATTTGTTACTAATGTGTGTGCATTTCCCCATTCTGTGCTATGTCTTGTTGTGGCCTTTTCTGATTGTTTACAGATGGCTTCCACATCCTCCAAGAAGAAGACTCCTGCTAAGAAGGCTGATAAAAGATTGAAAATGGACAACAACCTATTTAGGTCAGTCAAGCATTTTGAGAGATACAGAGATTCCTTCATAAAGGGAACCATTATCTAGGAGAGATTTGTGGATTTACATGACTTGAGGGATACATTCATTCCAAAATGCTTTGAAGGCAGAGGCTGGGAAAAACTTCTGGGTGACTTACCTTTAGTGTGTGAACCACTAATCAGAGAATTCTATGCAAATGTTGTGATAAAGGAGGAGGAGTTGAATTGTTGGGTAAGGAGAAAGGAGTTTACCCTAGATGCTCATGACATTGATAAGGTTTTAGGGTTGGAGGGGTTAGATGAGTATGAATTCACAAACTACAAGGACAGAATGGTCTCCCTAGAAGCTATCCAGAAAAAGATTGGTGGGGTTTTAGAAAAGAGGTGTCTCAACACTTCTGACTTTCCTAAAGACATGAGGTGTTTAACAACGATAATGATGTACAATCTGTACCCTATAAGGAAGATGACTACATTGACAAATGCCAGAGCTATCTTTCTTATGGAACTTAAGGAAAACACCCCTATTGACATCAGTTCCCACATTTTTGATACTATCATGGAAGAAACTAAAACCACCTCGAGGCCCAAGCTGGTGTTTCGAAGTCTTCTCATGAGAATTTTCAAAGAAAAGGGTGTTGCAATCCCACAAGATATCATTCCCATGCCTCCTCTATCAGCCATCAACAAATTTACTCTCATACGGATACAGAGTCGTCTTCCAGGTGAAGAAGAAGAGGGTGTCCATGAAGAAGGTGATCCTATGGAGACTAAAGCAGAAGGTGCAGGACCAGTTTCCACACCTAGAGTAAGAGTCAAGAGGAGTAGACCTTCCACCTCATCACCTGTACCTCCTGATGCCCTTCAAATCATCTTGGAGAGACTTGATACAATTCGAGATGTTCAGAGTCAAAAAACTAAGAGGATGACAGCAATGCAGGACCAGCTTGATGTACTCTCTGCCAAGTTTAACAGCATTCATACCAGTCAGGATCACTGACCCTTTGGCTATCCTGGTCAAAAAGGGGGAGAATTTTTGAGGCAGCTCTTGAGGGGGAGTGCCTGGTTTGAGGGGGAGTTTAAATATGTGTTTTTGTTTAGATATGTGTTTTTGCTTAATACACTGATTTAAGTTTTTTTTACTCTCAACATGTGAATCTTTGGTGATTTCTTATATATAATGATGTTATTCAGTTTTTGTTTCAGCATTGTCTTTATATGCTTGTTCTGTACCCATTGTTGCTTTTGTAAGCTTTGAGGGTTGTTTCTAGCACTTTTGCATGTTTGTAGGCTTTTATGGTTTGTGCCATGTATTTGCAAATCTTTACTTATGCAGCCTTTATGCTTTGTGTTTTGGTACTTGTTAATGCCTTGCATTATCTTAAGTACAACACTCTTGTGCCCTTGTAGGATTATTCCTAGATGCATATATGTTTGTATGCATTGGTTGAGTGTTGGACTTGCAAATGATTCTCTTCAATTGAGTTTATCAGTTTTGCATGTCCGGATGTTCATTTCCTGTGTGAATGAACATAGTAATCACTTTTGCTTAAGTGACTACTGTTGTTGATCTTGCCATGAATTATTGCTTTTGTGCTTATGTTCATTTTTGTTTGATCATGCTTATTTTGCTCCATATGCTTATTAAGTTTTCTGCATACAATGATATTGTTATGTTATTGTGTTTCAGGAGTTATTTATTCATATGTTCAAGAGTTTTACAGATTCTAGAGTTACGTGTGAGTGAGTTTTCCAACTGTTCCCAACTCACGCATTAAGTCTAGAGTTTGTTTTCGGGTTTTGTCACGGAATAGCCAAAGGGGGAGATTGTAAGGTTGAATTTAATCAACCATCTTATTGGCTTTATTCCGTGACCATTTTGCTTGTAATTTAGCACTTAGTAACCCTGTATTTAGGTGGGAAAATTGTAAGGGTAGTGTGTGAGAAGATGTGAAGAAAAGCTCAAGAGTGTGCAAGAAAAACAGAGATTCGCAGCTAGGACTCGCGGGTGTGTCGCGACTGGCAAGCCGCCAGACTCTGGCACGTGAGAGGCACACTGGGAAGCTGAAGGGTCGCGCCAGCTGTCACGCTACATGACAAAAGTTCCAGACTGGCCAGGCCGTTACGTCGCGACTGGAACTCGCGACTTGGACAAGCTGCGAGGTCAAGCCGCGAGTTAACCCTATTTGGCAAAAACTGACGTTTTACATTCCCTTCTCACCCTACTATATATACACCCTTATACCCACTATATTGTTAGAGCTTTCAGAGAGAATTTTGTGAGAGAAACCTTAGAGAAAAACAAGATTGCCTCATCCCCAATCTTTACCTTAGAGACTCTACAAATTCCTCTACTCTCTTCCTCTCCATTGTCATACCCTTGAGAGGTCTTTTACCAAATCCTTATCTCACCACACCCACGTCTGTGAGAAGGTCCATTTGGTGCTTAGGGAAGCAGTTTGGGAAGGAACCAATATACATTGGTTGATGCTATGGTCAAGTAGCGGAATCCGGGAAGCTAAAGAAGAAATAGGTTCGGCGTAACCTCGTTGGAGCAAGAAGCTTGGAGGGCTTAGGTACTTGGGTAGATTAGGCTTGGAGGGTCTTCTGCTGTTCATGTATCCCAACTATATTCTTTAGTGGATTTTATCATCGCTTGGAGGGCGGCGGAGAGGTTTTACGCCGAGGACTTCGGTTTCCTCTTCGATAACACATCGTGTGTTGTCCGTGTGTTTGCATCTTCTTTCCCTTTATCTTTGCCTTATATTTACTGCTGTGGATGTGTTTATATTTGGCTTTGATTGTTTATCAATTCCGTTATAAGCTTGTTATCATGTTCCGCACATTAGTTGTTTGATATAAAGCTTGAATTGGTGATTTTATTATTTGGGGTCTAAACGTTCAAGGGTGTTTCATACCCATATTGAACTTTCATATATTATGAAAGAGATATATCTAAACCAAACCCAAAATATAGATAAAGGAAACAAACCAACAAATCCAATTACTAATCCACTACATTAACAAAATAAATTAAAATATAAGGATTTAAGAAAACTAACCATTTGGGTTGGTTTGTGATTGGGAGATAGAGAAAGAGAGAGTGTATGGTGGAGGGATATTGAAAAATATGTGGGCTATAGAGTATAGAGGGGAGAGCTTTTTTAGTGAAATAGAGTGTTAGTATATTAGTGAGAGGGAAAGGGAGGTGTGGGATTAAAAAAAGAAAGGGGGGGGGGGGGGGTGGGGAGCTTTTTTTAGTGAGAGGTAGAGGGAGGGAGGGAACTAGGAGGTAGGGTTTTGTCTTTTCTTTTTATTTTTTTATTTTTTTAATGTTAAAATGATATTGTTTATGTGTGCTTGTTTTTTTTAAAACAAAAATAATGTGGGGCCAGGTTTATTTTATAGCAATGTGACTTTTTTTTTTGTTTTATTTATAAAATTATGTATTTTGTATTTTGTTCATAATTAAAATTCATTGATTTCAAAATTTAATTAAAGAGTATTTTAAAATATTTAGTATGACATATTTTATTAAGTTTTTCAATGGGTTGTGGTGAAATGACCAAAATAGCCCTCAAGTACTTGGAGGATCTTGAAAGAATTTTTTGTTTTTTTTTTGTTTTTGTTTTTTTGCAGTTTTTAAAATTCAGAAAAAATTCTAGAGTTTTAAGACAAAATTAAGGAAAATTTACCATTCAAAGAAAATAATAATTTTTTACGGCCATATGTATGTTGGAAATCACATTTTTTGTGACAGATTTTCTTTACCGTCGCTAATACCTTCTTTTCTTAAGAAAATTTTAATTATTAACAATGACCAAAATGTTCATCGCAAATAACGATGCAATATATAATGATGGAAAACAACCGTCAAACACTTGAAAAATAAGGGCATGCATTCCCCCCCTTTAAAAAAATTACAATTGACAATGGCTTAGGTTCACTGCAAATATTATTTATTGGAAGGGATCCAATTCCATCACTAATACATTCTTTCTTTAAAGCAAATTAACTATGTACAACAGTCAGCATGTTTGTCGCAAATACAAACTCAATTAGAAAAGAAAAGAAAAATTGTGATGGATAAATGTTGTCACAAATGCAAAAAGTAATAGGGGAATTTTCCCTCCAAAATATTTTACCATTTTCGATGGCTTCATGGCCGTCGCTAACTCGCTAATACCTTCTTTTATATTTATGATGGAAGAACATTTGTCACAAATAATAACACCATAAAAAATATATTTTTTGTATTTTTGACGCACAAAAGTCATCACAAGTGTTAATAGTTCTGATGGTTTTTCTTCGGTCGTCGTAAATAATACTCTTTTTTATATTTACGATGGAAGAATCTTTGTCGCAAATAATAACACTATAAAATATATATATATATATATATTTTATATTTTCAACGCACGAAAGCCGTCACAAGTGTTAATAGTTCCAACGGATTTTCTTCTGTCGTCGTAAATAATACCCTCTTTTATATTTACGAGGGAATAATGTTCGTCACAAATAATTGTTGGAAAATCTGGTTTTGTATCTCATACAAAACACACAGCGGAAGCAACAAACATGGATCTACTTCATTTATGAAAGATAACATATAACCTTGAATTATAGAACAAAGAATAGAAAGCGTACCATGGTGCAGTGAAATTCAAAACCAAAACTTGAGAATTACTTGGGAACACTTTTAATCTTCACTCCAATTCCACTTGATGCCCAAGAAGTGTGGTCTCTCAATCAATTTCCAAGGAGAGAATAAAAGTGTGTACAACACTCACATACACCATTTCATTCCACGTATGATCTTGATGAAAGACCACCTATGAAAAGCCATATGAAATTCTGTATGTTTCTCTCCTTATTTATATAACTGATTATCTAATTGGGCTAGCCTTTTGGGCCATTCCAATTGGGCTCTAATATGTGGCTTGGAGTGGGACCAAAAGGGAACAAATAAGACTCTAGCTCTAATGAGCCTTCGGCTTTTCTGTCAACTCTTGACAAGTTCAAAGTTACCATTAATTATATTCAATACCACTATAAGAATATAATTGCACTCTAGGCCTTATTAATAAATTATATCCCAAGATTTTATTATACATGCAACCCCTTCATTAAAATATTCGTAATAATACAAAGTCATGAATATAGATTGTCACTTTGAAGATTACTGCATCTTAATCCTTGAGTATCCGGTTTAATCTTTTATGTTATTCATCATATATTTATGAAATCCAATTCCATAAATATATACTTTAGTAACTCTTACTAAAGTGGTTGGGCCCAACATTCTGAATAACCAAACCCATTAAACTTATCTCAAGGGAACATTTTATATTTCCGTTAAGAGATTATGAATTCCATCTTGAGAATATATGTTCCATCAACACTAAATGCGGCTGCCCAACATACTAAGGTTTTGACCGTGACTTATAGATCTCACTCCTGATATATCAAAGTAACCTACATCTCATGATCAGGTCCATTATTCTCTTAGGATTTAGAGTTGATGTAAATAGAAGTCGTGAGATTTATTATTCATTTGATAGTCGTTAGGAGAATAATAAATCTCACAGCAGTCCAGTTCAATATGTCTTAACTCTTAAAACATATCAACATATCAACTGGAAGTCTCCACTTCCATGATCAAGACAAATCATCTTAGTTGATATGTTATAGTCTTCGCAGATGAAATGCCAATTTCATCACCGACTACGAACTAAAATTTTGAGCTTACAAAGAACTTGTGATTTATATCTTTCTGTGACTTTTCACATAAATCACATACTATGCATCTTATGGACTAAGATAATGTCCCATTAGTTCATTTATAAATAGTCTCATATAATTAAATAATCTAATTATTTATAACATGCCAATAAATTGGATTTTAGACACAAACCCTAACAATAATAACACCATAAAAATATATATTTTGTATTTTCGACACACAAAAGCCATCGCAAGTGTTTGTAATTCTGACAATTTTTATTCAGTCATCATAAATAATACTTTATTAGCGACGAACATTTCTATGCCGTTGTCAAAAGTAAGGCGGGAACACTTCCCTCCAAAATAACTCATATTTTCAACAAAAATAATAGGCATTTTTGACAAACTCATTTCACCGTCACAAATGTTTTAATATTTGACGAGTATTTGTCGATGAAAGAGACTTGCTGTCGAAAGAGCTAGTTTTACCGACAACTTTTTGTAGCCATCGAAAAAGTTTCGTCGCAAATAGCAATTTTTTTTGTAGTCAAGTGGGAGAAAAATATTTATTATGAATGTGAAATTGCACATGTACCTGCCACTCCCACTTGCTCAATATGTCCTTTTGTGCATGGTTTTGTCCACTTACATGTAGGGATTTCACATTTCAATTTGTGAGAAAAACACATAAGAGCATATAATTCTAGATAAGAGAGAATGGCTTTTATGAACTATTCTTTTACACGTATTAGGTGAGTTAGGAAGCTTATCTAATTTACATTCTATATAGAGGTAATTAATTAATTAGCACAAAGAAAAGGTCTATGAAAAAGCTATGCGCTTATATGTACTTATATTTTACACGTATTAGGTGAGTTATAATAAATATTGGTGCGATGGTCACTCTATAAGTATAAGTACTTGTGGGGTGTTTGGGGGGAGGGGGGACAAGGGCCGAGGTTCAAGTCTCCAGGAGGGAGTTTCACACGCATATACACTTAGATTAAGCTAGAGTATAATTTCTATCTTATATAAAATAAAATAAAATAAAGATTTTAAATTCTATAAGAATGTGGTGTAAAACTAAAATTTTATACCCTCCAATCCAAACATGTAACGTCATCTTATTAAATATTAAAAAATAAGTACAACCACATTTAATCAATTCAAATATCCATCTGAAAATCCAACTCCACCATGTTATCTTGACAACTCATATCAAGATTAGTTTAGATTGCAACTCAAATTTAAATTCACTTATCAAGTAATCAGTGGACCATACGCTATGGGTTGGGTCAAACTGACTCAATTACTGTCACTTAGAAATCAAATTGATCATCTTGATATGAACTAGGAGGTAGGGTTTTGTCTTTTCTTTTCTTTTTTATCTTTTTTTTTTAATGTTAAAATGATATTGTTTATGTGTTTTTTTTTTTTTAACAAAAATAATGTGGGGCTAGGTTTATTTTACAGCAATGTGACTTCTTTATTTATTTATTTATTTATAAACTTATGTATTATGTATTTTGTTCATAATTAAAATTCATTGATTTCAAATTTTAATTAAAGAGTATTTTAAAATATTTAGTATGACATATTTTTTTAAGTTCTCAATGGGTTGCGGAGAAAACTGTCGTTGCAAGCATTTTGGTGCTTGATAAACTTTGTATTATTATTCTAAAATTTTTAGCATTGTATATACAATTCATTGTTAATCTTTAGTAAAGAAAATTTTATAGAAAAGAATAAAAGTCTAGAAAACCCTAAAATACAAACCAATACCCAAAACCCACTCAAAACCTCCCAATATCTCATCACATTCTTCTAATCCAACGGTCGGATTTTGGATTTGAGTCTAGAGCATTATGGACATGTGTTGTTGTACCAACACACCAAAAAATTTTGATTGATCACATTCTCCTAATCCAACCGTTTGATTAAGCTCAAAATTCATCAAAACCAATATTTTATCCCACAATTTCAATCTAATGGTTATATTTTAAATCTAACTCTGGCACAAGATGGACACATGCCGTTGTATCTACCTATCATGAAACTTCAATCACTAAAAATATCTCATACTCTTCCAAGAGAGTTATACACTATATAAATATTACTAAGAATCAAGAAAATGACCTACAAAATACAACCAAAAACCTAGAAAATGACCCTAATGGATTTGCATATGACCTTTGACTTTGCCATTTTAAAAATTAAAACTGATAAAGCATGAAAACTAAAAAACCTTAAAACACTAACCAATACCCAAAACCCACTTAAAACCTCCCTGATAAACCTAATTTGATCAAATCCAATGGTCCTAGAACCAACCTTGAAGTTTGACCAAAGATTAATCAAGTTTAATAGACTTTGACTAAGTTTCGCAAGATTTGACAGCTCTGTTCTTACAATCTAACTGTCGGATTGTTACTGTAATTTACAAACACAAATATTTCACCACATTCTACCAATCCAACGGTCAGATTTTGGAACTCCATCAACTTGTATGATGGACATATGTTGTTGTACCCACCCAGTAAAAAACTTTGTTTAACCCCATTGACACAATCCAGCCATGCGATATGGCTGAAATACGCCATCAAAGCTAGGAAATGACCAAAATACCCATAAACTTCTAAAGTGACAAAAGTGCCCCTAAAAGTTGTAAAATGATCAAAATACCTTTTACTTCTGAAATGACCGAAATAGCCCTCAAGTACTTGGAGGATCTTGAAAGTTTTTTTTTTTTGCAGTTTTTAAAATTCAGAAAAAATTCCAGAGTTTGAAGGCAAAATTGAGGAAAATTTACCATTCAAAGAAAGTAATAATTTTTTATGGCCATATATATGTTGGAAATCACCTTTTTTTTGACAGATTTTCTTTACCATCGCTAATACCTTCTCTTCTTAAGAACATTTTAATTATTAACAATGACCAAAATGTCCATCGCAAATAAAAATGCAATATATAGTGATGAAAAACAACCGTCAAACACATGAAAAATAAGGGCATGCATTCCCCCCTTTCAAAAAAATTACAATTGACAATGGCTTAGGTTCACCGCAAATATTAATTATTGGGAGAGATCCAATTCCATCACTAATACATTCTTTCTTTTAAAGCAAATTAACTATTTACGACAGTCAGCATGTTCGTCGCAAATACAAACTCAATTAGAAAAAAAAATTGCGATGGATAAATGTTGTCACAAATGTGAAAAGTAATGGGGGGAATTTTCCCTCCTAAACATTTTACCATTTTCGATGGCTTCATGGTTGTCGCTGACTCGCTAATAATAACACCATAAAAATATATATTTTTTATATTTTCGATGCACAAAAGCCATCACAAGTGTTAATAGTTTTGACGGTTTTTCTTCGGTCGTCATAAATAATACCCTCTTTTATATTTATGATGGAAGAATGTTTGTCGCAAATAATAACACCATAAAAAATATATTATGTATTTTCGACGCACAAAAGCCATCACAAGTGTTAGTACTTCTGACGGTTTTTATTTGGTCATCGTAAATAATACTTTATTAGCGATAAAAATTTCTATGCCGTCGTCAAAAGTAAGGCAGGAACACTTCCCTCCAAAATAAATCATATTTTCGACAAAAATAATAAGCATTTACAACAAACTCATTTTGCTGTCAAAATGTTTTAATATTTGACGAGTATTTGTCAACAAAAGAGACTTGCCGGCAAAAAAGCTAGTTTTACTGACAGCTTTTTGTAGCCGTCAAAGAAATTTTGTCGCAAATAGCAATGTTTATTGTAGTGACCTGTCATCTCTGATTTACTTAATTTGGGAGGCCATCTGTCCTTTTGTGCATGGGTTTTTGTCTATGTACACATATAGGGCCATGACCTTTCAATTTGTAAGAAAAAATCTTCCAAGTTCCATATCGACCACAATTTTAACATGTCAGAAAAATATCGTTATAAAGCTTTATACTTGTGGACCATGCTGTGGTTAATGGAAGATACCTACTAAGGTGGATGAAAAAATTTCAAGAGAGAGAAAATGACTAAATTTTTGTTTTTTTTTTTTTTTTTTTTTTTAAAGGAAAAGAAATTAAAGAGAGATTGAAACTCATAAGAATATTATTACTATTTATTTTTATCGTTAACTTGATATAGATTGCAACTAAAATTTAAAATCACTTATCAAGCAATCAATGGACCATACGCTATGGGTTGGGTCAAACTGACTCAATTACTAATACTTAGAAATCAAATTGATCATCTTGACATGAACTTTCTTAGATTTTTATTTTTTATTTATAATAATGGGAGAAAAATATTTATTCTGAATGTGAAATTGCATATGTACCTGTCATCTCCCACTTGCTCAATATGTCCTTTTGTGCATGGTTTTGTCCACTTACATGTAGGGATTTGACATTTCAATTTGTGAGAAAAACACAAAAGAGCATATAATTCTAGATAAGAGAGAATGGCTTTTGTGAACTGTTCGTTTACACGTATTATGTGAGTTAGGAAGCTTATCTAATTTGCATTCTATATAGAGGTAATTAATTAATTAGGACAAAAAAAGGTCTATGAAAAAGCTATGCGCTTATATGTACTTATATTTTACACGTATTAGGTGAGTTATAAATAATGTGTGTGTGTGTGTGTGTGTTTTTTTTTTTTTTTTTAACAAAAATAATGTGGGGCTAGGTTTATTTTACGGCAATGTGACTTCTTTATTTATTTATTTATTTATTTATAAAATTATGTATTTTGTATTTTGTTCATAATTAAAATTCATTGATTTCAAATTTTAATTAAAGAGTATTTTAAAATATTTAGTATGACATATTTTTTTAAGTTTTCAATGGGTTGTGGAGAAAACTGTCATTGCAAGTATTTTGGTGTTTGATAAACTTTGCATTATTATTCTAAAATTTTTAGCATTGTATATACAATTTATAGTTAATCTTTAGTAAAGAAAATTTTATAGAAAAGAATAAAAGTCTAGAAAACCCTAAAATACAAACCAATGACCAAAACCCACTCAAAACCTCCCTATTCAACCTAATTTGATCCTATCGAGTGAACATAGACGTAACTTCGATGGTTGACCCTGTTTGACCTAAAATTGACCAAGTTTTGCAAACTTTGACTACTCATTGCTCACAATCTGACCATCTAATTTTTGTCATACTTCACCAACACCAATATCTCATCACATTCTTCTAATCCAACAGTCAGATTTTGGATTTGAGTCTAGAGCATTACGGACATGTGTTTTTGTACCAACACACCAAGAAATTTTGATAGATCACGTTCTCCTAATCCAACCGTTTGATTAAGCTCAAAATTCACCAAAACCATTATTTTATCCCACAATTTCAATCCAATGGTTATATTTTAAATCTGAACCTGACACAAGATGGACACGTGTTGTTGTATCTACCTATCATGAAACTTCAATCACTAAAAATATCTCATACTCTTCCAAGAGAGTTATACACTATATAAATATTACTAAGAATCGAGAAAATGACCTACAAAATACAACCAAAAACCTAGAAAATGACCCCAGTGGATTTGCACACGACCTTTCCATTTAAAAATTTGAAAGTAATAAAGCATGAAAACTAAAAAAACCTTAAAACACTAACCAATACCCAAAACCCACTTAAAACCTCCCTGATAAACCTAATTTGATCAAATCCAGTGGTCCTAGAACCAACCTTGAAGTTTGACCAGAGATTAATCAAGTTTAATAGACTTTGAAGAAGTTTCGCAAGATTTGACGGCTCTGTTCTTACAATCTGACTATCTGATTGTGACTGTAATTTACAAACACAAATATTTCACCACATTCTACCAATCCAACGGTCAGATTTTGGATTTCCATCTGCTTGCATGATGGACATATGTTGTTGTACCCACCCACTAAAAAACTTTCTTTAACCCCATTGAGGTCATCCGGCCATCTGATATGGCTGAAATATGCCATCAAAGCAAGGAAATGACCAAAATACCCATAAACTTCTAAAGTGACGAAAGTGCCCCTAAAAGTTGGAAAATGATCAAAATACCTTTTACTTCTAAAATGACCAAAATAGCCCTCAAGTACTTGGAGGATCTTGAAAGTATTATTTTATTTTATTTTATTTTATTGCAGTTTTTAAAATTCAGAATAATTCTAGAGTTTTAAAGCAAAATTTTGGAAAATTTACCATTCAAAGAAAGTATTAATTTTTTATGGCCATATGTATTTTGGAAATCAGCTTTTTTGTGACAGATTTTCTTCCCCATTGCTAATACCTTCTTTTCTTAAGAAAATTTTAATTATCAACAATGACCAAAATTTCACAGTGCAATATATAGTGATGAAAAACAACCGTCAAAAACATGAAAAATAAGGGCATGCATTCCCCCCCTTTAAAAAAATTACAATTGACAATGGCTTAGGTTCACCACAAATATTATTTATTGGGAAAGATCCAATTCCATCACTAATACATTCTTTCTTTTAAAGGAAATTAACTATTTACCACGGTCAGCCTATTCGCCGCAAATACAAACTCAATTAGAAAAAAAAAAAAAAAAAATTGCGATGGATAAATGTTGTCACAAATGTGAAAAGTAATGGGGGGAATTGTCCCTCCAAAACATTTTGTCATATTCGATGGCCTCATGGCTGTCACATGCTAATAATAACACCATAAAAATATATATTTTTTATATTTTCGATGCACGAAAGCCGTCACAAGTGTTAACAGTTCTGATGGTTTTTCTTCGGTCTTCGTAAATAATACCCTCTTTTATATTTATGATGGAAGAATGTTCGTCACAAATAATAACACCATAAAAAATATATTTTGTATTTTCGACGCACAAAAGCCATCACAAGTGTTAGTAATTCTGACGGTTTTTATTCGGTCATCGTAAATAATACTTTATTAGCGATGAACATTTCTATGCCGTCATCAAAAGTAAGGCGGGAACACTTCCCTCCAAAGTAAATCAAATTTTTGAAAAAAATAATAGGAATTTTTGCTTTAAAAGAAAGAATGTATTAGTGACGAAATTGGATCTCTCCCAATAAATAATATTTGCGGTGAACCTAAGCCATTGTCAATTGTAATTTTTTTAAAGGGGGGGAATGCATGCCCTTATTTTTCATGTGTTTGACGGTTGCTTTTCATCACTATATATTGCATTGTTATTTGCGATGGACATTTTGATCATTACAAATAATTAAAATTTTCTTTAGAAAAGAAGGTATTAGCGACGGTAAAGAAAATCTATCACAAAAAAGCTGATTTCCAAAATACATATGGCCATAAAAAATTATTATTTTCTTTGAATGGTAAATTTTCCAAATTTTTCTTTAAAACACTAGATTTTTTTCTGAATTTTAAAAATTGCAACAACAAAAAAAAAAAAAAAAAAAAACTTTCAAAATCCTTCAAGTACTTGGGGGCTATTTTGGTCATTTTAGAAGAAAATGTATTTTGATCATTTTGCAACTTTTAGGGACACTTACGTCACTTTAGAAGTTTATGGGTATTTTGGTCATTTCCTAGCTTTGATGGCGTATTTCAGCCATATCGGATGGCCGGATTGTGTTAATGGGGTTAAACAAAGTTTTTTAGTGGATGGGTACAACAACATATGTCCATCATGCAAGCAGATGGAGATCTAAAATCTAATCGTTGGATTGGTGGAATGTGGTGAAATATTTGGGTTTGTAAATTACATTAACAATTAGATAGTCAGATTGTAAGAACAGAGTTGTCAAATCCTGCGAAACTTCGTCAAAGTCTATTAAACGTGTTTAATCTTTGGTCAAACTTCAAGGTTGGTTCAAGAGGGTATTATTTACGAAGACCGAAGAAAAACCGTTAGAATTGTTAACACTTGTGATGGCTTTCGTGCATCAAAAATATAAAAAAAAAATATTTTTATGGTGTTATTATTAGCGAGTCAGCAACAGCCGTGCAGCCATCGAATATGGAAAAATGTTTTGGGGGGAAAATTCCCCCCTTACTTTTCACATTTGTGATAACATTTATCCATTGCAATTTTTTTTTTCTAATTGCGACGAACATGCTGACTGTCATAAATAGTTAATTTGCTTTAAAAGAAAGAATGTATTAGTGATGGAATTGGATCTCTCCCAATAAATAATATTTGCGGTGAACCTAAGCCATCGTCAATTGTAACTTTTTTGAAGGGGGGGGGGGGGGGGAATGCATGCCCTTATTTTTCATGTGTTTGACGGTTGTTTTTCATCACTATATATTGCATTGTTATTTGCGACAGATGTTTTGGTCATTGCTAATAATTAAATTTTACTTAAGAAAAGAAGGTATTAGAGACGGCAAAGAAAATCTATCACAAAAAAGGTGATTCCCAACGTACATATGGCCATAAAAAATTATTCTTTTCTTTGAATGGTAATTTTTCCTCAATTTTGCCTTAAAACTCTAGAATTTTTTCTGAATTTTAAAAACTACTAAAAAAAAAAAAAACTTTCAAGATCCTCCAAGTACTTGGGGGCTATTTTGGTCATTTTAGAAGTGATTTTGCAACTTTGTGGGGCACTTTCCAAACTTTTGAAGTTTATGGGTATTTTGGTCATTTCCTAGCTTTGACGGCGCATTTCAGCCATATCGGATGGCTAGATTGTGTTAATGGGGTTAACAAATTTTTTTAGTGGGTGGGTACAACAACATATGTCCATCATGCAAGCAAATGGAGATCCAAAATCTAATCGTTGGATTGGTGGAATGTCGTGAAATATTTGTGTTTGTAAATTACAGTAACAATTAGATGGTCAGATTGTAAGAACAGAGTTGTCAAATATTGCGAAACTTCGTCAAAGTCTATTAAACGTATTTAATCTTTGGTCAAACTTAGAGGTTGGTTCTAGGACCACTGGATTTGATCAAATTAGGTTTATCAGGGAGGTTTTAAGTGGGTTTTGGATATTGGTTAGTGTTTTAAGGTTTTTTTAGCTTTCATGCTTTATCAGTTTCAAATTTTTAATTGGCAAAGTCAAATGTCATGTGCAAATCCACTGGGGTCATTTTCTAGGTTTTTGGATGTATTTTGTAGGTCATTTTCTCAATTCTTAGTAATATTTATATAGTGTACAACTCTCTTGGAAGAGTATGAGATATTTTTAGTGATTGAAGTTTCATGATAGGCAGATACAACAACACGTGTCCATCTTGTGCCAGAATTAGATTTAAAATATAACCATTGGATTGAAATTTAGGGACAAAATATTGGTTTTGATGAATTTTGAGCTCAATCAAACGGTTGGATTAGGAGAACGTGATCAATCAAAATTTCTTGGTGTGTTGGCACGACCACACATGTCCATAATGCTCTAGACTCAAATCAAAAATCCGACCGTTGGATTAGAAGAATGTGATGAGATATTGGAGTTGGTGAAGTATGACAACAATTAGACGGTCAGATTGTGAGAAATAAGTAGTCAAAGTTTGCAAAACTTGGCCAATGTTAGGTGAAATATGGTCAATCAACGAAGTTGGGTCTATGACCACATGATAGGAGCAAATTAGGTTGAATAGGGAGGTTTTGAGTGGGTTTTGGGTATTGGTTTGTATTTTAGGGCTCTCTAGATTTTTATTCTTTTCTATAACATTTTCTTTACTAAAGATTAACAATGAATTGCATATACAATGCTAAAAATTTTAGAATAATAATGCAAAGTTTATCAAGCACCAAAATAATTGCAACAACAATTTTCTCCACAACCCATTGAAAACTTAAAAAAATATGTCATACTAAATATTTTAAAATTCTCTTTAATTAAAATTTGAAATCAATGAATTTTAATTATGAAGAAAATACAAAATACATAATTTTATAATAAAAAAAATCACATTGCTGTAAAATAAAGTTAGCCCAACATTATTTTTGTTAAAAAAAAAAAACACACATAAAAAATATCATTTTAACATTAAAAAAAAGAAAAAAAGAAAAAGAAAAGAAAAGACGAAACCCTACCTCCTACTTCATGTCAAGATAATCAATTTGATTTCTAAGTGACAGTAATTGAGTCAGTTTGACCCAACCCATAGCGTATGGTCCATTGATTACTTGATAAGCGAATTCAAATTTGAGTTGCAATCTATATCAAGTTAACGACAAAAATAAATAGTAATAATATTCTTATTAGTTTCAATCTCTTTTTAATTTCTTTTCCTTTAAAAAAAAAAAATTTAGTCATTTTCACTCCGTTGAAATTTCCTTCATCCACCTTAATAGGTATCTTGCATTAAGCACAGCATGGTCCACAAGTATAAAGCTTTATAACGATATTTTTCAGACATTTTAAAATTGTGGTCGATATGGAACCTGGAAGAATTTTTCTCAGAAATTGAAAGGTCATGGCCCCATATGTGCACATAGACAAAAACCCATGCAGAAAATGATAGATGGCCTCCCAAATTAAGTCAATCAGAGATGATAGGCAACTACAAAAAAACATTGCTATTTGCGACGAAATTTCTTCGACGGCTACAAAAAACTGTCGGTATAACTAGCTTTTTCGCTGGCAAGTCTCTTTCGTTGACAAATACTTGTCAAAAATTAAAACATTTGTGACGGCAAAATGAGTTTGTTGAAAATGTCTATTATTTTTGTTGAAAATATGATTTATTTCAGACGGAAGTGTTCCCGCCTTACCTTTGACAATGGCATAGAAATGTTCATCGCTAATAAAGTATTATTTACGATGACCGGATAAAAACCGTCAGAATTACTAACACTTGTGACGGGTTTTGTGCGTCGAAAATAAAAAATATATTTTTTATGGTGTTATTATTTGCGACGAACATTCTTCCGTCATAAATATAAAAGAGGGTATTATTTATGAAGACCGAAGAAAAATCGTCAGAATTGTTAACACTTGTGACGGCTTTCGTGCATTGAAAATATAAAAAATATATATTTTTATGGTGTTATTATTAGCGAGTCAGCGACAGCCATGAAGCCATCGAGTATGGAAAAATGTTTTGGGGGGAAAATTCCCCCCTTACTTTTCACATTTGTGATAACATTTATCCCTTGCATTTTTTTTTTTCTAATTGGGTTTGTATTTGCGACGAACATGCTGACTGTCGTAAATAGTTAATTTGCTTTAAAAGAAAGAATGTATTAGTGATGGAATTGGATCTCTCCCAATAAATAATATTTGCGGTGAGCCTAAGCCATTGTCAATTGTAACTTTTTTAAGGGGGGGGGGGGGGGGGGATGCATGCCCTTATTTTTCATGTGTTTGACGGTTGTTTTTCATCACTATATATTGCATTGTTATTTGCAACAGACATTTTGGTCATTGTTAAGAATTAAATTTTTCTGAAGAAAAGAAGGTATTAGAGACGGTAAAGAAAATCTAACACAAAAAAGGTGATTTCCAATGTACATATGGCCATAAAAAATTATTATTTTCTATGAATGGTAAATTTTCCTCAATTTTGCCTTAAAACTCCAGAATTTTTTCTGAATTTTAAAAACTACTAAAAAAAAAAAAACTTTCAAGATCCTCCAAGTACTTGGGGGCTATTTTGGTCATTTTAGAAGTAATTTTGCAACTTTGAGGGGCACTTTCGTCACTCTAGAAGTTTATGCGTATTTTGGTCGTTTCCTAGCTTTGATGGCGTATTTCAGCCGTATAAGATGGCTGGATTGGGTTAATGGGATTAAACAAAGTTTTTTAGTGGGTGGTTAGAAAAACATATGTCCATCATGCAAGCAGATGGAGATCCAAAATCTAATCGTTGAATTGGTGGAATGTCGTGAAATATTTGTGTTTGTAAATTCCAGTAACAATTAGATTGTCAAATTGTAAGGACAGAGTTGTCAAATCCTGCGAAACTTCGTCAAAGTATATTAAACGAGTTTAATCTATGGTCAAACTTCATGGTTGGTTCTAGGACCGCTGGATTTGATCAAATTAGGTTTATCAGGGAGGTTTTAAGTGGGTTTTGGGTATTGGTTAGTATTTTAAGGTTTTTTTAGCTTTCATGCTTTATCAGTTTCAAATTTTTAATTGGCAAAGTCAAATGTCATGTGCAAATCCACTGGGGTCATTTTCTAGGTTTTTGGTTGTATTTTGTAGGTCATTTTCTCAATTCATAGTAATATTTATATAGTGTATAACTCTCTTGGAAGAGTATGAGATATTTTTAGTGATTGAAGTTTCATGATAGGTAGATACAACAACACGTGTCCATCTTGTGCCAGAATCAGATTTAAAATATAACCGTTGGATTGAAATTGTGGGATAAAATATTGGTTTTGATGAATTTTGAGCTTAATCAAATGGTTGGATAAGGAGAACGTGATCAATCAAAATTTCTTGGTGTGTTGGCACGACCACACATGTCCATAATGCTCTAGACTCAAATCAAAAATCCGATCGTTGGATTAGAAGAATGTGATGAGATATTGGAGTTGGTGAAGTATGACAACAATTAGATGGTCAGATTGTGAGAAATAAGTAGTCAAAGTTTGCAAAACTTGGCCAGTGTTAGGTGAAATATGGTCAACCATCGAAGTTGGGTCTATGACCACATGATAGGAGAAAATTAGGTTGAATAGGGAGGTTTTGAGTGGGTTTTGGGTATTGGTTTGTATTTTAGGGCTTTCTAGATTTTTATTCTTTTCTATAAAATTTTCTTTACTAAAGATTAACAATGAATTGCATATACAATGCTAAAAATTTTAGAATAATAATGCAAAGTTTATCAAGAACCAAAATAATTGCAACAACAATTTTCTCCACAACCCATTGAAAACTTAAAAAAATATGTCATACTAAATATTTTAAAATTCTCTTTAATTAAAATTTGAAATCAATGAATTTTAATTATGAAGAAAATACAAAATACATAATTTTATTAAAAAAAAAAAATCACATTGCTGTAAAATAAAGTTAGCCCCACATTATTTTTGTTAAAAAAAAAAACACACACATAAAAAATATCATTTTAACATTAAAAAAAAAGAAAAAGAGAAAAAGAAAAGAAAAGACGAAACCCTACCTCCTACTTCATGTCAAGATGATCAATTTGATTTCTAAGTGACAGTAATTGAGTCAGTTTGACCCAACCCATAGCATATGGTCCATTGATTACTTGATAAGCGAATTCAAATTTGAGTTGCAATCTATATCAAGTTAACGACAAAAATAAATAGTAATAATATTCTTATTAGTTTCAATCTCTTTTTAATTTCTTTTCCTTTAAAAAAAAAAAAAATTAGTCATTTTCACTCCCTTGAAATTTCCTTCATCCACCTTAATAGGTATCTTGCATTAAGCATAGCATGGTCCACAAGTATAAAGCTTTATAACGATATTTTTCAGACATTTTAAAATTGTGGTCGATATGGAACCTGGAAGAATTTTTCTCACAAATGGAAAGGTCATGGCCCCATATGTGCACATAGACAAAAACCCATGCACAAAATGATAGATGGCCTCCCAAATTAAGTCAATCAGAGATGATAGGCAACTACAAAAAAACATTGCTATTTGCGACGAAATTTCTTCGACGGCTACAAAAAACTGTCGGCATAACTAGCTTTTTCGCTGGCAAGTCTCTTTCGTTGACAAATACTCGTCAAATATTAGAACATTTGTGACGGCAAAATGAGTTTGTTGAAAATGTCTATTATTTTTGTTGAAAATATGATTTATTTTGGACGGAAGTGTTCCCACCTTACCTTTGACTACGGCATAGAAGTTGGCCAATGTTAGGTGAAATATGGTCAACCATCGAAGTTGGGTCTATGACCACATGATAGGAGCAAATTAGGTTGAATAGGGAGGTTTTGAGTGGGTTTTGGGTATTGGTTTGTATTTTAGGGCTTTCTAGATTTTTATTCTTTTCTATAAAATTTTCTTTACTAAAGATTAACAATGAATTGCATATACAATGCTAAAAATTTTAGAATAATAATGCAAAGTTTATCAAGCACCAAAATAATTGCAACAACAATTTTCTGCACAACCCATTGAAAACTTAAAAAAATATGTCATACTAAATATTTTAAATTCTCTTTAATTAAAATTTGAAATCAATGAATTTTAATTATTAAGAAAATACAAAATACATAATTTTATAAAAAAAAAAAATCACATTGCTGTAAAATAAAGTTAGCCCCACATTATTTTTGTTAAAAAAAAAAAACACACATAAAAAATATCATTTTAACATTAAAAAAAAGAAAAAAAGAAAAAGAAAAGAAATGACGAAACCCTACCTCCTACTTCATGTCAAGATGATCAATTTGATTTCTAAGTGACAGTAATTGAGTCAGTTTGACCCAACCCATAGCGTATGGTCCATTGATTACTTGATAAGCGAATTCAAATTTGAGTTGCAATCTATATCAAGTTAACGACAAAAATAAATAGTAATAATATTCTTATTAGTTTCAATCTCTTTTTAATTTCTTTTCCTTTAAAAAAAAAAATTTAGTCATTTTCAGTCCCTTGAAATTTCCTTCATCCACCTTAATAGGTATCTTGCATTAAGCATAGCATGGTCCACAAGTATAAAGCTTTATAACGATATTTTTCAGACATTTTAAAATTGTGGTCGATATGGAACTTGGAAGAATTTTTCTCACAAATTGAAAGGTCATGGCCCCATATGTGCACATAGACAAAAACCCATGCACAAAATGATAGATGGCCTCCCAAATTAAGTCAATCAGAGATGATAGGCAACTACAAAATAACATTGCTATTTGCCACGAAATTTCTTCGACGGCTACAAAAAACTGTCGGTATAACTAGCTTTTTCGCTGGCAAGTCTCTTTTGTTGACAAATACTCGTCAAATATTAAAACATTTGTGACGGCAAAATGAGTTTGTTGAAAATGTCTATTATTTTTGTTGAAAATATGATTTATTTTGGACGGAAGTGTTCCCGCCTTACCTTTGACTACGGCATAGAAGTTGGCCAATGTTAGGTGAAATATGGTCAACCATCGAAGTTGGGTCTATGACCACATGATAGGAGCAAATTAGGTTGAATAGGGAGGTTTTGAGTGGGTTTTGGGTATTGGTTTGTATTTTAGGGCTTTCTAGATTTTTATTCTTTTCTATAAAATTTTCTTTACTAAAGATTAACAATGAATTGCATATACAATGCTAAAAATTTTAGAATAATAATGCAAAGTTTATCAAGCAACAAAATAATTGCAACAACAATTTTCTCCACAACCCATTGAAAACTTAAAAAAATATGTCATACTAAATATTTTAAAATTCTCTTTAATTAAAATTTGAAATCAATGAATTTTAATTATGAAGAAAATACAAAATACATAATTTTATAAAAAAAAAAATCACATTGCTGTAAAATAAAGTTAGCCCCACATTATTTTTGTTAAAAAAAAACACACACATAAAAAATATCATTTTAACATTAAAAAAAAGAAAAAGAGAAAAAGAAAAGAAAAGACGAAACCCTACCTCCTACTTCATGTCAAGATGATCAATTTGATTTCTAAGTGACAGTAATTGAGTCAGTTTGTCCCAACCCATAGCGTATGGTCCATTGACTACTTGATAAGCGAATTCAAATTTGAGTTGCAATCTATATCAAGTTAACGACAAAAATAAATAGTAATAATATTCTTATTAGTTTCAATCTCTTTTTAATTTCTTTTCCTTTAAAAAAAAAAAAATTTAGTCATTTTCACTCCCTTGAAATTTCCTTCATCCACCTTAATAGGTATCTTGCATTAAGCACAGCATGGTCCACAAGTATAAAGCTTTATAACGATATTTTTCAGACATTTTAAAATTGTGGTCGATATAGAACCTGGAAGAATTTTTCTCACAAATTGAAAGGTCATGGCCCCATATGTGCACATAGACAAAAACCCATGCAGAAAATGATAGATGGCCTCCAAAATTAAGTTAATCAGAGATGATAGGCAACTACAAAAAAACATTGCTATTTGCGACGAAATTTCTTCGACGGCTACAAAAAACTGTCGGTATAACTAGCTTTTTCGCTGGCAAGTCTCTTTCGTTGACAAATACTCGTCAAATATTAAAACATTTGTGACGGCAAAATGAGTTTGTTGAAAATGTCTATTATTTTTGTTGAAAATATGATTTATTTTGGACGGAAGTGTTCCCGCCTTACCTTTGACAACGGCATAGAAATGTTCATCGCTAATAAAGTATTATTTACGATGACCGGATAAAAACCGTCAGAATTACTAACACTTGTGACGGGTTTTGTGTGTCGAAAATACAAAATATATTTTTTATGGTGTTATTATTTGCGACGAACATTCTTCCGTCATAAATATAAAAGAGGGTATTATTTATGAAGACCGAAGAAAAATCGTCAGAATTGTTAACACTTGTGACGGCTTTCGTGCATTGAAAATATAAAAAATATATATTTTTATGGTGTTATTATTAGCGAGTCAGCGACAGCCATGAAGCCATCGAGTATGGAAAAATGTTTTGGGGGGAAAATTCCCCCCTTACTTTTCACATTTGTGATAACATTTATCCATTGCATTTTTTTTTTTTCCTAATTGGGTTTGTATTTGCGACGAACATGCTGACTGTTGTAAATAGTTAATTTGCTTTAAAAGAAAGAATGTATTAGTGATGGAATTGGATCTCTCCCAATAAATAATATTTGCAGTGAACCTAAGCCATTGTCAATTGTAACTTTTTTAAGGGGGGGGGGGGGATGCATGCCCTTATTTTTCATGTGTTTGACGGTTGTTTTTCATCACTATATATTGCATTGTTATTTGCAACAGACATTTTGGTCATTGTTAAGAATTAAATTTTTCTGAAGAAAAGAAGGTATTAGAGACGGTAAAGAAAATCTAACACAAAAAAAGGTGATTTCCAACGTACATATGGCCATAAAAAATTATTATTTTCTTTGAATGGTAAATTTTCCTCAATTTTTCCTTAAAACTCTAGATTTTTTTCTGAATTTTAAAAACTACTAAAAAAAAAAAACTTTCAAGATCCTCCAAGTACTTGGGGGCTATTTTGGTCATTTTAGAAGCAATTTTGCAACTTTGAGGGGCACTTTCGTCACTTTAGAAGTTTATGGGTATTTTGGTCGTTTCCTAGCTTTGATGGCGTATTTCAGCCGTATCAGATGGCTGGATAGGATTAATGGGATTAAACAAAGTTTTTTAGTGGGTGGTTAGAAAAACATATGTCCATCATGCAAGCAGATGGAGATCCAAAATCTAATCGTTGAATTGGTGGAATGTGGTGAAATATTTGTGTTTGTAAATTTCAGTAACAATTAGATTGTCAAATTGTAAGGACAGAGTTGTCAAATCCTGCGAAACTTCGTCAAAGTCTATTAAACGTGTTTAATCTTTGGTCAAACTTCATGGTTGGTTCTAGGACCACTGGATTTGATCAAATTAGGTTTATCAGGGAGGTTTTAAGTGGGTTTTGGGTATTGGTTAGTGTTTTAAGGTTTTTTTAGCTTTCATGCTTTATCAGTTTCAAATTTTTAATTGGCAAAGTCAAATGTCATGTGCAAATCCACTGGGGTCATTTTCTAGGTTTTTGGTTGTATTTTGTAGGTCATTTTCTCAATTCTTAGTAATATTTATATAGTGTATAACTCTCTTGGAGGAGTATGAGATATTTTTAGTGATTGAAGTTTCATGATAGGTAGATACAACAACACGTGTCCATCTTGTGCTAGAATCAGATTTAAAATATAACCGTTGGATTGAAATTGTGGGATAAAATATTGGTTTTGATGAATTTTGAGCTTAATCAAACGGTTGGATTAGGAGAACGTGATCAATCAAAATTTCTTGGTGTGTTGTTAGAACAACACATGTCCATAATGCTCTAGACTCAAATCAAAAATCCGACTGTTGGATTAGAAGAATGTGATGAGATATTGGTGTTGGTGAAGTATGACAACAATTAGATGGTCAAATTGTGAGAAATAAGTAGTCAAAGTTTGTAAAACTTGGCCAGTGTTAGGTGAAATATGGTCAACCATCGAAGTTGGGTCTATGACCACGTGATAGGATCAAATTAGGTTGAATAGGGAGGTTTTGAGTGGGTCTTGGGTATTGGTTTGTATTTTTGGGCTTTCTAGACTTTTATTCTTTTCTATAAAATTTTCTTTACTAAAGATCAACAATGTATTGCATATACAATGCTATAAATTTTAGAATAATAAAGCAAAGTTTATCAAGCACCAAAACAATTGCAACAACAATTTTCTCCACAACCCATTGAAAACTTAAAAAAATATGTCATACTAAATATTTTAAAATTCTCTTTAATTAAAATTTGAAATCAATGAATTTTAATTATGAACAAAATACAAAATACATAATTTTATAAAGAAAGAAATAAAAAAAAGAAGTCACTTTGCTGTAAAATAAACCTAGCCCCACATTATTTTTGTTAAAAAAAAAAAAACACAAACAAAAAAAATATCATTTTAACATTAAAAAAAAGAAAAAAAGAAAAAGAAAAGAAAAGACAAAACCCTACCTCCTACTTCATGTCAAGATGATCAATTTGATTTCTTAGTGACAGTAATTGAGTTAATTTGACCCAACCCATAGCGTATGGTCCATTGATTACTTGATAAGTGAATTCAAATTTGAGTTGCAATCTATATCAAGTTAACAACAAAAATAAATAGTAATAATATTCTTATTGGTTTCAATCTCTCTTTAATTTCTTTTCCCTTAAAAAAAAAAAAAAAATTAGTCATTTTCTCTCCCTTGAAATTTCCTTCATCCACCTTAATAGGTATCTTGCATTAAGCATAGCATGGTCCACAAGTATAAAGGTTTATAACGATATTTTTCTGACATTTTAAAATTGTGGTTGATATGGAACTTGGAAGATTTTTTCTCACAAATTGAAATGTCATGGCCCTATATTTGTGCATAGACAAAAACCCATGCACAAAAGGACAGATGGCCTCCCAAATTAAGTCAATCAGAGATGATAGGCAACTACAAAAAAACATTGCTATTTGCGATGAAATTTCTTTGACGGCAACAAAAAACTATCGGTAAAACTTGCTTTTTCGCTAGCAAGTCTCTTTCGTTGACAAATACTCGTCAAATGTTAAAACAATTGTGACGGCAAAATGAGTTTGTTGAAAATGCCTATTATTTTTGTTGAAAATATGATTTACTTTGGAGGGAAGTGTTCCCTCCTTACTTTTGACAAAGGCATAGAAATGTTCATCGCTAATAAAGTATTATTTACGATGACCGAATAAAAACCGTCAGAAGTACTAACACTTGTGACAGCTTTTGTGCGTCGAAAATACAAAATACATTTTTTGTTGTGTTATTATTTGCGAGGAACATTCTTCCGTTATAAATATAAAAGAGGGTATTATTTACGAAGACCGAAGAAATACCGTCGAATTGTTAACACTTGTGACGGCTTTCGTGCATCGAAAATATAAAAAAAATATATTTTTATGGTGTTATTATTAGCGAGTCAGCGACAGCAATGAAGCCATCGATTATGGCAAAATGTTTTGGAGGGAAAATTCCCCCCTTACTTTTCACATTTGTGATAACATTTATCCATTGGAATTTTTTTTTTCTAATTGAATTTGTATTTGCGACAAACATGCTGACCTTCGTAAATAGTTAATTTGCATTAAAAGAAAGAATGTATTAGTGATGGAATTGGATCTCTCCCAATAAATAATATTTGCGGTGAACCTAAGCCATTGTCATTGTAACTTTTTTAAGGGGGGGGGGGGGGGGGAATGCATGCCCATATTTTTCATGTGTTTGACGGTTGTTTTTCATCACTATATATTGCATTGTTATTTGCGATGGACGTTTTGGTCATTGTTAATAATTAAATTTTTCTTAAGAAAAGAAGGTATTAGAGACGGTAAAGAAAATCTATCACAAAAAAGGTGATTTCCAACATACATATGGCCATAAAAAATTATTATTTTCTTTGAATGGTAAATTTTCCTCAATTTCGCCTTAAAACTCTAGAATTTTTTCTGAATTTTAAAAACTGCTAAAAAAAAAAAAAAAACTTTCAAGATCCTCTTAGTACTTGGGGGCTATTTTGGTCATTTTAGAAGTAATTTTGCAACTTTGAGGGGCACTTTTGTCACTTTACAAGTTTATTGGTATTTTTGTCATTTTCTAGCTTTGACGGCGTATTTCAGCCATATCGGATGGCTGGATTGTGTTAATGGGGTTAAACAAAGTTTTTTAGTGGGTGGGTACAACAACATATGTCCATCATGCAAGCAAATGGAGATCCAAAATCTAATCGTTGGATTGGTGGAATGTGGTGAAATATTTGTGTTTGTAAATTACAGTAACAATTAGATAGTCAGATTGTAAGAACAGAGTTGTCAAATCCTGCGAAACTTCGTCAAAGTCTATTAAACGTGTTTAATCTTTGGTCAAACTTCAAGGTTGGTTCTAGGACCACTGGATTTGATCAAATTTGGTGTATCAGGGAGGTTTTAAGTGGGTTTTGGGTATTGGTTAGTGTTTTAAGGTTTTTTTAGCTTTCATGCTTTATCAGTTTCAAATTTTTAATTGGCAAAGTCAAATGTCATGTGCAAATCCACTGGGGTTATTTTCTAGGTTTTTGGTTGTATTTTGTAGGTCATTTTCTCAATTCTTAGTAGTATTTGTATAGTGTATAACTCTCTTGGAAGAGTATGAGATATTTTTAGTGATTGAAGTTTCATGATAGGTAGATACAACAACACGTGTCCATCTTGTGCCAGAATCAGATTTAAAATATAACCATTGGATTGAAATTGTGGGATAAAATATTGGTTTTGATGAATTTTGGCCTTAACCAAACGGTTAGATTAGGAGAACGTGATCAATCAAAATTTCTTGGTGTGTTGGTACAACAACACATGTCCATAATGCTCTAGACTCAAATAAAAAATCCGACCGTTGGATTAGAAGAATGTGATGAGATATTGGTGTTGGTGAAGTATGACAACAATTAGATGGTCAGATTGTGAGAAATAAGTGGTCAAAGTTTGCAAAACTTGGCCAATGTTAGGTGAAATATGGTCAACCATCGAAGTTGGGTCTATGACCACACGATAGGATCAAATTAGGTTGAATAGGGTGGTTTTGAGTGGGTTTTGGGTATTGGTTTGTATTTTTGGGCTTTCTAGACTTTTATTCTTTTCTATAAAATTTTCTTTACTAAAGATGAACAATGAATTGCATATACAATGCTAAAAATTTTAGAATAATAATGCAAAGTTTATCAAGCATCAAAATAATTGCATCAACAATTTTCTCCACAACCCACTGAAAACTTAAAGAAATATGTCATACTAAATATTTTAAAATACTCTTTAATTAAAATTTGAAATCAATGAATTTTAATTATGAACAAAATACATAATACATAATTTTATAAAGAAAAAAAAAAGAAAAAAGAAGTCACATTGCTGTAAAATAAAACTAGCCCCACATTATTTTTGTTAAAAAAAAACACACACATAAAAAATATCATTTTAACATTTTTTAAAAAAAATAATAATAATTGAAAAGACAAAACCCTACCTCCTGCTTCATGTCAAGATGATCAATTTGATTTCTTAGTGACAGTAATTGAGTCAGTTTGACCCAACCCATAGCGTATGGTCCATTGATTACTTGATAAGTGAATTCAAATTTGAGTTGCAATCTATATCAAGTTAACAACAAAAATAAATAGTAATATTATTCTTATTGGTTTCAATGTCTCTTTAATTTCTTTTCCCTAAAAAAAAAAAGAAAAAGAAAAATTAGTCATTTTCTCTCCCTTGAAATTTCCTTCATCCACCTTAATAGGTATCTTGCATTAAGCATAGCATGGTCCACAAGTATAAAGCTTTATAACGATATTTTTCTGACATTTTAAAATTGTGGTCGATATGGAACTTGGAAGATTTTTTCTCACAAATTGAAAGGTCATGGCCCTATATGTGTACATAGACAAAAACCCATGCACAAAAAGACAGATGGCCTCCCAAATTAAGTCAATCAGAGATGATAGGCAACTACAAAAAAACATTGCTATTTGCGACGAAATTTCTTCGACGGCTACAAAAAACTGTCGGTAAAACTAGCTTTTTCGCTGGCAAGTCTCTTTCGTTGACAAATACTCGTCAAATATTAAAACATTTGTGACGGCAAAATGTGTTTGTTGAAAATGTCTATTATTTTTGTTGAAAATATGATTTATTTTGGAGGGAAGTGTTCCCGCCTTACTTTTGACAACGGCATAGAAATGTTCATCGCTAATAAAGTATTATTTATGATGACCGAATAAGAACCGTCAGAATTACTAACACTTGTGACGGGTTTTGTGCGTCGAAAATACAAAATATATTTTTTATGGTGTTATTATTTGCGACAAACATTCTTCCATCATAAATATAAAAGAGGGTATTATTTACGAAGACCGAAGAAAAACCGTTAGAATTGTTAACACTTGTGACGGCTTTCGTGCATCGAAAATATAAAAAATATATATTTTTATGGTGTTATTATTAGCGAGTCAGCGACGGCCATGAAGCCATCGAATATGGGAAAATGTTTTGGAGGGAAAATTCCCCCCTTACTTTTCACGTTTGTGATAACATTTATCCATTGCAATTTTTTTTTTTTCTAATTGGGTTTGTATTTGCGACGAACATGCTGACTATCGTAAATAGTTAATTTGCTTTAAAAGAAAGAATGTATTAGTGATGGAATTGGATCTCTCCCAATAAATAATATTTGCGGTGAACCTAAACCATTGTCAATTGTAACTTTTTTAAGAGGGGGGGGGGGGGGGGGGAGGAATGCATGCCCTTATTTTTCATGTGTTTGATGGTTGTTTTTCATCACTATATATTGCATTGTTATTTGCGACAGACATTTTGGTCATTGTTAATAATTAAATTTTTCTTAAGAAAAGAAGGTATTAGAGACGGTAAAGAAAATCTGTCACAAAAAAGGTGATTTCCAACATACATATGGCCATAAAAAATTATTATTTTCTTTGATTGGTAAATTTTCCTCAAATTTTCCTTAAAACTCTTGAATTTTTTCTGAGTTTTAAAAACTACTAAAATAAAAAAAAAAAAAAACTTTCAGGATCCTCCAAGTACTTGAGGGCTATTTTGGTCATTTCAGAAGTAAAAGGTATTTTGATCATTTTGCAACTTTTTGGGTCACTTTCGTCAATTCAAAAGTTTTTGGGTATTTTAGTCATTTCCTAGCTTTGATGGCGTATTTCAGCCATTTCAGATGGCCGGATTGTGTCAATGGGGCTAAACAAAGTTTTTTAGTGGGTGGGTACAGGAACATATGTCCATCATGCAAGCAAATGGAGATCCAATATTTGACTGTTGGATTGGTAGAATATGGTGAAATATTTGTGTTTGTAAATTACAGTATCAATCAGACAGTCAGATTGTAAGAACAGAGGTGTCAAATCTTGCGAAACTTCGTCAAATTCTATTAAACTTGATTAATCTTTGGTCAAACTTCAAGGTTGGTTCTAGGACCACTAGATTTGATCAAATTAGGTTTATCAAGGAGGTTTTAAGTGGGTTTTGGGTATTGGTAAGTGTTTTAAGTTTTTTTGGTTTTCATGCTCTATTAGTTTCCATTTTTAAATTGGCAAAGTCGAAGGTCAGGTGCAAATCCAATCATCTCTGATTTACTTAATTTGGGAGGCCATCTGTCCTTTTGTGCATGGTTTTTTTGTCTATGTACACATATTGGGCCATGACCTTTCAATTTTTGTGAAAAAATCTTCCAAGTTCCATATCGACCACAATTTTAAAATGCCAGAAAAATATTGTTATAAAGCTTTATACTTGTGGACCATGCTGTGGTTAATGCAAGATACCTATTAAGGTGGACGAAAAAAAATTTCAAGGGTACCAATCATCTCTGATTTATATAATTTGGGAGGCCATCTGTCCTTTTGTGCATGGTTTTTTGTCTATGTACACATAGAGGGCCATGACCTTTCAATTTGTGAGAAAAAATCTTCCAAGTTCCATATCGACCACAATTTTAAAATGCCAGAAAAATATTGTTATAAAGCTTTATACTTGTGGACCATGCTATGGTTAATGCAAGATACCTATTAAGGTGGACGAAAAAAATTTTCAAGGGAGAGAAAATGCCTAAATTTTTGTTTTTTTAAGGAAAAGAAATTAAAGAGAGATTGAAACTCGTAAGAATATTATTACTATTTATTTTTGTCGTTAACTTGATATAGATTGCAACTCAAATTTAAATTCACTTATCAAGTAATCAATGGACCATACGCTATGGGTTGGGTCAAACTGACTCAATTACTAACACTTAGAAATCAAATTGATCATCTTGACATGAACTTTCTTAGATTTTTATTTTTTATTTATAATAATGGGAGAAAAATATTTATTCTGAATGTGAAATTGCATATGTACCTGTCATCTCCCACTTGCTCAATATGTCCTTTTGTGCATGGTTTTGTCCACTTACATGTAGGGATTTGACATTTCAATTTGTGAGAAAAACACATAAGAGCATATAATTCTAGATAAAAGAGAATGGCTTTTGTGAACTATTGTTTTACACTTATTAGGTGAGTTAGGAAGCTTATCTAATTTGCGTTCTATATAGAGGTAATTAATTAATTAGCACAAAAAAAAGGTCTATGAGGGGGAGGTTCTAATTACGTGCCGCAGCTGTATCTGTAAGTACCTAAGCGCATAATCTCTTTCGTTCATGCTAGTGTTTGAACTTTGTAGGACAAGAGGCACACATTAATAAGGCTTAAGTTAAGCCTCTGCTCAATTTCCAAACATTATGGGGAGACCATTTCCTCTCTTATTCTAATGGCTCTGAGGTGTGTGTGTATATATATATATATATATATATTACGTGAATAACTATCATTAATTATGTACATATGTAAAATAGGCTTGATAATAGTTGCTTGTGTTTTTGGATAAAATAATAAGATAAGGTATGTAACCAAGACAAACTGTTTTGCATCTAAAAAATGAAGACGTTAAAAGTGACATCTCTTTTGACAAATTACCGATTGTAGAGTAAAATATTGAATCAAACTCAAGACTCTCTGTTTTAGTACCATGTAAATTTACCCATCATCTGAAAAGTTTAAGCTATTAGCAATAATTCTAACATCTTTACATTCAAATTCCTATACTAACTTAGTTTAGTATGAAATTCATGTGAACCATCTTCACATATATCATTCAGATGACATTAGAAGGCCAAAATGGGCTTTTGCCCTTTTTTTTTTTTTAAAAAAAATATCCAGCAAAATGCCCCCTATCTGAAACTATTTAGGGAAATGACCCTGTTTTGAAAATTGATTTTGTAAAAATTGAGTTTCAATTTAAAACTCGATTTTTGGACAACCGAGTTATAACGAATTGAAAATTAAAAAAAAATAAAAAAATTCTTGGAACTCGAGTTCAAGGAACTTAAGTTCCTTGAAAAAATCAAGTGGAACTCGAATACTTCACATGGAACTCGTGTTCTGGAAAAAAAAAATTTCTAAGCCCGCGTTCGCTATAACTCAATGTTCCAAAAATCAAGTTTTACATTTGTAACTCGAATTTTAGAAAATCGAGTTTCAAAACAAGGGTATTTTCCTAATTAGTTTCAGACATGGGGCATTTTGTTGGAAAGTTTGTGAAAAATGGGTAAAAGCCCATTTTGGCTGACATTAGAAAGGAGAAAACTATGATTCTCAACTCAAAAATAGAAGAGAAAAGAGGAGGAGCTGTCACTGATATATGTTTGTTCATTTTTCTTTTAGTCCAAGAAAAATTGAAAAAATCTCTTCCAAATTTCATATTGACCACAATTTTATTGCCATAAGTTTTGCTCACATGCTTCTAGAAAATCAAAAAATACAATAGTCAATTGTATCATTATAAAGCTTTATAGCTGTGGTTAATTAATGCAAGATACCTACTTAAAGGTTGAAAAAAAAAATCAACCTTAATTAAAAGTTTCAAAATAACACCAAAGATAATCTATTAAAAAAAAAAAAAAAAAATGAAGGAATGCATTCTCAAATAGACTTACCAAATGTAACCAAAGTGCATGCCTCAGCTATATCTATAAATACCTAAGAAGCTCTTCCTCTCATGCCAGTCTTTTGAAGGACGAGAAGCATACATTAAAGCTTTTGTTAATTGCACCATTTCAACACTAAGCTGTTCTCTCACCTCCCAAAATGTCTCACCAAATTTCCATGGCTATTGCTCAAACCCAAAACCCAGATGCTAATGTACATCGTCCCTTAGCAAATTATCGTCCAAGCTTATGGGGAGACCATTTCCTCTCTTATTCTAATAAATCTGAGGTATGTATGTCTTCCACCTGACATGTTAGGCTGCATAATAAAATTAATATTCTAATATAAATTGTGATTCATTTCATAGCCAATATTCAAATGTCATGGTCTTAAAATACATCATCTTTAAATGACAAATGATGCTTATAAACAGTGGTAACATGTTAATTTTTTATTTCGATTTCCAATTTTAGGAAACTATTGATGACTCAGAGCAAGTCCAAGGGTTGAAGGAAGAAGTGCAAAGGATGTTGATGGCTCCCATTGATAATCTTCTAGAAAAGTTGGAGTTGATTGATGCAATCCAACACTTAGGAGTGTCTTACCATTTTGAAGGTGAGATTGATGAAGTATTACAACAAATTCACAGGTATCATTATACGTGTGATGTCCAAGAAAGTGATGATGCTCTTTACACCATTGCACTTCATTTTCGATTACTCAGACAGCAAGGTTATAACATTCAAAGTGGTAAGCACTCTTTTGATTGGTTATTTGTTTATTTAAGAAAACTCACTCTATGTTTGGATGGGGGGAGATGAGAGAAGGGAAGGTGATTGGAATTTGATAAATTTTAATATATTCCAGCTTCCTTAAATCCTTCTCCTCTATTCTCCTCACCTCTCCCTCCATCTCTTTTCATTCCAAACACATCCTTAAACAAGCTAAAAGTTAATTTTCATGATCAAGCATTCACTCACATCATTATTTTCATATCATATACTAACGGCTCATGCATGTCTTGTGCTGGGTGGTAAAGTAGATATCTTCAACAAATTCAAAGACAATATGGGAAACTTCAAGGAATCGCTTACTAACGAAGTGAAAGGAATGTTAAGCTTTTATGAAGCTACACATATGAGGGTGCATGGAGAAGATATACTTGATGAAGCACTTAAGTTTACTACCACTCACCTTGAATCAATGATGATTAATTTCAGCCCTCCTCTTGCCACACAAGTAAGCCATGCTTTAAATCGACCTATTCGAAAGTGCTTGCCAAGGGTAGAGGCTAGGCAATACTTTTCTATCTACCAAGCAAATGCTTCACATAATGAAGTTCTACTAAACTTTGCAAAATTGGATTTTAACATGTTGCAAAAACAACACCAAAAGGAACTTAGCCATATCTCAAGGTAAGTTTATTAACTATATCTCACTACATTGGTGTTGTACTTAAGCTTTGATAAGACATGATTTGACCAGCCAATTTTTGTTGAAATTGTAATTTAGGTGGTGGAAAGATATAGATGTTGCGACAAACCTATCTTTTGCACGAGATAGGGTGGTGGAGTTATACTTCTGGGTTTTGGGAGTATACTTTGAACCCCAATACTCTCTTACTAGGAAGATACTAACCAAGATAATGTGCATGACATCAATCATAGATGACATATATGATGCATATGGCACACATGAAGAACTCGAGCTCTTCACAGACGCAATTAAAAGGTTTAATACAAGCATCTAGGATCCTCTTCATTTCCATTTGAAATGGATCAATATCATGGTTAAAATTAAATATTATAAATATAAAGATGTATCCAATACGATATCACTTAAAATTTTAAATGACGGAGTACTCTATACACTATCAAATCAAGAAAATAAAATCATAACCATGAAATGGATTTTCTCAATTTCTAGTGCAATGGAGAATACAATTTTTCAAGGTCAGCTCTACTATATAGGCAAGTGAGGCAATTGCCTTAGACCCCAAATATTAACTAATAAGAATGTATCTTTACTTGTAAAAATATTAATTAAGCCCATATTAGCCAATAGATAAAAAAATAATGTTTTTAAAAATTAAAATGCTAAAACTATTACAACTTTTGCCAAAAAAAAAAAAAAAATTATCTTCTTTTAATGTATAACTAACTGTTGGTTTTATTCATGTGAGAGTTTTAGAGTATAGAACTCATAGTGTTCCACACACAAAAGCTAGAAAATCTCTCTCTCTCTCTCTCTCTCTCTCTCTCTCTCTCTCACACACACAACAAAACAAAATTGAAATTTGCAAATTAAAAAAAAAAAAAAAAAAGTCTCAAATCTCTCTTCTTCTTTCTTTTGGGTACATATTGTTGGAAATTTTACCACTCTCTCCATTTAAAGCATAAAAAGTAATTTAAGCTTCTTTGTAGCTACGTTGGACCTTCTTTTTTGTTCCTTTCAGGTTTGGCTCAGCTTCAAATTTCTATTAAAACTCTCTCTCTCTCGTTGTTTTTATAGGAGATCTTTTACTTTGTGTTTGTTTTACCCTTGATAGTGGTAGGAGACAAAGAAGGAGACCAATGTTTTATCTTGATAAAATGGATTTATTCACTCACTCATGTTTAGCTTAGCTTTAAGCTTTTACACAATCCATATTTATTATATTGTTCATCATTCACTATTTTTGACATAGCCTATGCAGCCATTCAAAGTTTGGGGGGTGATGTAGCATGAGTTTTATGGTGAGGGAATATATATATATATATATATATATATAGATAGATAGATAGATAGATAGATAGAGTAGTTGTTGACAAATTTAAAAATAAATTTTGTGAAAAAAAATCAATTAAATATATATATATTTAATTACTAGTTAATAAATATAACATTTTAAGAAAGATTAAGTGATTTAACTATATTATCAATTTAAAAATAGATGTTAGAAAACTTGAATAAAAAAAATTTAATTCATAATTTTTCATCTAATTAAACAAGCAAGTAGAATAATTTTATATTAAAAAATTATTACATAATTGATATATATATATATATATATATATGAAGCCGGCCCTGCCTATTTTTAAAATTTTGGGGTTAAAGTCAACATTGCAAGCATGATTCAAATGTTTAAATTTCAGGTGGGATATAAGTTGCATAGACCAACTGCCAAAATACATGAAGTTGTGTTATAAAGTACTCTTGGATGTTTATGAAGAAATTGAAGAAGAGATGTGCAAGGATGGAAGATTATACTGTGTTTACTACGCAAAAGTTGCAGTATGATTATTAATTCACTTGAAACCACTATTTTTTTTTCCCATTAGTTCTCATTTTATAGCTATTAATATTTTATATTTTAATGTAACTAGATGGAAAAACTTGTTCAAGCCTACTTTGAAGAAGCCGTATGGTTGAAAGAAAAATATATTCCAACAATGGAGGAATATATGAGTAATGCACTAATATCTTGTGGTTACCTCACGCTTAGCATCATATCTTTTATTTGCATGGGAGATATCGTGACCAAGGAAGCATTGGAATGGGTCATCAAGGAGCCAAAGATTGTTAGAGCAGCATCAATCATAAACAGGCTAATGGATGATATTGTTTCCAATGAGGTACATTTAGCAAATGTTATATAGCACACATATTATTAGTGGATCTTATTGAGCATTGTGACTAAAATCAAGGGACGTTAATTATTCTATATATTTTTCTTTAAAAAAAAACTTGAGAAAAATCGTTACGTCACATTTGTACTACACCTTAAAATAATTATTCTTGTCACAATTGAGTTTTTTGTTATTATTATAAATTCCAGATCCACCCCATATATATGTCTAATGGACTCAACGCACACCTGCACAACACATAATCAATATTCAATCAATTCAGGCATCACAATTTTAGTCCAATTAAAAGATCCTCCTACATGCAGTATGTACAAAAATTATAAAAAAAAATATAGAGAATATACAAATTCACTCGTAATAACTATCCTTTTTTTTTTTTTTTTTTTACAGTATTTTTACTTCAATAGTGTATATGAGAGACTAGTTTAGTACTACAAGGAATTGGATCCATGTCTACAGATTTATGACATGGTTCAAATTTTGTTTTTGAATCTAGTAAATAATAGTGTACATATTATTAGGTCTTAAATAATGCGGTATTAGATACACCTGTAAAATTTTACTATTTAAAGCAAGAAATTGATTCATTTCAAATGGATCACAAATCCATTTAGGCCTAACAAAAAATGACACTCATTACATATTTTGGGAATTCATTTTTTTACAGTTTGAGCAAGAGAGAGGGCATGCTGTCTCGGGCATCGAGTGTTACATGAAGCAATATGGTGTCTCAAAGCAAGAGGTACATGACGAATTTCGAAAGCAAATCGTGAATGCGTGGAAGGATATAAACAAAGAGTGTATTAGACCTACTGAAGTGCCAGTACCTTTCCTTACATGTGTTGTCAATTTTGCACGAGTTATGGATTTACTCTACAAGGATGAAGATGCATACACACATCTTGGAGGAGTGATGGTAGAGGGTATCACCTCAATACTTGTTGATCCAGTACCAGTTTGAAGATATTGATGCTAGTGCTCATTATGAGAACAAAATTATAACTAAGTTGGTTCCTTAAATAAAGATTTGATAAACTATCCTACGAAGTCAATATAAAATATATGTGTAAGTTCTAGAGTGAAAATTTTACTTGAACTCCAAATTACTCTTAAGTTAAGTGGTGGTACTTCAGAATAAATATTGTTTCAATAGGTGATAAATGTGTGAGAATTATTTCTACATTACTTTTCTCATACCATTCCATTTTGTAGAACTCTGCTTTGTTAATCCGCAATAATATATGTTTCTTGTGCATGTGTTCTAACAACGAACAAATTATTCAATGTGACAACGCACTATCTCTTCTACATAATAATATTTATCTTTCTTTCTTCTCCTTTTTTGCTATTTTAAACTTGTTTTTATTTTGTTTATATTTGATCTCTGAATTTGAATTTGCAATTTAGACAAAATAAGGATTAATTCTTTTAATTGTAGTAATTGAAAATCCCAAAAACCTAAGGTGACTAAAAAAAAAGTTATTTTATTCACTGTGGATTTAAACTCTCCACACTAAGGCCTAAATTATGACATTTTTAATTTTTAAGCAGAAGGTAGAATAGAGATAAGATTCAACTCAACATCATTGCTTTGAGATAATAATGAAATATCAGGGAAAAAAAGTAGATGAAAAGGAATAACTGAAGAAATTAACATGATTCGGTCACTAAAAGCTATGTTCACAACATTTCATTGTTTCTTGTAATCTTTTTAACATTAAGCATGTGATTTATTTAAAAAAAAAATTGTTATCTAAACATGTGAATCTTGTCATGAAAATTAGAAATTTGACTAACTAGCTAATTAACAAGTACAAAAGCCATCAATGGCGAAGTGAATCATGAAGCATTGATAACAACACTGTCCAAACTTAATTAGAAATGTAACATATCTGAAGCACATGTACATTTATTTTTGAGATAGATAGATACTTTAGTCTAATCTAAGTGTATATGTATGTGAACCTCCCTCTTGGAAACTTAAACCCCTACCCTTGCCCTCCACACTCTACAAACACTTATATTTGTGGAGTGACCACTACACCACATATCCGAAGCACATGTACATTTATTTTTGAGATAGATAGATACTTTAGTCTAATCTAAGTGTATATGTATGTGAAGCTCCCTCTTGGAAACTTAAACCCCTACCCTTGCCCTCCACACTCTACAAACACTTATATTTGTGGAGTGACCACTACACCAAGGGTGCACAATGGTGTAGCACATGTACCTTGACACTTAGAGATTGATCAATATGATTGCATGGGCGGCGCTATGTATAGTTTAGGGGTTCAAATGAACCCCTAAGCTGGCAATTGTTATTTTTAATATATAATTTATTTATTTACTTTTATTTAACCCTCATAAAATAAAAATTTTAACATCTTGGCCTTAATATATATTTTTTTAAGCCTAGTTGAAATAAGCTTAAATTATATGATCCTCTTAATAATATTTTGGTCTTTTTAAACACAAAATAAAAATTCCAACAACAAATTAGTTTTATCTAAAATCTGGAGGATAAAAAATAGTAAGCCCAATAACAAAAGTAGAAATTTGTTCATTTAAAACTTAGAAAAACTTATTTAAATCTTAACAAATTTGAAATAAACTAATGGAAAATTCTTAATTTACATTGTATTATCAATGTAAGATTTACATTGCCTCTAAACAAATACGTATAACATTGTACACCTTTATGCAAATGTGTATAATATTATACACTTTTTGCAAATGTGTACAAACTTTTACACATTTATTTAATCTACAATGTAAATCTTACATTGATAGTACAATATAAACATATAATTGTCCTAAACTAATATGATTAATTTAATTTTTAGTAACAATAATTAGTATATTCATTGTAATAAAAAAACTACATAGACTATAAAATTTATATATCTCTAATCTAAGATTCATTTTCTTACTGGCCCCCTTAGAAAAAAAAAAAAAAAAAATCCTAAAACTGCTATTGGTTGATAAATGAAGTCAAGTGTTTAATTGAACTCTTCGCTTTCAAAAATATAAAACACATGAGAATTGATCATTAATAAGTCATTAAGCACATATGTAAAATAAAAATCACACCAATTGCTTGTTACTTTGGATAAAATGAGAAGATAGTGCATGATATATGACCAAGACAAACCGTTTATTTGCATCTCAAAAATAAACATATAAAAGTCGACGTAATCTTTTACATCCAAAATGCTGTAGTAACTTAATTTAATATGGGATTTATGTAAAACCTCTTCTCATATATCGTTAAGATGGCATCAGAAAAGAAAAAAATTATGACTCTCAGCTCAAATATGGAAGAGAAAAGGGCAGGAGCTAACTCGGTTATATGTTTGTTCATTTTGATTTTAGTCACAAAATAATAATAATAATAATAATTGAAAAAATCTATTCCAAGTTCCATATTGACCACAATTTTATTGCCATAATTGTTGTTCACATACTTCTAGAGGTCAGAAAAAGACATACAAGTATACAACAACCAACTATTTTCGTTATAAAGCTTTATAGTTGTGATTAATGCAAGAGACCTACTAAAGGTGGATGAAAAAAAAAATTTCAATAGAGTGAATTAATGTAAATGTTCATTATATAGTTATTATATTTTATGTTTTAATGTAACTAGATGAAAAAACTTGTTGAAGCCTACTTTGAAGAAGCCATATGGTTGAAAGAAAAATATTTTCCCACAATGAAGGAATAAATGAGTAATGCACTAATATCCTGTGGGTACCCCCATGCTTAGCACCATATCTTTTGTTGGCATGGGAGATATTGTGATCAAGGAAGTGTTGGAATGGGTCTTCAAGGAGCCAAAGTTTGTTATTGCAGCATCAATCATAAACAGGCTAATGGATGACATTGTTTCCATGTTGGTATGGGAGATATTGTGACCAAGGAAGTGTTGGAATGGGTCTTCAAGGAGCCAAAGGTTGTTATTGCAACATCAATCATGAACATGCCAATGGATGACATTGTTTTCAATGAGGTATGTTAATCATAAACAAGCTAATGGATTACATTGTTTCCAATGAGGTATTTTAGTGTATCCCACTCTCACATTTCGCAAATGTTATTTAGCATATATTATTAGTGGATCTTATTGACACTAAGTTATGGGTTATAGACCCCTCAGACCTATAGTTACGGGTTTTAGGCTACGGCTGAAAACACAGCTATAGGCCGAATTGAACTATAGCCACGTTTTTAAGAGCTATAGCCGCGTTTTAAAAACACAGCTATAGGACCTTTTTTTTTTGGTAGAGCACATGCTAGCTCTTTATTGTGACTAAAATTAAGAAACATTAATTGTTGACCTGAGGAAAAAAGCTAGTTACATCTGTGTTGTATCCCAAAAGGACTAGTCTAGTCATAATTAGGGCTTTTTGTAATTGTTAATAAATTACAGATCAACCCAATATATGCCTAATGTAGTGGGACTCAGCAGAAACCTAAACAACACAAAATTTTATTCCAATTAAGAGATCCTTCACATGCAGCCTTGTTAGTGCCACCTGTACTAAAATTATATATAATAAAGAGGATATACAAATTCACTCAGGATAATTATCTTTCTTTTCCATTATCTTTACTTCAACAAGGTATATGACAGGTTAGTTTAGTGCTGCAAGGAGAACAATCCTTGTCTATGGACTCATTTCATGGTTCAATTTTAACTTTATTGAATCTAATAGTGTACAAAGTGTCATGTTTTTTAAAATTTTAAATAACATGGTATAAGATTCACCTTTAATTTATACTATTTAAAACATGAAATGGATTCATTTCAAATTGACCCACAAATCCATTTGGGCCTAGAAAAAATAATGACACTCATTATATAATTTAGAATTTTTTTTTTTTTTTTTTTTACAGTTTGAGCAAAATAGGGTGCACGTTACCTCAGGCATCAAATGCTACAAGAAGCATTATAGTGTCTCAAAGCAAGAGGTGCATGCCGAATTTCATAAACAAATTGTGAATGCATAGAACGATATAAACAAAGAGTGCATTATACCTACTAAAGTGCCAATACCTCTTCTTATACATGTTGTCAATTTCGAACGAGTCATGGATCTACTTTACAAGGATGAAGATGCATACACACATCTTGGAGGAGTGATGGTAGAGCGTGTCACTTTAATGCTTGTTGATCCAATAACAAGTTGAAGATATTGATGCAAGGTCTCAATATAACTACAAAATTATAACTAAGTTGGTTCCTTAAATAAGGGTTTGATAAAATGTCCTACCAATTCAATAATAAAATTAATGTGTAAGTGACTAGAGTGAATCACAAATTTATGTGAGCCCCAAATCATCAATTAATCAATATATATATATATATATATATATATCTTGCAATTGAGGAGGTAATAGAAAAAAAAAAGCCTTTTAAAATGCTACCACGTATACAGCTTTTAAGTTAAACCAGCCGCACGTTGCACCATTTGGCCATTTAAAAAAAAAAAAAAAACACTCTGCCATGCTGGCAATTAAAAAAGGATAAATTATATTGTTTCGTTAGGTTATGAGAATGCTCTTAACACACCCTTTTATAGCATCTCAGTATAAAAGGAAAAATAACCGGTTAAAATACAGTTAAAAGGCTCGCAATACTCCAAAAAAAAAAAAAAACGCAGGATACAGAGAGGAAACTATGTTCATAAGCCATCAATCGCCAGACTAGAGCACCACAATTGCAAGCACATGCATAGAGAAAGAAAAATCTATGGGCATCAACACCGTTAGGCTATCTATCTGCCACCATCAGATCGTCGAACCGGCTCCGGTACATTTTTCTCCATTTTTTTAGATTTGGATATGAAATATTACTTTATATTGAGTTTTTTTGTTGGATAGGTTTAGATTTGATTTTGGTTTTGATTCCTCTTTGTTTCGGGTTTTTGGGTTCTCCATGAAAATGTTTGTTTTCTCCATTTTTCTCAATTTTCTTCTTTTTTTGTTTTTTGTTTTTTGTTTTTTTCCTATTTTGGATTACAGAAATCACTAAAAATATTGATCTTAATTTTGTACTTCCGTTTCTAATCTTAACAAAATAAAAAACTGGAAAGGTTGTGACTTTAAAACATTAAGCGTTTCAATTTCATTCTCTGAATTTTATTTATTTTTTTTCTTCCTTCTTTCTTTAATTTTCAATCCTTATATGATGGTTGCTGTTGAAAGTTAGAGACAGAGTTATGTTCTGTTTTTTGTTTTTGAAATTTAGGCATTAATTATGATTTACATGTGGGTATTATGGTTCAGTCGATTATGATTTAGGTTTTTTGGTTAGGAATAGTTTTGTTTTGGGTATTTTGGATGGGAATCGAATTTGCATATTTGGATTTCACCTTCTAATTCAGAGAAAGATGAAGGTTTGCTCTCCACACATCATGCACAATCAGTTATGAATGTATTTTAGCATCATTTATTATTATGTTTGTGAGTTTTGTTTTGTTAATTTGCAAAATCTGTTTATTATTAAAAAAAATTCTGCCTTTCTTATGTTATTTTCAATTTATTATATTTAGCTATTAAGTTAATTTACCAAGAATTTTATTTCATATAATTTAATATTTTATACCTAATTTGTAAACCTAATTTATCATATTTTCCTTTTGTTTCGAAGATATTGGGAGTGTCACCCTTGATTTTAATAGTCAAATCTGAAAACTTAATTCTGACCCTGTAATTCTATTGAAATTACAGATTTGTTGAGATCTTTGTCAATTACAACACTTGGGTAATTTCCAAGAAGAGTTGCTGGAACAAACTGATAGGTTAGGATGGTCTGATTTCCCTTCTACTAATCTCATACTTCGTATTAGATTTTGTCCATTTAGTGTATTTGTGTTTGAATTGGCCCTGATTTGCATGTTTTAGCAAGCTTTTTTCTTTACAGATTGATTTTATTAGCCAAATCTGAAGTTTAGAGTGAAGATTTTGTTAAACTCTGTGTTACTGCATATTAAGGAATTATTTACCAGAGTTTTTTTTTTATCTTGATATTCATATTCAAGCTAATGAGGACAATGTAATCTTTACTGTCATGTAAACTTCTTGAGCATCAATAACTATATAATATAAACCCTGTTTTGAATTCTATAAAAATACTATATAGAAATAATATTTTTAATGTTCTTTATATTAACTTTGACTAAGAAGATTAATGAAAAGGTTAGGCAATGGAGTTATTCCTAGAAAGAGGATGTAAATCAGCAGTTTATCTGTATATTTAGTTATCTGATTCCATGAAATTTAAAGTTAAATGAGTCACAAGTGAAAGGAAAAGATTTGAAAATATATCATAAATTTAAGAATCAAAGAAGACAAGAAATAGAGAAAATATACTTCTGCTTGGAAGAATTTCATCTTCACAGTTAAAATCAGAGTAGCAAATTTTTGAATATGACATTTTTTTTTCCTGAATTTGGGGATGAGATAAGACTTTTCTTTGGTTATTTTAGTTGTATTAGTTTTGATTTACATGCTTGAGTTAGATTTGTTTTTGTTGTGGGTTTTTGTTTCTCTCTCAAAATGTTTGGCTTTCTACAATAAACCTTCTCAATTTTATACATCTGCTTTTGTTATTTTTTTATAGATTATAGAAATTACAAAAACAGATTGATTTTAGTCTTGGTTTTACATTTCTCTTAAATTTAATAAATAGATTGTTTCACTCCAATATATATTGTTTGCTTTAATGGGAGAACAACTCTCGCACTCTAATTTTGTTTGGTTTGGGAATTAAATAAGAAAGTTGAATGAAATCACTAACAAATACATAGCTTGCATAATATGAATTAAATTTGGTTGATTTGTAGTTGGATTAGTATTGATTAACATGCTTGGTTAATTTTGCAGATACATATGCCAATTTTGGTTGTATGAATGTTTTGTATACTTTAGTCAATTTTTTTTTCCTAAAAAAAAAATGGTTGGATTCAATTAGTTTTTATTCTAAGTTCAATTGACCTGTAAAATTGTTACGATTTCATTAACTTTTACCCACCTTTTCCCAGTAGCCAAATAGATTGTTAGAGTTCTTTTTATTTTATTTTATTTTACTTTTAAAAATTTTAGGCTATGCTTTGTAATAAATTTGGCTTATTTGTGTTTGTGCGGTCTTACAATTCAGTCTAGCTTAGCGACAACATTGTGTTGGGTTTTGAGAGATTTTAGTTTGTAATAGTGAGGGTTCTGTAATTGCTAATTTCAATTTCAAGCCATTATTGTGTATTTGATTTGTGGTCTCTAGCATTTTAGTTTTTCAGTGTTTGTGGTTAAGCTTATGATTCATAAAACATTTCATGCACTGGAACTATTGATTTTTGAGTTTTTATATATGGTTTATGGTCTCCATTATTTTCCCCTACTGATGTTTGTGAGTTTTGGTGTTTTGATTTTTAAGGTACTAATTCTAAATAAGTTGGTTTCCTGTCAAAATGTTTGGATATGAAGTTTTATGTTTTTTTCCCCATAAATTAGTTCATTAATATAATGCTTAATTTCATTTTTATTGTCCAAGTATATATATGCTCAATTTTGTGAATTCAGTATGCTACTATAATATGAATGGCGTTCATTATAACCACCATGTTCCATTTTATTGACCACTTATATTCTAGATGAAGTAGAAATATTAAATTGTTAAACTTGAGTTCGGTTTACTCAGCTTTCAAATTTTTTTTATTTTTTACAGTTCATTTATTTAAACCTGCCATGTTTTATGGATTTTAGATAATTATATTTGATTAGCCCGCATACGGTAAATGAAACCCAAAACTTCTATATTTTTTCCCCTGTGGTGTCATGGTGTATAGGAACTCAGTTTCTAGAGCCTCATTTACATTGATGTCTATCAGGTATTATTTTGAATTCAAAGGCAAAGGAAATGAAGACCTAGACAATTCATTGCAGAATAGGTATGTTCCTAAATTCTTGGTAGAAAATTTCCGTCATAACGTATTATAATGAAACTCAAGTTCTTTTAGCTAAAATAGTATCAACAGGTTGGTATTATTGGCATGCATGATTTATGTTAGAAAAGCATTATATCTAACAGATGATGAGAAAAGTCATTGTGTTTCAGGGATGTTAAGACATTGTTTCTATGGCATATCTAACGTATCAAGTTATTAACAGAAACTCGAATCAACGTACTTCAAGTATGAAAGAAATTGTCGGAAACAACCACCAACAAACACTGCCTAAACAACTGTTGTGTCTTTCAGCCCAAACACCAAATAGTACTATTACGAAAACACTTCTTACCATAATTAATAACTTATACAAGCTAACAAATTGAGAATAAAAATTAAAGAACATTTTTAAGGCACAGAGAGAGAGGGATCACCACTATTGTCATACCAGCACATTCAGGCCAACATCCATCAAAATAACCCTGGCACTACTATCAGTAAAGGTTTTTTTAATATATAAAAAATTTGACGTTAAGTATGCTAGGTACAAGTTTACTTGATGTTTCCTTGTGTTGTTATTTTTTTCATCATGAGAGGTTGATTTGATTCATCTTTAATATTTCTATCTTAGTTGCATTAGAATATAGAGTTTACTATCATTTTTCCTGCTGTAATTTTTTAGGCTATAGAACTCTTTATACCTTCAATTTTCTTTGGTGCTTTTGTTTTAATCTTAATTAGTAGTTATTGCATATTCAATTTTAGTTTAATTCTTTTTCATAGTGACACTATTTAATCTATATATTCCAATTCAAAATTGCTAAAGCTTAGAGTTTTAATTGGTTATGATTGAACACTGATACTATCTCGGTTCAAAATTTCAAATTAGTTATCTTTTTAAGAATGTTATTGGAATTCTTATATCTCTATAATATTATTGGAATTATATTCACTTCAGTATTTAAAATCATTTAAACTGAACAAAACATTAAACAGTTTAGGACTTAACCTAGGAACTATTTAGTCTTTTCTTATAAATCAAACTCAGAAGGCTCATATAATGGTTTTTATGTTGTGAAATTGTATAGTAAATTTTCCTCCTGCTATCATCAACTTTTGTCAAGCTTGAACTTCAATCAAATTAAGATGAAAATTGTCAACCCCATTTGTAATCATAAAACTTTAGTTCTTCACATAAGTGAGTTTATGTTGTCCACATTTATTTTTAGGTCAACTCAAACCATCTTTTGTTCATTCATTAATTATTTTCTTATGTGTGATGAAAGACAAATAATTATTCTTAATTTACTTTTTTGCAATTGTAAGTTACATCTTGATGAAATTAAAAAAAAACAACTCAAGGAGCTACATGGAGGTGTATATGCAACTCTGCTATATTGAAGGTACTGGCAGTGGCAAGCATGGGACCCCTCATGAGTTTAGGTGACCGGAGTGACATGTATTCATCTTAGTATCAGCTATTTGGTAATTATGACTTTGTGTGTTTTAAATCCCAAGTCCAAGCATCTCACCTTCTCCTCAGTTTCTCTTTATCTAAGCAATGGTAGGCATATAAATTCGTATCAGTGAGTAGTATTTTAAGCAACAGAGTTTCTCCTCTTGCTGTTTAAACAATTCTTAGCTTATTGTATGTAATTTAGTAGGCTACTGTGTACAGAATGAAAAATATGCTAAACTTTTCTGCTTTATTTTTGGAGCTAGGAGGCAAGAAATTCTCTTTAGGTATGTTCTATATTGTCAATTTCAAGGCATGGCATATAGGTAGAACCAAGTTAGTTCTTTCAATACTTCACAAGCTGAGCAGTTGCATTGGTAAATTATAATATGTTCTGGTTGTTTGCCTTTTATCAAAACAATGTGTGTTTTGGTGGTTTAAAACCCCATGAACAAGCTTTAGCTTTGTTAAGCAGCAGCAACAGAAGCACAAAGTTTATTTAAATAGATTTTTTATATTACAATATTTTTTGAAGCTTGCTTTATTAGCCTCGCTTAGAATTACAATTTTTTTTTTTAAATGATATGAACAAATCATACACATTTAGAGAGGGGGGGGGGGGGGGGGGGGGGGGGGGACTTCTAATATGCAGCATCCATAGATCACAATCTACTTTCTTGGCAAAGAATGCGACATAATCTACATACACATGTGGACATAGATAGGTGTACATATTTGCAATGTTATGTAATTAGGACACATCAAGAAACTCTGTATGCTAGGTTAAAGACCCATTGCTTTCATGTAACAATGATAGAGGATGCTTACCATATCTTGCCTGGAGTTTCTCAATTTATAGTTTTTTAATGCTTATGTTGCGATTGTTTTATATAAAAAGCATGATTTGATAAGCTTTGCCTGTCATGAATTAAGCTTTTAGACTATTTTTTCAAGCTGGATTTTGTAGAATCTAAGTGCACAACATTTCATTTGGAATCAAACAACAATTGAGTTCTTGAGCAGATTTCTTACCATTGGTCCGTATTTTTTATAACAATAATTATCTAATCAAAATTAGTATTAAAATTTGATGTCCAATTTTCTGGACTATTTGCAATTTTATCTTAGCTTCATTTGATCAATGTCTTTAGATGAAGAAGTATTAACATCAACGACGTGCAAATGATAACAGCCATGCTTCTCTATCAAAGGATATTCTTACCATTTCCTTTAGCTAGGCTTTTTTTAATTGATAGAGAAATATTGTCTCCATCACATATGATGTTAAAGTTCACTATAGTTGCTTACAATGTGTTTAAAATATTTTATTTGTAAGAAATATATTGTTACATATATCGTATAATGATTCTGGACTCATGTAATCTATATAATTTGATTATTTTTGTTAATTGAAAACAAATGTCCTTAAGACTAAAGTGTAAATATATATAATTAATCAAGAATGCCCATCTAACTTTCAGTCACATCTACATATGAAAAAAGAAAATTCAGAAAAGTTATAGTCTTTCGCATGTCTAAATACTCAAAACCAAATTCAACACTGGTTTGGTATTAAACTGTTTGACTTTTGGTTTATTTTAGGATTATAAATGTTATTTTGAGCTCTGAATCTAAAATTTTATGTTGTTATGAAGAAATGTATTTGTTTTTCCACTATTGTAAGTTTGATTTTTTCCCGTTATTCAAAGTTTGTTAATATATGTTACTATGATGAAGTATGATTTGATTTACTTTTGAAGAAGTTATATAAAAAAGAAAAATACTTTTGAGATGCTATAAAAATCAACAACAAAATTATAAAAAATTTTAAATAAAATTTTCGTGCATTTGCACGGGTTACAAGCTAGTATATATAAAAGTAGAGACCTCATGCGGGAGTGCATAAAGTCCTATCCTGTGGCGCTATAGTTTTGCATTTAACATTTTTTATTTTACCTCTTTTCATTAAGTTTTTATTTTTTATTTTTAATATTACTCAAAAGTTAACATTATTATTATTATTTTTTTTATTGTTATCTCATTAATTTCTTGAGCTTGCACCACACATTTCTTTATTCTTCATGTCTTTTAGCATATCCACCGTTTTATTATTAAAAACAAAAGCAAAAATAATAATAATTAAGGACTAATAATAATAACTAACCAGATAAGATTCTGGGAAGAGATAGTGAGACACAAAAAGATTATGGATTGTTTAAATAAAATGCACTATTTCAGTATTATCAAAATAAAAGACCTAAGATTGACAAAGCATTTGTAAGAGAGAGAAGAATTTAAGGGACCTCTACCTCCGTTATACTAGCTTCTCTCTACCATTAAGCCGCTGAAACTCCTACAGGTACTTTTTTCTTTCTTTCTTTCTTTTTAAATTAGGGGCTTAAATATGATTTAGACTTAGGTAATTTGGTTGAATAGTTTTTGTTTTGGGTTTATAAGTAAAGAGAATATTTGGTGCTCAATGTAAAATCATATTCTACCATACTTTTAAATTATCTATAAGATACATGCATGCACACTTGTCTATACCATGTCTTAATGTTGCACTATTGATGAGTGGAAAATAGTGAGAGTCGGGCATATTTTCATTTTATGGTATGCAATCTATGAACACAACACAAATTAATTGATTTTCATGGTCTTGTTACTCTTTTGCATTTATTTTTGGCTTCATGATTTTTATAAAATAATAATAATAATAATAATAATAATATTAATAATCTTACCTTAAGAAGACTACAAATTTGTAGTGAAGTTATTAAACTAATTTTTAATATCTCAAAATGTATATATTTCTTTAACCTAATTTAGTTTACTTTATATTTATAATATATGTACAACATTTTCCAAAATTTTCTTACATAAAATGTCACAAAATTATCTATGCATTGCTCGGTCAACTTACTGGTTACTGTTAAAATTAGGAGCTCAATGCTTTTGAACTTTAAAATAAGTGTTCCATTGATTATATATATATATGTGTTGGTACTTCAAAATAGGTATAGTTTCAGTAAGTGATTAACTTATGAGTATTTTTTCTGCATTACTTTTTAACCTGTGCTGTACATGTGTACTTTTCGACTTGTGCATGTGTTCTAACAGTGAAGAGATTATTCAATGTGCCAAGGATCTCTCTTACACACACACATATATGTGTATATATATATATATATATTGTAGTTTTAGTTTTGATTTTTGATTTTCTACTTTTATTTTAAGCTCAATATGAATATGCAATCTAGAAAAAACAAGGGTTAATTCTTTAAATGGGAAGTATCGTGAATTCCAAAAGCTTGATAAAAAGTACGAATTTAATCACAAAATTATCGTTTTAATACTCTCTCACACGTGGGCATAAGCCCCCCCTCACTAAGTGAGACCTAATATGTGAAATTTTTAATTTTTGAACAAGAGGTAAAATAGAGACAAGATTTCAAACTTAGTTATCAGTATCACTGCTTTGGTACAATGATAAAGTGAAATATCCTGGGAAAAAGAAGTAGATAGAAATGGAATAATTGAAGAAATTAATGTGATATGATCATTAAAACCTAACAACAATTTTGGGAGAATGATACTATGACAAGATAGAAAAATGGAAATACAGGTTGCAATTAGTGAATGATGATATTTAGCCACTTAATTCCAAAGAATATAAATTTCTTTAGCATCTCTTGACATCCACCCTCTGAACTTCATGTTACTAACAAGAGAATGTAAGAAAGCGTTCTCCATGCATCAAGATAATGAGATCCCCTTATCAAAAAAAAAAAAAAAAAAGATAATGAGATCCCATATGTTGAATAAGTATTCAACTCAAATGAATATTATGAAAATGGTTCACAAACCACAAACCTGCCTAAGCAGAACCAATTGATGAAACTATTATTATTCACTTAGGATATCCACTGAATTTATAGCTCTTAGGCAACAAAATAGAACGAAAGATATGTGCACCACACGCTTTGAGGATGGTGTAATTTATCGTGATTATCCATGGACAACCCCACATGAAAAGTGCCCAAAGTTCTTCGTGGCCATAGTCACTCGGTGACTTGCATCTTCTTCTTCACAGAACCTGGGGTACTTATCTGCATCCATCAAGCTCTTCAGTTCACCAACTCAACCCTAATTATCCATCTATTGTTATATTGGCTTGAGTTAATCCACATCAAGACAGATACATCAGAAATAAGCATAAATGAAATGAAGGAAGAAGCATATTCTTGATGGCAGAAAAGAAGTCAAAAGTCAAAACTTCACCAATTAAAGGAAATTGGAAATGTGAAAGAATTTTTTAACACAATGAAGGTGGTTACCAACATTTTCATGGACCTCTAAATTTATTCAGATGACTACCAGTATCAACCTTAAGCTCAATAAGTTTAGTAGCATGAGAATTTTCCTTATGGTCTATTCTGTTCTTGATTGTTCCAAATATTGGCTACTCAGGGACATTGCCTAACACCTTGCAATCTAGAAGGAACTATATATAACTACAGGCCATTATTTAAGGTTAGGTGAAATAGAAAAGAAGGATTTTTGTAGGTGAGTCAATTAAAAAATTAAAATTAATAGAAGAAGAAGAAGAAGGAAACTCGACTTAGAAACCCTACCCAAAAGAGAGGGAAAGAAGTACCATGCAACAGTTGACAAAGAAAGCCATGGGGACAGGTCATGCCAGGCAAGACGAAGACAACAATGAGCAATGGTAAATTGCCCAGCTTCAGTAGCTAGCACACAAGTTAGGAGGAAAAAATTGCTCATAGTTAGACCTCTCTGAATCCAGAGCATTCAAATAAACAGAGAGAAAGATTGAGCCTCAGACTTGTTTCATTGAAGCATTGATGTCAAGAGATGAAGACTGGACCCAGTTCAAATCACTTCATAACCACTCCCACACACCACACCCCCACCAACACCGCCCCCACCACCACCACCCCAACCCCCCCCCCCCCCCCCCCCCCCCCCTATATATATATATTTTATAGATATTTCTTAGTTATCTTAGAATATCGTCTATCAAAACAACTCTTTGCGAGTTCTTACATTATGAAAATTGAACATTATCATCATTATATGTAGCCCCACAAGGTATTTATCAGAACCACAAAATTAACTAGTAGAAATCTATCACGAGCAATTGAGAAAACCAGAAATGAAAAGAAGAAAGCTTAATTGTAAGATTAGTAACATTTTAAAGGCAGTGGTACCTACCACAAGCATTTGCACCCAGTGGTACCTTTTCCCCTTAATGGGAAGGCTATGTATGTGACAGACAATTGCTTAGATTTTTTTTTTTATGGGAACAATTGCTTAGATTTTGTTTTCATTAAAAAGAAGAAAAATTATAGGAATAATTGACCTAAGATTAATCACAATTCCAGCACAACAAGAAACTGGCCACACTATAAAAATTATAGCTTTCACACAAACAGAATATATTGATTTCTGAATGCCCAAATTCATGAACTGGAAAATATGATACCAATGGCAAAAACAAACCAACCCCTTTTTGAAAAAAGAAATATTTGGATCAAAGAATCATAGATCAACCATTTTAACTAACTAATACATAAATGACAGATCCAAATCCAAATCTCAGCTTTTCTAATTAATATATAAATTTAAACAGCAAATAAAGAACAATCCATCAAAGCAAAGTATGATATATACCAAAAGCAAAGCCTCAGTGGAACACACAGATCCGGAGGTATGAGGCAGCCCTTGAAGCCCACAACAACCTTGAAGCCATGTTTGAATGAAACTTTGAATCCAAAAACAAAACAAAAAAAAAAGTCCTGCCTTTTCTGTCTCTCTGTCTCTCAACACACTGCACTAATATTTGTTTCTCTTATAAATTATAAAAATACTCAAGTGGGATTTGGAGAGTTGGAGGGGGTGTTCCAAACTTCCAATCACTCTATTTTTAAGCAACCAGCGAGAAGAATTTTGATGGATAGATGATATAAGAGGCAATGATATAAATTAACCCCAGAAACCCTAATACAAAACCATCTAGCTGAACCCAATTGCATAATAGAACCGATAATATTATGCCTTTAACTGCAAGTAATGTATCCCGAAAGCAATTGAGAAAACCAGATATGAAAGGCAGAAAACTTAGTTGTGACATTAGTTATGTTTTAGGGGCAGTGTAGTGCAGTTAATGGTGTGCCGGGTGCTCGCCTAGGCGTCATGGATTCTTTTGTTGCATTAAAGCTAGAAAAAGTGGTTGAGCTCAGGAAACATGGTAAGATGAAGCAAACTAGCATCAATGATAAATTTGACAAAGAGAAAAGAGCACAAGCTAGTCAGCTGCTCACTTAGATGCCTTTAAATGGGCAATTGAAGCTATTGGGCAGTATGGTCCAAATTCCTAGTTACCATGAGTTAAGAGTTCCAATTCTCAAAAAGGGGGTGGCTTACACAAATGAGTTATTGAGTGATCACAAGGAATCTTTGGAGGAAATATGGTTGTTCTATTATGTCTGATGGGTAGGAAAGTAGAACCAATAGGAGCTTGATGAACTTTTTGGTGAATTGCTCATCTAGAATCATGTTTGTCAAGTCAATTGATGCATCATCTTTTATGAAAAATGGGGAAAATACTTTTGAATTACTTGATGCATTTGTAGATCAAATTGGGGAGGAGGATAATGTAGTCCAAGTAGTATCAGATAATGAATCTAATTATGTGTTGACAGGGAAGTTGTTGGAAGCAAAAAGGCCAAATTTGTATTGGACTTCATGTGCTGCACATTGCATTGACCTTATATTGGAGGACATTGGGAAAATTCCTAGAATTGCAAAAACTTTGGAAAGATCCATTCAATTGACTGGATATATCTACAACCATAAGGGTGTGTTGAATATGATGAGAGAATACACCAACCAAAGAGAGCTAGTTAGGCTTGAGAAAACTAGGTTTTGCACTTCATATCTTTCAATAAAATGCATTTATAAGCAAAAGTATAGCCTAAGGGCCATGTTTACTTTTGAGGAGTGGGTTCGTAGTAAATGGGCAAAGGAAGCAAAGGGTAAACAAGTAGTAGAAACAATTTTAATGCCTTATTTTTGGAATATAGTTTATATTCTTAAAGTTATGGGCCCTCTTGTTCAAGTTCTTGTTGAAAATGAGAGAAAACCAGCTATAAGTTACATATATGAGGCAATGGATAAGGCCAAAGAAGCTATTATGAAAGCTTTTAATGAGAATGAAGAAAGGTATTCAAATATTTTTAAAATCATTGATGAGAGATAGGAATGTCAACTACATCGGCCTTTGCATGTAGCGGTTCATTTCTTGAATCTAGAGTATTTCTAATACAATCCTAAGATAGAGCAAAATGAAGAAATTACAGTAGGATTGTATGCTTGTATAGAAAAACTAGTTCCTAGTATTGAAATTCAAGACAAGATCATGCTTGAGCTATCAATGTATAAGAAAACTAAAGGACTCTTTAGCATTCCATTGAAGGAAAGATCAAGAAAGACAAGGGCTCCTGGTAAAAAAAACATTTATATCTAACTTAAAATGACTAGAACAGTGACACTTTTTACAAATAAAAATCTAACTTCTATGATATATCATATATCATTACTCATACTTATTTTTTTAACATAGCTGAATGGTGGAGTTTGTATGGGAGCTCAATTCCGAATTTGCAACAGTTAGCTATAAAAATCTTGAGCTTGACTTGTCATGCATGTGATTGTGAGCATAATTGGAGTGTGTTTGAGAAGGTGAGTTTTTAAATATAATAAGTAGATTTAATCCTTTGATGAGCTACTTTATTTTATAGAAAATTCCAATGGTTTAATTATTCACTAATACTTAGTTTTCATAAATGCTTGTAGATTCACACAAAAAGAAGGAATAGACTTTCACAAAAATGACTAAATGATTTGGTCTTTGTGATGTAGAATCAAAAGATCAAGGCACAATATGATAAGTGTGATGTTATTGATCCCATCTCCTTAGATGATATAGATGAAAGTAATGATTGGTTGTTGGGGGAAATGGATACTGAACCATCTATGAATGTTGAAGATGAGTTGGTCTTTGATGATGATGATGATGGTTTGACATGGGGTGTAGTGGCAAGAGCTGTTGGTGTTGGAGAACCAAGAATACTAGATTCCAAACAAAATTAAGGGCAAACTCAAAGGCCTCAATGTCACAACCAAATATTGAAGAGGAAGATGTTGATTCTGATGAGACCGAGGAAGAGAATGTTGATGATTATAAATCTAGTTCAAGAGGCTTTGAAAGTGATGGAAACTTGAGTGAAGAGTCTGATGATGACCTTTAGATAAAAACTTACAAATACATTCAGGCTATTAGCCTATTAGAATGTTCAATCTTCAAATGATTTTGTTTTGTCATAGATAGTCATGAAATTCAATGTTTTGTTTAGGAGTTTTCTTCTTTCTAATATAAAGTTATGAACAATATTTTGGTTTAATATTCAGATTTAGTTGATATTTGGATGGAAACTAATTTTTTAAGGGTGATTTATGAGTATGATGCTTGATGCATGTATTAATTGTTTGTCACAAACATAGGCTCTGCTGGGATTCAAACCCAAAAACTGGTTTTATAGACTAGTTCCAATCCATTAGGAACATAGTTAGATTTTTTTATATATAATATTCTTATACATCAAATACATTAGATTGGAACTCTATATGTAAAAACTATATTTAGAATTTGGCGCCTTGCTTCAATTGGGCTAGTGCCTTTTTGGCACCTCATCGCCTCAGGTGATACAAGGTCTTGGCGCCTTAAGGGTGCCTTTCACCTTCGACTGCCTTGGGGCAATGGTACCTAGCACAAGCATGGAGAAAACTAGTGTTGGATTGACCTACCACAAGCATTTGCAGCCCATTGTCAAGTATGTATGGTGTTAGCCTATGGAAATTCATTAGAAGTGATTGGTTGAAGTTTTAAAATTTTTTTGGTATGATGTGGGTGATGGTACTAGAGTGAGATTTTGGGAGTATGTGTGGTGAGGGGATTGTACTCTTAAGGCAGCTTTCCCATAATTTTATTGTATTAGTAGGGAAAGAGATTCTTCAATTGTGGAGGTAATGTGTTTTTCTGCTGGGAGGATCCATTCGGATGTTTAGTTTTGTCATTCAGTCCATGATTGGGAGCTAGAATCTTTGGCATTGTTTATGGGCATAGTGAACTCTTCATCTGTGGGGGTATTGGTCCTAACAAAGTCTATTGAAAGCCAACAAAGAGTAGAGGTTTTGAGGTACAAGGATATTATCATTCTTTATCCCCTCCTTTTTTCATATCTTTTCCATGGAAAATGGTGTGGCAATTGAAGGCTCCTCTAAGGGTAGCTTTCTTACTGGCCCCCTTAGAAAAAAAATCCTAAAACCGTTATCAGTTGATAAATGAAGCCAAGTGTTTAATCGAACTCTTCGCTTTCAAAAATATAAAACATGTTTTATATCATCTACTAATGGTTAGTGCATGTCTTTTGCGGGGTCATAAGGTAGATGTCTTCAATAAATTCAAGGACAATAGGTTAAACTTCAAGGAACCTCTTATTAAAGATTTGTGAGGAATGCTAAGCTTGTATGAAGCTACACACGAGGGTGTATGGAGAAGATATGCTTAATGAAACACTTAAGTTTACTACCACTCACCTTGAATCGATGGTGATTAATTTAAGCCCTCCTTTTGCCACACAAGTAAGTTGTGCCTTAAATCGGCCTATTCTAAACTCCTTGCCAAGGGTAGAGGCAAGACATTACCTTTCTATCTACCAAGAAATTTCTTCAAGTAATAAAGTTCTACTAAACTTGGCAAAATTGGATTTTAACATGTTGCAAAAACAACACCAGAAGGAACTTAGCCATATCTCAAGGTAAGTTCATTAGCTATATCTCTCTATGTTGGTGTTGTAATTAAGCTTTTTGTTGTGAAATTTTGAAGTACTCGCAAGTGTATGAACCATACCGAAATATAGTTTGACAAAAGCGAGGTTGAACCCATAGAGACTTGTATGAACGTAGAAAAATTAATCAAATTTTAACTAAATTAATCCTAATCTAGTTTAATAAAAATTGATTGTTTTGAAATTAAATAAAGCTAAGCAAATAATTAAACTAAGCAAAAGATATAATACAAAAGCAGCAAAGAGATTAAGCAATCTAGAGAAAAGAATTAAGGTTTTGGAATTCGCTTTGTAAATCATATCAGCATATATTTATGATCATTAATTTTTTCCAACTATTGCATGATAATCTAGAAGTCATTCTTGCTATCATGGAAAATATCTCATTAAATTTCAAAAAATCCAAAACATGCTCTTTTTCGCTTCCTAAGTATAAAATCAAATCATCAATTGTATCCGTAGCCAAACAAATCACGAAAGATATCCAATTTTATAATCAAGCAATAATAAACCAAGTATTCAATTAATTAAGATAAATCCAAAATCATGAGAAAAACTTGATTGAACTCATATTAAGAATCCTATCTTAGTTAATTGTAATGAAGTAAGAACAGTTTAAATCATTAAATAACAACTATTTTGAGAAAAATCAAATCACATAAATAAAATTGATAATCTTTAAGAAGGTTTCATCCTCAACTTTAATTGAAAATTTAGCTACTCATGGTAGCTGAAATAAAATACAAAAAATAAATAGAGAAAGGGTGAAGCAAAAAGCCACATGCAGCTTTTGTGTTTTAGCCTTCACGGTCCTCTGTTTCAGCTTTCTTCTAGCTTGCGTTTCAGCTCTCCTCTAGCCCCCAATATTTCTTATTTCTCTCTATTTATACTTACATTCCCATAAGTGGTTGTGGCTAAGACCTAAAAGCTCATTATTAAAACCAACGTGGCCCAAAAGTGAGTACTTCCTAAGTAGATGTTCTGGTGAAAAAATCAAGAGGTCCATAACAACAATACAATTACTGATTTAGAACCTAGAGCCCACCATGTTGACTGTGTAAGAATTGCTTGATTTGAGTTTCGTTTCCTTGCACACTTCATCCATGCTTGAGTTGGATCTTTACTTTGGGCTGAATCTTTCCTTTGTGCTTCACATCTAGGTCTTAAGTTAGCTTGACAATTGGCCTGGTCCCACTTTGTATGTAAAGCCTTTATTACCTATAAATCAAAGGCAACTTATAATCAGCCACAAATTAGTATAAAAGTGCAGCTAAATATGCAAATATGAGTATTTATTGTATATATTTCATGATCATTACTTTCATAAGACATGATTTGACCAGACAATTTTTGTTAAAAATATAATTTAGGTGGTGTAAAAGTACAGATGTTGCGACAAATCTATCTTTTGCACTAGACAAGGTGGTGGAGTTACACTTCTGAATTTTGGGAGTGTACTTTGAATCCCAATACTCTCTTGCTAGGAGGATACTAACTAAAACAATTTGCATGACATCAATTATAGATAACATATATGATGTACATGGCACACATGATGAACTCGAGCTCTTCACAAATGCAATTAAAAGGTTTAGTAAAAGCATATATGATTCTCTTCATTTGAAATGGATTCATGTCATGGTTCATTCTAAATATTATAAATTTTAAGATATATCCAGTGCCATGTCATTTAAAATTTTCATTGATGTGGCATTCTATACATACTACCAAATCAAGAAAATAAAGTATTAACTATGACAAAGATTCTCTCAATTTCAAGTTAACTAGGGAATATCATGTTTTTTTTTTTTTTTTTTTTTTTTTTGGGGGGGGGGGGGGGGGGGTGGTGTGGGGCGATCATGGGGTTAAAGTCAACATTACACACTTCATTCCAATGTTTAAATTATAGGTGGGATATCAATTGCATAGACCAACTCAGAGATTACATGAAGTTGTGTTATAAAGCAATCTTGGATGTTCTTGAAGAAATTGAGGAAAAGATGTGCAAAGAAGGAAAATTATATGTTCACTATGCAAAAGTTGCAGCATGACACTATTAATTCACTTGAAACCACTTTTTCCCCCATATATGTTCATTTTATAGTCATTATATTTTATATTTTAATGTAACTAGATGAAAAAACTTGTTAAAGCCTACTTTAAAGAAGCCATATGGTTGAAAGAAAAATATATTCCCACAATGGAGGAATATATGAGTAATGCACTAATATCCTGTGGTTATCCCATGCTTAGCACCAAATCTTTTGTTGGCATGGGAGATATCGTGACCAAGTGTTGGAGTGGGTCTTCAAGGAGCCAAAGATTGTTATTGCAACATCAATCATAAATAAGCTAATGGATGACATTGTTTCCAATGAGGTATGTTAGTGTATCATACTCTCAGATTTCACAAATGCTATTTAGCATATATTGTTAGTGGAACTTATTGAGCACATGTTAGCTCTTGATTGTGACTAAAATCAAGGACCATTAATTGTTGACTTGAGGAAAAAAGTTAGTCATATCTGTGTTGTAATCTAAAAAGATTAGTCTAATCACAATTTGAGTTTTTTGTAGTTGTTAATGAATCTCAGATTAACCCAATATATGCTTGATGTGGGACTCATCGAAACCCTATACAACACAGAATTTTATTCCAATTAAAAGATTCTTCACATGCAGTCTTGTCAGTGCCACACGTACTACAATTTTATATATAATAGAGGATATACAAATTCAGTCATAATAATTATTTTCTATTTTTTCCCAGTATCTTTACTTCAACAAGGTATATGAGACATTAGTTTAGTATTGCAATGAATACGATCCTTGTCTATGGACTCATTTCATGGTTCAATTTTTACTTTATTGAATCTAATAGTGTATAGAGTGTAGTGTATTTTAAAATTTTAAATAACATGTTATTAGATGCACCTTTAATTTATACTATTTAAAACATTAAATGGATTCATTTCAAATGGACCCACAAATCCATTTGGGCCTAGAAAGAATGACACTCATTATATATTTTGGAATTTATTTTTTTTACAGTTTGCGCAAAAGAGAGAGCACGTTACCTCAGGCATCTAATGCTACAAGAAGCAATATAATGTCTCAAAGCAAGAGGTGCATGCCAAATTTCAGAAACAAATTGTGAATGCATGGAAGGATATAAACAAAGAGTGCATTAGACCTACTAAAGTGCTAGTACCTTTCCTCACACATGTTAATTTCGCATGAGTCATGGATATACCTTACAAAGATGAATATGCATACACACAACTGGAGGAATGATGGTAGAGTGTGTCAGTTTAATGCTTGTTGATCCAGTATCAATTTGAAGATAAGGATGCAATGTCTCAATATGACTACAAAATTATAATTAAGTTGGTTCCTTAAATAAAGGTTTGATGTCCTACCAAGTCAATAATAAAACAAATGTGTGACTAGAGTGAATCACAAATTTATGTGAGCTCCAAATTACTCTTAAAATTAGGAGCTTAATGCTTTTGAACTTTTAAATAAGTGTTCCGTGGATTATATATGTATGTGTTGGTACTTTAAAAAAGGTATAGTTTCAGTAAGTGATTAACTTATGAGTATTATTTCTACATTACTTTCCCCTTGTGCATGTGTTCTAACAGTGAAGAGATTATTCAATGCGCCAAGGCTCTCTCTTCCACATTTATATCTATATTTACTTTTGTTTGTAGTTTTAGCTTTGTTTTTATTTACTTTTATTTTAAGCTCAATATGAATATGCAATCTAGTAAAAAAAATAAATAAATAAGGACTAATACTTAAAATGGGGAGTATCGCCAATCCCTTAAGCTTGATAAAAAGTATGAATTTAATCACAAATCATTGTTTTAATACTCCCTCACATGTCGGTATAAGCTTCCCTCATTAAGTGAGACCTAATATGTGAAATTTTTAATTTTTGAACGAGAGGTAAAATAGAGACAAGATTCATACTCAGTATCATTGCTTTGACACAATGATAAAGTGAAATATCCTAGGAAAAAGAAGTAGATGGAAATGGAATAATTGAATAAATTAATGTGTGATTTGGTCATTAAAACCTAACACCAAATTTGGGAGAATGATACCACAGACAAGATAGTAAAATGGAAATACAAGTTGCAATTAGTGAATGATGATATTTAGCCATAATGATTTAATTCCAAAGAATATAAATTTCTTTAGCATCCCTTGACATCCACTCTCTGATTTTCATGTAACTAACAAGTGAAAGTGAATAAGAAAGCATTCTCCATGCATCAAGAAAATGAGATCCCATATGTTGAATAAGTATTTGACTCAAACGAATATTATGAAAATGTTTCTCAAACCACAAACCTGCCTAAACAGCACCAATAGATGAAACTAAAACCCAGAATGATTATTTGCTTAGGATATCCACTAAATTTATAGCTCTTAGGTAACAAAAGAAGAACAGTGGAAGCACATGTTTAGATAAAAATAGAAAGAAAGATATGTGCCCCACACACTTCAAGGATTGTGTAATTTATCGTGATTATCCACGAACAACCCCTACATGAAAATTGCCCAAAGTTCTTCGTGGCCATAGTCACTCAGTGAATATCATCTTCTTCACAGAACTTGGTGTACTTATCTGCATCCATCAAGCTCTTCAATTCACCACTATCGCTCATCTCAACCTTAATTATCTATCCTTTGTCATATGGGCTTGAGTTAATCCACATCAAGACAGATACATCAGAAATAAGCATAATAGAAATGAAGGAAGAAACATATTCTTGATGGCAGAAAATATGTCAAACTTCACCAATTAAAGGAAACTGGAATTGTGAATGAATTTTTTAACACAATGAAGGTGGTTAACCAACATTTTCAGAGACATAAATTTATTCAGATGACTACCAGCATCAACTTTATGCTCAATAAGTTTAGTAGCATGAGAGTTTCCCTTATGGTCTATTCTGCTCTTGATTGTGTTCCAAATATTGGCTACTAGGGACATTGCCTAACAACTTGCATACTAGAAGGAACTATATTTAACTATAGGCCATTTAAGGTAACTAAAATAAAATAAAATAAGGAAGAAGAAGGAAACTTGACTTAGAAGCCCTACCCAAAAGGAAAGAAGAACCATGCAACACCAGACAAAAAGCGACATGGGGACAAGACATGCAGGGCAAGATGAAGAGAACAAAGAGAAATAGTAAAATGTGCCCAGCTATAATCGCCAGCACACAATTCAGGAGGCAAAATTTGTTCATAGTCAGACCTCTCTGAATTCAGAGCATTTAAACAAACAGATACAAAATTTGAGCCTCTGACATGTTTCGTTTATGCATTGATGTCAAAAGATGAAGATTGGACATGGTTCAAATCAGTTCATAACCACTCCTCCCACAAAATCTTAACTCTTAAGTGCATTAGCACAAAATTCAATTTTGAGACATTCAGTTTCAGTCAACCATGAAAAAGAAAATACGGTTATCATTTCTCTCCTGTTCCAATCTATGACTTTACTTGTTGATCCAGACCCAATACACCAAAAAAAGAAAAAGAAAAAAAAAAAAAAAAGTTAAGGAAAAATATACAGCACTGAAACTCAAATTAGAAAAGGAGATTTACCAGACCAGGGGGGTCATTGAGCTCTTTGTTTACTTCAACCACTTTCCCTGAAATGGGAGAATTAATATCATTAGTAGCATTGACACTTTCAACCACACCAAAGCTGTCGCCCTGTGATACTGGAGCTCCCACTTCTGGTAATTCAATGTAGACAACATCACCTAAATGATCCTGAGCATGGTCGGTTACACCAACAGTAGCAGAATTCCCCTCAACTTTCACCCACTCATGAGAGTCAAGGTACTTAAGATCCTTCACAACCACATGTAACATGGAGAAAGCAGATCAATTTTCTAATAAACCAAAAAAGATCCCATCTCAACAATTATTTTTTTGATAGACAAGAATACTTTATATAAAAAAGAAAGCATAAAGTAGCCAAAATAATTATGCCAAAAAAACAGAAGCTATGTACAACAAGAAAGAGACTCTAAAAACATGGGAATGGAGTCACTAGATGTGAATCCCTATGCATGAGACCAATCAAACAAAGTGTCTATAAATGAGGCAATGAGCTTGTCCCCCATACTCTCCAAATCATCAAACGTACGCCTGTTTCGTTCCTCCAGATTGTTCACATCAAGCATAATGGCACCAAGTTCCTAATACCTGAGGAGTGCTTCCCCAACCAATTGCACCACCCAAACAAAAGGTCAACCACTCTCTCAGGTAAAACAAGAGACACAAAAAGATCTCAAAGCAAAACTCCACAATTGGTACGCAACCTTGCAGTGAACCAACAAGTGATCCACTGCCTCTCCACTACACCGACACACACAACACCACTCCACTATAGTAAAGTTTCTTCCCCTTAAGTGATTCTATATATAGAAATGAAAAGATATTGCTGCATACTAACAAATCAATGAACTAGATTATCATTTTTTTTTATAAGTACTACAAAATCAATGAACTAGATTATCATTTGTATTGGAGAACCATCTTTATTCCATATGGATATATCAATTAGAAATTTAATCAGATAACTTCCTATGAGAAAACAAAACTCCAATAAAAGCATAGAGAGAGAGAGAGAGAGAGAGAGAGAGAGAGATGAGCAATGCACTGACAAATTAAGAATTTGGCGTGTTAAGCTTCAGAAGCATTTAAAACCCTTTTACATCTATACAATTCCTGCTTTGTTCTTAGAAATTCTCTTAAAAAATGAGCCACTAGTATCTTAGTCCCATGACATTTTTTTTTTTGATAAGTAGTCCCATGACAAATTTAAATCTCAAGAAAGTGTGTTCAATAAGTCAAATAATAATCATGGTATTAGTGTGTTCAACAATCATATTACATTTGAGATATCACACATCCTATATTTCATATGATTTAATTAAAAAAATATGCACCACACTTTCCACCACTGTAGCAACAGATCATTGTCCATACTGACAGCAACTACCTCCAAACAATCACACTTGGGTTTGAATTTTCAACAAATTATATGTGACAGACAATGGCTTAGGTTTCATTTTTCATTAAAAAAGGAAAAAAAAATTATAGGAATAATCGACCTAATATTAATCACAATTCCAGCACAACAAGAAACTGACAACACTACAAAAAGTATAGCTTTCACATACACAAGAGTATATTGATTTATGAATGCCCAAATTCAAGAACCCATTGACCTCAGCAGTAATTGAAAAAAAACATGGTAAATATGATACCAATGACAAACACAAACAAACCCAATTTCCAAAAACGAAATATTCTGATCAAAGAATCATAGATCAACCATTTTAACTAACTAATACATATATGAGAGATCCAAATCCGAATCTCAGCTTTTCTAATTGATATGGCATTGGGTTAATGTTGATGTTGGTGTATTGCAGGATGGTAGTATATCACTCAATTTGATGGAATAGATGATATGAGAGGAAATGCCCTTGTACACAGAGACACAAATGTGCAGAGGCTTGCTAAGATCCACTCCTAATGATGGCAATCGCAATTCCTCCAATAAAACCCTAAAATTCAAAAATCCCAAAATCAAAAAGAGTCATAAAAAATAAAGCCAATTAAACTAAACAGACAATGAAATAAATTAACCGCAGAAACCCTAATACAAAACCATCAAGCTGAACCCAATTGCATAGTAAAACCCATCATATTATGCCTTTAACTGCAAGTAATTTATCACGAGAACAATTGAGAAAACTAGAAATGAAAGGCAGAAAACTTAATTGTAACATCAGTTCTGTTTTAGGGGCAGTGGTACCTAGCACAAGCATGGAGAAAACTAGCGCTGGTTTGACCTGCCACAAGCATTTGCACCCCAGTGGCACCTCTTCCCCTTAATGGGAAGGCTATAGATAGGCAGAGGGTTTTGATAAAAAGAAGATAGGTGTTGGATTGAGCTACTTGCATTGGAGAGAGAGAGAGAGAGAAAAGGAGGGGTAGGGAAGGATATAACAGGCTATCAGAAAGCGATCGTGTTTCAATGTTTCAACACGTGAAGAAAAGAAGAACCTCCAAAAGAAAAGAACAGGCTCAAGAGCACTTGTGCATGGATTCTCATGTAAAATAAATGAACATAACATCAGGTATCACATCCTTAACAAATGCAAAAGCAAGTTCAGATTGGTTGGCAATGTACTGAAACTTTAGTGTAGCTTCTAGATGATTGGCAATATAGAGACATTCAGTTCCAGTCAACAATGAAAAAGAAAATATGGTTATCTTTTCTCTCCAGTTCCAATCTATAAATTTACTTGTGGATCCAGACCTCCCCCCCCCCCCACCCCCCAAAAAAAAAAAAGCCCTACATAACATAAGGATCTGAAACTCAAATTAGAAAAGGAGACTCACCAGATCCAGGGAGTCATCGAGCTCTTAGTTCACTTCAACCACTTTCCAAAAAATGGGACAATAAATATCACTAGTAGCATTGACACTTTCAACCACACCAAAGCTGTTGCCCTGTGATACAGGAGCCCCCATTTCTAGTAATTCAACAGACAACATCACCTAAATAATCCTGAGCATGGTTGGTTATGCCAACAGAATTAGAATTCCCCTCAACATTAATCCACTCATGAGAGTTAAGATACTTAAGATCCTTCACAACTGCACATACAATGCAGAAGAAAAGTACAAGCACAATAGGTCGGTCAATTTTCAAGGAATCCAACAAAGACGTGATATCAACAATTCCCAAAATCAATATTAAATAAAGCAATTCTGTAACTAGAAATGAAAAGATATTGCAGAATGCTACAAAATCAATGAACTAGATTATCATTTATATGGGAGAACCATCTCTATTCTATATGGATATATTGATTAGAAATTTGATTGGATAACTTTATTAGAAAACAACTCCAATAAAATAATTGAGAGAGAGAGAGAGAGAGAGCTGAGTAATGCACTGACAAATGAAGAATGTTGCTTGTTAAGCTGGAGATGGAGAGGTCCTTGAAATCAGAGTATGACCACTTAAAAAATAACAGCCTATAGTCTTTGCATAACTTTATCCAAGCACTTGTGTGTGCAAATGATGAATTGAGATGAACCATATTGTAAGCACACTGTTCAACCTGAGTAGAATTCACAATAATAAGAATATCACAATGATAAGAACCCACTGGTTCTTAAGAGTTTAGATGATCTATGGTACTAATTGGCCTAACATTAATCACAATTCCAGCACATCATGAACTGACCTCACACAGAGAGACAATATATTGATATATGAATACCCAGATTCAAGAACCCACTGACCTCAGCACTGATAAAAATCAAAATTTGGTAAATAAATATGATACCAATGACAAACGAAAAAAAAAAAAAAACCATTTCCAAAACCCAATATCCTGATCAAAGAATCATAGATCAACCATTTCAAGCAACTAATACAAAAATATAAATGAGAGATCCAAATCCCACATCTGAGTCTTTCTGATTGATATATAAAAGGCAAATAAAGAACAACCCATCAAAGAAAAGTCCGATTAATACCAGAAGCAGAGCCTCGGTGGAACACAGAGATCCTGAAGCCATGTTTGAATGAAAATTTAAAGTCTGAACCCCTAAAAAAATAAAGAAAAAAGAAACTTGTTTTTTTTCTCTGTTTCTCTCTCCCTCAGGAGTCAACAGAAACATGCAACACTGTATATTTTTTGTTTCTCTTATAATAATATACTTGGTGGGGTTAGGAGAGAAGAATTTTGGAGGCGGTTGTGTGTTCTGTAAGGAAGGGGAGACCATCGGACAGCACGTCCAACTACCTCGTGTCCAAGCTTTCTAGTTCCAGTCTCTCTTCTAGAACAACAGCAAAGCGGCCCCCAAAATGAGGGGTTCATTTGCCTCATAAAAATGATTCGAGTTCCCAAAAAGAGGAATCTACATCAAGCTCTCCAACTCCAAGCGTGAATTTCCACCGTTGCCGAAGTGTTCGATAACTTTACATACAGGTTTACCAAAGAGTTCATTGACAGAACCCAAAATCGTAAGATTTCTTTTTATGCTCCATTAATTACAAACAATTTTTTTTTCTTTGTATACGTGGACATCGTTTACACTTTAGCAAATCTAGCTATTACATATGTTGTCTTACGAACATGGTTTCAAATCCTATTATCCCCAAAAAGGAAAAAAAAAATTAAGCTATACAATTTGTCACATAAAGAAAAAATAGATTGAAAGATTTAAAAAAATCCCGTATCCAAATTATATGCAGAATCTTCTCAAAAAAAAAAAAAAATTATACGCACAAGCATATATGTATAAACATCCCGGATCCAAATTACACAAAACATACAAATATGTGTATAAATATATAAAAGTAAACTTTCTATAGTATTTATTTAGGTAGATTTCATATATTGTAACTACCTGTTGATATGATTGATTTTGATTTTCCTATTACAGTTAACGTAACTGATGCTTCAATAACTGCTAGCATATACAAATAAATTACATAAGTACTAAAAAAAAATACTAACTTTGTTTTTTTGGGAACTTTGAGAATTATCTTAAATTTTATAGTTGACATTTTCACAGTCCCCCCACTTTTTTCTTATTCTTAAATTACACTTCTTATATGCATGTGTGTGATTTTACTTACATTCTCACTATACATCAAAATCCTGAAATGAAATGGTAGTTTTTCTTCATCTTGGTAAAGTTTTTTTTGGAAATGCACATGTTTGTAACTCAAATTTAGACCACTTTCATATGACTGTCCATCATATTGATCTATATTCCTAATCATACTAATTAAACCAAAATGCATATCTAAAAAAGTCATAATAAATCATTCTTTAAATGCAAATTGATAATTGATTAACTTATCTTGTATTCACTACACCTCCCTAAATTGTTGCTTTGCTTTCTATTTTAAATTGAAAGTTGGGTATTCTTCTCTATTTACTACAGGAAAAAGGTATAGCAACACTTGAGTAAGAAAATTTAGACTATGGTGGAGATGTTTGTCATGGATCCTTGAGTGGTGCTTGTGTATCATTTATTCGATTTGATAATAGTGAAAAAGCTCAAATGAGCAAAAGCCTTCTCCAAGGACTTAGAAGTGGTGAATTTTTTTATCCCCTCATGGTTATAAGTAATCCCAACGTTTGGCTAGTGATGGAGAAAATAGATTCTACGTTAGACCAATTTAAAAAGAAAAAAAGTCTTGTACTTATCAATTGGATGATAAGTACAAGATCATTGTAAGGTATGAAAATAGCTTTTAATTTATTTTCATGATCTTTGTAAAATTGTCATGTGATCTAATGATTTATTTGATCACTTTTTTTTAATTTCATATTTGAAGGGACATTATTGCTGCTGTTAATCAATTGGTGAATCAAGCATATACTGGAGAACTAAAGATTCAGGACATTGCCATTATAAATGGACTTGCCAAACTGATGAGAATCTCAAATGAACTTGGAGTGAGTAAGCCAAGGGACCAATTACAAAATCTATTAGAAGGCTTATTGGGAAAGGATCCTAACAATAAGGAGTTGATTGATTTCTACTCTTGTATGAAAACAATGCCAATGTAAGTACTCTTTTACATTCAAACCTGTTTGGCTTTGTATAAAGTATTTTCTTGAAAATAGTTTTCTTATTTTTCAATATTTAATACAATGAAAATCATAGTCAACAAAAACATTTTTAGGATTAATTGAAAACACCAATAAAATCTTAGAAAATGGTAATACATTTTTTTTAGAAAGTGATCTTTTAGCTTCATGTTGTAAAATTGTTCAACCAAACAAAATCAACTAAAACCCTTCTTGCACTTGAAATCAAATCAATAAAATTTTAGTTGAAAACTTTTTTTGAAGGGAAATATTTTATGTAGAAACAAATAGTTTTTCTTATGTGCATAAAATTATGTTTTCAATGTCTAAGTCAATTTCTTTTCTGATTATTTTTACCTTTTACTTTTTAAAGGTGCAAATTCATTCATTTGAGAAATCATCCGATATTGTTGACGTCTCAAGAGAGATTGCAATTCCCAGTATTATTACTTCAGTTGCTAAATTATGAGAAAAAATCGTCAAATTGGAAAGCTAAATATGATCGTCAATATAGAGATGATGAAGTTAAGAAAGCGAAAAGACTTGAGAAAGATCAAGAATATAAGGTGGTGTATGAGTACAAAAGTGACCAAAAGAAGGAAGTTAATTACATAGCAACAAAAGTTGAGAAAGATCAAGAATATAAGAACGTGTACAAGTACAGATTTTACCCAAATACTGCATCAAGCCAGATTGTTTTATCTCGGAATTTCATTATACACATTAATGATGATGGGAAATATGTATGTACTCTTATAAATCTATCTATCTTTTTTTTATTAAATGAATATTAGTTGATTACCCTTTAACTTTCTTTTATCAATTTCTTTTATAGAAGTCATATGTAGGATAATATTACATATGGCAGTGAGAGTGAGTGAGAGAAGTTCTTCAAATTTTTTATTATTATTTTAACTAAATGCGAATTATATGATTGTCCGTTAACTTTCTTTCAGCAATTTCTTTTGTAGAAGTCATATGATAGTTTAATATTACATGTGGCAGTGAGAGTGAGAGTGAGAGAAGTTCTTCAATTTTTTTTTGTTTGCTTATGACAAAAGTAGATAGAATGCTTATCAAATTTCCAAGAGACGTCCAAGTTGATTTGGGTGCATTTGGAAGGGTTGTAATAAAGCTTCATTCGAAAGTTCATAAGGAAATGGAATGGAATGATCATAAAGGAATGATCTATACTTTAGACTATTTTTAGTAATAATATTTTTTATCATTTTTTAATGCGTGTTTATCACTTTATAAATACTATGCATTGAAGTTTGTTTATATTGTTACAGAGAACTAGCGAGGAAGTTGGGAAAAAGTTAAAGTATTTCTTTCCAGATTTGTGGACGAGATTGTTCTCACTTATGATTTGTGAGGGAATAGATATTTGGGATCAATGCAGGTTAGTGTTCTCGTAATTAATTGTAAGAAACATGATTCAATATTTGTATCAAAAGTGTTTTGTAATATATAAGGTCTCTTGAAGAATACCTTCCTAGGAGATAGATAAATGTACCCACTGTTGGAAGAACAAAATTAAAAAGGTGTTAAATCAATCCGGTTGAGTTATGAGATATCCTTTAATAAAATGCATTTGCTTTCTTGTACTAATTAATTGATAATTGTTGTACATTAATATATCAGTGAGAAGTATGGAGGAGATCTACTCAGCCATTGGAGAGCTACTTTGAAGCTTTGCATCTTGGAAAATGATGATTTGGCAACAGAGTATTTCTTGAAAATTTGCAGATCATTTCTCTCCCTTATAGGTATGGTAGTTCATCTCTTGATGATACTTTGTGGTGTGTGTGTGCCATGTAAAACATTCTCTTTGAAATGAAAAAGATGCAATGACATTTAAGTAATCTTTTTAACCCAAAACGGCTTACTAGGAAAATGGCAAAAGCTATGTAACAAGTTATTATAGAAAACAAACAGAATTGAGTTATTATGGTTTGCTTGATTAATCTTCCTTCACCAGGTGTTTGAACTTTGAACTTATATGACAAATGTTAAAAGCGAGAAGTAGACTCTATCTATATCTATGCATTTTGGCGTATGAATTCCTTGAGGTCGAGGTTGCATTGATTCAAACTCTATCTATATCTATATGACAGATATGAGGGCTGATAAAAGTAAGGACATTTCAAGTCTTGTGACCAAGATCAAGGGCCGAATTATTGTAAGTTCATTCCATTGACTTTTGAAGCTCAAATTATGGGTCTAGATTTAAGCCAAAAACCGATAATATGATGTTATGCGGACAAATTGCACTGAATGCACTTTACTGTAAAGTCTTAACGTTGTTCTTGTTCATAGGGGCCAACTCATTTTGCGTGGCAATTTCTCATCTAGCATATGATTGGTCCACCTTGGGCCTATGAGAAGCATCAAACCATATCATGCCAAATACATCCTGTTAATTCTTATTCCAAAAGTCTTCTATTAATTTCTTCTTGTATCAAACTCAAAACCTTCCATCAAGCATACTCATCTCTTATTTTTGTTACCAGTCATATCCTACATTAATTAGATCAGCTCTAGCAAAATGCCATTGATAGAATATAAATGAACAATCCAGTCAACCACCAGTGGAAATCCACTAAACAAAATTGACCCCGTCATTCACCGTTGGAAGAGTTGGGTATTAGTGTTCTTCCTTATTGCAGACAGTGGAATCAAAGTTTCTACAAGATCAATTCAAATACAGAAAATTGGAGGGGATATTCAAAGATGACAATGTCTGCAGCACATCTACAAAGTTTGCGGAGAATAGTTGTACAAATTGCATCGATTTTTTAATGAGGTAACAATGATTGGTAAATTGCTTTTTGCCTATACACGCTCATATACCACTCATAATGATAATATCTGTAAAATATTTCAGGTTTTTAAAGTTCATAGCACTTTTTCTACACAAGTATGCTCTGAATGCTGATGGCGATGTAAAAGGAATGTTTGAAACTGCCAATAGCAGCTTATTAGAGGACAATCTAGACTCGAAAAAGAAAAGAAAAGAGGAAAGTCTAAAGAAACAGAGAGTATGCAGAATTCTATTCCTACCTGTCCTCTTTCCTACTGTAACTATCTAGCATTTGTCTTATCATTTTATATAGACTTTGCAGAATTTACTTGAAAGTGTTCCTAGTAATGAAGAATTCAAGTCCTTGCTAGGCAATCCTAAAAACATCAAAGATTGTGGGATAAGCGTAACAGAATTCCTTACGATTTTGACAGATCGTTGGGATAAGTTATCGGTAAGTCGTACTTTATTGTAATAAGCATTAATTTTGTGCAGTGTACGGTTTTTTTTATTTATTTATTTATTTTTTTAAACAAGATAAAAATTTTCAGCTAACATTATTTAAGTGTATATATGTGTGTACAGTATACCTTTTTTTTTTTTTTTTTTTTTTTTAACAAGATAAAAATTTTCGGCTAACATTATTTAATTGTATATATGTATGAAACTTTTTTTGGAGATTTGAACCCTACCTTATCCTCACACCCCCATAAGCACTTATTATTTAGATGTTTTATGTTTTAACATGAAGTATCAATGTTTGACTTTTGAAATAAATGAAACGAGAAAATTATTAAATACTTTTGAAGTATTATAAATGTGTAGTCTTTCCTCTCATATGAATGGTGGGTCTCATCATGAATTTAGTTAGTGGAACTCACCATTCATGTGAGATGAAGGAGCACGCATTTATAGTACTCCGAAAATACAAAATAATTTTCTAATAAAACTAGGAAATTGATAATTTTTGAGAAATTACATTTTCCGAACCCATTAACCCATTTAATAATCCACTTAATTTGGGTAAGTGTTAACCCTGTACAATTAAATATGAGAGATACTACATCTACAATAATTTTACAACATTTTTACAACAAATCACAAGTGGTTAGTTATTATTGGTTCAAATTTGAAACTAACACTAAGATTACTTTTTTGCCCCAATAATAATAACTAATAACAATCTGTCACTTAGAATTTATTATAAAAATATTGTAGACATATCATTTCTCATTAAATATTTGAATTAAATGGATAAAACCAAACGGGTAATTCAAGTTCAACTAAATAAATCTTAATGAATAGATTCTCAAAAAAAATAAAAAATAAAAAAAAAAATCTTAATGGTTAAACCACTGAGTACCAAGTACCCATCTAAAACAGCTAAAACACTAACGTAAAACCTAACATGCTAAAAAGAAAAAAAAAAAAAATGCTGTCCAGCCGTCACTTTCTCCACTTCTTGCATCTAACAGAAACTTTTCTCCTTCGTTTTCTTGGGCATTTTCTCAACTACCCAACAGAAAAAATTCTAAACCTTTCTTCTAACACACCACAAAACCTCACTCACTCACCCAGAAAGAAGGAAATCCTAGAATGAAAATCGTTGGCAAATCATTGGACTATGATTCGGATTCCATGGCGTCAAAAGCGACATTGGTGGGATCCAAAACGTAGTGCTCTGATTCAGACACTCAAATCCGCTTACCAATCTGTAATTACTATATATTTCTCTTAATTTTTTACTAATCCTATGTTTGGTTGCCGAGAAAATTTAGGGGACAGGAAAAAATCGTTAGATTACGTTTAGTTTGGCGGTTGTGTGTTTGCTATTATGCTCTGTTTTAGGGCACAATTTGTACTGAGGAAAACTATTTTCTGGGAAAATTTGAAATTGTTTTTGATTGAAAATTTTACGTGGTTTGAACATTTTAGATCAAGATAGATAGATTTGAGAATAATTCCTCAATTCTTATGATATAATTTTTTTTTACTTATCCTCTGTTGGTTGCCAAGAAAAGTTAGGAGAATAGAAAATCTGCAAGTTAGATTCAGTTTCGGTGTTCTTATATTTGTTCTCCTAGCTTTGGTTGTTTTGAGAGAGGTGAATTAGTTTTGCCTAGAAAAAAAAAAACTCATATGATTTGTGTAGTACTGAGAAATTTTATAATTGCTTAAATGGGAGGGTAGTGGATATTTAAAAAAATTTTAAATGGATAATAAATAGTTAAATAGTAATTATAAACCTGACTCATTTATGACCCAACCTAAAAGTTACCCAATTGCCACCCCTAGTTGTAGGTTATATGGTAGGTTTAATAACAATAATGCGATTGTTAAAATGCAGGTTTAATAATAGTTTAATGTGATTGTTGTTTACTCAACTATAACTAATATAATGTTGTGATGCAGAATGAGATGAATGCTAACAAAAAGCAAGGTGCTGGAGGTGGAATTGTTGCTACTACAAGTGCTGTTGCTGTAACTGAAACAACTGCAAGGGCTGGAGAAGCAGGGGTTGTTGCTGCAAGTTCTGGAAATTCAATGGTTGCTGCTACAGGTGTTGGAGATTCAATGGTTGCTGCAAGTTCTGGAGATTCAGTGGTTGCTGCTACAAGTGTTGGGGATTCGTCGACCGGTGGTGGTACTAACAATCAACGTGTGGTGGTGCCAATTGTGGAAAAGGCCATTCAAAGGGTGCAGTCCAAGAAGAAGAAGAAGAATAAGGGCATTAATAATATAAGGGCAAGACTTTGATACAGTACTTGGGTGTTGTTCCTTAGGTTCTCCTCTTAAAATTCTGTCATGTGAATTTTTTCTCATGAAATGAAAGTGTATATTTTTGTTAAGTAGCCACATAGCTCAATCTTAAGTGAGAAACTTAATGAACAATACCTAAAGTATCGTACCTAAATTTTGTCCTAATAATAATATGTCTTATGTAATTCACATACATTTGGTAGTGATAATTCTAGAGCTTTAAGTGATATAGATTCTGTAACTAAAGATAATTCTAGAATTATTTTTTTGTCCTGAATCTAATTTTGTAGCTTTATGTGATGCATGTTTGCAGATTGCATATTTAGGTGATATATCTGTCTATTGCTACATCAGTAGCATGGGCAACTCTTATGAGAATACTTATTTCGTTAGATTTGAAAATATAAGTCATTGCAGAGAAAAAATACTTCTTATGTCAATGCTTGATAAAGATTTTTTTAGAAACAATTCTAGAATTTAGATTATGTACAGTGTTGCTGTTGTTGGTTGCCTTAATAACTGGGATTTAGATTATATAAAATGCAGCAGTGTGTTGTTTACCTACCTTAATCATTGGTGTTGTTGTTTGCCTTAAGGTGATGTAGATTTTGTAGGTGGTGGTAACCAATGATTATCAAAGTTAATATTAAGCTAAATTGTCTGGTAAACCAAAAGCTAACATAAAAAGTTACATTTTTTTTTAACACCAAAATATAACATAAAGCTACATTTTCTGAGACACTCATACACGACTATCATGGACATAAATATTCAGAAAGTTGCATCAAGGTAACATCATATAGGCTGCTTTTGTTTTGCCAGCATACATAAACACACCAAACAAACTACACAAAACATCCAAGACCCTATTGATGCCAGCTTCAGTTTATTCACAACTCCTTTGTATTTGCCTACTTCCACATCCATCATCAATTGATACTTCAAAGCTTCAATTTTTCTCATTGCTTCATATTTGACATCTTCATCGCTTCTAGCCTCGCTTCTTCCATCACAAACCTTTCATGTCGGTTATTAGACAATTCAACACCTGTTTGCCATACACACAAATTCCAAGATCACACCAATAAAATAAAATAAAATAAACTTACATTATTGATGACCCCCCCCCCCCCCCCACCCCCCCTCCAACAATCCAATAAGAAACAAAATTCTAATCCATGTAACAAACAACAATACCAAGAATTTTTTTTTTTTTTTTTTATAGGTAAATAAAACTTCACTCCAAATATGATGAAAAGGTACAAAGGAAACATGTTTATTGCTTTAGATAAGCTATTTGCTCTGCACAATGCCATGCTGCTTGAATCGAGATAAATTAAAGCTTTCTTTGTGTATTATCTATCCATCTTTATTATCTACATTTTCACTAGCACAAAGCAAAGACCAAATTTTCCAAATAGCACAATTTTAGCAAAATTTTAGGAAAAAAACAATCACTTTGATAAAGTTATTTAGTTATGTAGCACATTTTTGGAACTTGAGTTCCAAGTTCCAACTCAAAATCGAGTTTGGCAAACTTAGAGTTCCAAGTTGTATGAGTTCTATTGCTTGGCGCGCCACGCGAGCTGCTTGGAACTTGAGTTTAACATACAAACTCGAGTTCTAAAAATGTGCTACATAACTAAATAACTTTGGCCAGACATTTCTCCAAAAATTTTGTTAAAATTGTGCTATTTGGCAAATTTGGCCCAAAGCAAACACGCAAAGTCAGACCCTAGCTATGTATCTGTATATCTACTAGTTTTCTACCTTTTTTTATTTGAAAACCAATATTACCATAAAATTAATTAATTTTTATTTTTTCAGGGCTTTGTGCTACAATCATCATAGAAGTTGACAAGTGATAATATCGAACGAAAATCATGGATAATAAATTTGTTCAGGTCACTCTTTGTGCTTATTGCCATAGTACATATTATCCATGACATATGCACATACATATATTTTGAAATGAAGAAAAATGACCTAAGAAAACACAAAATCATTGCTCCACACGAACTGGAATTGAGGGAGAGACCAAGTTCAGGTTTTGAATTTGGGGTAATTTCAGTCGAAGTGTTTTTTAGGAATAGGATTTGGAATTGAGGGAGTGAGAAGAGAAACTGGGAGGGACTGAAGGAATTGAGAGACTGGAGAGGAACTAATAAATTACTACATCTGTAGCAGATGAAAGCAAGAGATTGACAAATGAGGGTCAAGTGATGTTTTAAGAGATTAAAATGGGGGCAATTCAGTCATTTGATTATTGTAGTGAGTCTAAATTAGCTAACTAAAAGGTGGGATGAAAATTTTGAAGAAATAATAGTTTAGGAGGTTAAATATAAATTCTCATTGTTATGTAACCATCATACTTGTGTTGTGATGCACCAACACTTTTGTTGTACTTTGTGTAGGTGTCTTTTGAAGTTCTGACCATTGGTAAGACAATGTATCCCACATTATAACAAACAAAACAATATATACATAAGCATCAAGAAATTAAACATAACATAGAGAACAAAACTAAGCTTTTTTTTTTTTTTTTCCAACCAAAAAAAAAACCTTTTCTTTTTTGGATTTTAAAGGACATGTTTTGCTATTACGTCCAACCCTTCTTACACTCAGAGCACTTGATGATGGTACCAGCTTTGCTTATCCTATATTTGTTTTTGGGTTCCGAAGGATCTCTCTTTCTCTTCTTCTTGCGTCTGCCAAGTTGCACCTTATCCTAGGGTGGTGCCAAAAGGATCTATTGATGTCCTTTTCCACTGGTCCATGCTAGCCACATGACTTCAGGGGTAGTTCCAAATTTATATATATATATATATATATACAAGTCACAGATTCAAGCAAAACTTTTACACACAAATTCAACCAAATCTCAGCATCATCGTCATCAAAAACATAAATACAAACACAATCGCTACAACAATCCCTTTTTCCCAACCATAGAAAAGTGGAAGTGAAAAGTGGTATAATTAGTGAAGCAAAGTTTGTGTAATGTCATCAGTATTAATAGAACTTTCTTTCATTAAGAATTTCTTATATGTATTCTGCTTGAATGTTGTGAGTTTTTTTTTTTTGAAGGAAGTGTTGTGAAACTAATTATAAATTATTTGATAAGATACTTTTCTTCCTCAGTTGACAAATTTCTGTACTAAAAAAATCTCAACAAATTTCTCATCAAGTTTCAATGGCTGCTACTCAAACCCAAAATTCAAATGCTACCGTACTTCATGGCTCAACAAATTATTGTCCTACCTTTGGGGAGAATTTCCTCACTTATTCTAATGACTCCAAGGTATATGTCTTCCACCTCACATTTCAGACCATATAATAACACTATTTTTCTAATATAATAAATTCATTCATTTCATATTCTATATTCAAATCTCCTAGCCTTATATATCAACATTAATGACAATTACCAGTTAGTTTAATTAGTAAAATCTATGATGGTTGAATAAGAAATTTAAAGTTCAATCCCAGCTTACACAAAAAACCGATTGATGTCTTAGTCTGATATTTGTAAGCAAAAAGGTTATATATTCTTAGCGGTAAACCATCTTTTGGTTGGTTTTGTTTTTATTTACTTTAATTTTAAGGGAGTTCTCGATTTGAATTCACAATCCAGTTAAAAAACAAGGATGTGTATTCCAATTAAAAAAACAAGAATTAATTTTTGAAATGGGAGGTAGCACCAATCCCAAAAGTTTAAGGTGATTAAAAAGTATAAATTTAAGAATGGGAGCCAGGAGGTAGCGCCAACTTCATTCAATATCTCTTTTATTAGATGTGAATTTTGACAAATTTACAATTAGATTACATTTTTTTCATATATTCTCTATACTTGCAAAATTTCCAAAAGATCAAAAATTAATAATTATTTCATTAATCAATTGTTTAAATTGCAAATTATTATTGTATAAAATTATACATAAAAAGTAAGTTTATAAATCACATAGTAAATAACATCCAATTGGCATAAAAATTGACATGCGTATTAAAAGTGTAAAAAACATGTAATCCAACGATAAAAATCTCCAAATATATAGCAATGTTAATTTCTTTTAGTGAAGTTATAGCCTTAAACTACAATTAAGTTTGTAACCAAATTTTATCATAAATTTAATCACTAACCATTGTTTGGATCAGTTAAAAATAGGAAGGATGGAAAAGATAGAGAAGAAAATTGTGGAGAAAATTCTATCTACCCTTATTTGGTTGAGTTTAAAACAGGGAGGAAAGAAAATGGTGGCGCTGGTAATTTTAATCCAGGCCCACCAAAAAGCATTGCTCCTAATTGGAGAGAAAACCAGGTAGAAAATGAGAGAACAAACCCAAATGGCAAAGTGAAATATCCTAAGAAAAAGAAGTAGATGGAAAAGGAATAATTGAATAAATTAATGTGATTTGGTCATTTAAACCTAACACCAAATTTGGGAGAATGATACCACTGACAAGACAGTAAAATGGAAATACAGGTTGCAATTAGTGAACGATAATATTTAGCCATAATGATTTAATTCCAAAGAATATAATTTTCTTTAGCGTCCCTTGACATCCACCCTCTGAACTTCCATGTAACTGACAAGAGAAAGTGAATAAGAAAGCATTCCCCATGCATCAAGAAAATGAGATCCCATATGTTGAATAAGTATTCAACTCAAACGAATATTATGAAAATGGTTCTCAAACCACAAAACTGCCTAAGCAGCACCAACAGATGAAACTAAAACCCAGAATGATTATTCGCTTAAGATATCCACTAAATTTATAGCTCTTAGGCAACAAAAGAAGAACTGTGAAAGCACATGTTTGGATAAAAATAGAAAGAAAGATATGTGCACCACGCATTTTGAGGTTTGTGTAATTTATCGTGATTATCCATGGACAACCCCTAGAGTAGCAGAATTCCCCTCAACTTTAACCCCCTCATGAGAGTCAAGATACTTAAGATCCTTAACAAGTGCATGTAAAATGGAGAAGAAAAGTATAAGCACAATAGGCATGACAATTTTCTAAGAATCCAAGAAAGAGCTGATCTCCTCAATTACCAAAATCAATATTAACTAAAGTGATTCTGTATCTAGAAATGAAAAGATTAGAACCATCTTTATTCAATATGGATGCATCGATTAGAAATTTGATTGGATAACTTCATATAAGATAACAGAACTCTGATAAAAAAAAAAATTTGAGAGAGAGAGCTGAGAAATGCACTTACAAATTAAGAATTTTTTTTGTTAACCTTGCAGAAGCATTCAAAACACTTTACATTTTCTTTGCAATACTCTTGACACCCCACATGCTGTTGGAGGGTGTTTATGGTTACATTTTCATTAAATAAGCTGTTTTTTTCTATAAGTACATACCTGAATGAAAAATGCTAGTGCCACAACTTGCCCACATGGCAAATTGTGAGTGGCAAGTTGTGAACCCACATAAACCCACTATTTTTTCTCCACCACTCACAACAGTCCAAGTGGGCAAGTTGTGTCATTTGTTGTGGTCCTAGCAATTTTCTGCTTAAATTGAAATGGAGAGAGGTACTTGAAATCAAAGTTTGACCACCTAAAAAATAACAGCCTATTGACTTTACAGAACTTTGTACAAACACTTGCGTTTGCAAATGATGAAGTGAGACGAACCATATTGTAAGCACACTGTTCAACCTTTTAATTTTATTGACAAGTTACAAACACACTCAGTGGGTCTTAAACCCACAAACTTACCCTCCACCATGATTTTACAAAGGGAAGAAGGTGTCATTTGGGCTAGACATTGTGCCAAAAGAAAATACGACACCTACTTTTTTCAAAGTGCTGGGAAAAAATTAATAGAGTTGAAAAATAGCTGAACGTAGAAAATAAAGGAAAATATTGCTGCAAGTGCCAATTTTGCCTTGGGGAGGACCATTTAAATTTAGAGAAACAGAGGAATCTGTGAACGAGCTGAAATGGGGGTAGAGATGATTATCAGAAAAATTACATCTTTATGGTTTTCTTGTATAACAACCTGTACAGGAAAATTCAACTACATTCTTCATATAGAATCATAGATAACAATAACAATAACAATAATATCACAATATGCAAATATAAATTTCTGTTCATTGTTTGTGTGACAAAATCTATCAAGTACAATGCATGCCAGCATCCATTTCTAATGAACAAAAAATGCATTGATAGGAAAATAATATTTAAGATAAAAAATTCAGATTTAGTACGTCATTTTGAACAGCCTTTAATAGTTGAAACTTTTTAATAACTAACCAATATATTTCTCCACTGACAAGCCAAATTAACATTCTAAATTTGGTCGTATTTCATAACCATCATCATCTTTCTTACAAAGACTCTAAGAGTGTATTAGCCTAAAATTGTCTATATCAATTGTCAGTAAATAATAACAGTAAACCCTGTAAAGTGAATTACTTTAACAGTAAACCATCATCTTCAGTGGGTGATAATGACAGAGTGTGGAGTTTAAGATTTCAAAGGGAATTCAATGATTGGGAGTTAGTGGCTTCCTACTCCCTTCTTCATTTCATCCAAACCCGAATCCCTAGGGGTGGAGGTTGTGACAGGCTTTGTTGGGATCTTAATGTCAGTGGGAAGTTTGATACTCGGTCTTTCTATCATAAGATTCGTAATGCCCCTTCACCTTCCCTTGGAAGGGTATTTGGAAAGTTAAGGTTCCTAATAGGGTGGCTTTTTTTATGTGGACAGCAGCTCATGGTCAGATTCTAACTTTGGATAATCTTATGCTTCGTGGTCGTCCTTTGGTGAATCGTTGTTATTTGTGCTGTTGTAATGCGGAATCTGTGGATCACCTGTTACTTTTTTGTCCGATAGCTCATTCTTTGTGGATGTATATGCTTCGGTTGTTTGGGATCGATTGGGTCATGCCAGGTTCAGTTGAGGACTTATTATTCTGTTGGTTTCATTGGCTTGGGAAGCATAGTTCTGATATTTGGGATTTGGTCCCAGGCTATTTAATGTGGACTATTTGGTCTGAGCGGAATCGGCGGGCTTTTGAGGATGAGGGGAAAACTGTGGTTCAGTTATTAGAGTTTTGCCAGAAGACCCTCTTTGATTGGTCTCGATGTTGGGGTTTCTCGGATTGTTCTACCCTTACGGATTTTATTTCTTCTATTAGAATAGATTAAGGGCTGTTTTTGTCTTGTTGTTTCTTTTTTTCCTTTGTTCACTACCGTGAACTCTTTGTGTTTCTCTTGCTTTTCTTTTATTAATAATATTCTATTCTTACTTATCAAAAAAAAAAAAAAAAAGTGAATTACTTTAAGGTAAAGCTTTAGGATTGTACCGGCAGTAATATTCTATACACTTTCCGGTGAAGGTAATTACAATTATAAAATTGGGACCCAAAATTCACAACCATCTTTTATGTGAATAAAAGTATATCTACAACAGCTAGTACTCTTTCAAATTTTTAAACACTGGACATAAAAATTGAAGCTCAAATTCCTTCTGGAAAATTTTAAACTTCAACAATGGTAGAGTAAACAAATTCCACATCACTGATAAATATAACTGTCTCATATAGTGGTACACCTAGAGGTTATTCTATGGTGTTCTATAATTGTATTTGTCTGTGAATGTGACATCATGCAACAAAGTGAAAATGAACAGAACACATTAGATTCTCACAAATTGCAAGTACAAACACCACACTATATCAACCAACTTTCCACCACTGTAGCACTGATCATGGTCCATACTGACAGCAACTACTTCAAAACATTCAGACTCGGGTTTGAATTTTTGACAAATTATATGTGACAGACAATGGCTTAGATTTCATTTTCATTAAAAATAAAAATTATAGAAATAATTGCCCTAACATTAATCACAATTCCAGAACAACAAAAAATTGATCAAACTATAAAAAGGTATAGCTTTCACACACACACACACAGTATATTGATATAAGAATGCCCAGATTCAAGAACCCATTGATCTATGCTGTAACAAGTCCAAAACTTTGAAAATATGATACCAATCACGACGAGAAAGAAACCCCATTTCCAAAATTCAAGAACCCATCAATCTCAGCAGTAATAAAAACCAAAACTTGGTAACTAAATATGATACCAATGACAAAAAAAAAAAAACAGACCCCATTTCCAAAAACCAATATTCTGATCAAAGAATCATAGATCAACCATTTTAACTAACACACACATAAATGAGTGATCCAAATCCACATTTTAATATATACATATAAAATGAAAATAAAGAACAACCCATCAAAGCAAAGTCTGATATATACCAGAAGCAAACCCTCCGTGGAACGCTGAGATCCTGAGGTAAGAGGCAGCCCTTGAAGCCCACAACAACCTTGAAGACATGTTGGAAACTTTAAACCCAAAAACAAAAAACACTGCCCTTTCTGTTCCTCTCTCCCTCAACACACAAAACACACTACCCAAATATTTGTTTCTCTTATAAATTCTAATAAATTAGGTGGGGTTTGGAGAGTTGGTGGGGGTGTTCCAAACTTCCAATCACTATATTTTTAAGCCACCAGCGAGAAGAACTTTGGAGCCAGTTGAGAATTTTGGGTGGTTTAGAATGTTCTATGAGGAAGGGGAGACCATCACCCAAAATATGTAAGGCTCTCTTCAATTCTGAATCAGAACAACATTTGCCTACAGAACAACTTTGCTTAGGCATTGGGTTAATGTTGATGTTGGTGCATCGCAAGATGGTAGTATATCATTCAATTTAATGGAATAGATTATATAAGAGGAAATTCCCTTGTACACAGAGACACAAACGTACAGAGGCTCGCTAAGATCTACTCCTAATGATGGCAATCGCAATTCCTCCAATAAAACCCTAAAATTCAAAAATCCCAAAATCAAAAAGAGTCATAAAAAATAAAGCTAATTAAACTAAACAGCCCATGAAATAAATTAACCCCAGAAACCCTAATACAAAACCATCAAGCCAAACCCAACTGCATAATAAAACCCATAATATTATGCCTTTAACTGCAAGTAATCTATCACGAGAACAATTGAGAAAACTAGAAATGAAAGGCAGAAAACTTAATTGTAACATTTTCTGTTTTAGGGGCAGTGGTACCTAGCACAAGCATGGAGAAAACTAGTGCTGGATTGACCTGCCACAAGCATTTGCACCCCAGTGGCACCTCTTCCCCTTCATGGGAAGGCTATAGCTAGGCGGAGGGTTTTGATAAAAAGAAGATAGGTGTTGGATTGAGCTACTTGCATTGGAGAGAGAGAGAGAGAAGGAGGGGTAGGGAAGGATATAGGCTATCAGAAAGCGACCGTGTTTTAAAGTTTCAACACATGCAAAGAAAAGAAGAACCTCCAAACTAATAAAAGATGAGCGAGTCAGCTTAATGTGGTAAGTAAAGCTTGTTGACTGACTCTACAAAGTTTGATTGGGAAAGAAAAAAACAGGCTCAAGGGCACTTGGGCTTGGATTCTCATGTAAAATAAACAAACATAACATCAGGTATCACATCATTAACAAATGCAAAAGCAAGTTCAGATTGGTTGGCAATGTACTGAAACTCTAGTGTAGCTTCTAGATGATTGGCAATATAGAGACATTCAGTTTCAGTCAACAATGAAAAAGAAAATATGGTTATCTTTTCTCTTCAGTTCCAATCTATAAATTTACTTGTGGATCCAGCGCGCCCGCCCCCCCCCCCCCCCCCCACCACAAAAAAAAAAAAAAAAAAAACTACATAACATAAGGCAATGAAACTCAAATTAGAAAAGGAGACTCACCAGACCCAGGGAGTCATTGAGCTCTTAGTTTACTTCAACCACTTTCCAAAAAATGGGACAATAAATATCACTAGTAGCATTGACACGTTCAACCACACCAAAGCAGCTGCCCTGCGATACAGGAGCCCCCCATTTCTAGTAATTCAACATAGACAACATCACCTAAATAATCCTGAGCATGGTAGGTTATGCCAACAGTATCAGAATTCCCCTCAACTTTAATCCACTCATGATAGTCAAGATACTTAAGATCCTTCACAACTGCACGTAAAATGCAGAAGAAAAGTATAAGCACAATAGGTAGGTCAATTTTCAAAGAATCCAACAAAGACATGATATCCACAATTCCCATAATCAATATTAAATAAAGTGATTCTGTAACTAGAAATGAAAAGATATTGCAGAATGCTACAAAATCAATGAACTAGATTATCATTTATATGGGAGAACCATCTCTATTCTATATGGATATATCAATTTATATTTGATTGGATAACTTCATATGAGAAAACAAAACTCCAATAAAAAAATTGAGAGAGAGAACTGAGAAATGCACTCACAAATGAAGAATGTTGCTTGTTAAGCTTGCAGAAGCATTCAAAACCCTTTTACATTTTCTTTACAATGTCTTGACACCCAACTTGCTGTTGGAGCATCATAAATTATAGTAGTTTATGGATACATTTTCATTAAATAAGCTGCTTTTTCATATAATTAAAAACTTGAATTAAGATGGAGATGTCATTAAAATCAGAGTATGACCACCTAAAAAATAACAGCCTATTGTCTTTACATAACTTTATACAACACTTGTGCGTGCAAATGATGAAGTGAGATGAACCATATTGTAAGCACACCATTCAACCTGAGCATAATTCACCTTTTCCTTTTATTGACAACTTACAAACACACACACTCAGCAGGTCTTAAACCCACAAACTTACCCTCCACCATGATCTTACAAGGGAAGGAGGTGTCATTTGGGTTAGAGTTCATTGGGCCAAAAGAAAATATGACACCTACTTTTTTCCAAGTGCAGGAAATAAATAAATAAAGAGTTGAAAAATAGGTGAATGTAGAAAATAAAGGAAAAAATTGCTGCAAGTGCCACTTTTGCCCCGGTGAGGACCATTTAAAATTACAGAAACAGAGGAATCTGTGAAAGATATGAAATGGGGATAGAGAAAATTATGAGAAAAATTACAACTTTTTGGTTTTCTTGTATAACAACCTGTACAGGAAATTTCAAATATGACTTTCATATGGATGATCTAACAATAACAATAATAAGAATATCACAATGATCTATGATAGTAATTGGCCTAACATTAATCACAATTCCAGCACAACAAGAAACTGACCACACTATAAAAAGCATAGCTTTCACACACACAGAGAGATAATATGTTGATATATGAATGCCAAGATTCAAGAAGCGATTGATCTCAGCAGTAATTTAATATATAAAAATAATAATAAAATAAAATAAAAAACTTGGTATATATGATACCAATGACAAAAACAAACAAACCCAATTTCCAAAAATCAAGAACCCATTGATCTCAGCAGTAATAAAAACCAAAATTTGGTAAATAAATATGGTACTAATGACTTAATTGAAAAAAAAAACCAATATTCTGAAAAGAGAATCATAGATCAATCATTTCAACCAACACACACATAAATGGAGAGATTCAAATCCACATCACAGTCATTCTGATTGACATATACATACAAAAGGCAAAAAAAGAACAACCCATAAAAGCAAAGTCTGATATATACCAGAAGCAAAGCGCCTGTGAAACACAGAGATCCTGAGGCCTGAGGCAGCCCTTGAAGCCATGTTTGAATGAAACTTTGAACCCAAAAACTGAAAAACCTTGCCTTTTCTGTCTCTCTCTCCTCAAAAGTCAACACGCACACAACACTCTTTAGGTAGTTAAAAAAATTCCATAAGGAAGGGGAGACCATCGCCATGGCCATCTTCAATTCTGAATCGCACAAATATTGAATACGTAAACAGAGACACAAACGTAGATCTATCAATTCTGATCCAAATGATTATAGACCCAATTCCTCCAATATAACCTTAAAATTAAGAATAAAATAAAATAAAATAAAAAATCCCAGAATAAAAAATAATAATAATAAGTAAAGCAGATTAAAGTCATCGGTCAACGAAATAAAATAACCCCAGAAAACACAATTCAAACAAAACCATCTAATCCAAACTCAATTGTATAATAAAACCCATTTTTCTCAACAAAAAAAAAAAAAACCATTACATTATACCTCTCGATTTCAAACGCCAACCAAGAAAAATTCCTGGTCAATCGAAAAATTTTGTAGAATAAATGTTCGGACAGCCATTGATATCCTGACAAACAATGCGACAACACTGTTAGTCTCAGTAAAAAGTAAAAACAAAACAAAGCTAATACGACAACACTCAGTCAGTGTCACAAAATTTTTAACTCATTATTAGTTTTACTTAAATAAAAAAAATCTGTAGTTTGGTATATAGTATATACTCCCGACAAATATGTGCCCGGTGGAAATGGCCCAAATGGGTAGGGCAGAAATGTAATATTCTTCATGAATCTTTATGCCAATCACGTGCGCGTTCTTTATTTATTTATTTTATTGTAACACACGCAGTCGCTTTCTTCTTCGCTGAATACATGCAGTCACTATCATTCTCTCCGTACTAATTCGAGGTGATGATAAAGGACGTCCATCGCTTTCAAAACAACAAAAAGGAAAAGTGCGCTACTCTGCAGGAGTTTTTTTCTTCCATCCATATCGAACAGTGTTTAGAAAGACAAAATATTGAACACTGTTCAGAAAGTTGAACAGTGTTCGTAAGCTGAACAGTGTTCGTAAGCTGAACAGTGTTCAGAAAAACATAAGAAAAACATAAGGAAATAACAAAACTTAACAAAACTGGTACCCTATTTCGATTTTTTTGTGAATCACCTTCAACTTCAAACAGTCTCTACTCTATCTATGTTTCTGCATCCATTTCTTCCGAAACAAGAACGAAAATGGAACACAAAAAAAAGCTTTCGTATGCCTCAGTTTTGGCGTCTACTTCACAAAAGCCTTCTTCAACAACCTCTCCAAGCGTGAGACAACGGACTACATCTCCAGCATCGACGAGGAGTTCAATGCCTTCTTCTTCAACCCTTTCAAGTAAAGCAAGCCCATTTTACCCATCGCTTTAATTTCTTTTCAATTATATACACTTGCCTGCTAGCTTATAAAAAACTGTCGACGACACTCGTCTCCTTTCTTTTTCTTCACAGGTCTGCCACTACCAAAGACTTCATTGACAGAACCTGTAGTTGTGGTAAGATTTTCTTTATGAGAAAGATATATATATCATACAAGTGAGACGTAATATTTATAGTTTTTAGTGAAACCCTTATTGCACAAGCATGCACTTTGTACACAACCAATTTGATCATAAAATTTATGGCATATGATTCACATAATGATCTTGTTTGGACCCGATGCTACTTAGTTTAAACTATTCAAAGAATTTGAAAATTGTTGAGATCCAAAAAAAGGGTCTACAATCCATGGCATCCCACATAGAAAACACATGAGATGTGTGTAGAAATTAAGGCAGCTAGCGGTGTGTTTTGGAGGGGAAGAAGAAATGCATGAGAGGGAGAACAAATCGATGAGGGGTATGGAGCCCCAAAGTAGACAATATCTACACAATTGGTGTGAAATTATTACGGCCACTAAATCGAGTTCTTTTTCATATATTATATAGTTCACGTTTTCAAAATCTTGATTTTTTTTTTTTACATATTCTTGGACTACACTTCTTATTTGCATGTTTGGTTTTACTTTTATTCTTACAATACATCAAAATTCTGAAATGAAATGGTAGTTTGTTTTTCCTCTTGATAAACTTTTTTGGAAATATACCCCTTTGTAACTCAAATTCGGCCAACTTTCATATGATTGGGGATCATGGTGAACTCTATTAATTGCTAATCATATCAAATCAAAATGCACAACTAAAAAACACTCATAATAGATCATTCTTTAAATGCATATTAATTAACTCATCTTGTGGTCACTACACCTCCCTAAATTGTTGCTATGCTTTCTATGAAGGGGTGAGCCCTTAGAAGGTAAACTACGCCTCCCACCCTTGACATATAAGCATCGAGCTTTTATGTCAAGGGTGGTAGGCATAGTTCCCCAACGTGGGACAAAACCGTGAGGGTCTTTGCCCAAAGTGGATAGTACCTTTTAAGGGAGCTCACCCCTCCACAAAAAGGCCAATCATGTGAGCCTTCTAAGAGGGCGCACCCCTCCACACTTCCTATTTTAAATTAAAAATTGGGTATTCTTCTCTATTTACTGCAGGAAAGAGGTACAGTAACACTTGAGTACGAAATTTTCAAGTCTGGTCGAGATGTTTGCCATGGCTCCTGGAGTGGTGATTCTGTATCATTTATTCGATATGATACTATTGAAAAAGCTCAGATCAGCAAAAGTCTTCTCCAAACATTAAGCACTGCTGAATTTGTTAATCCTAAAATGGTTATAAGTAAAACCAACGTTTGGCTAGTGGTGCAGAAAATAGATTCCACGTTGGACCAGTTTAAAAAGAAAAATACCGGGATTTGGTCTGGTAATGATCTATTGGATAATAAATACAAGATCATTGTAAGGTATGAAAATAGCTTATAATTTATTTTCATGATCTTTGTAAAATTATCATGTGATATAATGATTTATTGATCACTTTTCTTCTTCTTCTTTTTAATTTCATATTTGAAGGGACATTATTGCTGGCGTTATTCAATTGGTGAAACAAGGATATATGGGAGAACTAAAGATTCAAGACGTTGCTATTATTAATGGTCGTGCCAAATTGATGAGAATCTCAAATGAACTTGGAGTGAGTAAGATAAGGGACCAACTACAAAATCTATTAAAAGACTTGTTGGGAAATGATCCTAACAATGAGGAGTTGATCAATTTCTACGATCATATGAAAACAATGCCAATGTAAGTACTCATTTACATTTATACCCGTTTGGCTTTGTATATAGTATTTTCTTGAAAATATTTTTCTTATTTTTCAATATTTGGTACGCTGAAAATCATAGTCAACAAAAATGTTTTTAGGATTAATTGAAAACACCAATAAAATCTTAGAAAATGGTAATACATTTTTTTTTTTAGATGGTGATCTTTCATCTCCACGTTGTAAAACTTTTCAACCAAAAAAAATCAACTAAAACTCTTCTTCAACTTGAGAATAACTTATTTTCCTCATAAAATTTTAGTTGAAAACTTGTTTTGAAGGAAAATATTTTAAGTTGAAACAAATAGTTTTTTTACGTGCATAAAATTATGTTTTCAATGTCTAAGTCAATTTTTTTTCTGATAATTTTTCCCTTTTACTTTTTAAAGGTGCGAACTCATTCATTTGAGAAATCATCCGATATTGTTGACGTCTCAGGAGAGATTGCAATTGCCAGTATTATTACTTCAGTTGCTAAATTATGAGAAAAAATTGTCAAATTGGAAAGCTAAATATGATGGTCAATATAGAGATGAAGAAGTCAAGAAAGCAAAAAGACTTGAGAAAGATCAAGAATATAGGGTTGTGTACTACAAAAGTGGCCAAAAGAGGGAAGTTAATTACATAGCAACAAAAGTTGAGAAAGATCAAGCATATAAGAACGTGTACGACTACAAGAACAGAGTCCCAAATACTGTTTCTCAAGGAAAAAAAGGTTACCCAAATACTGCATCCAGCCAGATCACTTTCTCTCGGAATGTCATAATACACATTAATGATGATGGGCAATATGTATGTATTCTTATATATCAATCTATCTTTTTTTTATTCATTATTAAATGCACATTAGTTGATTACCCTTTAACTTTCTTTCACCATTTTCTTTTGTCGAAGTCATAAGTAGGTTAATATTACATGTGGCAATGAGAGTGAGAGAAGTTCTTCAAATTTTTATTTTTATTTTGTCCTATAACTTTCTTTCAGCAATTTCTTTTGTAGAAGTCATCTGATAGATTAATATTACATGTGGCAGTGAGAATGAGAGTGAGAGAAGTTCTTCAATTTTTTTTTTTTTTTTTGCTTGCTTGCTTATGACAATAGTAGATAGAATGCTTATCAAATTTCCAAGAGATGTCCAGGTTGATTTGGGTGCGTATGGAAGGGTTATAATAAAACTTTATTTGAGAGTTCATAAGGGAATGAAATGGAATGATCATAAAGAATGATTTATGCTTAGACTATTTTTAGTAATAATAAAGGAATGATTTATACTTAGACTATTTTTAGTAATAATATTTTTTTATCATTTTTTAATGCATGTTTATCGCTTTATAAATACTATACATTGAAGTTTGCTTATATTGTTACAGAGAACTGGTGAGGAAGTTGGGAAAAAGTTGAAGAATTTCTTTCCAGATTTGTGGACGAGATTGTTCTCACTTATGATTCGTGAGGGAATAGATGTTTGGGATCAACGCAAGTAAGTGTTCTTGCAATTAATTGTAAGAAACATGATTCAATATTTGTAGATTTATATGTGTATCAAAAGTGTTTTGTAATATATATGGTCTCTTGAAGAATACCTTCCTAGGAGATAGATAAATGTACCCACTGTTGAAAGAACAAAATTAATAAGGTGTTAATATGAGATATTCTTTAATAAAAAGCATTTGTTTTCTTGTCCTAATTAATTGATAACTGTATATTAATATATTAGTGAGAAGTATGGAGGAGATGTTACTCAGCAATTGTAGAGCCACTTTGAAGCTTTGCATCTTGGAAAATGATGATTTGGCAACAGAGCATTTCTTGAAAATCTGCAGATTATTTCTTTCCCTTATAGGTATGGTAGTTCATCTCTTGGTGATACTTTGTGATGTGTGTGTGCCATGTAAAACATCCTCTTTGAAGTAAGAAAGATGCAATGACATTTAAGTAATCTTTTTAACCTAAAATGGCCTACTAGGAAAATGACAAAATTAGAAGGACAGAGCTATGTAACAAGTTATTATAGAAAACAAACAGAATTGAGTTTATTATGGTTTGCTTGATTAATCTTCCTTCACCAGGTGTTTGAACTTTGAACTTATATGACAAATAGTAAAAGCGAGAAGTAGACTCTTATGAGAATTTGATGAAAAAGCTGTATTGAATTGATTGAATAAGAAATTACATCAGATGGTTTATATACAAAACCAGAGACTAACTATCTAACTAACAATCCACCATATATGGATCTAAGAGTAATACCCAATCAGTAAGTTACACGTGTCTATAATTAACTAACTAACTAAGTATAGCATTTCCCTAAACTACAAGTAGTATAGATACAAACTTCTTAAACTATTGTCGAAGCTGTGAACAGTGTTTATGCAGAAGCTGTGAATAGTGTTTCCAATCCCCTGAGTCTTGCACCTTCAGTCTTCTCCACTGCTGTATGCCACAATGCTAGGCTTAACCTTAGGCTTATCCTTCTGATAACTCTATCTATATCTATGCATTTTGGCGTATGAATTCCTTGAGGTCGAGGTTGCATTGATTCAAACTCTATCTATATCTATATGACAGATATGGGGGCTGATAAAAGTGAAGGCATTTCAAGTCCTGTGACCAAGGTCAAGGGCCAAATTATTTTAAGTTCATCCCATTGACTTTTGAAGCTCAAATTATGGGTCTAGATTTAAGCCAAAAATCAATAATATGATGTTATGCCGACAAATTGCACTGAATGCACTTACTGAAAAGTCTTAACGTTGTTCTTGTTCTTATGGGCCAACTCATTTTGCATAGCAATTTCTCATCTAGCATATGATTGGTCCACCTTGGCCCTATGAGAAGCATCAAACCATATCATGCCAAATACATCCTATTAATTCTTATTCCAAAAGTTCTATTAATTTCTTCTTGTATCAATTAAACTCAAAACCTTCCATCAAGCATACTTATCTCTTATTTTTGTTACCATATCCTACATTAATTAGATCAGCTCTAGCAAAATGCCATTGATAAAATATAAATGAACAATCCAGTCAACCACCAGTGGAACTCCACTAAACAAAATTGACCCTGTCATTCACCGTTGAAGAGTTGAGTATTAGTGTTCTTCCTTATTGCAGACAGTGGAATCAAAGTTTCTACAAGATCAATTCAAATACAGAAAATTGGAGGGGATATTCAATGATGACAATGTCTGCAGCACATCTACAAAGTTAGCGGAGAATAGTTGTACAAATTGCATCAATTTTTTAATGAGGTAACTATGATTGGTAAATTGCTTTTTGCCTATAGTATACCACTCATAATATCTGTAAAATATTTCAGGTTTTTAAAGTTCATAGCACTTTTTCTACACCAGTATGCTCTGAATGCTGATGGTGATGTAAAAGGAATGTTTGAAACTGCCTATAGCAGCTTATTAGAGGACGATCCAGACTCGAAAAAGAAGAAGAAAAGAAAAGAGGAAAGTCTAGAGAAACAAAGAGTATGCTTCCATCAAAATTCTATTCCTAACTGTCCTCTTTCCTTGTGTACCTATCTAGCATTTGTCTTATCATTGTTTTTATAGACTTTGCAGAATTTACTTGAAAGTGTTCCTAGTAACGAAGAATTCAAGTCATTGCTAGGCAATCCTGAAAAAATCAAAGATTGTGCGAAAAGTGTAGCAGAATCCCTTAACACTTTGACAGATCGTTGGCATAAGTTATTGGTAAGTCCTACTTTATTGTAATAAGCATTAATTGTGTGCAGTGTCCTGTCTTTCTTAAATATCTTAATTTATTCTTCAATACGTAAAATGAAATTATTTGGATGTTTAATAAAAAACACGAAGCAGCAATGTTTGACTTTTGAAATAAATGAATTTGACTTTTGAAGTAAATGAAACTAGGGAATAGATAATTTTTTGAGCAATTACATTTTATCCAAACCCATTAACTCGTTCAATAATTCACTTAATCTGGGTAAATCTTATTCTTAAAAAAAAAAAAATTGGGTAAGTCTTAATCTAATCCAGTTAAATATTTAAATTAAATGGATAAGACAGACTCAAATGGTAATTTAAAGTTTAATCCTAAAAAAAACAGCTAAAAGCCTAAAACGTAAAACCTAAAAAAAAAAAAAAAAATGCTAACCAGCCGCCACTTTCTCCACTTCTTGCATCTAGCAGAAACTTTTCTCCCTCATTTTCTTGGGCATTTTCTCAACTACCAAACAGACAAAATCTAAACCCTCTCTCTTCGACTGTCCTGTAGAACACACCATAAAACCTCACTCATTCACACAGAAAGAAGGAAATCATAGAATGAAAATCGTTGGCAAATCATTGGACAATGATTCGGATTTCATGTCGTCAAAAGCGACATTGGAGGGATCCAAAACATCGTGCTCTGATTCAGACACTCAAATCCGCTTACCAATCTGTAATTACTCTATTTTCTCTCAAAACAACCAGAGCTAGGAGAACAAAAATAAGACCACCGAAACTGAATCTAACTTGCAGATTTTCTTTTCTCCTAACTTTTCTTGGCAACCAAACAGAGAATAAGTAAAAAAAAAAAAAGTTATATCATAAGAATTGTGGAATTGTGATATAATTTCCCTCAGTACAAATTGTGCCCTAAAACAGAGCAAAATGGCAAATACACAACCGCCAAACTAAACCGAATCTAACGATTCGGTGTTCTTATTTTTGTTCTCCTAGTTATAGGTTATATTGTAGGTTTAATAACAATAATGCGATTGGTATAATGCAGGTTTAATAATAGTTTAATGTGATTGTTGTTTACTCAACTATAACTAATATAATGTTGTGATGCAGAATGAGAAGAATGCTAACAAAAAGCAAGGTGCTAAAGGTGGAATTGTCGCTACTACAAGTGCTGTTGCTGTAACTGAAACAACTGCAGGGGCTGGAGAAGCAACGGTTGTTACTGCAAGTTCTGGAGATTCAGTGGTTGATGCTACGAGTGTTGGAGATTCAACGGCTGGTGGTGGTACTAACAGTCCACGTGTGGTGGTGCCAAACTGTGGAAAATGGTGGTCCAAGCAGAAGAAGAAGAAACCTTAATTTGAGCACATATAACTAGGCATTAACAATAATATGTTTTATGTAATCCACATACATTTGGTAGTGATAATTCTGTAGCTTTAAGTGATATAGATTCTGTAACTAAAGATAATTCTAGAATTATTTTTTTGTCCTGAATATAATTCTGCAGCTTTACGTGCTGCATGTTTGCAGATTGCATATTTAGGTGATATATCTGCCTATTGCTACATCAATAGCATGGGCAACTCTTATGGGAATACCTATTTCGTTAGACTTGAAAATATAAGTCATTGCAGAGAAAAAATACTTATTGTGTCAAAGCTTGATAAAGATTTTTTTAGAAACAATTCTGGAATTTAGATTATATACAGTGTTGTTGTTGTTGGTTGCCTTAATAACTGGGATTTAGATTATATAAAATGCAGCAGTGTGTTGTTTACCTACCTTAATCATTGGTGTTGTTGTTTGCCTTAAGGTGATGTAGATTTTGTAGGTGGTGGTAACCAATGATTATCAAAGTTAATATTAAGCTAAATTATCTGGTAAACCAAAAGCTAACATAAAAAAGTTATATTTTTTTTTACACCAAAATATAGCATAAAGCTACATTTTCTGAGACTCATACACCACTATCATGGACATCAATATTCAAAAAGTTTCATCAAGGTAACATCATATAGGCTGCTTTTGTTTTGCCAACATACATAAACACCCCAAACAAACTACAAAAAACATCCAAGACCCTATTGATGCTAGCTTCAGTTTATTCACAACTCCTTTGTATTTGCCTACTTCCACATCCATCATCAATTGATACTTCAGAGCTTCAATTTATCTCATTGCTTCATATTTGACATCTTCATCCTTCTTCATCGCTTCTAACCTCGCTTCTTCTATCACAAACCTTTCTTGTTGGTTTTTAGACAATTCAACACCTATTTGCCATACACGCAAATTCCAAGATCACACCAATAATAATAATAATAAATAAAAATAAATAAAAAAAAAACTTATATTATTGATGACCCCACCCCCCCCCCCCCCCCAACAATCCAATAAGAAACAAAATTCTAATCCATGTAACAAACAACAATAACAAGAATTTTTTTTTTTTTTTTTTATAGGTAAATAAAACTTCACTCCAAATATGATGAAAAGGTACAAAGGAAACATCTTTATTGCTTTAGATAAGCTATTTGCTCTGCACAATGCCATGCTGCTTGAATTGCAATAAATTAAAGCTTTCTTTGTGTATTATCTATCAATCTTTATTATCTACATTTTCACTAGCACAAAGCAAAGACCAAAATTTCCAAATAGCACAATTTTAGCAAAATTTTAGGAAAAAAACAATCACCCTAATAAAGTTATTTAGTTATGTAGCACATTTTTGGAACTTGAGTTCCAAGTTCCAACTCAAAATCGAGTTTGACAAACTTAGAGTTCCAAGTTGTATGAGTTCTATTACTTGGTGCGCCACACGAGCTGCTTGGAACTTGAATTTGACATACAAACTCGAGTTCTAAAAATGTGCTACATAACTAAATAACTTTGGCCAGACATTTCTCCTAAAATTTTGTTAAAATTGTGCTATTTGTCAAATTTGGCCCAAAGCAAACACGCAAAGTCAGACCCTAGCTATATATCTGTATATCTACTAGTGTTCTACCTTTTTTTGTTTGAAAACCAATATTACCATAAAATTAATTAATTTTTATTTTTTCAGGGCTTTGTGCTACAATCATCATAGAAGTTGACAAGTGATAATATCGAACGAAAATCATGGATAATAAATTTTTTCAGGTCACTCTTTGTGCTTATTGCCATAGTTCATATTATCCATGACATATGCACATACATGTATGTTGAAATGAAGAAAAATGACCTAAGAAAACACAAAATCATTGCTCCACACGAACTGGAATTGAGGGAGAGACCAAGTTCAGGTTTTGAATTTGGGGTAATTTCAGTCGAAGTGTTTTTTAGGACTAGGATCTGGAACTGAGGGAGTGAGCCGAGAAACTGGGAGGGACTGAAGGAATTGAGAGACTAGAGAGGAACTAATAAATTACTACTTCTGTAGCAGATGAAAGCAAGAGATTGACAAATGAGGGTCAAGTGATGTTTTAAGAGATTAAAATGGGGGCAATTCAGTCATTTGATTATTGTAGTGAGTCTAAATTAGCTAACTAAAAGGTGGGATGTAAATTTTGCAGAAATAATAGTTTAGGAGGTTAAATATAAATTCTCGTTGTTATGTAACAATCATACTTGTGTTGTGATGCACCAACACTTTTGTTGTACTTTGTGTAGGTGTCTTCTGAAGTTCTGTCCATTGGTAAGACAATGTATCCCACATTATAACAAACAAAACAATATATACATAAGCATTAAGAAATAAAACATAACATACAGAACAAAACTAACCTTGTCTTCTTTTTTTTTCAACAAAAAAAAAAAAACCTTTTCTTTTTTGGATTTTAAAGGACATGTTTTGCTATTACGTCCAACCCTTCTTACACACAGAGCACTTGATGATGGTACCAGCTTTGCTTATCCTATATTTGTTTTTGGGTTCCGAAGGATCTCTCTTTCTCGTCTTCTTGCGTCTGCCAAGTTGCACCTTATCCTTGGGTGGTGCCAAAAGGATCTATTGATGTCCTTTTCCACTGGTCCATGCTAGCCACATGACTTCAGGGGTAGTTCCAAATTTGTATATATATATATATATATATATATACAAATCATAGATTCAAGCAAAACTTTTACACACAAATTCAACCAAATCTCAGCATCATCGTCATCACAAACACAAATACAAACATAATCGCTACAACGATCCCTTTTTCCCAACCATAGAAAAGTGGAAGTGAAAAGTGGTATAATTAGTGAAGCAAAGTTTGTGTAATGTCATCAGTATTAATAGAACTTTCTTTCATTAAGAATTTTTTTTGTGTATTCTGCTTGAATGTTGTGAGATTTTTTTTTTTGAAGGAAGTGTTGTGAAACTAATTATAAATTATTTGATAAGATATTTTTCTTCCTAAGTTGACAAATTTTTGTACTAAAAAAATCTCAACAAATTTCTCATCAAGTTTCATTGGCTGCTACTCAAACCCAAAATTCAAATGATACCGTACTTCATGGCTCAACAAATTATTGTCCTACCTTTGGGGAGAATTTCCTCACTTATTCTAATGACTCCAAGGTATATGTCTTCCAGCTCACATTTCAGACCATATAATAACACTATTTTTCTAATATAATAAATTCATTCATTTCATATTCTATATTCAAATCTCCTAGCCTTATATATCATCATTAAATAACATTTACTAATTAGCTTAATTAGTAAAATCTCTAATGGTTGAATAAAAGATTTAAGGTTTAATCTCAGTTTACACTAAAAATTAATTGATGTCTTAGTCTAATATTCTTTTGCAAAAAGGTTATATATTCTTAGCGGTAAACCATCTTTTGGTTGGTTTTGTTTTTATTTACTTTAATTTTAAGGAAGTTCTCAATTTGAATTCACAATCCAGTTAAAAAACAAGGATGTGTATTCCAATTAAAAAAAGAAGAATTAATTTTGAAATGGGAGATAGCGCCAATCCCAAAAGTTTAAGGTGATAAAAAAGTATAAATTTAAGAATGAGAGGTAGCGCCAACTTCATTCAATATCTCTTTTATTAGATGTGAATTTTAATAAATTCACTATAAGATTACATTTTTTTTTTTTTTTATATCCTCCATTCTTGAAAATTTTCCAAAGATTAAAAATTAATAGTTATATTATTAATCAATTGTTTGAATTGCAAATTATTGTTGTATAAAATTATACATAAAAAGTAAATTTATAGGTCATATAATAAATAACATCCAATTGACGTAAAAATTGACATGTGTATTAAAAGCGTAAAAAACATGTAATCTAATAATTAAAATTTTAAAATATATAGCAATGTTAATTTCTTTTAGTGAAGTTGTAGCTTTAAACTACAATTAAGTTTGTAGCCAAATTTTGTCATAAATTTAATCACTAACCATTGTTTGGATTAGTGGAAAATAGGGAGAATGGAAAAGATAGAGAAGAAAATTGAGGAAAAAATTTTATCTGCCCTTATTTGGTTGAGTATAAAACAGGGAGGAAAGGAAATGATGGCTAATTTTAATCCAGGCCCACCAGAAAGCATTGCTCCAAATTGGAGAGAAAACCAGGTAAAAAATGAGAGAAGAAACCCAAATGGGAAAGTGAAATATCCTGCGAAAAAGAAGTAGATGGAAATGGAATAATTGAATAAATTAATGTGATTTGGTCATTAAAACCTAACACCAAGGGAGAATGATACCACTGACAATACAGTAAAGTGGAAATACAGGTTGCAATTAGTGAACGATAATATTTAGCCATAATGATTTAATTCCAAAGAATATAAATTTCTTTAGCATCCCTTGACATCCACCCTCTGAACTTCCATGTAACTGACAAGAGAAAGTGAATAAGAAAGCGTTCTCCATGCATCAAGAAAATGAGATCCCATATGTTGAATAAGTATTCAACTCAAACGAATATTATGAAAATGGTTCTCAAACCACAAACCTGCCTAAGCAGCACCAACAGATGAAACTAAAACCCAGAATGATTATTCGCTTAAGATATCCACTAAATTTATAGCTCTTAGGCAACAAAAGAAGAACCGTGAAAGCACATGTTTGGATAAAAATAGAAAGAGAGATATGTGCACCACGCACTTTGAGGATTGTGTAATGTATCGTGATTATCCATGGACAACCCCTACATGAAAAGTACCCTACGTTCTTCGCGGCTAGTCACTCAGTGACTTCCATCTTCTTCTTCACAGAACTTGGTGTACTTATCTGCATCCATCAAGCTGTTCAATTCACCACTGTTGCTCACCTCAACCTTAATTATCCATCCTTTGTCATAGGGGCTTGAGTTAATCTACATCAAGATAGCTACATCAGAAATAAGCATAAACGAAATGAAGGAAGAAACATATTCTTGATGGCAAAAAAGAAGTCAAACTTCACCAATTAAAGGAAATTGGAAATGTGAACGAATTTTTTAACACAACGAAGATGGTTAACCTACATTTTCAGAGACCTATAAATTTATTCAGATGACTACCAGTATCAACCTCAAGCTCAATAAGTTTAGTAGCGTGAGAGTTGCCCTTATGGTCTATTCTGCTCTTGATTGTTCCAAATATTGGCTACTCAGGGACATTGTCTAAAACCTTGCATACTAGGACTAGAAGGAACTATATATAACTATAGGCCATTTAAGGTAAGGTGAAATAGAAAAGGAGGATTTTTTGGGGGGAGGCAATTAAAAAATAATATATAAAAGAAGAGAAGAAGAACGAAACTTGACTCAGAAGCCCTACCCAAAAGAGAGGGAAAGAAGTACCATGCAACAGTTGACAAAGAGAGCCATGGGGACAAGTCAAGCAGGGCAAGACGAAGACAACATGAGCAATGGTAAATTGCCTTCAGGTTGCAAGCACACAAGTCAGGAGGCAAAATTTGGTCACGGTCAGACCTCTCTGAATCCATAGCATTCAAACAAACAGAGACAAAGATTGAGCCTCACACAAGTTTCATTGAAGCATTTATGTCAAGAGATGAAGATTGGACCCAGTGCATTAGCTTAAAATTCAATTTTGAAATGGGAAAACCAGATTTTTTTTAGAATATCGTCTATCAAAACAACTTTTAGCAAGTTCTTAGATTATGAAAAGGCCACACAAGGTATTTTATCAGAACCATGAAATTAACTGCTAGTAATCTTTCACAAGAGCAATTGAGAAACCAGAAATGAAAAGAAGAAAACTTAATTGTAAGATTAGTAACATTTTAAGGGCAGTGATACCTAGCACAAGCATGGAGAAAACTAGTGTTGGATTGACCTACCACAAGCATTTGCACCCAGTGGTACCTCTTCACCTTAATGGGAGAGCCATGGATAAGCGGAGGGTTTTGATAAATAGAAGATAGGTGTTGGATTGAGCTACTTGCATGGAATATATATATATATAGAGAGAGAGAGAGAGAGAGAGAGAGAATAACAGGCTTTTAGAAAGCTTGGGCTTGAAGCTGAGATAAATAAAGATGAACCGCGTTTCAAAGTTTCAACACATGCTAAGAAATGAAGAAACTCCAAAAGGTTAAAAGATGAGAGAGAGAAAAAGAGAGTAAGCTTTATGTGGCTAGTAAAGCTTCATGACTAACTCTACAATCATTGATTTGGGGAAAAAAAAAAAAAGCTCAAGAACACTTGTGCTTGGAATCTCATGTACAATAAACGAACATAACATCAGGTATCACATCCTTAACAAATGCAAAAGCAAGTTCAGATTGGCTAGCAATGTACTGAAACTCTAGCATAGCTTCTAGATGATTGACAACATTGAGACATTCAGTTTCAGCAAACCATTAAAAAGAAAATATAGTCATCTTTTCTCATTTGTTCCAATCTATGAATTTACTTGAGTTGATCCAGAACAAAAGAGACACTACATAACATAAGGCACCGAAACTCAAATTAGAAAAGGATACTCACCAGACCAGGGGAGTTATTCAGCTCTTCGTTCACTTCAACTACTTTCCCTGAAACGGGAGAATTAATATCACTAGTAGCCTTAACACTTTCAACCGCACCAAAGCTGCTGCCATGTGATACAGGAGCCCCCACTTCTGGTAATTCAACATAGACAACATCACCTAAATGATCCTGAGCATGGTCAGTTATACCAACAGTAGCAGAATTCCCCTCAACTTTCACCCACTCATGAGAGTCAAGATACTTAAGATCCTTCACAACTGCATGTAAATTGGAGAAGAAATGTATAAGCACAATAGGCGGGACAATTTTCTAAGAATCCAAGAAAGATCTGATCTCCACAATTTCCAAAATCAATATTAACTAAAGTGTTTCTGTATCTAGAAATGAAAAGATTTTGCTGAATAATACAAAATCAATGAATTAAATTACCATTTATAGGGGAGAACTATCTTTATTCTATATGGATATATCAATTAGGAAATTTGATTGGATAACTTTATATGAGAAAGTAATACTCCAATAAAAGAATTGAGAGAGAGAGAGAGAGAGAGAGAGTGAGCGAGCAGAGCAATGCTCTGACAAATCAAGAACGTTGCTTATTGAGCTTGCAGAAGCATTCAAAATCCTTTTTCATTTTCTTTACAATATTCTTGACACCCCACATGCTGTTTGGGTGTCATAAATAATAGAAGTTTGTGGTAACATAATCATTAAATAAGCTGCTTTTTCATGAGTAAATACTCAAATTGAGATGGAGTGGTCCTTGAAATCAGTATGACCACCATAAAAAAATAACAGCCTATTGGCTGTACATAACTTTGTACAAACTCTTTCGTGTGCAAATGATGAACCATAGTACTAGCATACCGTTCAAACTAAGCATAATGTATTAATAAAGTAAAAAAGAGGACAACTTTTAATTTTATTGATAACTAATAAGTTACACAAATTCAGTGGGTCTACTCTTAAACCCACAATCTTAACCTCCGTCATGACCTTACAAGGGGAGGAGGTGTCATTTGGGCTACAGTTCTTTGGGCCAAAAGAAAATATGACACCTACTTTAGTGCAGGAAAAAATAATTACGTTTTGAGAATAGCTGAAAGTATACAATAAAGAAAAAAAAATGTTGCAAGTGCCACTTTTTCTTGGTGAGGACCATTTAGATTTAGAGGAACAGAGCAATCTGTGAAAGAGTTGAAATGGGGCAGAGCTTATTACCAGAAAAATTACAGTTTTTCGGTTTTCACAACAATCTGTACAGGAAATTTCAACTATGATTTTGATATAGATGATCATAACAAAAACAATAATAGGAAGACTATAACAATATGCAAAAATATAGTTCTGTTCACTGTTTGTGCGACAAAATCTATCAAGTACAATGCATGCCAATAGAAAATCATCCATTACCAATAAACAAAAAATGTATTGATTACGAAAATATTATTTAAGATGAAGATTTCAGATATATTACATCATTTTGGATGCCCTTTAATGTTGAAACTTATTAAAAACTAATCAATATATTTCTCCACTGACAAGCCAAGTTAACTTTCTGAATTTGGTAGTATTTCATAATCATCCTCCTCTTTTCTTACAAAAATAGTGTGCGGAACCCTAAAATATTGTCCATATCAATTGTTAATAAACAATAACCCAACAAAGTGCATTACTTGAAGGTAATTACAATTATTCGATTTGAAATCCCATTCCATTTCTTGGTAGTCATATTATACAAGATTCTAAGCCACCCAAACTTGTCAACTGGCTTTTATATGAACAAAAGGATATCTACGCCGGAAATAAAGATTGAAGCTTAAATTCTGTCGGGAAAATCTCACCATTCAACAATGGTAAAGAGTAAACAATTGCCTCATTAACAACAAATAAAACTCTCTCTCTTATTAGTTCTAATGGTACACCTAAAGGTTATTCTATGTGCTTCTCTATTCTTGTATTGGTCTATGATTGTGAATGTGAAATCATGCAACAATGTGAAAATGACCAGAATGCATTAATTTGTCACAAATTGTAAGTCCAAATAACTCAATATTGGAACCACACTTTCCACCACTGTAGCACCGATCATCGTCCAAACTGAGAGCAACTACTTCAAAACAATCAGACTTGGGTTTGAATTTTCAACAAATTATATGTGACAGACAATGGTTTAGATTTCATTTTCATTAAAATTAAAAAAAAAAATTATAGAAATAATTGGCCTAACATTAATCACAATCCCGGCATAACAAAAACTGACTACACTATAAAAAGTATGTCTTTCAGAGAGAGAGAGAGTATATTGATATATGAATGCCAAGATTCAAGATCACATTGATCTCTGCAGTAATTATGTCCAAAACGTTAAAAATATGAGACCAATGACAAGGACAAACAAACCCCATTTCCAAAAATCAAGAAAACATTGATCTCAGCAAACAAAAGTTGGTAAATAAATATGATACCAATGACAAAAACAAACAAACCCCATTTCCAAAAACCAATATTCTGATCAAAGAATCACAGATCAACCATTTTAACTAACTAACACACACATAAATGAGAGATCCAAATCCACATCTCAGCCTTTATGATTTGATATATACATACAAAAGGCAAATAAAAAATAACCCATCAAAGTAAAGTCTGTTAAATACCAGAAGCAAAGCCTCTGTGGAACACAGAGATCCTGAGGTAAGAGGCTGCCCTTGAAGCCCACAACAACCTTGAAGCCATGGTTGAAACTTAGAAGTTTGAACCCAAAAACACAAAACCCTGCTTTTTTTCTCTCTCTCTCTCCCTCAACAAACACAGTTACACAGACACACAGTCACACACTACACTATTTTTTTGTTTCTCTTATAATAATACCTGGTGGGGTTTAAGGGGTTGGTGAAGGGGTTCCAAACTTCCAAGCACTAATTTTTTTTTTTTCTCTTTATATATTTTTGGTTGTTGGTATCTCAAATGGAAATAACACAAAGGAGGCCAAAATGTGGGACAAAATTGAGAATTGAAAATAGTATAAGGTGGTGGGTCAATGTGTCAACAAACCCATTAGGCTGAAGTTGGTGAGTGGCCTTGTGGTGGCTTTTGATGGCGATGTCACGTGGTATAATCACAGTTTTATGGAATTTTCAAGGTACCTATGTTCTCATGAGCCAAGTTTTATAAGATAAGCAATTTCTCTATCATTTCATTTAGAGATTTAAAGTTAGGTGCATTAGAATTTTGAAATTAAAAACTTTATCCATGTTATGTGATGATTGATTTTTTGTGTTTATAAATTGAATTAATTGAAAATTTATATTTAATGTGATTTTATTGGTTGAATCAATTGGAATTTGAATTTAAATATATTTTAAATATTACCTATTTTGTAAAATTTCAACATAAGATTTGGACCATTTTTCTTTGATTCTTCAATCCAAACTCTTCATAAAAAATATGAGATAGAACCAATATATCACTTCCCACACTAACTCTTTTGTTATTTGAAAACTCAATACTCATTTCAAAGGTAATTCCTAAATAATGTTCCTTTCATGACTTGAAGTGGAAAGACCAAAATGGAACTAAGAGAAAGAGAATAATTATTAATTCACTTCTTCCTTTAAATAGGAATGTTAATGAATAGAGTTAAGACTAATGCTAAATTCTCAAATTAGTTCATTATCTTACAATTAGTATTAGACAATGATCAAGTTGGTCTCCAATCTAGGTCAAGTTGATCGCAACAAAGTGATAGATTATTGATTTGTTTCACAAGCTAAGCACATGCTTTATGCTAGACTCCATCGTTAAAAATATTTATTTTTTTTATAATTTTTTTTAACAAATGTACATTATACATTTTTCATCATACTTATATAAAAATACTTTAATTTAACTGAAATTTTAATAGTCTTTATCAATATTTTAATTATTTATTATGTCAATTTTTTTTATAAATAAATAAATTCACTAAAAGCAACAAAAGCACAGAAACTCTATCGTGGCAAACACATGGTACAAAAAGCACACATGTTTACAAAAACCTATCTAGCACGTAGCCACACCCGCTTGACCTCATCCAATCTCTAACAAAATTATAGATATATTTTTTTTTGAGGAAAAAATTATAGATATATTTTACGGTAAATTTCACTAACATTCCTTGAGGTTTGAGTTAATGTCAACCAAGTCCAAGACTTTTCAAAACTAGTCAATTTAGTCCCTAAAACAGTTAGTTATTTTTTCACAACTATTTTAAGAACTAAATTGGCTTTAAGGACCAAAGTTTTGAAAAGTTTTGGACCTAATTAGAATTAGCCCAAACCTCAGGAGGTGTAAATGAAATTTACCCTATATTTTAAACTAGAGCACCAACGGCAAAAGTATATCTTCTTTGCAAGTTGCAACCAATACATAAAAGGACACCCATAAAAAATAAAAAATAAAATAAAAAAATTATGTTTTCATTTACAAATTAAGTTAACATTCTCTATCTCATTTTAAACTAGAGCACCAACGGCAAAAGTATATCTTCTTTGCAAGTTGCAACCAATACATAAAAGGACACCCATAAAAAAAAAAATTAAAAAAAAAAATTATGTTTTCATTTACAAATTAAGTTAACATTCTCTATCTCATTTTATTTCACTTTTGGAGTGAAATCTTCATGAATTGCTCTCTCTCTCTCTCTCTCTCTATGAGGAAGAAATTTGTTCAATCGAAGATACAGCAAGTAAAAGACTAATCAAAACTGCAAAAACAACAAAGTCATCAGTCGTAATCTAGCTAAACATTATGGAACAAAACTCATCAGCTCCAAGCCTCTAGCTAGCTAAACACTTATCAAAACTTAATTAAGCAACTTTCAAATACAACATAAGGCTTTATTCTAAATTTAGTTTCTAACTGCTACAAATATTGAATCATGCTGAACCTAAATAAGTATCTTCATATTGGGTTAAGTATAGTTTATAACAAAGAGTTATGACTCTTGATGAAAGGGTGTGACTCATTTGGTGCAAAAGTGCGACTCTTGAAGAGGGGTTACAACTTTAGGTTGTAACTATAATGATGAATGCAAGTGTGGGGGTAAGAGCCTAAGTTTGTATATTGGGTCTTGGGCCTTATCCGAGGATGTGGACATGTCCGAGGAGGAGTAAATGATTGGGAGAGGTCCCAAAGTTGAGAATCACGTAAGGAAATAATGGAGGAATATAGTCCGAGGAGCAGCTCCTTCTTGGACACGATGAATATCGATCAAACTTGTATTTAGGCAATTTAGGTGACCTTCCAGAAAGTTCTAACGATAATGATGAACCTTAGGCACGTACAAAGGCGATAGGAGCTCAAAAATATCTAAAAGAAAAGCTGCTACTATCGTATTAAATGCACTGCAGCAACTTTTCTGGTCACATTTATGTGGAGAGGACCCCTGAACAGTGCAATCTTAGCTACCACCATTCACAGAGAGCCAAAGAAGATGTCTGATGGAACATGCACTCAAGTGAAAGTTTAGATGATTAACAAGTGTACGACCAAGATGATTTGAATGGAACTATATAATGTAAAAGACCTCCCATGAGAGGGGGATCGGGAAAAAAAAAAAAAGAAGGAGAAAAGAACAACTGTAGCATTCAAATCTGTATTAGCATCCAGTTCTATTGGTTTATCTTTATAATCCACCTCCTCGAACAACCAGTTCATCAATTTTTATGTGTGTTTAATGCTTGTTCATCTTTAAAATTCTTACTAGCCGTTGTCTAATCTATCAAAAGCCCAGCTTTTTCATCCACTTTCTACAAATTTATTGTATTGGGCTCATTGGGCCTATATCCCATATCCTTAGAGCGTGGGCTACAAATTGTGACCCTACAGAAAGCATCAAACATTCTAAAATAATGCTATTTTGATACATAAAAAAGTTAATTTATCTATTTTAATACACCACTTTACAATACATCATAAATCACATCTTCTATTATTTTACCATATTATTTAAATATTCTTTCTTTCTTCTTTTTTAATTCTTTTTTTTTTTCCGAAGTCCCTATGGTCATACAAGAGAGAGAGAGAGCCTTTGAGTAAATGTCCAACTGGTCAGCTAGTGACAAAAGAGAGAGAAAAGTTTGAATAATATATATATATATATATATATTTATAGCACATTTTCCCGCACAATTCTTGGAACATTATTGTAGCAAATGCCATATTTATTTAGCATTTAACACATCTCATGAAAGTGATTTTTTGTGTTTGGTAGGCTAAATACTAAAAATTTAGTATCCAATGCTCTAACCTTTCATGAAATGATGGATAGTGCTATAAATAGCACATTACACATTGTTGTTAGATAATCAATTTTTAGTGGTATTTTCAAAAACAATACGCAAGAAAATATCCCTCTCTCTGTCTTTTCCACAATTTCTATTAGTGCATTTAGATTGCTGATATTGTGTGTTTTGTTTTTGTAACAAACACCACCGTATAATAAAGAAAACCTAACAAGTTACAAGTTGCTTGAATAACAATGAATGTACTAGCAAATAACCTTGTGCCGCTGTGCGATGTATAGAAAATTTTGTGAAGTGTATATGTATATAATTAATATGTAATTGATAATATTAGTAAATGAATATTTAAACAAGAAAATTTGTAGAAAAGAGTAAGTGTAGTATTTGATTACTTTAATAAGAACTTTCAAAGCTGATGTTGCAAAAAATTCCAAGAAAAAATATAATGTGTTGTGGACATGAATTTTATTGGTTGCTTTGAGGGAACCAAAGCTTCTTAATTTAAGAAATTGACTTTTTCGAGGGAGTCCAGACCTGCAAAATAAAATCTCTCAAAAATAATATTTTTAGCTTGTTTATTATTAAATATCAATCCATATAATTTATGGACTTACAAGATAAAGCTAATATTTAAAAATTTTTGCCCTAAGGGCAATGGTTAAGGTGCATTAAATATTTAATTAAATAATATTTTTATACATTTTTCAAAAAATAAAGTTAAACTGTTTAGAATTTGTGCATGCAAGTTAATGAATCATTAACAAGTGTATTTTCTTCTTTGAAAAATATGCATTACAGTTCCTAATTGAGCATTTATTAATCTTTAATTTGTGCCCTTTAGGCACTTGGTAACAAGTCTTATATTTAAATTCAAAAGAAACCTAAGCTTTATCTACTACAATTCAAAATAAAAAATAAAAAACTAATCTAACAATTTATCCCACCATATCAATTTACCCAAACTAATAACAAAAACACAATTTTAAAATGATAAAAAGACATAAGATAAAAAGCACATACCATCAACTGCTTCCATTGAATAAATTAATTGATCCAGATCCTATAAACAACACTGCTTTTTTTTTTTTTTTTTTTTGGTAAACTGGGAATTTTATTCAACTAAAAAGAACCTGGAACATTGGAAATAGGACAAAGCCTCAACTGAGCCAACCCATACAAATCCGAAAGAAAAGCATTCAAAATACAAGGGGGAGGGGAATTGAAGTACATAAAGTCAGTGACAAGGGAGCAACCTAGTCTAGCTAGAGCATCAGCGCATCTGTTAGCTTCGCGATAGCAGTGGGACACTTTGACTTGAGGAAATTGGGAGAGGAGAAGCCTGCAGTCAGATACAATAGCAGCATTATCATTCTTCAAGGTTTCAGCATTACACATCAAGTCAGCATGCTTTTGAATCAGCCTACTCAAGTCCAATCCATTATGATCATTTACGGGTTCTAACCAGGGAGCATGCAAATCCTAAAAACGCATAGTTTCTCCCTCAAAAATTACTTGTCTTCCATTTCACTAGTAGATAATGGTAGTATAATTTGACTTTCTAAACCTATGGAACAAATTAAAATAAACTGGAAATTGGAAAAGGAAGAATGGGTGATCCATACATATTTAATGATTATATTATGAGGTCGCTTTCATAATACATTCTTCATCAAAACTCAAAAGCACCATATAGAAGAGTTCCTAGATCCTATAAGTTCAATGATTCTATTCTATTGGTATTTTAATAAGGTTTTTAGTCAACTTTATATCTCCTATAAAATAATGAAAACTTTGGTTTGCCTTAATTCAGCATAAAATCCAGTAGTATAAAATATTTGGGACTTGCTCTGTCATGATGCAGCAAAAATATTTGTAAGTTAAAAATTAAGCTGAAAGAGTTCGTCTTAACCTACAAAACAGAAAGGCTGTTTCAAGAACTATATCCTCTACACTCTACAGTAAAGCAATGCAAGAATGCAATGTTGATTGCTATCTAACAGCAGTATTTAACAACAAGAAAGGTCTTTACAGGTTTTAACTTTATGTGGTTATCTAAATGGAAACTTTCACTGAAATAAAAATAGATGGCCATAATGTTTGGGGAACCTGCTGGCTACAGAACTGTAATACCTATTTCTTTGATCTAAACCCAAAAACAAGCATCCATCAAAGAGGCAAAGTAGTTTTCATATTCTTGTGAATTGTTCTAATTACAGTAGTAGCCTGCTCAATCTGTTCTTGGCTTGAACATGCCGAGAGGAGTACTTTAGCAGTGCCTCCATCAGGATAACAACCAGAATCAATCATTTCTTCAAAAATTTCAAAGCACCTTTTGTATAGTTTCTTTCTTGAATATGCTCCAAGCCGAGAAGTCCAAGTAATAACATCAGGTTTCAAACTCTTTGTGGGAAGTGACTGAAAAAGCTCTTCCATTCTCTCCAAATACCCTGCACGTCCATATACATTTATTAAAATGTTATATGTGCTGATATCAGCTACATATGGTCCTTTATCCATTGCAGCTAAAACTTCCTCCATCTTTCCAAATTGGCCTAACCGGCCATACAGGTTCATCATGCTGTTAAACACAAACGTGTCAGGTTCAAGCCCGGATTTTTGCATTTGGTTCACAATGTCTTCACATTTAGCAACATTGCAAGTTCTGGAGTAGGCGGATAAAAGTAGCATGTGGGATTTCATGGTTGGACTTATCCCCAGTCGCACCATCTCTTCAAATACAGCTTGTGCATCTAAACGTATAGAAAGAGGAGTTATTTAAACAGGGACAAATAAACACGATGGAAGGATGAGAATGCTAAGGCAAATATAGCATAAGAAACATATCAGCACTGAATGAAATAGGTTTTGGTCAGAAGACTCAGATAGGTGAAGTTGTCATTAAGCAGTTACTTGTTTTAACTTCATCTTAACTCCATCTGCAGTGCTCGTAAATTTTAACTAAAATGTGGGCAATTTGGACAGGAATGGAACAATATTAAGTAGAATTGTAGGCAAGAGTGTTAAGTGGTAAAACAGAACACCTTGACAGTTAGATGTTAGAAATTGTCTTAGATGCAACATTTTTTAATCTTCTAGCCTCTCTAATTAGTAATCCCCTAACATCCCTCCCTACCCACTCTCTTTTTCTTTTTCCTTTTTCATCTCTTTGTATGTCATTAGATCCCAAGTCTTTGGTATGATGCCAAAAGACTTAACCAGCTATTATAGTGAAGATTTTATTATAAGGTTTTTGTATATTTTCTCATAAGACAGCCTAAACATGTATTTGAGTTAGCAGAGTAAAAGAGGTTTGTGACATCCAAAATGTCCTGCTTTCATAAATTATAAATAAAAAAGGAAAGTCAGATTAGATTATGACAGATCTTAATAAGTATTGAGGACAGATGTCATAGATATCGGCAACAACCCACAAGCATGCAAATTGATTTTTGGCAGTTAATCTAGGTAAACAATAAATGCTTATCAATTTCTTAATATTAAGTATTTACCCTCATGAAGACCAGCTCTCCCATATGCATCTACCATGATATTGAATGAAGCTCTATCTGGTTCACACCCCATGTGCTGCATGAGTGAAAAGATTTCGGCTGCCCCATAAGGAAAACCTGCACGACTGGTGGGAGAAAGAAAGTCAAAGAAATTTATGTGCACCTCAAAACTTTCTAGGAAATTTTCTTTAACGGCATCTATAGCAATTTCTAGTTGTCCAGTCTAGAGCAAGGATGAAAACATACGGTTTGAGCACTTCCAATCACCTTCTTCTATCATTGGAATGAGCCAAAATGGCAATACATGATCCTTTTTTGGAAAACATTTTCCACAGTTATCTCCAGTTAACCCTTTGAAACACTGTTTCCCAGACAATTTGGAATACTATTTTCTGACTAAAGTGAATTACAAGATTAGCTGGCCATTAGACTCCCTAAAGAAATTATAGTGAACAAATTTTTTCATTAATGGATTTGATGTGTTTCACATAGCATATAAATTAGTCTATTTCTTTTTTTATCGCTAAATGAATGTTTAGAATAGTCCTTTTTTTAAATTAAAATAAAAAACCTTTGGTGAATTTTACAGAAAGAACATCACACACCAAAATGTCTGATTTGGACCAATAATTTCCTTATGAATCTTCCTATTTGATTGTGTCTCCCTATGTCACATCTTGAAGAAAATTGTTTTACTTACTCATAATGAAGGCTACTTGGTCCCAACCAACTATTGCATCAATTTTTCACATTTCTTAATCTGCATTTCAGTGTAAAACCAGTATGATTGTTCATGTTCCAATTTTCATTATAACTGTTACAGTAACAACAGTACCAACTGTTGTTCCAATCTGTGCTGTGCATGCCTGGTATGCCATCCATCCTTGGATAGCTATTATTCTTAAAAGCTCAATAGCCCATATATCCTCCTAGACCATCAGAACAACATTGCCAAGTGCCGCATATCCTACTAGACCATCAGAACAACATTGCCTAGTGCCGCATACTCATCAACTCGAGTCTTTCTAGCTTTCCTTCATAATGGACCTTCTTGGTCTTAGTTGTAGTCTCAGATATGCTGCAACCCTCTCAATAAAACAATTTTTAGTTTTGATTTTGTTTTTATTTTTGGGTTCCACAATAGTTCAAGAAAGATGAGTAACCTCACTGAAGCATTTAATGACACCACCTTGGACCACACACCTTACCTGTAACAGCAGCACAAAAAGCTACAGAGAGCCAATTGTTTCTAAACTCTTAGTTTCTTTATCTCACATGTTTGTTGAAATTCAAGATGCTACCCTCACTGCAGCTTAAATCTAGATTTTAATTTAAAATTGGTAAAACTTCTATTGATGTTCTAATACTTATAAAATAACTTGTTATCAAATTTCTACTTTTGATTAAGATTCTTATATTGAATCCTTCCCATGGAGCTTCATCATTAAAGTCTTCAAACTGGGACTCCAAAGGCTATCTTTATTCACTCCATTCCACGTTTTACTCCACCAATAGTGGAGAAATGCAGGTTCCTATCACACCTTGGCATTTTGAAATTAGGTCATTCATACTCCAAGGTTCACCTTCGTTAGGTATATATGTACATGACCGGACAAGTTTTTACTGAAATCTTGGATATCAATAGAGTGACTAGCTTTATATGGCTAAAAATAAATCTTATGCAATCTGAAGGGTGGGGCCCTAAGTTACATTGTTTGTCATTTCATTCCCACAGTATGTTAATGACTTCAGTAGATGCACATAGTTGGCTAATTTAATGTCCCTAACAGGGCATGTTATTAGGGAGTGGGTCAACAATATATATCAAGTTCAATTCAAACTTAAAATTCTCCTCAAATGCAATCTTGTCCAAGATCCTCAACATGATGGGGGCATTACATATGCAAAATAGAAGGATTTGCCAGGGGGATTCCAAGGATTTGAACTGAAGACCTCAAAGGCAAATAGGCTTTGATAACTTATAACAACTAGGAGAACATTTCTAGAAATTTCAAATTATAGCAACTGAGCAAAACATGTTTATGAAGATTGACACACTCTTAATGCACCTTTTATCCTTTAAATCTAAATTGGATGCATTAATATACGCAACATTGTCAAGGCACGATTTGCAATTATGACCTCCTTTCCAACTAATTATTACCACTCTAGTGGTCAAAAGTCATATTGATTACACCCTTTTTCCATCGCTAAACTTTCTCTATGGCTCTGCAATAATAAAGACGAAAATTCCAAACTAAGCCAAAGTTAAAAAAAAAATAAATAAATAAAATTGTTCCCCATTTGCCACAACACTTCTAAACAACCAAACCAAATAATTAATGATTTTTATTTTGATTTTGATATATTATTAAAAATATATCCTTCATAATAATAAACCCAACAACTATAGTAAAATAATTAAAGTCACATATTTGTGGAACATCAAGTTAAAAGATATTTACCTGTAAGCTTCCATGAGGGCATTATAAGCATACACATCTGGCTCATGTCCAGCTTCTTGCAGCTGCTCAAATATTTCTTCTGCTTTCTCACAATTTCCCTCTCTAGCAAATGCATTCACCAAAGCAGTATATGTGCAGATATTAGGTTTACACTTTTGACTTCTCATTTCATCAAACACCTTCAGGGCCATATAGGATTTATTTGCCTGCATAAACATCATTTTGAGGAGGGAAAACACCGATAAAAAAATTAGGGGAAACACTGGAAGTAAGTTATTTCAATTGGAAATTGTCTTAATTGATTTCCAATGACAACCTCAATTGAAAGGATTGGGAGGAATACAAGCAAAGTATTTAGAAGGTAATGCATACATTACTATAATAAGGTATGATAATCTGATTAAGTTGTCAAAATATTGGAATATGCTTCCTATATCAAACAGAGAGAGACAAATCCACTTCAACCATGTTAAGCACTCTTCTTCTGTTAAACATGCTCATAAGTAAAGAACCAAAGCAAACAAAAAAAATATCTCACTAAAGAAATTTTCATTTTGAAAATTTTAAAAATAGTGGGATGACCAAATAATATTTTAAAGTTAAAATGGAAAATTCTTCATATAAGAAAATCCAATATACATGGATCATTATAGTTGGCACTAGTAGCCTCCCAAATAGAATGGTGCAATCATTCTAGTTATGTTGCTTGAGTGTTAATTCTTAATTCTTAAGGAATGAGTTTCCCTTGCAGGTTGAAGGAGTTACAACTTGGACAAATTGAAACTGAACTGGTCTAGGTCCAGCCAGACCAGTTCAATCACTTTCATTTAGTAAATGTGGTCAATGGAACTTGCACAAAGATAGTACCCAACCTAGATTCTAACCCAAGCTGGAGTTGAGCAGCTCAACCCATGCTTGGATCATGTTTTCTTTTGGTTGGCTTCATATGTACCAAACCCAAAGCAGTTGCAAACTAATACCAGGTGTCTTCCCTAAGTTATTGACAACATTGATGACACTCTCTAAAGAATCTGAAGCACCACTTTCCCTATCAGGGTTGTCAACATTAAATACCAAAACACATTTCAATTTGAGTCAAAATATATATTGAAAACTTGATACTTCACCGTCCAATCAAACTGAATTGAGGGAAACAGCATCTAGGGTGATAAAGAATACCAAAAAATGTAAGAGATTAGAACTGATGATGAATAAATACTTATTAAAAATAAATTGATGTTGAGTAAAATTGAAAAAACCTTTCCATATAAGTTGATCAATAATGTGTAAGTATCAACAGATGGTTCGCAGCAATCTTTCTTCATTCTTTGGAAGATCTCTTCTGCTTTTTGAGGGTTTCCTCCCTTCATTAATCCATCAATAAAAGCATTGTAGACAACTGCACCTGAATACATTTAAAGATATTTCTGCATAAATTCACATTCTATATAGTCTAGGTGTAATCATGTCAATTGTGTCCATTGAAAACAGCAAAATATAATCTAATACGTTCAAATACCCAGGAGTCAGGACCTAATTGCAAAAGAAAGTGAGTAAATCAAGTAATCATACAACAGGATGACAGGGTTTGGCAGTGTGCCTAGCCAGCATAAGATCGCAATTATTCTCTTACATGATCTCTCAAAACCCATAAAGGAATGTCTATGATTTTTATCCAATTCAAATCAATGTTCACTGCAGACAAATGCCTAAAAGACATGGCATGAAGTAGTTAGAACTCTCTTATGACAATGATATTACCTCTATTAATTGAGCTCTGTCAAAAAGGAGGAAGCCCTGCCCCCAAGCAACTCAACTCAACAAAATGAGTTGAAGAACTTGAAGGTAGGGCACAAGTATACAGTGCACCCTTGGTGAATAGATATACTTTTTTTGACAAGAGAATAGGTATACCATACACAAGACATAATTCACAAGAATCACTCCCATATTGCATTGCAGAACTTGGGAAGGTAGAATCCATACATATAAGAACACGCTCTTCTACTTAGCATACACTTTTGGAGTCACTGGTTAGATCTACTCATGAAAACGGAAGGCCTAATAACAGGGAGTTCACTTAGCAGAACTATTCTCAAAGAAAAGTGACCACCTTGTATATTTTGTAATCTAGCCGTACATTTCAATGGAATTTTGCCCTTTCCATGCAATAAAGGCTTTGGGCATACTTCTTAATTTCTCTCATTGTTACTAATTTTAATAATCTACTATAACTCAAGAAGGACATAAAAATTTAAAGAGAAGGAACTTTTTAATCATTCTTTTTGAGTGCAGGGGAACAGACTCTTGGTCAACTTATACTGATGATCAACCTCTAATTCCAGAGTAACAAGCCAGGTCCAATGGGTGATAAAGTTACTAGTCATAGTCTCAAAATCAAGTGGTTTAAATCTTGTAATAATGTACTTCTTGGCCTTTTGGTTAATATGAATAGTAGTTGTAATATTCATGACTGAAATTCCATTAAGAATTTTAGGTTTTTTCTTCTACATGTGTAGGGTATCCACCAAAAATATTATTTATATAGTATTAAGATTACAACTGTTAAACATACATCAAACAAATATTTTGAGCACCCAATACACTGATATGATGTTAGACAACTTTACTGAATAGTTTTGATTAGAAACAATAAGCATATTCAAGTATCAGTGCATCACAGATTAGATTTAAACTGGACATGATATTCCTGAGGAATTTCAGAGATTTTAAGGATATTTACTCCTTTGAGTGTATTTTATAGTTGAAGTAGTTATGGTACAAGTTTTTTGTATGCATAGTTATTAAAGATATTGATTATGAACTCATTAATTAAATTCTCAAAGTTCTTGACAATTTACAACACCGTCTCTCCTAAAAAATAAAAAGCTATAAGTCGATACAGAAACATACTTGGGGGAAGACCATATTTTCGCATTTCAGAAAATACAGCTTCAGCTTTCTCTAGTAGCCCAGATTTGCAGTAGGCCTTTAGAAGAAGGGCATAAGTGTCTTCAGTGGGGATGCACCGGTTTTCAATAAGTTCTAAATATGCAGATTCTGCATCCTTACACAGCGATTTCTGCCCATAAGCATCTATAAGCAAATTGTAGCACATTACATCTGGTTTGAAGGAGCTCTTGTGCAAGATCCATTCACATATCTGAACATGAGTTAATTATTTTAAAGTTAAAAATGTCAATGAATAAGTCAAATGTCATTTAATGTAATTTAGCTATGGCTAGGAAGAAACATAAAGGGCATGCCCAGTTGTATTATGACAATTGAATTGCTAAAATTTTATTTCATGTGGTATCTTATGTCTTATGTAAGTATTCAGTTGGAAAAACATGAAGATTTCAATGTGGATTTAGCTTGACAATACCCACCTAGAATAAAGAGCTAAGAGAAATCAACTAAAATGACACAGTTCTGAACTCGAAAGAAATATTATCAACTTGTTTCTGTATCAGTTTGAAGAATGGAAATACTTAGGCTTTTAAAATTCAACCACATCCAAACCAAAAGGGGGGGGGGGGGGGGGGGTGAAGAAATCAACCATGCCAATGTGTTTTTGAGTATTTGTGTTACCAATTTTAAAAAGTAAGGGAAGAGGTACTACTTTCTCACCAACACAATCGAGTCCCACTTTTTATTTAGCCGAAGCTGAACAACTACATTGATGATATCATCCCATGTGGTATAAGTGGCAGGTAGAGTATCAAGAGAACGCCAAAGTTGATTGGGATCCAGGTCATTCAGGGAAAAGTCCAAAATTTGCTGAGCAATGGGACTCAGTACTGGAAAAATTCCATCAACAAAACCAGATCCATATTTCCATCCTCGTCCTCTTAATGAACCACCTATACAAAGACGACGAAGACCTTAATACTTCAACATATATCACGAATCAAATAAAGATGAGTTTAAAGTTTTGTATTACATCGTTTCCTAGACAACTTCTTCGGTTCAAAGCTTCTCCATTTGCCATCTTTGTCAATATAAAATCCTTCATGCTTGCGCTTCTCAACAGCCTCACCACTTAAATTTTTGTCAATATGAAGCCCTTCACGTTTGCTCTTCTCAACAACCTCACCACTTAAATTTTTCTCAATATAAAGCCCTTCGGGTTTGCTCTTCTCAACAGCCTCACCACTTAAATTCTTGGCTTCACATCTGAAACCACTCCTATAGCTTCTTGGTTCAACGAATATATATTTAAGTGTGCAATCAATAATCAACCTATAAAAGTTCAGCCAAGATTAATACAAGTGATCACCATTCCTCAAAATCTCCCAACATGTTCCTCATAATGTACCTTTAATCAAAAGCCATTACCTAAGAGGAGACAACAGCAGTGCAACCATATAAAGAAAGGTCTGTGCTGCACAAACTGAATTGGAAGAGGTTGTGAAACCTCTTTCAAACTAAAAGGCAAACATGTGGTATGAGACACCATAATACATATAAATAGAACCTCCTGGTTCAAGTCTCCTAGGCAGCATTTTGGGGCTACTACCGAGGGTATTCCGCCCTATAATTACCAAGTGTGTGTAATCTCCTGTCTCACACTCCTAGTCAGGTGCTCAAAGAGCCTTGGACACTCATGTTAGCCAAAACAAAAAACCCTATAAGATCCACAAATAGATAGAGTACACATCACTTATTAATTGTTTTGAGAAAACAAAGTAAAAGGCTGCTAAAAAAACAAAAAAACCAAACCTGAAGTAACACATAACCATATGACCAAGGTAATTAAAGAAGATAAATTCTTGAAATTTTATATTTTGTGTGCTGGATTTTGTGACTATTATGAGAACCCAATTCCTGAAACAAAGCAAAATGCTATTAAACTTAACATAAACAATGTAATACATAATTGAAGTTCCCATTAAATCAGTATTGTGTACCTCTCAGTGTGTGAGGAAATTATAAAGCTTACATGGACTAAGCACAAAACCCACTAAGCAAATGCCATAAAAAAACACATTTCCCAGAACAGAGCAAATGCCATAAAAACCAACAGACTAACATAACAAATAAAGCAAACTGCGCAGAAAGAAAGAAAAGTGAAGACGGAGAACTAAGAATAAATTACGAAAAAGCAGAAACAGAATGCATCGAGACAGTACTGAAAGAAGAGGGAAGGATTAGAGTCTTACATGAATGCATGGAAGAGTAGTTTCCAGTTGGGTAATGTGTATGAGCCTTAGCGCATTACAAACCAGAAAGATATATGTAACTGATAATGTACGGAAACAAAACAAAAACAAATTCAAAATATCTTACACATGTAGACAACATGGGATAATTATGATCTATTCTTGTTTTGCCTTTTTTTAATATTAAGAAAATTAATGTAACGTTTATCATAATAACACTTAAATTTTTTAGGTAAATTGCAAAATTTATTTGGAATTATTTGGATTTTATACTTTAAAATTTGAAAAACCGTTAATTTAAGCTGATAAGTGACGTGTTGTTTGTTTGTTTGTTGGTTTTTTTTTTTTTTTTGGGGTCCAAATCAGTTCTAAAAACGATGCCGTTTCAAAGAAAAAGGCACTGTGAACCATCCAGTTTTTATGACGACACCGTTTTGAATGCAACTCAATTCCTAGATCATTCAACTCACTCAAAAGTCAAAACGACAAAATCCAAAGAAGGAAACCCACGAACCCTTACCTGCTGAAGGACCCAACGAACCCAGCCCATGCAGCTCAAAACCCAACCCTGCCCTCAGAATGTGGATCTGCCACAACAGTCTTCTAGTCTTTCCTATGATGGGAGTTTTGCAAACGGAATCAAATTTCATAGTGTAAAATCAAGTTTTTCAATCGCTAGGATGTAAAATCAAAATAAACTCAAATTTCAGCTATGTACTTTGCAATTTACCATAATTTTTTTTTATAGATGAATAATTGGGGAGAAAGAGGTGGGTCTGAACGATACCACAAAGAATAATATTATTGAACTCTCAATTGAACCATATAATACAAAGTTTCATGTTTGGACAGAGACGGAGCCAAAAATTTGAGTTAAGGGGGGCGACTCTAACCTCTAGCTTGGCGGATTCTTAGCTGTTGAGGTTTTTTTTTTTTTTTTTTTTTTTTATGAGTTTTTGATGTTTGCCTCTACTGGTTAAAGATAAAATTATTCTGTTTAAACTTTTTAAAGGGTCAGTTGTTTGTTTGAGTGAAATTGGTTAATTGGACTTAATTTTTTTTAGTTTTGCTATTGGTGATTTTTGTTGTTGCACAAATGTCTTTGGGCTGGTATATATTGAGTCCGTTTGGATACAACTTATTATTACTGAAAGTTGCTGAAAACTAATTGTTGCTGAAAACACTGTAGCAAAATAATTTTTAAATGTGTAAATAGTATCGTGGGACCCATGTTTAATATTTTTTAATACATAAACAGTGCGTGAACAGTGCACGCACTGTTCATGCACAGTAAATTTTGTCCCCCCCCCCCAGTCAACAAGTGCGGCCAAAAAAAAAAAAAAAAAGAGTAAAACGCAACTTAACTTTGAGTAGCAAAACCTGCTATCCAAACGCAGTCATTGTTTTAGATTTTAGATCTATGAATTTTTTAATGGTCTTTAAAATGAGGAGAATGCTAGAGGTATATTGTTGATATAGTAAGTGATTATTGGTAAGTAAAAAAGTGATGTAAGTAATAGGCTTAGATGCGAACCAATAAGAATTTGTACCTTAACAGTTTGTAAAAATGTTGTAGATAAGTTTATAACTGTAACGTTACTCTAAAAAGAATCAATGATATTGTTAAGGGGAGAAAAATGTAATTTTATAGAACAAAATAACTAAAATTAATGCATACATATATACTAATATATTTTTTTTTTTTTAAATTGAGGTGGGGCCATTGCCCCCCATGGTCAATGTATGCCTCTGTCCCTGTGTCTGGACAATTTTTTTTCTTTTATTTTTTTCTTATAGCATGCAGGTAGGAGAAATTTAAATCCAAATTCCTTTCTAGAGGAGTGAGAACAATATCCAAGAAGCCTTTGGTTAAGAAAATAAGAGTGTGTTATGGTATATAAATTTTAGGGATGGTCATGGATCGGGTTTGAGTCGAGTATACCCAAACCTGACCCAAACATTTTAACTATGGATATCCAATTCTAATATCCAATTAGCACCCATATCCAAAATATATTATCCATGGATATCTGTACCTAATCCAAACCTTTTTTTTTTTTTAGTGATGGAAATTTAAATTGATACTTAAAAAAATGATAGTAATTTTAACCCCTTCCTTAAAATATTCATAAATAAATAAATAAACCTTGCATTTTTACATTACTTTTACTTGGTTGTATCATAGGAACAAATTAACAATAACCCATTAATAACTCTTGTGTGGGGCTAGGGCTGTGCATGAGTCGAGTTGAAGAGTTTTTTCAACCCAACCCACCATGCTTGGTTAAAAAAAATCCAATCCAACTCAACCCATCACAAGGGTCCAACCCAACCCAACTCACATGGATCGAGTTGAGTCAAGTTGGCTAGTTTTTTTAATAATAATAATAATAATAATAATAAAATTGAACATTAAAATAACTCCACTACAAATAAGAGCAAATTTATAACCAAACAATCATAAGCATAACACCAAACAAACACAAACTGTATGAGGAGAACTTAGGATTTGAGTTTTGTTTAGGAAGAAGGGCAAAAAAATAAATAACAAAATTGTAAAATATATATTTTTAATTTTATTATATATTAAATATAGGTGGGTTGGGTCGGGTTAGGCTGATTTGTGAATCTTATGACACAACTCGACGGGTTGGGTTAGATTGGATTGGATTGGATCGGGTCAATTTTGGTGGGTTCGTTACAAACCCCTGTGTGGGGCAAATATTGTCTAAAAAGTTTCATTGTTTGTTTAAAACATTTGATTAACTATCTATTTTACATTGACATTAGTCATTATTTTTAAAATTTTCAAATTGAAATCAAACCTTATTTATTGCTCTTACTTGATATCCAATTGTTATTAGTCTATTATTTAAAGAATCAAATACATGTTTTTTTTTTTAATTAAAAATTTCTAAGCTATAAACAGAAATTCTAATTAAAGTGTCTAAAAAACTTATTTAAACCTTCTAAATATGCACAAATGATCAAATAAGTTAAGGAAATAAAAAATACATGATAGATGCAATCTTGCAAATAACTTCAATAGGCATCTTATAGGAAGGTCGATATGCACAAACAAAATCAATTAGTAATTAATAGGAAGATTGATATAATATGTTATTATTTATGTAGGGATCGGGTTTGAGCACTTCGACGGGTTGAGGGAGTGGGCCCAAGCCCAGCTTGCCTCGCAATGAATTTATAGAGAATGGGCTCAAGAACTAGGCCTTAGTGAGAAGTGCAACGACCATGCATGGTTGCATGTGGGTTAGATAACCTAAGCGTGAATTGGGATGCGCAGTAATGCTCCTCGGACTTGTTCTCCAGGGCTTGAATCTCTTATAATTTCTTTGAAGATTGATTACAAGGTTTTCTCAGAGAATACCGGTTGCTCCCGTACTCTTTCATTCATCCCCCTTTCTTCAGGAGGGGTTCCTTACATTATATACCCCTCCCCCAATCGATCCTAGCCCTACATTTGTTGAGCAATCAGGCTATTACTTGAGTGCCTGTCCCATCAGCCGCCTTCCCATTCCTTTTGTGGGTTACGGCAACCAAGATGGCACTGTTGTGGAGTCCTCTCCTCATTAATGCGGCCAGGACGGTAGTTGAGGGCATTTAATGTGAAGGTGACAGTTTGTCCTGAACTTACTCCTCCACCATGCTTCCATTGCTGGCGCGTGGTACTTGCTATCTGCTCTTTGAATAGTTAGGAAGGCTCCCTTGATGGTGTGTTGTCTGTTTACTTTATGGTGTCGGATGTCCGAGAACAGAGTCGTCCTCAGCGTGGCTTATTGGGCTCCTGGGCTTCTTACTTTCATACTCGGACCTTGGACGCCTACTCGGCTTGGGCCTTCGGTCCTGGAACGAAGTGGGCCGGGCTGTTTGACTTGCTGGCCCCACAATAGCCCCTAAAAATTTTGCTGTCCGCATCCTCAGGCGGAGAGGAGGATTTTGACGTCCTCGGGCCTGCGACGTGTCCCATCGAGTCCTGTCCCCCGTCAGTGCTGGAGTTTTTTCATCTGCCCAAGATGCGTTACTGATGCTTCAGTGCGCGCAACGCGTCCTCCATTAAATTCTGACGGCTCTGTGCTCCCCACGTTCAACGGGAGGATGACAATCCAACGGTGAGGATTCGCCTAGCATTTATGGGCGGGAAAACCCGCACGGTTCCTCGATTTGGGGTATAAATACCCACTCGAACTGCCGTTCCCTCTGTTTACTCGCAACCAAGAGCTCTTGCGCATACATCCTGAGTCCAGCCAAATTTCCACCTACATCTCCAGCATAAAAAGCATGTCCGAGGAGTTTCTCCTTATTTCTATAAGTCACTCTATCTCTCTCCGAGCTCTCTTCTTCTCTATTCCTTCTTCTCTTTCATTTGCTCTTTCTTAGCTCTCTTAGGCATCACTTGGGATGGGTAGGTTTAAGAAGTATGTCTATACTGAGGAGGCGATGGAGAAATTCATCGCCGACTATAAGATACCCAGCAACGTGGGCTTGAGGTATTGTGAGGAAGGGGAGTGGCACCTTCGGAGGCAGGAGGGCGAGGTGGTGATTCCCATCATTGCCTTCCTTGAAGGTGGCATGAGAAACCCCATGGGACTGGTGATGAGGGGCTACCTGACGTACTTCCGGCTAGCCCCCACCTAGTGTGTGATAACGCCTTAAAATGTGTACTTGTTATATATTTATGTGGGTGTTATCTCCTTATTACTATGCTTAATTTGTATAATTAAGCCATGATTTGTATTAGTCCCTATTATTTATCTTTACATAATTTCTTGAATAAGATGCTATTCATTGTGTGTAATTTTCTACTTTCAGGAAATCATGTGAGAAAGATGAGTTTACAGAAATTTGTGAGAGAATGGAGGCCAAATTAGAATTAAAGTGGAGCTAAAGGACCATGCCTAAATGTCTAAGGAGGTGCAGCTGGAGTGCTTGGATCATCTAACATGATTGGAAGCTTCAAATAAGGAAAGAAATCAAAGAGGCAGAATCTGAAAAGGAAAAATCTGATTTGAGTACTGATCAGTATTTTGGGCGTATCTCTCTCCTCAAAAATCCAATTGACACAAAGCTAGATGAGTTGGAACGGTGACTTAAATATCTACAACTTTCCAGTTTTGAGTTTTTCGAAATTCTCAATTTTTGAAGGCCGAAATTAACTCACAAGTTACGGCTGTAAACCTGGACGGAAATTTAAATAGTGAAAAGTTTTATTTTCTTTGGACACTTAGACATTAGGGTTTTAGAAGGGAGGCGGTGAGAACGAATTTTGGCAGAGAAAACCTTGTATTTTTCTTTCTCTAATGGCAGCCTAAACTCTTTGCTAGGGCTAGGGGTTATGTTTCTTCTCTACGGTATGAATATTCAATGTGATTCTTTCTAGGATTTTATCAATGACATATTTGATTGTTCAGTTAGATTTCTTTTGATGTATTAGTTCTTCCATGCTTTCAATAAGTTCAATCATGTTTTTCTTATTGTTTAGAGGAATTTCTAATAGTTTCAAATAGAAATCATGTTTTAAAGTGAATGGGTTTTTCTGAAAACTTTTCTAACCGCATTATTAATCGAGGTTATCATGCGTTCTTGAATTGTCTCAGTTCAACCGAATCATAAGTTTTTAATTGTATAAGAACAATCAATTATGAACTATATATTTTCTTAGATCACAAAGAATTTCATATCGATATAGGGAAACACCCCGATGCCCTAGTATTTACATTATTGATTTAATCAGTTTTTATTATTATTCTTGTTAACAATCACCAAGCAAAAGTATTTTTCTTCTTCACCCAAATTGTTATTTAATTATATTGTCTTTGAATTTACTCTACTCCTTGTGGTTCGACCTCGGTACTCCGAGAATTATATTGCTACGATCTCCTGCACTTGGGAGTGAGCAAGCAATTTTGGCGCCGTTGCCTGGGAGTTGTTGCGTGTTCAGAGGCAATTTTTGGGAGCAAAGCACAACCGGTGGAAATTCTTCTATTGGTAACTTCGTTCCAATTTTTTTTTCCTTTTTTTTTTGTTTTTACTTTTCTATTTGTTTTTATTTTATTTTATTTTATTTTATTGTGGATTCATTGTTACATGAGCATTTGGGTTAGAAACAAGAGAGGCAGATTAGAAATTTTTGAAACTTATTTTGGTAATCTTTTTGACACACCTTTGCCTTCACCTTCTTCATCAATCATGGGTGATGAAACACGTAATAATCATGAGGAGAATAGAAGAACTATGTATGAATTGTTGCATCCCACACAAAATTCTGTTCCTTCATGCATCATGTTTCCACCTAATGCACCACATGTAGAATTGAAACAAGGTTTACTAGCAATACTTCCTGAGTTTAGGGGACAAGAAAATGAAAATCCTTATGTCCATGTTAGAGCTTTTGAAGAGATAATTAGTAGTTTCTATGCACAAAATGTTATTGAGACTGCTAAGTTACGTTTCTTTCCTTTTTCTCTTAAGGATAAGGTAAGAAGTTGGCTTTACACTTTGAAACCTAGGTCTATAGGTAGTTGGGGGGAGATGGCCAAAGAGTTTTTTAAGAAACACTTTCCTCCCCACAAAGTCCAGCAAGTAAAAAGAAGGATAGCTAGTTTTGTCCAAGGCAAAAATGAGACCTTATACCAAGCTTGGGAAAGGTACAAAGATCTTTTCAATTTTTGCCCAAATCATGGGTATGAAGATTGGAGATTAGTTAGCTATTTTTATGAAGGACTTACACCTAGGGACCGACAGTTTATTCAACTCTCATGCGGAGGGGACTTTTTAAAAAAAGAACCCGAAGATGCAATGGATTATCTTGATGAGATTGCTGAAAACTCTAACACATGGACTGGACCTTACCCTATGGACTCCACTGATAGGACTAGAACTAACACTGCCACTTCTAGTGGAAGTGTTTTCAAGTTGAGGGAAGATGATAACATGAGTGCAAAAATTAGCATGTTAACTAAAGAAATTGAAGCACTCAAAATGAAAGGAAGTAGGAGTGTTAGTGCTACCTTTAGAGAGGACCCAATGGAGGTGTGTAAAATCTGTCATGAGATAAACCATTCTACAAATGAATGTGCATCACTTTCATCATTCTTGAATGTGCCAGAAGAACAAGTACATGCATTTAATTCATATTGGCCAAATAATTCTTCATATTCTAACAATTATAACCCAAATATGCGAAACCATCCGTATTTGAGTTATAAGAGTGACAATGTGTTGAATCCTCCTCCTCCAAGGAATTTTAATTCACCACATGCATCATCATCATCTAGAACTTCCTTGGAGGATGCACTTAGTACTTTCATCCAACGGCAAAGTGAACAAAATCAAAAGTTTGAATCCATGCTCACTAGGCTAGATGAAGAGGTAAGAGAGACCAAGAGTCATATAACTAGGCTTACAAATTCATTGAGTGGGATAGAGAGAGGGAAGCTTCCTTTCCAAACTCAACCCAATCCCATCAATCAAAATCTAAAAATTGGCTCTAAGGATAAACATGAGGAAGTAAAAGCTGTGACCATTTTGAGGAGTGGTAAAGAGATTGATAAAAGTTCCCCTTTAGTAACTAAGAAATCTAAGGAGACCCCAGTTGAAAAAGAGAAGGATGAAACTGAGTCACTTGAATTTGGTGAAATTGAACAATGCCCAATCCCTCCACCATTTCCACAAGCCTTAAAATTACCTAGGAAATTGGACACCGCATCTGAGATATTAGAGCATTTGCATCAAGTCAAGATAAATTTGCCATTATTGCATGTTATCAAGCAAGTGCCTACATATGCCAAGGTAATTAAGGATCTATGCACCATCAAGAGAAAGTATCATATGAAGAAGACCGCATTCCTAACAGAACAGGTAAGTGCAGTTATTCAACATAAGACCCCACCAAAGTCTAAGGATCCAGGTTGTCCTACGATCTCTTGTACTATTGGAGATTACATCATGGAGCATGCATTGCTAGATCTTGGGGCAAGTGTTAATTTGATCCCTTTCAGTGTATATCAAAAACTTGGACTTGGTGAGTTGAAACCTACTTCAATAACTTTACAGTTGGCTGATCGCTCTGTAAGGGAACCGAGAGGGATTGTTGAGGATGTGTTGGTGAAAATTGAACAATTTTATTATCCTGTTGATTTTATTGTTCTAGATTACCAACCTGTTTTACATCCTAGTGTTCATACCCCTATTATTTTGGGTAGACCTTTTCTTGCCACGGCTAATGCTTTAATTAATTGCAGGAATGGAAGGATGCAACTCACTTTTGGTTCCATGACTTTGGAGCTAAACATATTTCATGTGGCTAAACAACCACATGAGGATGATGATTGTGCTTATGTGAACCTCATTGAGGCGGTGGTTCAAGAAAAGTTTAATAAGAATTGTTTTTCTGATCCTCTTGAAGCTCTTCTTAATAATTTTGTTAATTCTTATGATTTAGAATGTGATATTCATGTATCTGAAAATTTTTCTTTGTTGGAATCCTCACAGGTTTTGGAAGAACAACAAATGATGGCAATTAATAAAGGATGGAAGCCTTATTTTGAGGAGCTACTAGAAAATGAAAAAAAGTTCGTGCATTCAAGTGAAGAGGCACCACAGCTGGAGTTTAAGCCGCTGCCCGGTGGTCTTAAATATGCATATTTAGGCCCAGGTAAGTTAAAACCTAGGTGGGATGGCCCTTTCATTGTAAGGGAAGTGTTTAACCATGAAACTGTAGTAGTTGAGGACCCTAAGGATGGTAGGATTTTGAAAGTAAATGGACAAAGGGTAAAACCATTCTTAGGGGGAGTTATACCAGAGGAGAAGTCTATGTCACTGGAGATCCCTGCCTATTGGGATGCTACGTGAACTCTGAAAGAGCCTTATGAAGTTGTACCATATTTGTTTTAATTTATTTTTCTTTTCTTTTTGCCTTTTGTTTTTGTTTATGCTTTTTGTTTTGTTTTTTTTTTTTTTTTGTTTTGTTATTATTTTTCTTTTGTGAGCTAATATTTGCAGGTGTGAAAGACATTTCAAAAAAAAAAAAAAAAAAAATTCAAATGCTTAAGGTAACTTCTTCCCTTTATACTTGAATTTATTTTGGCTTTGATACATTGAGGACAATGCAATATTTTAGTTGGGGGGAGAGGTCTACACATTTTGCTACACCTTGCATGATTTTTTTTTTTCTTCTTTCTTTTTGGTTGCAACTTTTCAATTAAAAAAAAAAAAAAAAACCCTTGAATTTGAATGCAGAAGAGTTATAAGCTTTATTTTTATATCATGTGATGGAATGAATAATGCTGAGTTGGTTATACTATTTGTTATATTAAGACTCTTTCATGAAGAGCACAATTGGAAACTTTTGAGCACAATAGCCAGGTTAGTGGACGGTTGGATGTTGGATATGCATGGATCATGAACAAGCTAGATATAAGCTGAAACTCAACCCATAGGAGAGTTTTTGAGCCTTACTTTTCTTTGTGAGAGTATATCTTTGTTTAAACTCTTAAATTTCTCTCATATGCTTCAGTTTTTGTAAAAGATCTCTATATTTTTTGGTTGACTAATGGAAACATTTTGGGGAGATATATCATGATCTTACTTATTTTTGTCCTTCGGCATGCTGGTTTATGTGGAATTTTAGGAGATGAGAGCTTAAGGCCATCAATCCTTTGTCACCAGCTAAACAAATATTCAGCCTACCTTTACATTAACCATTGTCACCATCATTTGAGCCATGAGAAATATTTTCACAATACCACAAAACATTTTTGTTTATGGGTGTTCTCTTGGGGGTTCAAGTTTCGAGCAATTGATGTGTTTAGATACCACCATTGTCTCTCTTTTCTTTCGAAAAAAAAAAAAATCCAAAAGAAGAAAAAAAAAAGAAAAAAAGAAAAAAGAAAAAGAAAGAGAAGACATACATATAAATCATTGGTGTCTTACACATCTTTCATGTATTTTAGAAGGGTTATATGGTTGAGTAAAGGTTGTTTTGATTCAAGTTGGTTGTTACTGCTATGAGTTGGGTTTGGCTTGAATTTTCTGCATTTAATTCATATACCTCATATTTCAAAGAGAGCAGTTTGCCTTTACCGAGGCAAAAGATTATACTACCATTGAGCCTAAAGTCCTACTTGATCCTAAAGGTGCATGGCTGGTATGTGTTTGGAATAAAAACTAGGGATGAGAATGGTATTAACCTCATGTTTCCAGGAATTCAACATCCTTTCCAAGAGATCTTTACCCGTTGTTTTAGCGGCTGTTTTTGTATACACATGTGATATTCTTAAAACTTCTTCTTTCCTTTTTGTTCACATGTGATTTGAAGAGAGAAACTATTACTTCTATGTGTGTTCTTTCAAAGTGTTGATGACCTAAGAGAGGTTTTGGAGTAGAGGCTCTAATCTAGATTATTCTTGATCTATGCATGTTTGGAAAAGCTAGTTTGACTGGATGGGCTATGCACACACACACTCCAAAAGTGAAGCTAGTGAAAGCTCTTTAATATGATGAATAGTATCCCAACTCAAAAATTGAAAGTTCATTTGTATGATATAATGATAAAGAAGACTAACATTTGCTGCAGGAATTTTCAGGGAACCTTTGACTTTTGTGGGTAGAGTCACTGCAAACCCTCACGAGAGTAAACTCGTCCACTAGGTTGACCTAGGGGTTCAAAGACTTGCTGCACATGGGAAGTGCAGTCGTGTAGCCTACGAAAGTGGCTTGTATTTTAGTTTTAATTTTTCACTTTTAGTAGACATGGGTGCTTTGTGGATTGCTAGGGACTAGCAAGATTTAAGTTGGGGGGTGTGATAACGCCTTAAAATGTGTACTTGTTATATATTTATGTGGGTGTTATCTCCTTATTACTATGCTTAATTTGTATAATTAAGCCATGATTTGTATTAGTCCCTATTATTTATCTTTACATAATTTCTTGAATAAGATGCTATTCATTGTGTATAATTTTCTACTTTCAGTTATTATTATTATTATTATTGATTTAATCAGTTATTATTATTATTCTTGTTAACAATCACCAAGCAAAAGTATTTTTCTTCTTCACCCAAATTGTTATTTAATATATTGTCTTTGAATTTACTCTGCTCCTTGTGGTTCGACCTCGGTACTCCGAGAATTATATTGCTACGATCTCCTGCACTTGGAAGTGAGCAAGCAGTGTGCCACCAACGTCTTCAGAATTCTGGGTTGTGTGGAAGCCCTGAATGAGAAGATGGGGCTAAGGCTGACCCATCACGACGTAAACTGGTGTTACAACCTCCAGTGCCTGAAGGGTAAGTCGTACTACATAAAGACAAGGGACGACAGGGTCCGGCTTATCCAGTGCCTCCCCGAGTCCAGCAAGGGGCTGAATAAGGACTTTCTCATCGTGGCCGGTGAGTGGCACGATGGCATTCATTGCCCAACGACGGAGGGGACACCAGGTGGGGCAGTGGGAGTAAGAGGGGGTTCACAGATTTTAGTTTACTTCATTCATTTCATTTTTTTTTTTTTTTTGCATCGTTTGATTACTAACATGAATACGTCTTCTTTCTGTAGATCCGCACACCTTCACGCGTCACTTCAACCTGATCAACAGGGAGAACTTGCAGAAAGTGCTAAGGGCGGAGATTTTTGTAAACAAAGCCAATAATCAAGTTAGGGCCGCTCACAGGATTTTGGGATACACCCCGGTTCAAAAATCATTTGCGGCACCGAAGTACGTGATCAAAGCAAAAGACCCTCGGCTGCGAAAAATAACTGTGACCCAGGACGGGTTCCAGTTCCCCGAGGAGCCCTCCACATCAGAAGGCGTAGCATCAACAGGCCCCTCTTCCCCCCATAGATTCTCAGAGGCCGCAGAAGAAAGCCTAGAGAGAGAAGAGGAAGTTACTGATTTTGGCCCTGCCAAGGACGAGTTTGACATGTTTGAACAAGTCCACCAGTCCGAGGACCCTCCAAGAGACTTGGGTGACCCTCGCCTGACCGAAGCGGATTTCCTAACGACCGAGTCCTCTCCTCGGCTTGAGATGGGTTACAAGAAGAAGCCCCAATCCAGCCTGCTTGACCTAATCGAAGGCCAACCGGGGAAGTCTAAGCCAAAGCTTCCTCTTCCTCCTCCTAAGACTCATCCTACCCAGGCCAGGTCGGCCTCGACCCAGTTTAGGCATCCTCCCCCTCCACCTCAGACAAGTCTGCCTTCTAGGCATGAGCCCACTGATCCTAAGCAGAAAAAGGATAAGGGTAAAAGGCCAATTGAGGACAAATCTGGGTCCACCCAGGAGGGGAGCGATACTCGGCGGCCCTTGAAATAGTTGAAGATAGGCTCCCAAGGCCAAGATAAACAAGTTAATGCCTAGCCCGAGCTTTAGGCCTGGCTTCCTGCCCCAATGCTTCATGGGGGGCCTCTGAGGGATGACTCATCCCTTAGGGATTTTAGAGAGGGCGAAGGCGCGTATGTGGCCGACGCGCTGGAAAGGTGCCTGTTACTCCCTGCGGACATGGCGGAGCTGGGGACCATGAGGAGTAGGGAGGTCTTCCTCAGCCTCAAGCGGTATTTGGGAATGGTAAGACCCTCAACACTTGTGATTTTTCTGGCTTCAGTTTCTCTTCCCTTTTTCTGAGCTCGGTTCGTTACGTACCCGTTTTGTTTGGTAGGCCGTCCAGGCCACCTATAGGTTGGAGGAGGTGGCCCACGACCAAGAAAAGGCCATGGATGCAGAGCGTGAGAAGCGCTTGGAGGCCACTTGGACCCTCAAAAACTTCGAGGCTGACCTTGCCACGGCCCGGAAGGAGCTAAAGGCAATGACCAGGGCTCGGGACAACGCCATGTCAGGCCTCGCTGGTTTCCAAAAGCAGGCCGAAGATCAGACAAGGCATTTAGGTGAGGCAGAGGAGCAGCTGAAGATCGTAAAGGAGCTGCTTGCTGATCTGACGAAGAAGGTGGCTGCTGCCGAGGAAGCCAAAAAGATGGCTGAATGGGCCAAGGATAAGGCTGTTAGGGCCAAGTTTGAGGCTGACCAAGGTAGGGAGGAGGCCTGGGCCTCTAAGGAGGAAGCCGAGGAGGCAGCTTATGCTGCGGGGGTGGCCAAGACGGAAGCTGCCTTTAAGGCTCAAGTCCCTGAGGTGTGTAGGCGCTACTCCTCCGAGGTTTGGAAAGAGGCTCTCAAACAGGCTGGGGTCGAGGCCTTGTCCGACCTGTGGAAGGAGGAGAGTGAATACTACCCCCCTGCCATCCGCGAGGCTGCCCCAGATGGCTTTAAGGCTGAGGTGGCTGCTGAGAAAACTGGTGCTACCCTAGGTAAGGGACCTTCGGTCGCTGGACCTACTGGTGGGCCTGTCCAAAGGAGTGATCCTTTCGGGGGGGCTGAATCAAGTGAAGGACCCAACGAGGAAGCGCCCCAAGAGGTTGCGAAGTTCTCCTCTGAAGCCTAGATTTCTTCCGCTGAGGGGGCAGCCATTCCCGCTGTGCCTCTACAGGCTATTCCGCTCAGTCAGAGCTCAGAGGATCCTGAGGCTGCCATAGACTAGCCACCCACTGGGGTGGGCAATTGAGTGGAAGGAGTAAGCTCCTTGGCGTCTCTGCCTGCCTTGTTTTTGGTCGTTTGTCTTTGTCTTTGTATCTTTTTTCTTATTATCCTTGTTTTTTTTTTTTTTAAACAATGTACTGTGACTCCTATTATGTAACTTCTAAGGACTTAATGTCATGTGATTCCTATTTCTCTTTCTATTTGTTCTGGCTGTTTGTTCGTGTGCGCGTTATCCATTTTCTCCCTTTCCCCTTTTTTTTTACTTGTATAATCTTAATATCCATTGTACCTCGACCAGTCACAGCAGCGATTGCAATAACGTGAAGGCAGGTATGCATAGGCAGACCTTTTATGTTCCAAGGACTAGGTAGGGCTCTGGCCTCTCCCAACATTCTAACACTTAGAATCTTTCGAAGTGGTTAGTTTTCCACATAGGCTTAAGTCCGAGGACCATACAATGCCTTGGATCTGTCTAACACTTAGATTCTTTTGAAGTAGTTAGTTTTCCCATAGGCTTGAGTCCGAGGACCATGCAATGCCTTGGATCTGTCTAACACTTAGGCTCTTTTGAAGTAGTTAGTTTCCTCATAGGCATGAGTCCGAGAACCATGCAATGCCTTGGTTCTGTCTAACACTTAAAACCTTTTGAAGTAGTTAGTTTTCCCATAGGCTTGAGTCCGAGGACCATGCAATGCCTTGGTTCTGTCTAACACTTAGAACCTTTTGAAGTAGTTAGTTTCCCCATAGGCTTGAGTCCGAGGACCATGCAATGCCTTGGTTCTGTCCAACACTTAGAACCTTTGGAAGTAATTAGTTTCTCCATAGGCTTGAGTCCGAGGACCATGCAATGCCTTGGTTCTGTCTAACACTTAGAACCTTTTGAAGTAGTTAGTTTCCCCATAGGCTTGAGTTCGAGGACCATGCAATGCCTTGGTTCTGTCTAACACTTAGAACCTTTTGAAGTAGTTAGTTTCCCCATAGGCTTGAGTTCGAGGACCATGCAATGCCTTGGTTCTGTCTAATACTTAGGCGCTTTTGAAGTAGTTAGTTTCCCCATAGGCTTGAGTCCGACGACCATGCAATGTCTTGGTTCTGTCTAACACTTAGAACCTTTTGAAGTAGTTAGTTTCCCCATAGGCTTGAGTTTGAGGACTATGCAATGCCTTGGTTCTGTCTAACACTTAGGCGCTTTTGAAGTAGTTAGTTTCCCCATCACGTATGGATAGGGATAGCAACGCGCTCATGGGCCGAGGAGGTTTGCTATTCGTGACAAAACGGGAACTAAAAGCCTAGGTCAGCTGTTTGTACGAGTCTATGGAATTCGTCCTTAGACTGTTGAACCACCTCATTGCCACAGGTCCCAAGTTGGATGGGAAGACCTTGCACATCAGCGCCTCGTTCTTGGAGTGGAGAGCCATTCTCTGGTTAAACTGGCTCACATGCTCCACGGGGTCCGTTTTGCTATTGTAAACAGTGAAGATTGGCTGTTGGAACCGCCGAGGGAGCATTGCCTCCTTTATACGACGCGTGAAGGGCGACTTGGAGAGCCGATCTAATGCCTTGCTCATGGCGTCACTCCCTAAGCCCCTAGGAGTTGGGCTGTCGCACTTGCGCCTCTGGTAGCGCTCCTCCTCGTGAGTGAAAGTCTCGCTCGGGGGTATTCTTGAACTTTGCCTATAGTCGTCATCACTTTCGTCATCAGAGGGCTGGTCAGGGCTGGGTTCGGACCGTCTCCGCCATGCGCGGCGTAGCTTCCTCTTCAAATCATCTATCTCGCGCTGCATGGCCACCTTATCATCCTGTCTCTGGGATGCGTGGCTATGGGCCTCTTCCGATCTCGTGGAGTGGCCATTGTCGCACTTCTGGGGCACGTACCCGTCCTGGCGGGTGTGGCTTCCTCTAGTTGTTGAGGTATGCACGCTTCTTTCTTGAAATCGTCCGTTTTCCTCGTTTCGACCGCCCCCGGGGTCGCCATAGTTACCCTGGTGCTGGGATTTAGCTGGTTCAGGTTAGTGAGGATTTCCTTGGTGAGGGCTTGACCCTACCATGCTTGGCTGTTGTCCTTACTAACGCACGAGTTCTTCCCACAGACGGCGCCAATTGTAGGGATCGAGTTTGAGCACTTCGACGGGTTGAGGGAGTGGGCCCAAGCCCAGCTTGCCCTGCAATGAATTTATAGAGAATGGGCTCAAGAACTAGGCCTTAGTGAGAAGTGCAACGATCATGCATGGTTGCATGTGGGTTAGATAACCTAAGCGTGAATTGGGATGCGCAGTAATGCTCCTCGGACTTGTTCTCCAGGGCTTGAAGCTCTTATAATTTCTTTGAAGATTGATTACAAGGTTTTCTCAGAGAATACCGGTTGCTCCCGTACTCTTTCATTCATCCCCCTTTCTTCAGGAGGGGTTCCTTACATTATATACTCCTCCCCCAATCGATCCTAGCCCTACATTTGTTGAGCAATCAGGCCATTACTTGAGTGCCTGTCCCATCAGCCGCCTTCCCATTCCCTTTGTGGGTTGCGGCAACCAAGGTGGCACTGTTGTGGAGTCCTCTCCTCATTAATGCGGCCAGGACGGTAGTTGAGGGCATTTAATGTGGAGGTGACAGTTTGTCCTAAACTTGCTCCTCCACTATGCTTCCATTGCTGGCACGTGGTACTTGCTCTCTGCTCTTTGAATAGTCAGGAAGGCTCCCTTGATGGTGTGTTACCTGTTTACTTTATGGTGTCGGATGTCCGAGGACAAAGTCGTCCTCGGCGTGGCTTATTGGGCTCCTGGGATTCTTACTTTCGTCCTCGGACCTTGGACGCCTCCTCGGCTCGGGCTTTCGGTCCTGGAACGAAGTTGGCCGGGCTATCTGATTTGCTGGCCCCACAATTTAACATATTTGTGTTATTAAAATTTTCTAATAGATTATTGATAAAATTACATTTTCCTAATGTTACTAAAGTTTTTTTTTTTTTTTTCTTTTACAAATATAAGTGGTGGATTTACTTATATTTACTTCTTCTTTAGGTCATTCAAAATGTATAGAGGATGAACTATTTGTAAGGAGTACTATAAACAAATCCCACCCACACATTACAGTATATTTCCTTGGGAAACAAAAGAACTTACAAAATTTAGATATTTTCAAATAACAAATATAGATAGCTTAATTTAGAAAATCTAATTATATATTGTATCAACTATACTTTGTTAAAAAGTAATCACATTATTTTAAGAAGAGTTCAAGACTAAAACACTTATAAGTCTCATCTACTATTTTTATTTTTCATTTAATAAAAAACAAATCATCAATTTTTTATGTGTATCGTATTGGTCTGTGGCTAGTATAAGGATAAAAGTTATTACATAAGCACTATTACACCATGTGTTCAACTTACGATTTTAGTTCAAAAAAATGTGTACCATAACTATAATAAGATTTAAACCTTTGAAGCCATAATGTTGATATTATTCTTCCTCCCACATCCCTTGAGCATATAAGATATGAACACAGTTTATACAAATTCCCCAATATCTTTTTATTTGATATGAATTTTGACAAATTCACCATTAGATTACATTTTCTTATTATATCTTCTATTCTTGCAAAATTTCAATAAGATCAAGGATTAATAAATATGTCATCAATCAGATATATAAATTTCATGTTTTTATAGTCTTAAATTAGACATAAAAAAATAAGTTTATGGATCGAATGGTAAATAACATAATATTTGAATGAAATTTGACATGCATGTTAAGAACATAAACAACATGTAATCCAATAATTAAATTTTTTTAATATATATGATCCGTTTGGATTGAACTTATTGTTGCTGAAATTGAAAACTGAAAACACTGTAGCAAAATAATTTTTAAATGTGTAAATAGTACCGTGGGACCAATTTTTAATATTTTTTAGTGCTGTGAACAGTGCTAAATAGTGCGTGAATAGTGATTTTTGTCCTCTGCTCAGTAAACCCATGTGAGGTTACTGTTCACGCGCAGGAAAAAAAAAATATCTGAAAACGCAGAAGGGAAACGTGGACGCCGAATCCAAACAGCCACATAGTCATGTTAAAATTTTCAATTATATAAGTCCTTTTTTTAATTAAATTCAATTTTGAAATATTTATTTCGATATTTTTATATATAATGGTACTGGTATTTTATATTGATTCAATTTTATAAAAATTTTTTATATTGATTTTAATGTAATAAAATATCACCACATGGTTAAACAATTAGATAGAGATGTACACGTGTGATAATCCTGACAAAAATTTCATAAAATATTCAATCGTTTGTAAATACAAGATTATAACTCATCAAATTAAAAAATAAAAAATTTCTTTCTTATTGTGAGACTCAGTTTTCATATTTCTCTATCAAAGGGAAGTTTCTGCTCACCATCCGTGATAGAGCTTTTGCCATATTTGCTGGTAAAAAATACAAATAAAATAAGAAAGCATCATTTGTTACATGAAAAAAGACTACACTGATTCATTCCACAAAGGCAACTGCGAAAAGAGTTGGTCATAAGGGTGATAAAATGACCTGAATAATTTGGAATCTAGCATTCAGAGAATTTTTTTGTTGAAGTTCTCAAATGCTTTTATTTATTATTATTATTTTTTTGCAAAATAATTGAATAACCCCATTCACGAATCCTGTTACATGTACCCATAATATCAGTAGGCAGTAGCTTTAGCCTAGTCAATGGTAGAGAATTCAAGATTCAAGAATGTAATAATGTAGCTGGTGCTTAATTTAGCCGAAGAGGCAGAACAGAACACCATGGGTAGCAGGAGTTATCTCACAGAAAATGTTTAGTATGCAACGTCCGTTCATATCATTCATTTTGTATTTTTTTTTTAAATGTAGATATATAAAAAAGAGGCAAAACTTAGATACAGTACCTTGCATACTATTCCTTAGGTACCCATTTTAAAATTCAGACACCTGTCTAATTCAATAATTCTTGCTAACGCCGTTAATACTATTTATTTTTCTATTTCTTTCTTTCGTTCTTTTTTATCTCTCTCTATAACTAAAAACAAACCCATTTAGAAGGCTAAAGACCCGCAAGGAAACCCAGACCGTTAACCTATCTAGCTTTTTATACTCTTGAACTTCTAAATTTTTAAAGAAATTAGAATTTCAACATTTCATTTTTGTTTTTCTGACTTGTCGTCCAGGAAAATAGATCAGATTCTTTTGGAATAGAACATTGAAGAGAAGCCAAGATGTTTTACAACCCTTTGGGTCAAAGACATTGAGAAATCTTTGATGCTTTTGGTAAAAAATTCCCTCCATATCGAAATGGCGTTCAGACTTGAGAGCCTTTTGCTTTCTTCAAGTAGTGGCGTAGTTTTGGTTCTGTCATTGATTCTCAGTGGCTAAGACCACTTTATCATTTGGGAAGTTGAGATCTGGATTTCTTAAAAAATTTTGAAATCGAGAAAGTGTGAGAAGTTAGAGAGGCTGGCATTATGGTTTTTCCAACAGGTTTTCTAACTTTGTTTTAAGCACATCTATGGAAGGAAAAAAGAAAAAAAAGAAAAAAAAGAAAAAAAAAAAAAAAAACAGAGGATGAGGTTAACGGTCTGGGTTTTCTTGTGGGTCTTTAGCCTTCTAAATGGGTTTGTTTTTAGTTACAGAGAGAGATAAAAAAGAACGAAGGAGAAATTGCACTTTACCCACCTGTGGTTTGGCCCGTTTTAACAATGCTCACCTGTGGTTTGAATTTTGTCACTTAACCCACCTGAGGTGGCCTCTGTTAGACCCCTGTTACCCACCTCTGCCATTTCACCGTTAAAAATAGGGATAAATGTGTCTTTTTCATTATATTTTATGTCTCTCTCCTCTTTTCTCACCTCCTTCTTCTTCTTTACAGTTTACATAAAACATAAAAGAAAACCAATACACCTATAGTCACAAACAAAGCCACAAATGCATGTGAACAAACACCCATAGATTTGCTAGCCTTCCATTGCTAAATCAAAAAATTAACTACTTAATTCTTCATAGAACAATTACAAAATAAAACTCTAACCCTTTTTCTTTTACTTGGTTTTCTAAAAAAAACCCAGATTTGTAAGTAAAAAAAAAATCTGCAAAAAAAAAAAAGCCCAGCAATCTGTTCAAATTGACTACTTACTTCTTCATAGAACAATCACAAAATAAAACTCTAACCCTCTTTCTTTTGCTGGGTTCTCTAAAAAAACCCAAATTTGCAGGTAAAAAAAAAAAAAAATCTGCAAAAAAAAAAAAAACCCAGTAATCTGTTCAAATTGCTAGGTTCAAATTTTTTGGGTTTAATACCATGATAAAACATCACATGCTATGAATGAATGAATAATGAATAAATACAATAAAACACCTAAACCCAAAAAAACATAGAACCCAGATCTAGCCTATCCAGCAAAGAACCCAGATTCGTTCGATAAGTGAAATCCTTTACATTTAAATAGTGAGTCTGGCCACAATAACTCTTTATCTTCTGAGTATAGCTTGCAAAAAGAAGGGATTGGTCCTAATCCACAAACCCAAAGAGGGATCGCAAGACATGGGAAATTTGCAATCTTGTACCGCTTCGTGGCTGAACACCAAGCCAATCTCGACAAATAGAGGTCAAAGCAACTACATCATTCAAGTCAGAAGTAGTACTTTCTACGCTATTGGCATACCTTGTGGCATACCTGGAATCTTGCCAAAAATCCTTTCTTCTCTTAGGAAATATCTCCTCTATGTTTTGATTCACTTGCTAAGAGCTTCTTGGGTGGGATGATGCGCATTGCAGATCCAGTAGAGAACCCAACTCTGTCCAAAACGGCACCACTCTGAGCCGGTCCAGGAGCTTCAGCAGGTGTACTAATCGAAGATGGAGGACTCACTGGAGCGGTACAAGATCGCATTGCAGATCCAGTAGAGAACCCAACTCTCTCTGCCAGCAATCAATTTTTTTTTTTTTTTTTTTGGCGTGGTGAACATAGGTTGATAAAATTAGGGATTTACTCTTGTTTGGTTGGTGAGAAAATTTATAGGAGAGGAAAATCCAAGCTTCAAAACACCTTGCTTACAAGTGTTCAGATTTCACTTTGGCAATCTAAGTGAAGAGAGAAAGGAATTATGGGTTTGGGAATTTTTAAGGGTTCTAAGGTAGAGAGAGGGAGAGAGCTCATTCTTTTTTTTTTTTTTTTTAGGGTTCTGATTGGGTTTTAATTTTGGCTTATATAGTAAAAAGGATTCTCTAACGGAAAGGGTAGAGGTGGGTAACGGGGGTCTAACGGAGGCCACCTCAGGTGGGTTAAGTGACAAAATTCAAACCACGGGTGGGCATTGTTAAAACGGGCCAAACCACAGGTGGGTAAAGTGCAGTTTCCCCAAGAACGAAAGAAAGAAACTGAGAAATAAATAGTATTAACGGCGTTAGCAAGAATTATTGAATTAGACAGGTGTCTGAATTTTAAAAGGAGTACCTAAGGAACAGTATGCAAGGTACTGTATCTAAGTTTTGCCCATAAAAAAATATAAATTAAACATAAAATTAGGGAATTTGTATTTATAGAATTAATGTACAACAGTGCCGTGTCAACTATTGCTTTACTTTCAAAGAAAAAAAAGAATATTGGAATATATTTGATTAAATTTAGGCTCCATTTTTTTTGAAAAAAATGTTCTCATTTTCTAAAAAACTGGCTTTTATTATTATTATTATTAATATTTGGTTGTAACCTTGCAAATGAGATTAAAAAGAAAAAAACATTTGTAGTGAAATCTATTTATAGTGGTGTGTTGAGTATGTTACATGTAACATTTTAGAAGACATTTTTCACTCTAAAATGGAGGAAAATGTTTTAAACTCTATTAGACTTATTAATAATTATCCGGAAAATGTTTTAAACTCTATTAGACTTATTAATAATTATCCACTAAATTACAATTTTTGTTCTGCCAAACGCCAAAATATTTGAGTTTTAAGTTTTTGAGCTATTCATGGCCCAACTTGTTGGTTGTTGCCCTTGCTAGTATAAGTATTAGGCTGAAAAAGGAAGTCGCAACAAAAGGCAACTTCATTTTGTGAAACTTTCTTTCATTTCGTACTGAGAAATTGCAATTTGAAATACAATCATGAGCATGATGATAAAAGGAAGTAAATTTCTTCAAACAACTGTTGTAGTTTATTGGGCTTTATTGCATGGAAATAGCTTCGACTCATGTGGTAGGATGCATGGACAGTGAACAAACAACTCTTCTCCAGATCAAAGAAGGCTTTAAGAGTGCTTCAGACCCCTTCTCTTGTGAACGGCCGAGGAAGATTGTTGCAAATGGAGAGGAGTTGGATGTAACAACACAAATGGGCATGTGACCTGTAATACCCCATATATTTTTTTATTTGAGGTCACTAGTTTTATTTTACATATGGTTAATGGGCCATAAGTACTTTTGTTAGTAACTGTGGCCCACTACCCTACTAAACCCACATCTTTGATTCGTTAACTACAAAACAAAGGTAGAGATAAATCAGGGTTTTATCACTTAGGAGGCTAGAAAGTGTGTTTTTCCCTTGGAGTTTAGAACACATACAATTGATGAGGTAACTAATTGTTCCAGGTATGATTTTTCATTTGTTAGAAACAAATAATTAAAGGGTTAGAATTTTATCTTGGAAACATTAGTGATATGTAGATTTGTTTAAAAGAGATATTTTTCCTAGAATATGGTTTACACTTTACGTTAGTTTCCTACGGATTGCATTCTAGAACAAAGCAATGGATTACAATCTTAATATATGTATAGGACTTTTACGTTTTCATTAGGGTTAATATGTGTTAAACCCCAAGTCGCCCACTGTGTGCATTCTAGTACAAGCCGTGAATTTAAAAAGGTTATGCATAAGGCTTTACATCTTTCTTTTGGCTATATGTATATTAGATCCTAGGTAGCCACTGTGAGTATATTAGATCCTAGGTAGCCACTGTGAGTATTTTAGAACAAAGCCATGGATTACAAAACTCAATTCATTTATATAGCTTTATGTTTTCATTGGTTTATATATATTAAATCCTAGGTTGCCACTGTGAGTATTCTGGAACAAAGTAATTGGATTACAAATATTTATTTAGGTATATGGCTTTTACGTTTCATTGGGGTATATATTAAATCCTAGGTCAATGATATTTTGGCTACTACCTTCCTCATGTAAATATGAGTTTCGATTAATGCAAGGTAATATTATTGGTTAGAATATCATTGGTTAGAGAAACTTTAATTTAGTGTTAAAAGTGTTATTAGTTCAGCAAAGTATAATCCTAGTGAGTTAATTTGTATAACTCAATAAGTTTTATATTTTGTGGAGAATATTAAGTAATTTCCATGGTTGATTATCTATTTAAGGGTCTTTTGAGACTATTTGGAGGGTGTTTCAGTTGGACTTTTAGAGAAATTCAAGTGTTGTAAGTAATTATGCAAAATATGCACAAGTTTTGTCTTTTAGGTTCTTAGAAGTCAAAGGTTTTCAAAAGTTATGTTTTTAATCTTACATTTCTAAAGTTAATCGAAAGCATTTTTACATCATTGAAAGAGAAACTTCCACTTTTAAATAATGTTTTAAAGAGAAACCTCAAATTTTAAATAACATTTTGAATGTCCAAATCTCATTTAAAAGATGATTTCTAAACTAAAATATTTTCTGGAAAGAATTGAATTTCAATGTAAGTTTTTAAAAAAAGTTCTTGTTCTTTAAATTTGTTTAAAACAAAGTGATTTCAAAGTCATATTCCTATTTTCAAATTGTATTTAAAATGTTCTTTTAGCAAATTGAATTTTCAGATTCACTCAAGAATTGTAAAATACTTGTATAATCTCCTTAGCTCTTATTTGTTCCCTAAGAGAGTCAAGTATCCTTTGATTTATGTTTCAATTCAATATTGTGATCTTCGATATGCCTCTATATTTGGAATAATTGTTAATATTAAGTAAATTATTCTATTTTGTATAAACTTTGCTTTTGTGACATGTAACTCAAAATAAATGTTTTTAGAATTGATCAAATATATGTGTAAGCCCACTCACAGGGTTGTATGTGAGAATAATTGTTGATCCCTCATCAGTAGAGGTTAGATGATGGTATCTGCTCACAGGATTGTATGTGAGAATATGTGATATGTGTATATGTGATACTGTGCTCTGATAAATTATTTGCATATGTTTTTTAATGATTTTAATATTTGATTACATATGCGTTAAGTAGTTTATTATATGCTTTGGAAAAACTATATTTGATATCATTGCGTGAATTTGTGAAATCAAAATACTCGTACTCTGCTTGACTCTATTCTGTTGTGTATTGTCTGTAATTGCTTACTAGATGTGTGGTTCACCCCATCAATTACAATTTTCAGATTAAAGTTTAGCCGGAAAACAAAAACTTTGGATCTCTTCATAAGGTGTAAGGTAGAGCGTGAGAGTTTTTAGGCGGTGTCAATAATGCTTGAAGCTTTTAATAATTTTTAGTTATTTTTATTTCACCTAAGATTTTATAGTATTTGGAGATTATTTCTAAATTGTGGATTTTAGTATTGTAAGAGATTTATCAAGAGTATTGTTTATTTGAAGTTTATTGAATTATGTTTATTGAGTTATGTAAGATCAGCAAGTTAGTCATGCATCTAAATTCATGTTCCATGGATTTGTCACGACCCAAATCCGTGGAACATGAATTTAGATGTATGACTAACTTGCTGATCTTACATAACTCAATAAACATAATTAATCCAAAATAAATTAAAACCCCAAATAAACAATACTCTTAATAAATCTCTTACAATATCTAGAATCCACAATTTAGAAATAATCTCCAAATATTGTAAAATCTTAAATGAAATAAAAATAACTAAAAATCCTTAAAAGCTTCAAACATTATTGACGTCGCCTAAAAACTCCCACGCTCTACCTTGCACCTGATGAAGAGATCTAAAGTTTCTATTTCCCAATTAAACTTCAATCTAAAAATTATAATTGATGGAGGTGAGTCACACATCTAGTAAGCAATTATACACAATACACAACAGCATAGAGTCAAGCAAAGTACAAGTATTTTGATTTCACAAATTCACTTAGTGATATCAAATATAGTTTTCCAAACATATAATGAACCACTTATTAGATATATAATCAAATCTTAAAATCATTCAAAAACACATACAAATAATTGATCAAAGTATAGTGTCATATGTACACATATCACATATTCCCACATACAATCCTATGAGGGGATACCAACATCTAACCCTGCTGGTGAGGGATCAACACTTATTCTCACATACAACCTTGTGAGCAGGCTTACACATATATCTAATCAATTCTAAAAACGCTTATTTTGAGTCACATATCACAAAAGAAAAGTTTATACAAAATAGAATAATTTTCTTAATATTAACAATTATTCCAACTATAGAGACATATCGAATATCACAATATTGAATTGAAACATAAATCAAATGATGCTTGACTCTCTTAAGGAATAAATAGGAACTAAGGAGTTTATGTAAGTATTTTACAATTCTTGAATAAGTTTGAAAATTCAATTTGCTAAAAGAAACGTTTTAAATACCATTTGGAAAATATGAATATGAATTTGAAATAACTTGGTTTTAAACAATTTTAAAGATCAAGAACCTTTTTAGAAAACTTACTTTGAAACTCAATTATTTTTCTGAAAACAGTTTCGTTTCGAAATCATCTTTTAAACGAGATTCGTACGTTCAAAACGTTATTTGCAATTTGAAGTTTCTCTTTAAAACATTATTTAAAAAGAAGTTTCTCTTTCGATGATGTAAAAATACTTATGATAAACTTTAGAAGATATATGCTTAAAAAAAAAACATAACTTTTTAAAACAAAATTGTGCATATTATGCATAATTACTTACAACACTTGAATCACTCTGAAAGTCCAGCTGAAACACCATCTAAATAGTCCCAAAATACTCTTAAATAGGACCTATAATCAACCATGGAAAATACTTAACATCCTCTACAAAATATAAAGCTTATTAAACTATACAAATTGTTTCAAGAGATTTGTACTTTGATGAACTAATTAATAATACTTGTAGGGACCGGATTTGAGCATAATCACTGTTGGGTGAATGGATTCAAACCCAGTTAGCCCAATACAATAAATTTGTAGAGCGTGGGTTGAAGAACTAGGCCCTAGTGAGGATTATAACAGCTAAACACGGTTACAAGTGGACTAAATAACAGAGATGTGGACTAAAGTGTGAACGTCTGTCCTCGGCCCTCCTCTTCAGGGGTGGTAATTCTTACTTCTTCCGCTCTTTGCTGCAAAGGCTTTCCTAGTCATACAAGTTGCTCCGCTTCCTCTTGTCCCCCTTTTTCCAGAGGGATTTCTTACATTATATATCCCCTTTTAGTTGATCTTAGCCATACATTTGTTGATCAAGCAGGCCATCACTTGAGTGCTTGTCCCATCAACCGTCTTCCCATTCTTTCTGTGGGTTGCAGCAACCAAGGCTGCACTGTTCAGGGGTCTTTTCCTCATTAATGCGGCCAGAACATTAGTTGTGGTCATTTAATGCGGACATGACAGCTCCTCCCTAAATTGCTCCTTCATCATACTTCTGTAACTGTCACGTTGTACCGATTCTTTCTCTTGAGATGCTCTGGGAGACTCCCCTTGATGGTGCGTTGCTTTTCCCTTTTATGGTCTCGGCTGTCCGAGGACAGAATCGTCCTCGGCGATACTTCTTGGGCACCTAGGCTTCTTACTTTCATCCTCAGATCTTCAATACCTCCTCGGCGTGGGCCTTCGGGAATACCTCCTCAGCACGGGCCTTAGGGCCTGGTACGAAGTGGGCCGGGACTATCTGACTAATTGGCCCCACAATAGCCCCTCAAAATCTTGCTGTCCGTATCCTCGGGCAGAGAGGAGGATTTTGACGTCCTCGGGCCTATTCCGTGTCTAGTCGTGTCCCCCGTCAGTGTCGGGGTCTTTTCATCTGCCCAAGGCGCGTTACTGGCGCTTCGGTGCGCGTAACGTGACCTTTATTAAATTCAGGCGGCTTTGTGCTCCCCACGTTCAACGAGGTGATGGTAATCCAACGGTGGGGATTCGCCTCGCATTTATGGGCGGGAAAACCCGCATGGTTCCTCGATTTGGGGTATAAATACCCACTCGAACTGCTTTCCCCCTTTTCTTTCGCAATCAAGAGCTCTTGCGCGTATATCCTGAGTCCAGCCAAATTTCCAACTACACTTCCAACACAAAAAGCCTGTCCGAGGAGCCTTTCCTCATTTCTGTAAGTCACTCTATCCCTCTCTGAGCTTTCTTCCTCCCTACTCCCCTTTCTCTTTCATTTGCTCTTTCTTAGGTCTCTTAGGCGTCACTTGGGATGAGTAGATTTAAGAAGTTAGTCTACACTGAGGAGGCGATGGAGAAATTCATTGCTGATTATAGGATACCTAATAACGTGGGCTTAAGGTATTGCGAGGAAGGGGAGTGGCTCCTTTGGAGGAAAGAAGGTGAGGTGGTGCTTCCCATCATTGCCTTCCTAAAAGGTGGCATGAGAATTCCCATGGAGCCGGTGATGAGGGGCTACCTTACGTACTTCCGGCTAGCCCCTACCTAGTGTGCCACCAACGTCTTTAGGATCTTGGGTTGTGTGGACACCTTGAACGAGAAGATGGGGCTAAGGTTGACCCATGACGACATAAACTGGTGCTACAAGCTTCAGCGCCTAAAGGGCAAGTCGTACTACATGAAGACAAGGGAGGATAGGGTCCGGCTTATCTGGTGCCTCCTTGAGTCCAGCAAGAGGCTGAACAAGAATTTTCTCATCGTGTCCGGAGAGTGGCACGATGGCCTCCATTGCCCGACGACGGAGGGGACACCAGGTGGGGCAGTGGGAGTAGGAGGAGGGTTCAATTTTTTATTGTTGATGCAATTTGTACCGTTTGGTTACTAACACGAATGTGTTTTCTTTTTGCAGATCCGCACGCCTACGAGCGTCACTTTAGCTTGGTCAACAGGGAGGATTTGTAGAAAGTGCTAAGGGCGGAGATTTTCGTGAACAAAGCCGACAATCAAGTTAGAGCTGCTCACAAGATCTTGGGGTACACTCCGATCCAAAAATCGTTTGCAGCTCCGAAGTACATGATCAGAGCAAAAGATCCTCAGCTGCAGAAAATCACTGTAGCTAAGCACGGGTTCCTATTCCTCGAGGAGCCCCGCACTTCAGAAGGTGTTACATCAGCAGGCCCCTCCTCCTCTCACAAATCCGCAGAGGCCACAGAAGAAAACCTAGAGAGGGAAAAGGAAGTTGCTGATTTTGGCCCTGCCGAGGACGAGTTTGACATTTTTTATCAAGTCCATCAGTCCGAGGATCCTCTTGGAGACTTGGGCGATCCTTATTTGACCGAAGCGGACTTCCTAGCGTCAGAAACCTCTCATCGGCTTGAGATGGGTTACAAGAGGAAATCCCACGCCAATCTACTGGACCTGATCGAAGGCCAACCGGGGAAGTCCCAGCCAAAGCTTCCCCCTCCTCCTCCCAAGACTCAGCCTGCCCAGACCAGGTCGGCTTCTGCCCAATCTAGGCTTCCTCCTCCTCCACCTCAGGCGAGTCTACTGTTTAGGCCCGAGCCTACTGATCCCAAGCAAAAGAAGGACAAGGGCAAAAGGCCTATTGGGGACAAGTCTGGGTCCTCACAGGAGGGGGATGACACTCGGCGGCCTTTAAAACAGCTGAAGATAGGCCCCCAAGGCCAGGATAGACAGGTCACTGCCCAGCCTAAGACTCAGGCCTAGCTTCCCACCCCAATGCTCCATGGGGAGCCTCTGAGGGATGACTCCTCCCTCAGGGATTTTAGAGAGGCCGAAGGTGTGCATGTGGCCGACGCGCTGGAGAGGTGCCTGTTACTTCCTGCGGACATGGCTAAGCTGGAGACTTTGAGGAGCAAGCAGGTCTTCCTCAGCCTTAAGGGATACTTGGGAATGGTAAGACCCCCAGCACTTGTGATTTTTCTTACTTCAGTTTTTCTTCCTTTTTCTGAGCTTGGCTTATTATGCATTCATTTTGTTTGGCAGGCTGTCCAAGCCACCTTTAGGTTGGAGGCGGTGGCCAACGACCAAGTAAGGGCCCTGGATGCAGAGCGTGAGAAGCGCTTAGAGGCCACTCGGACCCTCAAGACCTCCGAGGCTGACCTCGCCACGGCCCGGGAGGAGCTAAAGGCGATGACCAGGGCTCGAGACAGCGCAGTGTCAGGCCTCGCTGGTGCCCAGAAGCAGGCCCGAGATCAGACGAGGCGTCTGACTGAGGTAGAGGAGCAGCTGGCGATCGCAAAGGAGCTGGTTGCAGATCTGACAAAGAAGGTGGCTGCTGTTGAGGAGGCCAAAAATGAAACTGTGAGGGCTATGTAGGCGCTACTGTTCCCAGGTTTGGAGTGAGGCCCTCAAACAAGCCGGGGTCGAGGTCTCGTCCGACCTATGTAAGGCGGAGAGTGTGTACTACCCACCAGCCATCCGCGAGGCTGCTCCAGATAGCTCTGAGGCTGAAGTGGCTGCTGAGGAAGCTGGACTTGCTGGTGAGCCTGGTCAAGGGGGTGATCCTCCCGGGATGGTTGAATCAAGTGAAGGCCCCAATGAGGAAGCGCCCTAAGAGGTTGCAAAGCCCTCCTCCGACGCCTAGCTCTCTTCGGCTGAGGAGGTAGCTATCCTTGCCGTGCCTCTGCAGGCTATCCCTCTCAGTCAGAGCTTAGAGGATCCTGAGGCTGCCACGGACCAGCCACCCATTGGGGGGGGGGGGGGAGATTAAGTGGAAGGAGTAGGCTCCTTGGCGCCTCTGTCTTATCTCGTTTTGGACATTGCAAGGACACGTCTGCCTTGTTTTTGCTTCTGTTTTGTTGTTGGTTTTGTCTTTGTCTCTTTCTTCTTCTTTTTTTTTTAAACATTGTAATGTGATTCCTGCCATGTAACTTCTGTGGACTTAATGTAGTGCGAGTCTTATTTCTCTTTTTATTTGTTCTGGTTATTTATTCATAGCGTTATCCATTCTCTCTTTTTACTTGTATAATCTTAACTTTAATTATATCTCGGCCAATCACGGCAATAATTATAATAAAGTGAGGGCGTGTATGCAAGCGGGAACCTACCTTTCCTCTATTGTTGATGTAGGGCTGAGGTGGGCCACAATCACTTACCCCTTTAGGAATGGGTTGGACCAGGGTCAAGTCCACCACCCCCAAAGCGCTTTAAGTGATGCTCATGGGCCCGATTTGTTTTTTAACTTTGCTATAGGAGAGGCCGTTATCACGTGCAATGACCACAACAGTCATCGAAGTAGCTTACTAAACCGAATTAGCCTGCTTGTAGGCTTCGCTTGATGCTTAGGCAGACCTTGTATGTCCCAAGGACTAGGTAGGACTCTGATTCTTCCTAACACAGGTCCCCTTTGAGGTGGTTAGTTTCCCCACAAGCTTGAGTCCGAGGACCATGCAATGCCTTGGCTCTGTCTAACACTTAGAATCTATCTTAAAGTTGTTAGTTTCCCCATAGGCTTGAGTCTGAGGACCATGCAAAGCTTTAGTTCTGTCTAACACTTAGAATTTATCTTGAAGTAGTTAGTTTCCCCATAGGCTTGAGTCCGAGGACCATGTAAGGCCTTGGTTCTGTCTAACGCTTAGAATCTTTCTTGTAGTTGTTAGTTTCCCCATAGGCTTGAGTCTGAGGACCATGCAATGCCTTGGTTCTGTCTAACGCTTAGAATCTTTCTTGTAGTTGTTAGTTTCCCCATAGGCTTGAGTCCGAGGACCGTGCAAGGCCTTGGTTCTGTCTAACACTTAGAATCTTTCTTAAAGCTGTTAGTTTCCCCATAGGCTTGAATCCGAGAACCGTGCAAGGCCTTGGTTCTGTCTAACACTTAGAATCTATCTTGAAATAGTTAGTTTCCCCATAGGCTTAAGTTCGAGGACCATGCAAGGCCTTGGTTCTGTCTAATACTTAGAATCTCTCTTGAAGTAGTTAGTTTCCTCATAGGCTTGAATTCGAGGACCATGCAAGGTCTTGGTTCTGTCTAACACTTAGAATCTGTCTTAAAGCTGTTAGTTTCCCCATAGGCTTGAGTCCGAGGACCATGCAAGGCCTTGGTTCTGTCTAACACTTAGAACGGCCGTCAAAATGTGAGACACATAACCATGATAGACTTAGAATCCGAATTAAAAGAAACTTTTTCATTAATGGTAATATCTTTTCAGATTATTTACATTCCATGGACGAGGTACAAGTTTTTCATCTAAATCTTCTAAATAGTATGCACCTATCCCCGCTATTGAGGTAATTCGGTAGAGGCCCTCCCAGTTGGGTCCCAGCTTCCTTCAGGAAGGGCTCTTGGCGGTGCCCACCACTTTCCTCAACACTAGGTCACCTGGTGCTAATGGTCTTAACTTCACATTGGAATCGTACCCCTGCTTGAGCTTCTGATGGTAACAGGCCAGCTGGATCATTGCTTTCTCCCTCCGTTCTTCGATCAGGTCTAGGCTTTCCCCTAGCAATTCGTCATTGCTGCCCGGGGTAAAGGAGCTCATCCTCAGCGTTGGGAAGTTAGCCTCCAAAGGGATAATCGCCTAGGCCCCATAAGTCATGGCGAAGGGCGTCTCCTTCGTTGACCTCCGCGGTGTGGTCCAGTAGGTCCACAGGACGTGGGGCAGCTCTTCCACCCATCTCCCCTTGGCATCGTCTAATATCTTCTTAAGCCCATTGACTATGACCTTGTTGACAGCCTCAGCTTGTCTATTTCGCTGAGGGTAGGCTGGAGTTGAGTACCGATTTGTGATTCCCAGTTCGCAACAGTACCTCCTAAAGGCCTTGATGTCAAATTGGAGCCCGTTGTCCGAAATCAGGGTGCAGGGGACCCCGAATCGTGTAACGATGTTTCTCTAGATGAACCTCTTAGCATCCACATCCCTAATGTTCGCCAAGGGCTCAGCTTCGACCCATTTAGTGAAATAATCTGTGGCGACCAGCAGATATCTTTTATTTCCTGGCGCCTTGCGGAAAGGTCCCACAATATCCAAGCCCCATTGGGCAACTGGCCATGGGCTGGACAGCGGGTTGAGGACCCCTCCTGGCTGATGGATATTTGGGGCGAACCTCTGACACTGGTCACACCTCTTAACATACTCCAGAACCTCCTTCTTCATCCCCAGCCACCAATATTCCTGGGTGATGGCTCGATGTGATAGAGATCTACCCCCTGTGTGGCTCCTGCATATCCCTTCGTGCAGCTCCTTAAGCAATAATTCCGAGGCTTCAAGGTGGATGCACAACAAGTATGGCTCGGAATAGGAGCGTCTATATAGTTTGTGATCCTTGGACAGCCAGAACTGAGGAGCATTTCTTCGTACTTTTTCAGCTTCTGACTTATCTTGGGGCAGGATATCATCTTTGAGGAATCTCACTATAGGATCCATCCAGCTGGGGCCCACTCTAACCTGGTGGATGTGAACCATGCCCTTTGTTCTCTCACTTACTATCTCCAAATGCTCGACAAGTACAGTCTGTGGTAGATCCCCAGCCAAGGATGTGGCAAGTGCGGCCAGCGAGTCTGCATGGGTGTTTCCGCTCCTAGGGACATGTGATAAGCTGAAAAGGGTGAAGGTTGATTGCAAGCGTTTGACCTGACTCAAGTATTCTTGCATCCTCACGTCTCTAGCCTCCAACTCTCCATTTACCTGGCCCACCACTAGCCAAGAGTCCGAGAACACTTCTATTTCTTTCCCTCCCATTTTGTGCACCATGACCAGCCCTTGAAGCAACGCTTCGTACTCAACTTCATTGTTCGTGGCCGAGAACCTGAGCCTCAAGGATTTTTCTATGACAGACTTTTCGGGGGACAATAGGACTAGTCCCACTCCGGATCCTCTCTGGTTCGCGGCGCCATCAACGTACATCTTCCAGCACGGGGGCCCTGGAACAAAGATTGCCCCCACTGATTTTCCATCCATGTCCCTCCTCTCGGCTACCTCTTACACTATTGGTTCGGCAAATTCAGCCACCAAGTTAGCCAGGACCTGGCCCTTTACGGAGGTCCGAGGCATGTACTTAATGTCAAAAGCTCCCAGAATTGTATTCCATTTGGCGATCATTCCCGTATAATCGGCAGCCCGAAGTACCGACTTCAAGGGTAGTTGGGTTAGAACAACCACCGTGTAAGCCTGGAAATAGTGGGGCATCTTTCGCGTAGCGTGGACCACAGCCAGTATGGCTTTCTCCAAGGGCAAGTACTTGACATCAGCTTCGTGCAATGAATTGCTAATGTAATAGACTAGTTTTTAAACGCCATTGTCATCTCGTATCAGCACCAAGCTTACAGCGTGGAGCGCCACAGCAATGTAGGCGTATAGGACCTCGTCGGCCTCTGGATTAGACATGATGGGTGGCCGGGCTAGGTACTCTTTGAGTTGCTGGAAGGCCATGACACACTCTTCGGACCACTCGAATCCTTTCCACTTGTTGATCAAGAGATAAAAGGGTCTGCACCTGTCAGCTGACCTGGAAATGAATCGATTCAGAGCCGCAATCATTCCAGTGAGCTTCTGGATCTCCTTGGGGTTCTGCGGAGGCTTTAGATTATGGATAGCCCTGATTTGGTCGGGATCAACCTCGATCCCCCAGTGGGTAATGAGGTAGCCTAAGAACTTGCCAAATCCCACGCCGAACGAGCACTTGGAAGTATTTAGGCGTAGCCTGTGCCTTCTCAGGACGTCGAATATACAGCTGAGGTCGGCCAAATGCCTGGACACTAGTTCGCTCTTCACCACCATATCGTCAACATAGATCTCGATGTTTTTGCCCAACAACGGCTTGAACATTCTCGTCATCATCCTCTGATAAGTAGATCCAGCATTTTTCAGGCCAAATGGCATAACCTTGTAGTGATAGTTCCCGATGGGTGTCACAAAGGCTGTCTTCTCTTGATCCTCCAAGGCTAGTGGGATCTGATGATAGCCCTGAAAGGCATCTAAGAAGCTCATCCGAGGATGGCCTGCGGTCGCATCTACCAGCTGGTCTATTCGTGGCATTGGGAAGGGGTCCTTCGGGCATGCTTTATTCAGGTCTGTGAAGTCTACACAAACCCCACATTTCCCACTTTTCTTCTTGACCATCACAGTGTTGGCCAACCATTCGGGGTAAAAAACTTTTTTGATCGCCCTTGTGCGCTTAAGCTTGTTGACCTCTTCCCTAATTGCATTAGCATGCTCTTTCGATGGGCGCCGAGGTGGCTGCTTCTTGGGGATCACGGATGGGTTGACGTTGAGGTGGTGACAGATGAAGGATGGATTAATCCCTGGGGCATCGCAGGGATCCCATGCGAATACATCAATGTTCCTCTTGAGGAACTCAAGCAACTCCTCCTTTTCTTGGGGAGGCAGTTGTTGGGATTAGTGCCCTTAAATCTTATTATATGATGCTATGTATGACATTATGTATGACATGATGTATAACTTAATATTGTAATTAATAAAGTTGTTTTATTATTACCTAAAATAATGGTAACATGAATATTCGGACATTATCATTTAGTCCATGAGATGCATAGTATGTGATTTATGTGATTTAGTCACAGAAGATATAAGTCACAAGTTCTTTGTAAACTCAGAATTTTAGTTCATAGTTGGTGGTGAAATTGGGCATTTCATCTGCGAAGACTATAACATATCAACTAAGATGATTTGTCTTGATCATGGAGGTGGAGACTTCTAGTTGATGTGTTAATATGTTTTAAGAGTTAAGACATATTGAACTGGACCGCTGTGAGATTTATTATTCTCCTAACGACTGTCAATTGAATAATAAATCTCACAACTTATATTTGCATGAACTCTTAATCCTGAGAGAATAATGGACCTAATCATGAAGTGTAGGTTGCTTTGATATATCAGGAGTGAGATCTAAAGTAATGGTCAAAACCTCAGTATGTTGGGCAGCCACATTTCGTGTTGATGGAACATATATTCTCAAGATGGAATTCGTAGTCTCTTAACAGAGATTTAAAATATTCCCTTGAGATAAGTTTAATGGGTTTAGTTATTCAGAGAGTTAGGCCTAACCACTTTGGTAAGAAATTACTAAAGTATATATTTATGAAATTGGATTTCATAAATATATAATGAATAACTTAAAAAGAATTAAACCGGGTACTCAAGGATTAAGACATAGTAATCTTCAAAGTGACAGTCTGTATTTATGACTTTGAATTACTACGAATATTTTATGAAGGGGTTGCATGTATAATAAAGTTTTGGGATATAATTTATTAATAAGGCCTAGAGTGCAATTATATTTATATAGTGGTATTAAATATAATTAATGGTAACTTTGGACTTGTCAAGAGTTGACAGAAAAACCCAAGACCCATTGGAGCTAGTGTCTTATTGGTCCTTTTGGTCCCACTCCAAGCCACACATTAAAGCCCAATTGGAAAGGCCCAACAGGCCAGCCCAATTAGATAATCAGTTATATATAAAGGGAGAGACATACAGAATTTTTATTAGAGAAAAAGTGAGACACCATTGTGAAGTGGTGTGTATGTGTGAGTGAAACCACTCAATTATTCTCCCTTGAAAATTGATTGAGAGACCACACTTCTTGGGCGTAAAGTGGAATTGGAGTGAAGATTGAAAGTGTTCCTAAGTACTTATAATCTTTTGTTTTGAATTTCACCGCACCAAGGTACGCTAATTCTGAAATTTACATAATGCAAGTTATCAATCATGAATGAAATAGATCTTTATTTATTGCTTCCGTTATGTGTTTTGTATGAGATACAAAACCAGATTTAACCAACAACAGTTGGGCTCCAACCTGAAAGAACTTCTCCGGGTCATCATCGACGACCACTTTTTCTAGGTCTTCGCATTTTGCTTCCTCGTCAGTCGCATCAGTTGGCGCCACCGAGGTCCTTGATTGTTATAAGCTTTCGGCCACGACGGCCGAGGACTCTGCATCGTGCCGATGCGAGATTGATGCCACCATACACCGCCTTGCCGTGGACTGGCAACCCCGGATCTCAAAGACTTGGTCCTCTGACGGGAATTTCATCTTCTGATGCAACGAGGAGGTAACAGCCCCCAGGGTGTGAAGCCAGGGCCTGCCCACGATGGCCGTGTACGGAGAGTAAGTGTCCACCACGATAAAGTTCACTTACACTACCTCTGGGCCAGTTTGGATGGGCAACCTAATCATGCCCATTGGAGTGATGAGCTTCCCATCGAAGCTCATTAAAGGAGAGCTGTAAGGTGTCAAATCCTCGAGCTTCAATCCCAGCCCCTTATATAGGTCGGGGTACATAATCTCAGCTCCACTGCCATCGTCCACCATTACTCTTTTCACATCGTACTCGCCGATTCTGAGGGTGATCACCAAAGCATCGTCGTGGGGCTGGGTGGTCCCGTCCTTACCCTCCTCGTAAAAGCTTAATGTCGGGTGAAAGCCTCTCCTGGCCCTCTTCGGCTCTGACTGGGACTCCTCAGCGGGCACCTGGGTCACAGACAGCACTCGCGAGGGGCGCGTGCTTGTTCTTCCCGACGCAGCTAGGATTACATTAATCGTGCCAGCGGGCTGCCTCATGGCGGTGTCCCTCCGTAGGTCCTGGTAGGTCTGGCCCTAATGACTGCTGGAATGGTGCAGGAGGTGTTTCAGCTTTCCCTCCCAGACTAGCTGGTCCAGGTAGTTCCAGAGGTTCCTGCAGTCCTCCGTGGCATGTCCGTGGTCCTGGTGGTATTGGCAGTAACGGTCCTAATTGCGCCTCTCAGGATCCCCCGCCATCTTATTAGGCCACTTGAAGTATGGTTCGTTCCTGATCTTTTCCAATACCTTATATACTGGTTCTCGGAACACGACGCTAATAGTCTGGGCATTGGTCGCTCCGGATTGTCCCACGAAATCCCTCCTCGGGCGGGCATTGCTATACCGATACGACCTGAAATCCCTCCTCTCCTGAGGGATAACCTTCTCCTTCCCCTTGCCCTGCAGCAGATCTTCCTCTACCCACTTGTATTTATCGATCCGATTCATCAACTGTCGCACGCTAGCGGTGGGCTTACCAGTTAAAGACTTCCTCAAGCCATGCCCCATTGGTAGTCCGTTCTTGAATGTATTGATGGCGACATCGTCAAACTTCCCGTCCAGCTCATTGTAAATCTCCCAATACTTATCCGAGTAAGCCTTGAGAGTCTCCCCGTCATGCATGGATAGAGATAGTAACGCGCTCATGGGCCGAGGAGGTCTGCTATTTGTAACAAAACGAGAACCAAAGGCCTGGGTCAGCTGTCTGTACGAGTCTATGGAATTCGTCTTCAAGCCGTTGAACCACCTCATTGCCACAGGTCCCAAGCTGGATGGGAAGAATTTGCACATCAGCGCCTTGTTCTTAGAGTGAACAGCCATCCTCTGGTTGAACTGGCTCACATGCTCTATGGGGTCCATTCTGCTGTTGTAAACGGTGAAGCTTGGCTGCTGGAACCGCCGAGGGAGCATCACCTCTTCTATACGACGTGTAAAAGGTGACTTAGAGAGCCGGTCCAGTGCCCTGCTCATGGCGTCACTCCCTAAGCCCCTAGGGGTGGGGCTGTCACGTTTACGCCTCTGGTAGCGCTCCTCCTCGTGGGAGAAAGTTTCGCTCAGGGGTGTTCTCGACCTTTGCCTGTAGTCGTCATCACTTTCATCATCAGAGGGCAAGTCAGGGCTGGGTTCGGATCACCTTCGCCGTGCATGGCGCAGCTTTCTCTTCAAATCATCTATCTCCTGCTGCATGGCCACCTTATCATCCTGTCTCTGGGATGCGTGACTCTTAACCTCTTCTGATCGCGTGGCTTAGCCATTGTCGTGCCTCTGGGGCACGTGGCCGCCCCTACGGGTATGGCTTCCGCTAGTTTGTAAGGTATGCATGCTTCCCTCTCGAAATCGTCTGTTCTCCTCGTTTTGGTCATGCCTGGGGTCACCATAGTTACCCTGATGCTGGGATTTAGCCGGTTCAGGCCGATGGGAGCTCCCTTGGTGAGGGCCTGATCCTACCATGCTCGGCTGTTGTCCTTACTGACGCACGAGTTCTCCCCACAGACGGCGCCAATTGCAGGGACCGGATTTGAACACAATCACTGTTGGGTGAATGGATTCAAACCCAGTTAGCCCAATACAATAAATTTGTAGAGCGTGAGTTGAAGAACTAGGCCCTAGTGAGGATTATAACAGCTAAACACGGTTACAAGTGGACTAAATAACAGAGATGTGGACTAAAATGTGAACGTCTGTCCTCGGCCCTCTTCTTCAGGGATGGTAATTCTTACTTCTTCCACTCTTTGCTACAAAGGCTTTCCTAGTCATACAAGTTGCTCCGCTTCCTCCTGTCCCCCTTTTTCCAGAGGGATTTCTTACATTATATATCCCCTTTTAGTTGATCTTAGCCCTACATTTGTGGATCAAGCAGGCTATCACTTGAGTGCTTGTCCCATCAGCCGTCTTCCTATTCTTTCTGTGGGTTGCAGCAACCAAGGCTGCACTGTTCAAGGGTCTTTTCCTCATTAATGCGGCTAGAATGTTAGTTGTGGTCATTTAATGCGGAGGTGACAGTTCTTCCCTGAATTGCTCCTTCATCATGCTTCTGTAGCTGTCACGCTGTACCAGTTCTTTCTCTTGAGATGCTCTGGGAGACTCCTCTTGATGGTGCGTTGCTTCTCCCTTTTATGGTCTTGGCTGTCCGAGGACAAAACCGTCCTTGGCGATACTTCTTGGGCACCTAGGCTTCTTACTTTCATCCTCGGATCTTCTATACCTCCTCGGCACGGGCCTTAGGGCCTGGTACGAAGTGGGCCGGGACTGTCTGACTAATTGGCCCCACAATACTGATGTAAGGAGTCTCTACCCAAAAATGTTTCCCTTGAATTTATCAAACCTTAGAGGCAGAAACCAATATGTTGTAAACTCAGGATTTGATATATGTCCCAACGAAAAGTAAACCCTTATACATGATTTAAGCTTTATAATCTTGACTTTTGTTCTAGAATACAAGCTGTAGACACTCTAGGATTTAATATATATAGATATATATAACCCAAAGAAAACGTAAAAGCCATGTACATAATCAAACTTTGTAATCCGTGGCTTTATTCTAGCAAGTTTTGTGATCCGTGGCTTTATCTAGACAACACACAGTGGCTTGGTTCTTAAAATGTAATCCGTGGGTTTATAATTCCAAAGTTAAAAAAAAAAAAAAAAAAAAAAAAAAGCATTTAGGCCCCATCTAATCTATATAACCACAAGGAAACGTAAAAGCCATGTTTTCCTTGAATTAGGATTTGTAATCTAGGAGTTAATATATATAACCCAATGAAGAACGTAAAAGCATCTACATGAATTAAGATTTATGGTGTAAACAAACCCCTTTCAAGCAATCTACCCATCACTACCGATTCCATGATAAGGTTCTAACTTTTAATTCTTTGATTCTAACAAATGAGAAATTATACCTAGAATTCTTTGATTGCCTCTTTAATTGTATGTGTTCTAAATTCTAAGGGAAAAACACACTTCCTAGCCTTTTTAGTGATGAAACCCTTTTTATGAAACCCTAATTTATCTCTTCCTCTACCTTGTAATTAACGTATCAGAAATGTGGGCTTAGTAGGAAAGTAGACTGCAATTACTAACAAAAGTACTTTTAGCCCATCAGCTATATATAAAAGAAAAGTAATAACCTCAAATAAAAATATATATGCGGGGTATTACAAGGTGAGATAAGTCCTTCTTTGCTTGACTTACCATATTTGAAATTCCTAGACTTGAGCCTCAACTATTTCCACTAGGAATCTAGGATTCAATTCCAGAGTTTATTGGTTCTCTTCAATATATAGAATATCTCAACCTATCTAATGCCAATTTTCGAGGAACCATTCCCACTCATCTTGGAAACCTCTCACACTGGGAGGTTCTGGATTTGAGTGGAAACTGCTTTTCTTTAAAAGCCGACAACCTCAATTGGGTTTATGGTCTTTCTCCTTTGAAAGTTCTTGATCTGGGTGGTGTTGATCTTAGCAATGCAGAGGATTGGCTTGATGCAGTAAATATGCTACCTACTCTGGTAGAGTTGAGTTTATTCTTTTGTAAACTTCACAAACCTCCTCAAAATTTGCCTCGTGAATTTTACTTCTCTTAAAATCCTTGATCTCTCATATAATAATTTCAGTTCTACAATACCAGATTGGTTGTTTGACATTGGCCATAGTCTTGTTTACCTTAATCTTTCAAGATGTCAGTTACAAGGTCTGATCCCGGATATTATTGGGAACCTGACTTCTCTCACTTCTCTTGATCTCTCAATGAATAATCTTGAAGGTCCAATACAGTTAACTTTAGGCTTGTTTCAAAAGAAAGGCCTGCAGCTTAGCACTTCTTCATCATTGAGAGAGTCGTATCTTTCCAACAATCAATTTAATGGATCCTTAGAGCAAAGTCTTGCACAGCTCTCGCAACTCGTTGTCTTGAATATGGCTGGGAATCACTTGGAGGGTAACATCACAGAAGCTCAATTACTAAAATTTAGAAGCTTGCGAGTGTTTTAATTAGATCTATCTTCAAATCGGTTGGTGTTAAAAGTGAGTACAAGCTGGATTCCACCCTTTCAGCTTCAAACCATAGGTTTGGGGTCTTGCCAACTAGGCCCAAAATTGCCATGGTGGCCTCGATCACAAAAGAATTTCTCTTCCATTGATATCTCTAATGCTGGAATTGTAGATGTCATGCCAGATTGGTTTTGGAACCTGTCTTCTAGGACCAAGAATATGAATTTGTCTTTCAATGAGCTCCACGGATATGTGCCAAATTTATCATTGCAACTCCAACTTTCCCTACTGGACTAGAGTTCCAACAGCTTTAACAGTCCCCTACTTAGCTTCTCTGCCAACTTAAGGGTATTCGTTCTGGCTGCAAATTCATTTTTTGGAACAATTTCAAACTTATGTGCAATATTGTCTGTAAATAACTCTCTCTTTTATTTGGATCTATCCGGAAATAATCTATCAGGAGAGATTCCAGACTGCTAGAAATATGGACAAAATTTGGTCATTTTAAACTTAGCTAATAACTCTCTTTATGGAAAAATCCCGAACTCAATTGGCCAATTAATACATCTTAGGACACTGCGATTGGACAGGAATCGCCTTTCAGGAGAATTGCCATTATCATTGCAGAATTGCACTGCCTTGGTGTTTTTGGATCTTGGAAAGAACAGACTGTTGGGTAGCATACCAACATGGATTGGTGAGAATTTACAAGACCTAATGATTCCTGCATTGCAATATAATGAATTTAGTGGAATCATTCTGTTGCAGTTGTGCCAACTAAAATATTTGAAATATTTGAACATTGCTTCAAATAATTTATCTGGAACCATTCCGCGATGCGCATTTGTTGACACTTCCTTTATTCCTCATAAGATCCATTACCATTAAATATTCCAAAATTTTCTTCCTTTTGCGAAATCACTTGACCTTTCATCCAATAAGTTAACGGGAAAAATTCCTAAAGAAGTTATGAGCCTTGTCGGATTGAAGAATATGAATTTGTCAACAAATAATTTGGTCTGACCTATCCCACCAAACATCGCTGAAATAATAGAACTAGAGTCTCTTGATTTATCAAGGAATCAACTTTCATGCACCATCCCAACTGGCATGACTAATTTGACATCCATTGCAATTTTGGACATGTCACATAACAATTTGTCAGGGGTAATTCCTCGTGGTCTCCTACTCGATAGATTTGATAACTCTTCCTACATAGGGAATCTTCAACTTTGTGGAATTCCACTTTCAAAGATATGCTTGAACAATGAATCATTCGGAGATCCACAATGTTCGAGAGGAGATGAAGAAAACCAAGATGGCTCTGCAATAACTTCATTCTATACAAGCTTGGGAGTAGGATTTATTACAGGGTTTTGGGTATTTCGGGGTTCTTTACTCTTGAATAGATCTTGGAGGTATACTTATTTCCGTTTCTTGGGTAACATGAATGACAAAATTTATGTGATGGTTGCAGTTGGAGTAACCAGATTGAAAAGGAAGTTTCAACGCGGACAAGCTCCTCAAGTAAAGGGTGGTCAATAATTTTGTTCAAAATTCATCTATTGTGTGTAACTTCTTTATTTCTTAAGTATTAAAAATGCCAAATAAATTGTACTATCTTGCAAGATGCTTCGAAGGCTAGCATTGTCATGAATTCTACTCAGTTGAAGGTTGTTTTTTAAATTCTAATAAGAGCAATTTGCTTCAGACTAGAATGGCAATGGCACTTGCTCCTTTTCAAGAATCAAGAATCAAGAATAAAAGCAAATCACGAAGAAATGTGTCAGCACCATAATTCAGGTACCATTATTCCTTCGTCTAAAGTATCTTGTAAGAAAGTTCTGTTTTGGGTGAGTGAAACTGTGAAATAATACAAAACCAAATAGTATATTCAAATAGAATTTTCTTGTATTGAAAATGAAAATAATCCAAAGATTAAACTTACAAGGTTTGACACAGTTGAAGCATGGGAATAAGAACAAATTGCTTGAATGACTTGAAAAATATTTAGTTATTTCCACTAATATACGCCTACAATTATTTTTTTTTTATATTCTTGATTGCGTGCAATAAAATTTAATTTTATCTTTTGTTGTGTTTCTTTTCAATTGCTGTCAAGACTCAAAACAATACAATTTATACCATATTCTAAATCCATTTTTTGCAATATAAATCTTATAAAAATAATCACTATTCATTTTACATAACTAATTAGCACCTTCTCAAAAAAAAAAAAAAAAAAAAAAAAAAAAAAAAAAAAAAAAAAAAAAAAAAAAAACTAACTAGCACCTATACATTCCCATTAAAAAAAAATTAGCACCTATACATAATTAATATATGAAAATAAATGAATTTAAATTATAAATATCCAGTTTAATTACATAGCACAAATGACAAAGTTAGACTACTATAGTCTAAGTTCTATATATTGTATTTTAGTATTTGATGCTATTTCAGTGCTTTTTGTGTGTGTGTTAGGACTCATCCAACTTTCAGCTATTTCAGTGATTGGTAAAGGCATAAACCTAAATGCATAAACCTTGAATTGGGATGAATAGAAGATTTTGACATTAAAAATAAAATAAAAAATAAAAAGCTTCTGAACACTATTACATGATGTAGAAAGTTAATTATAAAGATAATGGATTAAATGATCATATTTCAAATTACTGATGTGATAAGTGGTTATTGGTAAGTAAAAAAGTAGTGTAAATGGTGAGTCTAAATGTGTATCAATAAGAATTTGCTACTTTAATAATTTGTAAAAATATTATTGAAATATTTGTGGCTATAACATCACTCTTAAAATAATTAATAATATTATTCAGGGGGCAAAGTGTAATTTTATATAAAAAATTGCTAAAATTAATACCTAGTATATACTCTAATATTTTTTTAAAGAAAAAAATTTTTTGGGGGGCGGGGGGGGCCATCGCCCCCCAAGTCAAAGGCTACCTTCGTCCGTGTTGTGAAGGAGGGCGGCAAGATTCATGTTTAGCGCTTTGACCACAATTTAACAAAATTTATAAAAAATTAAATATTTGTGAATTCACTAAAATTAGTTATAATCATTTAGATTTCCTAATTTTCTTTTAGTGACATTATATAAGTCATAATCATTTAGATTTCCTAACCTTCTTTTAGTGACATTATATATATATATATATATATATATATATATATAACCAACATTGTAGTATTTATTCTATATAATTAAAAAGATTACTGATATTTTTCTCAAAAAAAAAATTACTAATATGATAAATAAATATATTTTCTTATATTAATTATTTTAAGTAGTTCAATAATTATTTAAGTATAATAAAGTTTTGATGTCAATTTTATAAGATTTATATGAGAAAAAATTGATTAGAAATATGGTATTTTTGCACAAATTTACTTACTTTTGCAATATATATATATATATATATATAGAGAGAGAGAAAGAGAGAGAGAGAGAGATGGGTTTAAGTTATACCTGGTGTAACTTTACAAAAGTTATAAATTTTATCCACTATAGATCTCTCTGTCCCGAGCTTTTACAACAGTAAGAAAATTGACAAACCCAGCCAAAAGCAAGCCGGAGCTCATCCCCAGCAGCGGGATTCCCCAAATATGACTGCAAGCGAACCCCCACCTGCTCTGTCGCCGAAAAACCAGGAACACACCTTGTCACCGAAAATCACGGAACAAGACGTGAACCTCGTCTCGAACAGTCCCCAAGGTCAGCCAACTACTAACATGGATTTCACGGGGCCTCCTCGTTTGGCTCCCACACTGAAGCCCTCCTTGCCAGTAGATTTCGATCAACTCATTGAAGAGATTAATGAGGATATCCGTTGCTTTGACAACGTGGACCTAGCTGGCAATAACCCAAGTGACTCCCTTTTAGGCCGAAGCCCATTGCTTGCCAACGAGCAAGAAGCTCTTAGCGGCCTACCTCCCAAATGTCCCCAAACCAAGCCCATTGACCCTAACCCCCTCCAGGACATTTCCAACTCCTTTCCGGCCCAAACAATGATGAATCCAGCAAATGACAAAAAATGGGTAAGGATGCAGCGTCCCACTAACACATCTGATCAGGAAAAGGCAGTGGTCTCTTTAGGCAAACGTGGGTCCTTACCTACCATAGAATACTCCCGATCCCAGAAACGAAGAGCAACACAAGGTGATGTCTCCTCAACCCCCTTACCTCAAACGGCGGTGGCTAGCAAGCAGCCCCGCCGACCTCGATGAGTCTGTTGTTCTGGAACGTGCGTGGGCTTAGGAACTGGCGCACCGTTCAGGAGCTCGAGAGGTACATTCGAGCACAAGATCCCGCCGCCCTCTTCTTGGCCAAGACGTGGGTGGGTGAAGCTAGGCTAATTGATTTATGCTCTGAGTTAGGTTTTGATCACTACTGGGTTACTCCACAAGTAAATCGGTTGGGGTGCCTAGTTTTATTTTGGAAGAACACAATAAAGATTGAGGTAGTGTCCTCGTCGCCGAATCATATTGATGCTATGGTTGGGGCTGCGACAGAAGATAAATGGCACCTCACGGGTATATATGGTTTAGCCGATCTAGCAAAAAAGGGGGACACTTGGGCTCTCCTCCATCAGCTCTTCATTAGACCCCCAATGCCATGGCTCTGTGCCGGAGATTTCAACGAAATCCTCTGGTCCCATGAGAAATGCGGTCTGGGTCCGAGAAGCGAATACCAAATGCGAGCTTTCCGCGAAGTGTTGGACGAGGCTGGTTTGAAGGACTTGGGTTTTGTTGGGAAGAAATTCACTTGGAAAGGCCAACGACGCAGTGGTTTGGTGCTTGAAAGGCTGGACCGAGCTGTTTCTAACAACCAATGGCTCTCCCAAAATCCAGGTACAAAAGTTCAACACCTCCATTCAAACTCCTCCGACCATCAAGCCATCATTGTAAAGCCTGAAGGTATCACCCCTAGACCAAACCGCACATTCAGATTTGAAAAAATGTGGTTGTGTGACAGGGGTTGTAGCGACACGATTACTAATGCTTGGGTTCCGCCTCTATTGGGGGCTACAATGCCAGAGGTTGCCGGGAAAATTCATACCTGTGGGGAAAAACTCTCAGAATGGAGTAAAAATAGTTTTGGTAGCATTAGGAAATTACTTGAAGAAAAGAAAAAGCTCCTTGCCAAGGCTGAAATGGTAGCAGCTAGTGGTGGGGATCAAGTACTGGCAAAAACTCTTTAAATGGAAATCAATGCTCTGCTCGACAAGGAAAGCCAGATGTGGCAACAACGCTCAAGGGCGCTCTTTTTGAAGTGTGGTGACAGAAACACATCGTACTTCCACAGCAAAGCTTCCCAACGGTTCCGTAGAAATCGGATCCTCGGTCTAAAAAATAATCAGAATGTTTGGTGTACTGAGGATTCTCAGATTAAGAACATTGCTTTTGAGTACTACCAATCCTTGTTCTCTTCCTCTGCCCCATCCGATTTTGATGAAGTCCTTTCCAAGGTCCAGCCTTCAGTGATCGAGGAAATGAACTCAATGTTGCTCCGACAATTCGACAGGGAGGAGGTGGAAGCGGCTATGAAGCAAATGGAGCCCATCTCAGCCCCGGGCCTGGATGGCATGCCTCCCCTCTTCTACCAGTCCTTCTAGAGCACTGTGGGTGTGGATGTCTGTTCTGCCATCCTTAACTGCTTGCAAAACTATAAGATTCCAATTGATATAAACCGCACTCATATTGTTTTAATTCCAAAAATTAAATCTCTAGAAAGAATTACTGAATATCGTCCTATAAGCTTATGTACTGTAATCTATAAACTGGTGTCTAAAGTTTTAGCAAACAGGCTCAAGAGTATTCTCCCCTTAGTAATTTTGGAAAACCAAAGTGCTTTCCAGGCCGGTAGAGTAATCACGAATAACATTCTAATGGCTTTTGAAACATTACACTATGTGAAGCATCACCAAGATGGCAGCTCGGGTTTTATGGCCTTGAAGCTCGACATGAGCAAGGCATACGATCGTGTTGAATGGAAAATTTTGGAACTTGTGATGAAGTGAATGGGTTTTGCAGACAGCTAGGTGGCCTTAATGATGGAATGTATCTCCACGGTCAGCTACTCGATCCTCATAAACGGCGAACCCTCTTCCATCATTCATCCAGCCAGAGGCCTCAGGCAAGGGGACCCACTCTCCCTTTTCCTGTTTCCTTTTTGCACGGAAGGCCTCCATAGTCTTATTCAACATGATGTAGCTTTGGGTCAAATTAGGGGTGTATCTATTTGTAAGAAAGGTCCTCGGCTGACTCACCTCTTCTTCGCCGACAACAGCTTGCTCTTCTGCAGAGCTTCTTTAGCGGAATGCCACAAGATTCAAGATCTAAAGAGCTTCTGGCTAGCAATTAAATAGATCCAAAACCTCCCTCTTCTTCAGCAAATCAACCCCAACGGAATCCATTGAGCAAATCACTAATTTCCTTGGGGCTCAAGAGGTCAAATAGTACGAAAAATACCTCAGCTTGCCAACCCTTGTGGGTAGAAACAAAAAAGCCAGCCTTGTGTTCATCAAAGAAAGAGTCTAGGCCAAGCTTCAAGGATGGAAGGAACAACTTCTCTCTCAAGCGGGGTGGGAGGTGTTGTTAAAGGCAGTAGTGCAGGCTATTCCAACCTTTGCCATGAGTTGCTTCAAACTCCCCGTCACCTTGTGCAATGACATTGAGTAGCTAATCCGAAAATTTTGGTGGGGCCATCGAGGGAATCAAAGGAAAATTCACTGGTCAAAGTGGAGCACGCTCTACCTCCCTAGGGATCTTGGTGGTTTGGGGTTCAAGGAATTACATAAATTTAACGATGCCATGTTGGCAAAACAAGTGTGGAGGTTACTTGAGAATAAAAACTCTTTGTTTCACCAATTCTTCAAGGAAAAATTTTTTCCAAATGGGAATATCTTTAATGCCAAGGAAGGCAGTGGCTCCTTTGCATGGAAAAGTATCCTCAAAGGTAGAGAGGTCATAAAAAAGGGAGCCAATTGGAGGGTTGGAAATGGCGAGAACATCCTCATCTACCAAGACAGGTGGCTGCCATCTCCCCATTACACTAATATTCAATCTCCCCTCCTCTTCTTTGGTTGTGATACGCAAGTGTTAGTGCTGATTGATAGGGAGAGATGCTGCTGGATTGAAGATGCAGTGGACAACAACTTCGTTCCACACGAAGTTAGGATGATCAAATCCATCCCCTTGTGTTTCACTGAGGAAGATGACAAGTTGTACTGGCCGAGCATGGTGGATGGGGCTTATTCGGTCAGGGCTGGCTACCAATTTCTGGTGGACGAAGCGTAACTCCCAAGTGTACATACACCGCCTCCATCTCATCCGAAGAGTACATGGAGGGGGCTATGGAATCTGAATGTCCCTAACAGAACTAAAATGCTAATGTGGTGGGTTCTCTCGAATGCTCTTCCAACTCGGCTCAACCTTGTAAAGAGGAAAGTCCTCACTGATGCTACTTGTCAACTGTGTGGGATTGGATAAGAGTCTACATTACATGCCCTTTGGTCTTGTCTGAATTTGCTCAGGGTCTGGGATGTGCACTTCAATTCACTAAGGGTTGAAGCAAATGAGTGTGTGTCTTTCCTGGAAGTATTTAAAATGTGCATGGAGAAAGGCCTACCCTCGGATTTGCTGGCTAGTTTAACATCTCAAGTCTGGCTTAGAAGGAACAAGCTTAGGATGGGTGAAAAAGTGCCCGATTTGCGTCTTCTTAACTCTTTGGCACGCGATGCTCTTATGGAATTTCAGCATGCTCATACAGTTGAACCATCTCCTCTTCCTACCCGTCCATAAACTAAATGGGAGCCTCCCCCCACAGACTGGCTCAAAATCAATTTTGATGGCGCCATCTTTCAGGAAAAAAACGAAGCTGGTTTTGGTATCATCATCCGCAACAACCATGGTCGAGTTATGGCTGCATTAACACAAGTTATTCCTCTGCCCACTTCGGTGGAATTGGTGGAAGTGTTGGCAGCAAGGAGGGCTCTTATCTTCGCATAAGAGCTCACCTTTGATCACATCATCCTGGAGGGTGATTCTGACATTGCCATCCGCACTATGTCAAGTGATGTTTACTCAGCTGCAAATTTCGGTCATATCCTTTCAGACATAAAGTCCCTAGCTACTCGTTTCAGGAAAGGGGTGTTTAGGCACACTCGAAGGCAGGGGAACAAAGTTGCCCATAACTTAGCTAGAGCTGCCTGTAATTTCTCTCCTTTTTGTACCTGGATTGAGGAAATTCCTGTATTTTGTGCTGCTGATTACTTAGCAGAAATTATTAATGATTAGTTTCTCCCTTCCCCTGGTTTTTGGGGTTGGTTTCTCAACCAAAAAAAAAAATTTTAATATAACATGTTTTAGTTTCCTCTCTCATATTTATTACTATAAATTATGAAATTTTATCATATTTTAGTATTTTCACTCTCTTGTATCAAAAAAAAAAAAAATTATTTTCACTCTCTCTTGTAGAACCATTGTAAAAAAAATTCTCTCATGTTTTCTTATCCTGTGGTTTCCTCTTGTCATATTTAAAAGAAAAATAATGTTAGAGATTTAAACAATTTTACAAACAATTATTGAAGGATATTTGTATATTTATTTATCAAAATGATATTTGTATATTTTTTTTTAGTAGACATGAAACAAGCCTATCTATGTTACTCACAATATCATGCAATTTTCAAATTTGTAAACACATATAGTATGATCAAATTACTATGCCACTTTTTGTCTTTTTATTTTGTCCATAAAATAGAACACTAAATGTTACATTTTTTAAAAAGTAAAATTATTGAAATATTGGAGAAAGCTAACTCTATCAAAAATATCCATTGGATTCAGAAACTTTATCACGCTGAAAAAGATTAAGAAATTCAATAGGTACAATATTTAGCACAAATATTACCCTATTATTATTATGGCAAACTTTTCTGTGAGGGATTTTTTGGGTTGGGTTTTACAAAGGGATTTGGTACGGTTGGGGTTTCACAGTGACTTTTACGGAGTAGGTATTTTTTGGGGGTTTTTAATAGTTTTTGCTTTTAGAGTTGATTTCTTTTTTATGATTTTCTTTTCTATGATGGATCTTCGTTGATGATGATGGAAATGGGGTTAGAGAAGATGATGTTTGAAATGAAATGTTCAGTATGTTGTAAGGGTGGTTACTTTTGAGTGATTTGATTTGCATGGGAGAGAAGCTCTCTTTGCTAGAGCCTAGAATCGGTTAAAGTGTAATTGACAGTGTCATTTTGCTCAATTGTTTTTATTTTTTTTTATTTTTTTATTTTTTTATTATTATTATAATTTGTACCTCACCCACAAATTTGATATAATAACACTTTCTAAATATTGCGGTTCTTCTACAACTTACAACCACAAATTGTGTTCAATATTAAAATAAAAATAAATTAAAGCTACAACCACATTTGTCAGGAAAAAAAATGATTCATCCATTTGCTAGCTTTTTTATTTTGACACCTTTTATGCGCATTATGTTAAAGGAAATTTTGAGTCTCAAAATGGAGAAAGGAAGACTGGTTTTGAGTTAAGTGATTCGAAGAAAGAAGAATAACCACCAAATTCAAATATATTGAAGAAAGAGGAAGAAGAGACAGCTATAGCAACGGCTAGTAACCAACGGTCATCTAGATTAAAACGATGACATTTGGTTTAGCGGCAAATGGCGTCGTTTTGCACAAGCTTAATTCACGAAGTTAATACACTAGCCAGAACCGGTGTTGTTTTGAATCTAGTGTTTGAATTCTCTTCTTCTCTCTTCAAAGTGCCTTTGTCTGGATTTGTTTTGCTTAGGCAGTTCCACAAAGCTCAAATCCTCAACATTTCTTCAATACAGTTATAGAGTAGTGCTTAGCTACACAGAACCATGCAAGAACAGTACTGTTACACTTACAGCAAGTTCAAGAGTCTATGGCAAGAATTCTCTGAATACAGGACCTGTTCATGTGGGCATCAAGCAGAAGAGTGTGTCCTGTCTTTTCTAATGGGTCTTAATGACACCTATACTTCAGTAAGAGGATAGATTCTGCTTATGGATCCTGTTCCTTCATTGAGCAAGGTTTTCTCTCTTTTGCTTCAAGATGAGAAACAACGGAAAGTCAGTAAGACTCCCACCGCTGAAGCTTCAGCCTTAGCAGTCAAGAACAATAGTTCTTTTGTTAAAGGATTTAACAAGGGTAAGTCTGGTAGACCTCAGTGCACTCACTGTGGAGTTTTGGGTCATGTTATTGATAAATGTTACAAATTACATGGCTACCCACCTGGCTACAAATTTAAGAACAAGGGACAGCAAAGTGGACATTCTTCTTTTGCCAGCAATGTTGTTTCTCCTGAATGCAACAATGAAGGAAGTTTCAGTCTTACTAAATCAGAATATCAACAGCTCCTTGGTTTGATCAACTCTCAGAACCATTTCGGCACACAAGCTTCACAAGAATTCACTTCTAGTGTTCCTCAAGTAGCCACCATTATCACTCAACCTCCTTCACAGCCTTTTTTGGATCTTCAAGGGCATGAGATGTCAGGTATCAGTTCTTTCATTACTCCTTTATCTCACCTTCCTAGGGTAATTTCACCTTCTTTGGACTATTCAATTTTTTCTTCTCAAGTTGACACTACTCATCTTTGTTCCACTGATTGGATTCTTGATAGTGGAGCAATAGATCACATGATTCATTCACTTCAATTCTTTACTTCAGTCACTTCCATTGTCCATTTTTCTGTTAAACTTCCTAATGGGGACATGGCTAAGGTCACTCATATAGGGACTGTCAAGTTAACTTCTACGTTGACACTAGAAAATGTGCTTTGCATTCCATCATTTTCCTTTAATCTTGTGTCTATCAGCAAACTAACACAATATCCTTCTTGTTGCTGTGTATTTCTTTCTCACATTGTTTTATCCAGGACTTACAGCCTTGGAGGATGATTGGGCTGGGTAGAAAGCAAGGAGGCCTTTATACATTGGAGCTTGCTGACATTGTTCTCCCAAAATCTATTTCTATTGTGCTGTCCAAGCTTTCTTCTTTTAGCTTAATTAATTCAGTAACCTCTTGTACTTCTGCTTCTGCTTCTGTACTTGATAGCACTAGTCTTTGGCATAGTAGGTTAGGACATCCTTCTTTTCAAAGATTAGCCATTTTACAAAAACTTGTACCTGATGTTATCAATTGCAGCAATAATAAGTCTTTTGATTGTTCTATTTGTCCAATTGCCAAGCAAAAAAGGTTACCTTTTCCATCCTCTGTTCATATTTTTAATTCTTGTTTTGATTTGATACATGTTGACATTTGGGGACCTTATTCCACTCCTTCCTTGAATGGTTCAAAATACTTCCTTACTATTGTGGATGACTTTAGTAGATGCACTTGGACTTTTCTCATGTCACATAAGTCTGATGTTTCCCATTTAATTCAGTCTTTTTACAATTTGGTAGTTAATCAGTTTCACAAAACTATCAAGATTATTAGATCTGATAATGGTCCTGAATTTGCCTTGCAATCTTTCTATACTTCTAAAGGCATCATTCACCAATTATCATGTGTTGAGACACCCCAACAGAATTCCATTGTTGAGAGAAAACACCAACATCTTCTGAGTGTAGCTAGAGCTTTGAGGTTTCATGCTTGTTTACCATTAAAATTTTGGGGAGATTGTATTCTTACTGCTTCTTACCTTATCAATAGGATCCCTAGTCCCTTATTACAAGACATTACTCCCTATGAAAAGTTGCTGGGACATCCACCCATTTTTTCTCACCTTAGGGTGTTTGGTTGTCTTTGTTATGCCTCTACCTTAGCGAGAGATAGAACTAAGTTTGATCCTAGAGCAAAATCATGCATTTTTCTTGGTTATCCACAAGGTGTTAAGGGGTATAAATTGTATGATCTCAAAACCAGGTCTTGCTTCTTATCTAGAGATGTTGTTTTTAAAGAGTCTATTTTCCCTTTCAAATCTTGGATTTCCAAGTATGTCAATGCTCCTTCCATTTCTTCTCCTTCTGTTTTTCCTCCTCAACCTTCTATACCTAACCATTCCTCTTATTTTCCTATTGCTTCTGCTGAGTTTTCCCCTCCAATTTCACCTTCTGATATGGCTGTACCACCTGATGATTTTCCTGATTTGGTCCATCCCAATGATGTTTCCAATCAGCCTGTTTTCCCTGATTTGACTCATCCTATTGATGCTTCTACTCAATCTGATTCTATTGGTCTTATTCCTCTTGAACCACAAGTTCCTGTTGTTGTTCCTGTTAGGCAATCTTCCAGACCTCACAAGCCTCCCACTTACCTAAGAGATTATCATTGTAATCTTGTTGCTGCTCCTTTGTTGGCCTCAGCTGCTCTCAGTCAATCAGATGACTCCATTGCTCCTAGTTCAGGTATTTTGTATCCCCTTTCATCTACTCTTTCTTACACTAACCTGTCACCCTCTCAAAGAAATTTCTCCATTGCACTCTCTGTTCACAAGGAACCTGATACCTATGCTCAGGCCATTTTAGATCCTAAATGGCAAGAGGCAATGCAGGCCGAGTTTGATGCTTTGCAAGCTAATAATACCTGGGTTATGACTCCTCTTCCTCCTGGCAAGGTTCCCATAAGGTGTAAATGGGTTTTTAAGATTAAACTCAAATCAGATGGGTCTATTGAGAGACATAAGGCAAGATTAGTTGCCAAGGGGTACACTCAGACTGAAGGGGTTGATTTCTATGAGACATTTTCTCCTGTTGTGAAGTTTACTACAGTTAGGACCCTACTTGCTCTTGCTGCCATTCAAGGTTGGCATCTCACTCAATTAGATGTTAACAATGCCTTCCTCCATGGTGACTTACATGAGGAAGTTTACATGGTTCCTCCACCTGGTTTTGGCAGCAAGGGGGAGGTGTGCAAGCTTACCAAGTCCTTGTATGGTCTTAAGCAGGCTAGTAGGCAATGGTTTGCTAAACTATCTTCAACCATCATTGATCATGGCTTTGTTCAATCAAAGTCAGATTATTCTGTGTTTACTAGAGTTCAAAAGGGTTCCATTATCATATTGCTAGTCTATGTTGATGATATATTGATATCAAGCAATGATGTGGATGCTGTGAATACTTTCAAGCATTTTTTAGACAATAAGTTTAAGCTTAAAGATCTTGGTACCCTGAAGTTCTTCTTGGGGCTTGAAGTGGCAAGAACTACTAGAGGAATATCTTTGTGCCAAAGAAAGTTCACCCTTGAGTTACTATCAGACACGGGGTTATTGGCTTGCAAACCCTCAAATATTCCTATGGACCAATCACTCAAGTTGAGTTGTTCAAGTGGAGATAGTGTACCTGATCCTTCCCTGTATAGAAGGTTGATAGGCAAACTTCTCTATTTGACACTTACAAGACCAGTTATTAGTTATTCTGTTCACAAGTTAAGTCAGTTCATGAGTGCTCCTAAAATGCCACATCTTCAAGCAGCCTACAAGATATTGAAGTACTTGAAGAAGACACCAGGACAAGGCCTTTTTCTATCTGCACAATCTGAATTGAAGCTGAAATGTTACTGTGATGCGGATTGGGCTGCTTGCATTGACAGCAGAAGGTCAATCTCTGGTTTTTGTATCTTCTTAGGTGAATCCTTGATTTCATGGAAATGTAAGAAGCAGCAGGTAGTCTCAAGATCTTCAACAGAATCAGAATATAGAGTTATGGCTTGTGTGACTAGTGAGATAGTTTGGCTAATTGCTTTGCTTGACACTTTTGGTCATGCACACAAAGGACCAGCTTCTCTCTACTGTGATAGCAAGGCAGCACTCTACATTGCTGCAAATCCTGTATTCCATGACAGAACCAAGCACATAGAGATTGACTGTCACTTCATTAGGGAGAAGATTGAAGATGGAGTGATCAAGACCTTCCATGTGCCTACAAGACATCAGCTAGCTGATTTGTTTACTAAACCTCTCCACCAAAAGCAATTCTTGTTTCTTTTATCCAAGATGAACCTAATCAACATCTACGGTTCATCTTGAGGGGGAGTATTAGATACTGCAACTCTGTAATGTGTAAAGAAGTTTTGTACATAAGATAAACTACATGTAGTTTTATGTATAGTTAGTTAGACTACACACCGTTTTACTGTATAGGAGTTAGTTAGGAGTTTTACAGATGGCACTTGTATATTCTGTTTCCTATATAAGAAACAGAGTTTGTATTATTTCATTCAATGAATTCAACGCATATACAAGAACTCTCTCTTCCTCATTTCTGATCAGTCTTACTCCATTGATGAAATCCACTGCATGCGTGAATTCTGATAAGATTGTTTGTTATGAGTTTGTTATGATCCAGTTAGAGTAGGGGTTTCTAGAACCTTTCCTACTCTATAAATAGAGCTTAATCTATTTTGTAAAAATTTAGAGCTTGGAAATACAATTTCAGTAGTACTCAGAATTTTCATTCTTTATTTCAGTTCTCTCACTAGCTTTCCTTCATTGTTGTACATATTCCAAGCTCAAAATCTCACACATTAGAATAATAATCATTTCAAATCAATGCATTAATAAAACTTAAACCACCCATAAATTTCATTAATGGAGAAATTCTTTCAATTTTATACCTACATCCAAACGAACGAGAGATGAAATTGAAGTTCAGTTCCAAAGTTTTTAAAATCCAAACCTCCCATTTCAGACTGCAGTTTGAATTTCCTATCTCCATAACCATTCCGCCTACAGGGCTTCTCCTCTTTAAAAGTGGAAAGAATTAGAGACTCATCAACTACTGAGAACTATAGCAGTAAATAGTAACATCCATTGACTACAAAAAAGAAGTCACCATAACAAGCAAAGACCTTTACCTCTGAGTATTGAGCTATAATATTTTATTTTTTTTATATAAAAAATACAGGATTTCAAATCTTCACCATAAGTAATTATCGATAATAAATTGGAGCACATTGTCATTGCCATAAACCCATATTAAAATTGAATTCAACGCCTGTGTCAAATTCAAGGAGAATTGCGGGAAACCAATAGAACAAAAAAATAAATAAATAAAACTATTTTTTTTCACCACCACGGAAATCAAATATGTCCTTGTCCACCTTAAGCTTGGATGAATGTTTTCACAGTGTTGAAATATAATCAATTGATTATTTTATCGACTTGGTTTTTGTTCTTCTAAGTTACCCTTTTTCTTGCCCTTTAGTTCAAATGAACTCAATCAAATCATGATGATTGAACAGAATTAGGAATTGGACAAGCTAGGTGAGCTCTAATTCAAATGGCACTTTCTCCCCTTGTAAGTTGTAAGAGCAAATTGGTGAGGTCATGGGTTCAAGATCCACCGGCTGCGTTTGTAACTTGCCAATAAAAATATGTATATAATACCTAAAATGCTGAGTTAAGATGGTAGCTCCACTAATTTAATGGTTTGTTAAGTACCATGTTTTCTTATTGACCCAGAATTTGTTGTTATAAGTTATAACAAGCTTTCCCATAATTTAACTGAGCATCCATAGTAGTTGTGGTATATGTGTTAAATGCTATAATATTTGGCATTTGACACACCAAACACAAAAAACGGAGCTTTATCAGATGTGCTAAATGTGTCAAACTTTTGCAACATGCTACAGTACCCTCACAATTTTGGCACGGTACAGACAAGCAATGGCATATGGTTTATTATTTTTTTATTCATCTTTCTCTCTCATCCCAATTAAAATATCTCTTTCATCTTCTCCTTCAGCCACAGATTCACTGCCTCCATCTCCACTCTCCCATACTCTTTCTTCTTCCCTTTTTCCTTTTGCTCTATTCTCTTCACATTCTCCAAGATCCACCTTAAATCCACAGATTCCCACAAACCAAATACATTGACGCCATTCACTGGCTCCCTCAGCTCTCCGCCTTCGACCGCTTCGCCGTCCTCTCTCTCTTCAACTCCGGGTTGAGTTGTTGGGGTTACAGGTTCCTGGTTGAGTTGTTGCCGAGTTTTCGATAATGATGGGTTGGTTTCATATACCACGGCGAAATGGGCGTCGCCAATGGAGTTTGCCACCGGGGGTTATGGGTTTAGTCTTCAGTGGTGGGTTTTAACAACGGCCAGTGGTTGGTGGATTTGGTGGTTGAAGGTGGTGCTTGGCAGTGTGAGCTTGAAATTTGGGTTTTTTTTTGTGTGGGTTTTTTTGCTGCAATCTGTGGGTTTTTGCTGCAATCTGTTCAATCTATGGGTTTTTTTTTTTTTTTTTGCTGCAATTTGGGTTGATCTGATATTGCCATATTAGTGAGTAATTGTGGCGGTTGGTTTGCAATAGAGGTGTTGTTGCGGCAGTGGATATTGGTGGCTGGTGGTTATATCATTGATGTTGTTGTTGTTGTTGTTGATGATAATGGAGAGGAGATAATATATTATTTTAACGTGTAGGAAATATTATTTTTAATGTATAGAATTGAATGATAAAACATCTGATAAATGAGATATTGTAAAATGATGTGGTAAAATAATAAAGTAGGCTTTTAGTGTGTCAAAATGGCATTTTTTATAACATCTGCTACGGATGCTCTTAGTGATCTTTTGTTTTATAGAATTCAATAATATCTAAAAGTTATGGGTTCTTGCACATTAATGGTATCACAAAGTGACAAAAGCTAGTGATAGAATAAAGATTGTTAATGAAAGTGTTGTATATTAGTATATAATCCAAGTGGTAAGATTTTCTTTTTGAAAAAAAAAAAAAAAAAAGTATGTGATTCTCATGTTCCTTTTATCAGTAAGATTTCCAAAAATAGTGTTGGAGCTTCCATATTTCTTTTGACATCTCAAGTTGGTGTGTGTGTGTGTGTTAAATAACAAATCTTATATTAACTTAGGGTGTGTAGATTTTTTCTTACCAATGGTTAGATTTTTTTTTTTTTAATAAAAAAAAATTAAAAAAACCCCAGCACCTTCTTCTTTTCTGTTCAAACTCTACCCAATCATTTTTAATTTCAACTTGGCCCGGTCCATCTAATAAAGAAATCAAATCGAAAGTTCCAAACCCTTTAAACTAGGGTAACTACCTGACCCGGTCAAAGTAACAAACTCATTGTAGACACAAGCCCAACTTTATACCCAAACCCTTAGCCCCAGTTTAAATATATAAATTAATCAACACAGAATTTAATTGACCCGGCCCAATCAACAACAAAAGCCCAAAATAAATCCTTTGTCTAACCTAGCCCACTTAAAACCATAGGCACCATCAGCCCCCACAAGCCCACTGTACTTAGCAAGTCAAGTTGACAGAATCTTTTCATGTCCTCAGTGTAATCTTGCAACAGTCTACCTTTTCTGGAGACAATAAATTATTTAAGGAAAATGTTTACAAGCACCATGTGGTGCTGGTTAAGATTTTCTTTTTTGGATCTTATTTTTAAAAAAAAAGCAAAAATGCTGTCAAAAAAATTGTCAAAAGCTGCCAAAAGTTGCCTAAAATTCTGAAAAGCTGCCAAAAAATTTGTTGTAACTCTAGAAAGGTGTTCAAGACTTGGTTTCTAAATTGAAGCGAATGAAGACTCAAACTGATTCAATTGGGAAACTAAGAATGAGAGATCATAATGAAATTATTTTTACCCCATAGAAGACAACATTGATAATGAGATCTTCGTAGTGGAAAAACATCAAGAGAGTATTGAAGAGTAACAAGGTGAAGAGATAATTTCTTGAGAGAGTATTATGTTAGAGGGTGCACAGGATGAGAAAGTTGAATTTTTGAATTTACTATTAGTCAACCTTCCATAGTGTTGTAAGATTTGCAACTTGGTGAAGTCGAAGAGGTTGAAACCACAGTGGTTCCTATGGTTCATAAGGTTCAAGATGAAATTATGCTGATTTCACACATTGATTTTGTGATTCTAGAAGAGTTTGGTGTGGTGAAATTCAAGATTTTTCTTTTCTTAGTGCTCCTTAAGATGATTCCAACCCTGAGCAAGTATTACTTGTCAACATCCTAATCCATCAAAGTTTTGAAACTCAAGGTCAAGTTTTCTCCAATTAGAGGAGAATGATTTGGAGACACAAGAAAATTTTTATTTAGTATTATTTATGTTTCCAAGTCAATTGTATTTTTATGTTTTAGGTCCTAGTAGTATTTTAATTTGAAAGCAATGTTATTTTTCTAATAAGGCAATTAGGGTTTCCTACCCAATTAAAATTAGGGTTTAGCAATCCTTTATAAGCAAATTATTGTACTCCTTTTAAAGATAGTTGATATTTTGATGAATGAAAAAAAATGGCATTTTGGTCTCTCTTTGGTTTGATGCTGACTCTAATTTCATCCTAGGTGCTAACTCCTAGTGGTTTTCTTGCTTGGTGCTGTCTCTAAGTCAGGCCTAGGTGCTGACTCTAAGTTAGGTATCCCTTTATCTTTTTGTTGTTTCATTTTGTTCTAATTGTCGTGCATCACATAGTCAATACAATGAGTAGAGAAATGTTGCTGTGTGTGCCTTTGGCATCAGCTTATTAATTTTTTGCTTATTACTTTTATAAAAAGTGTATTAAAGTATACTTATATTTTGAAAATGTGAGAAAATATGAAAATTTTAAAACTATACGTAAAAGTTTAAAACTAAAAACTGAAGGAAAAAGTTGTGGCAAATGCACAACGCTCTCCACAACTATTTAAATTGGACCTAACTTGAAAATTGTAAACAACCTAACAGCAACATGGCCTCAAGTACAAACTTAGATTCCACACAAAAATCAATGGGTCTTTGACATCTTCAAAAGCGAAGATTTTGATTTTCTTATTTGTGCGTTCCGTGTGCCCGAAAAATCTATTGGCTTCCATGCCAGAAGCCTACTTTCCACAAGTAATTGGCTTAGGAAAATTTTGCGTGACAAAGAGACTCTAACCTCTCAAAATATTTTGCGTGAGTTAGTTGATTCTGCAAGAATGAGGTTGGCCAAAGATTGGATAGTGGAAAATTAAATTCTTGTCAGAATAAGATAATCTACGGTTTTTTTTTTTTTTTTTATAGGCAAAATATAATTTGAATTTATAGTATCCATTTTATAATTATTGTTCTTTATCGATTTTTTTTTTCTCTGTAGACGGGATTTGGTCTCTAGTCAATTATTCGGCTTCAAAAAACTTTATTAAGAACCTATCACTCTAGAAATTTCTTGTCATAACAAATTTGATGTTAGGAAAAAATATGATTCATTGTCCTTGTCTCAATATTGGATAATCATATGCGGTTTAATTGTAATGGTGTCATTAATTAAGTTGAAAGATGCATTTAGTAGTGTCTGTGTGAGTTTCAGGTGAGCCTTTTTAGCTGCGATTTCAAGTTTTAAAGTAAACCCCTTGTCCCTTGTGCCCACATTTATTCACTTATGAGAATCTGGCTCGTAACATCAAATTCACATAAAATGAAATACTGATTTTTAATTCAAAGTTTTAAATATCTAATCCATCAGCACATTACTAAAGGCCTTGTAGCTGAATTGGCACCTACCCATGCACAAAATGCTTAGAGGTCTAAGAGAAAAAAGGTTCGAACTGCGAGATTAGCAGCATGTTGTAAATATTTCTCAAAAAAATAATCCATCAGCACATACATTTTCCTTAATTAATGCATGTAGTTAAATGGAAAACAAACAAGAGAAAGTCTAAAGCCTACCCCACATCAACAAGCAATTGTTTTTTTTTTTTTTTTTTTGCTAACCATCAACAAACAATTGTTGATATGTAAGACAAAGCCTACCTCTCATTGACAAGTGAGAACCTGACCACAATAATGAAGATTCCAAAGTTTAACCAACAATTTGTGTGATTAATTACAAAATTTCATTCAAATTTTATTTAGGATCCCAGTACTTAGAGGCATGGTTAAGGTTAAGTTTTTTTTCTTGTAATCAATCAATTTTTAGTTGGCGTGCTAAGATTAATGTTTTTAAAAAGTAGTATTAATAGTAAAATCACTTCAAAATGATCCAGGCTAGCTCAAAACAATTTGAGGCTTTAGGATAAAACTTAAATGGGTCAAAGGTATATTTAAATATTACTTAAATAAAATTTAGTTTATTAACCATCAATTTAGTTAATTTCTGTACTATAATTTTTTTTTTTTTGGATTTAAAATCAATTATTTTTACTTTTTTATATGATCAATTCACTTTAGCAATACTAGGGATATTGAAAAAATTTATCAAACAAGCCTTACAAATTGAAGTGTCACTCATCAGAAAATATTAATTCAAACATAAATTTATTATATTGTTTAAGTGGTATCAGTCTATTATTACTACATCAATTTATAAAATATTTTGTAGTGTCTTTAACATTTTTCATTTACTTAATGGTGATTTGTTGATTTTTATTAGTTTACAATTTTTTTGGAGGAAAATGCTAGAGCTATTACAAATTTTATTATGAAAAGGAACTTACCAAGGGTCCATTTGGTTGGAAGGGTAGAAAAGTGGGAAGATAGAGAATAATGGGAGGATGAAAAAGTGGAAAGATAAAAAAAAATAAAAAAATAAAAATAAAAATTTAATTTCCCTCCTTTTTGTTTGGTCAAGAGTGAAAAAGTGGGGGAATGAAAAAAATGAGTTTATATGAATTTACTTAAATACCCTTGTTAAAAATGATGCCCAATTAAAATAAAAAAAGTTACAAACAACCAAAAAAAAAAAAACACACAATATAAAGCAAAAGAAAAAGAAAAGAATATGAGCATCCTACACTTAAATCAAAAGAAAAAGGAAAAAAAAAAAAAAAAAAAAAAAAAGGAAAGAAGAGGCAACGAGGGAAGAAAAAATGTATGTATGGAATGATAAATATAAGCTATACCCAAACAATCAAACTACTCTAAGCCATAATTTAATCACAACACTGCAATGTATATATATGAGAAAGGTGATAGTATCTTTTGCTTGAAAAGAGTATATCTTTATTTGCATGCCAACATTTGCATGAAGCGTTGCCGTGATATATAGAAACTAATTATAAAATATCAACTTTCTCAAAAAAAATTGTAAGGTTGAATTTATTCAACCATGTATTGACTTTATTCCATGTCAAATTTGATTGTAATAAGCAAACGCAAGATAACACTGGCATGTGTTATCGAAGAAGAAACTAAAGAACTTAGCGAAAAATCTCTTCGCCGCCCTCCAAGTTGTAAAATATTCCACCAGAAAATCAGTTGGAATACATGAATAGCAATAGACCCTCCAATCATAATCTACTCGATGCACCTAAACCCTCCAAGCTTCTTGCTCCAACAAGGTTAAGCCTAACCTTATCTTCTCTAGCTTACCGGATCCCGCAATAAGCCTATTGCATCAACCAAAATGAATTGGTCCTCTCAAGCACCAAATAACTTTCTCACTGATATGGGTATGGTGAGGTAAAGATTTGGCTAAAGATTCTCTCAAGAGTATGTCAATGAAGAGGCTGAAAGTAAAGGAATTTGAAATCAAAGGTATAAGATTGTAGATGAATCAATCTTGTTGTTTTCTAGGGTTTATCTCTCAAAATTTTCTCTGGAAACTCTCTACATTCCATGGGTATAAGGTTATTTATAGTAGAGTATTAGAAGGAATGTGGAAAGTCATTTTTCTGCAAAACAGGGGGATTTGGTGAGTGACTCACGACTAGGATAAGTCGCGAGTTCCAGTCGCCAACTAACAGAATGGCCAAACTGTATTTTTTGTCCTGTAGTGATCCAGCTGTCATGACCTTTCAACTTCCTGCATGCTCCACACGTGTGACACTTCTGGCGAGTAACCACTCGCGAGTCAATCGCGAGTTCTAGTCGCGAGAATGCTCTTGATTGCACACACTTGATCAATTCTTTACACTCTCTCACACACAACCCTTATATTATTCCCACCTAAATACAAGGTTCCTAATTACTGAATTACAAGCAAATTTGGCACGGAATAAAGCCAACACATGGTTGAATAAATTCAACCTTACATTTTTTTTTTTTTTTGAGAAAGTTGATATTTTATAATTAGTTTCTATATATCACAGCAATGCTTCATGCAAATGTTGGCATGCAAATAAAGATATACTGTTTTCAAGCAAAAGATAGTATCACTTACCTTTCTCATATATATATATATATATATATATATACACACTTACTGTGCATTGGAAGGTATTAATTAATCTACAAGGCTCTTGACACTATCTGTCATGTTGAATCAAAACCAACAGAGCTAGTAAAAGGTTTACTTGAGCTACCATGGTCAAATCTTGATCCCTCCTCTATTAATAATAATGCTTTGGCTGGAAAGGAAATTTTGATTCCAACAGCATCAAAACTTTGTGATGGAGGGGTGAAATTCTCCTTCACAAACGACATCACAGCCATTGGGTTTGAGACCGTGGCACAATCATATTTAAGCTCCCTAACATTAAAATAAATGTTAACTCAAGAGGTAATAATTAGAAACCTGGTGGCATATGAAGCAATGTCCAAGTTTGATGAGTCTGAGTCTGAGTCTCTGGTTTTTACACAGTATATTGAATTGATGAATGGGATTATAGAGACCAGAAAAGATGTGAAGGTATTGAGGGATCATGGAATTCCGAAAACTGAGTCCTTGATGGATGACGAGGTTCTAAAGATCTTCAATGGTACACATGAATTTTACAAGGAAATTGCAGATGTTAACAACTACTATAATAGTTTACGAAAGGTTAAGGCTCGAAAATTCGCCAGGAAGTGTGCATCTACTTTATGAAATGTTCGCACACTTTTTGCTGCAATCTTGCTCGTCCTTGATGGCTCTCCAGACGTTTTGCTCTGTCTATGGTTGCTCTCTTATATTCAACAATAGCAGTTAATACATTGTGTTTACGGCTTGTGAGTGTCTATTTTCGTGTTCTATTATCTGTGGCATTATTATAAAGCTTCAGCTGTGTTGTGATTCGTTTGATTTAAAAGTTCTTGTCCAGGTCTCTTCAGGCACATCAGTCATAACCATATGATCGTAGCTTGCAAGCATCTTCCATTTTTTCTGAGAGTTTTTCTTCCTATCTGTAGCATTATGATCAAGTTTCTATGGTCTTCTTGTTCTATTATAATCTGTACTCGAATGCTCAAGTTTATATGGTCTCGTACTAGAATGATCAAGTTTCTATGGTCTCCCGACAATCTTGGTTTGCAAGAATCATCTTTTATATATTTATTTTTGTTAAATTTGCAAGTCTTCTTTCATGTACATGCTCTAATACGAACCACATGCTCTTATCTCTGAGCTATTTAAAATGGAGCACGGAATTACGAAAGATTACAGAAATGTATGGCCCATAAAACATTAACAATTTTTTTAGTAACCCAAAAACAAGATACGAAGCATCTGCCAATGAAATATATCATGAACAAAATAAAGTCAATCATAATCTTGAGATTCCTCTAGTCTGTATATCAAAAACCACCAAGTTCAGATAGCCAAGCATTTAAATGCAACCAACATTAGCCAGGCAAGATTTAATTGCAAAAGTATTCTATTCAAGTTCCATGAAATGCTTCCATTTTGTTTTAGTTTTTCGCAATGATACAGCATTTGTCACCAATCCATCAAGGGATTTCATCTTCAATAAGTGCGACACAAATCTAAAATTTGCAATGTGAGGACTTGCACTCATAGGCGAGCTATAACCGCCTCCACCTCTGCAGGGGTATATAGATGGTAATTTGGAGCCACTTTTGCAATGTCAACGTTATTGGGTGTCACCTAGGTTCAACAACATAGATAAATCAATGTGATGAAAGGAAAATATGATAAGTTAGACATGATGCATAACATAATGAATCAGCAATGCCAAGAAACTCTTACCTTTTCTTCCATAACCTGCCTCAGAATGGAAAGAGCAATGGTTTCAGCTTCTTGAAGAGTGATGTCCTGCAGATAATAGAATATATATTCAATTTTTCAAGTTTACAGTAGCAAAAATAAAAAATTAACACCAGGAGAAATACTTGTATTGCAGAGAGCTTGTGCTACACACACACAAAATATACCTTGTTGTATTGCTCTTGCAGAGAGCTGTCTGCACCCTCTGAACCCGACCCAATAGCCTTGGCATTGCATTGCCAAAATGTGCCAGATGGATCGGTATAATATCTGCATTTCATTAGTTTTCTTACACGGTCAAAGAACAAGAAAAACAGAAGGATACACATACAATGGAAAGACTATAAATGGAAATCTATGGCCTTTATGCTTTTATGTTGACTAAGTGAATGTGTTGGTAAGGAGCTAAGCTGAGAAGTAAGACTGAGAGAATTTATTAGCTTTCAGAACAGTCGTAATTCTGTTATCCACTTATCTCCCCCCCACCACTCACCCAAATCCCCCAACCAAAAGTGGGAAAAGCTGCATTATAGCATGTATGTGGGAAGTGGGAACAAGAGCATGAAAGTATTTAAAGCCTGATTTTATAAATTTTCTCAGCATGAGCAGAGTTAGAGCATGATTACCATTAATGTAGAAGGGACAAAAACCACAAAGGGGAGGTCAAAATTACAACGTTAAAGTTATAAAGAAGAAAGGACGGTAGAAAGATGACTGTAAATAGGATTGAGGAGCCAAAAATAAATAGTACAGCCAACAGTAATTAGTTGGAATGCGGGTCTTTTTTAGTTGAATGAGGGGTCTATTTGGGTTGAGGGGAGCATGTAAAATAAATTAACAATGTATGCATAAAGATATTACTTTTAAATAATGCAATAAACTTGCACCTGCAAAATATGTATTTTAGGTTTCTAGCAAGACAAAAACTAAATTATGTTAAATACCAAATTAATTTTGCAGCTGGTCATAACTATAATACTGACATTAAATGTCAAGGTCATCACCAAAAAAATTAAATAATATTGACATTAATTTTGAAGTTATGAATTAATAACTGTCTGAAAAAGGTTTTTGGTCAATATTAAATAGGTATAATTACAATTTACCCCCTCATGGTTCGATTTAGACCCCAAACTTTCAAGTGTTACATTTGAAGCCTCAGGTTTCTCCTAAAATGAAACCATTAGGGTTCTGTCTAAATTCCCTGTAACGATTTCATTTTAATCCTAACTTTTGGGGTCAAATTTAATAATTGCACAGCTTGTGGGACTAAATAGTTATTGGGTCAAACCAAAAAGGGGTCATTTGTTGTCCAAAAAATGTAAAACATGTTAATTTTGACAGAACCCTAAAAGTTTCATTTTAGTCCAAACTTTGGGGAGTCAGATGTAACAATTGAAAGTTTGTGAACTAAATTGAGACTGAGCCATACCACAAGGGGGTAAATTGTTATTTATCCTATTAAATAATAAAGGTTTAGCAATCCCATGTTTATCGCAAAGGCACAAGGAAGTCCTAATAAGTTTGAAATACTCTAATAATGAAGAGTCATGTTCTGAAGCAACAAAGAGTCATTAGCAACCAAATCATTGTTTGCATCAGTAGCTGCATACTAATAAAATATGCTAAGCAAATCCTTAAAACAAACTGACACACACACACACACACACATATATATATATTATTTTTTTTAATTTAATTTTACCATTTGTTGGATCACATTTATCCAAAGATAGCTAGTAAATATGGTAAGCAAACTAATACTTACAAGCTGGGCCCATTCTCATCATGGCCAGCAATGAGAAGAGAAACTCCAAACGGTCGAGACTGCACAAAAAGAATAACATACATCAGAAAGCATTAAAGAATGAAAGATCTAGAATATAATATCAGGTTGTCAAAGAGGATCCAAATAAAAACAAGCAAGAATGTTTTAACTGCAAGAGACGCAAACATCTATAGGCTATAAACATTATGATATTGTCTCTTCTCATAAAATGAGAGAGAACAGCATCCCATCACAAAATGTACTTGAGGGTGAGTGAGTGTAAATTAATTATAGCACTGTAAATATGAAATTTAAACTTCTGCAAGAACATGCAACATTTTGTTCTGCTAGATAAACACAATTCACACACATACGGAATTGAACCCATGACCTCATCCTTCCCCCCTTGTTTATGAAGTAAGAGATGCAATTTTGTCCAAAGACCAGTGGCATATCCCAAACAGGCAACTACACCAACATACTAATTTGTTTTGATAGAAAATAAAGTTTCAAACACTAACAAACTGGATATGGGGATATAATAAGATTGCACAATCACCTTTTCTTCTATTGAAAGATTTGAAGGGTCAACACAATAGGCTTTGCATTTTGATGCAGTCTTAGATTAAAAAATAGACACTTGCAAGAGGATCTGAAGCATAACACAGGGTTAAGCATCTGATATTACTTTTCAGTTACAATGGACCATGCCTAGAAGAAAAATATAGATTAATTGCAGAGGAAAGCCAATAAACTTTCCAATGACAACTTCTTGGTCAGAAGACACAACCAGTTTAACCAAAGATGTTGGATTCAACTCCACAACAACATGCTTTGTTGTTATTATAGTATTATTCAGCCATAATCACCCATCAAGAGAACCTTCCCCTCTCAAACCAAAGGAAAAAAATAAAGATATCCTTCAAAAATTTGTATGTATTTTAGGCAGATTATCATAAAAATTAAATATAAAAAAGTTTGAAAAAAAAAAAAAAAGAAGCAAACGACCAAAGATTTTAAAACCAAATTTCTCTCATTTTACTATCATTCACCAATCTCTAAATATACAGAAAAAAAGATTAAACTGCAGAGAAGGCAATATGTGATTTGAATAGACATAAGACTGAGTTTGGTTACTTCTATAAAAGTACTAACTGTACCTAGAAAAAGGTTTTTCTGATGAGTTTTGTACCAAGAAAAAAGTGAAGTTTTATAAAGTTCTACCTAACCAATTAAACAAAACAAGCTAACACAATCAGACCCATAACAAGAACAAAAAAGCTGGCAGCAAACGAAAGGACCGTGTAGACTGTTACAAACAAAATTTAGCTACTAGAACATCTCAAAATGTCATATTTACATTGAAGAGACAAAAGATACCTTAAAGAATGGTAGGGAAAAAGATAAGGTAGAAATTTTAGAAAACAACACGATTTACACCATTGGCTGAGATATACAAATCAGTTCAAGATTTAACAGTGTATAATAAAACAAACAAATAAAAGCAAAGGGAGTTGAGGGGGTTTACATATAGATTACAGTTGCAACTTGAAAACCCAACTGCAATGTGCCAGCCAGTCTTTTGACCAGATCCCACTTAAAACAGTATTCATTGGTGTTCTCTTTTCTTTGGCATTACATATTTCACTAATAACATCATAAACAAGTGTGTGTGTGTGTGTGTTGTTACCATAAGAATTGCAAGCTTAAGTGGTTATTACCATCGATTCTTCATCACCTTCACCAAATCGTAGGGCCAGATCACAAAGAGCTTGTGTCGTAGACTCCACAGTCATTGGCTCACCATAAGAGAACCTATGGTTCTGAAAAAGATGAATTTAAATATATTATTGGCTCACCATAGGAGAACCTATGGTTCTGAAAAAGATGAATTGAAATATATTATTAACATAGAGATTTTGTTTTCCACTAGCACGTTGATAACAAAGACCATACCTGAGTCTCAACGCGCGCATGCTCAACTAGCGTTCGAGCATCAGCAATTAGTCCACTCATGGCGCAGCCCAAATGATCGTCTATTTCCATGATTTTCTCCACACTGCTGGGTTCCTGAAAAATAAATATAAAGAAAAGAGCTCTCAACAAGGAAAATCCCCTATACTTCATATGTCAACAAGTGTGGTGACATCAACAAGAGAAGAACCCTCACTTCAAAATTCAGATAGAACCACTCCTTAGTTTTCAAATGAACTGGTGGTTAGGTTGGAATACAATTTTGAAGAGAGTATCCTATTGAAATCTGATTGGAAGTTCTATTGATCCTAATGTCAGTCCATGGGTCATGATTGTAATGTAAAATTCGCGCAACTTCCATACTATTATTAACATATACACAATAGTGTATTCATGATATTTTCACCACCTAAAGAATACAGTTTTATTCTATCTGCTTGAAACAAACATGTGTTTGAGTGCGTGTATACCTTGTCACACCTAAATAATACAAATGTGATGGTAAATTTACAACTTATTGCCTTCAATATATCAGAACATGCATATAAATTATAACATTCACCCAGCAAGAGTCATGTAGCTCAACTGGCACCACCTAGTGTGTTCCACCGGATATGTCCAGGGTTCAAATAAAAATAAAAAATTACAATGAAGACCCTAAATTATACAGATTTCCTGGATTTGGCACAATGGTGCCATAAACAGAAAAGGAAACTCCTAAATCAAGAGAGGTTCATGAACCAGCTTCACCTAAATGGAGTCTGAGCTGTGGACCAAAGCCCCCACAAGATGGCAGATGTCTTTTTAAAGATGCCAATCTGTCTTTGCTTACAATAGATGTTGTCTAAAAGAATCAAATCAAGACCTTCTACATATTTATAAATTATACAAATGCAGAAAGGCTATAACAGTATAACACCCTTTTATCTTATGAGCTGCACTCTTTAAGGAGTCTGCTTTGCGTACAAAATCATACATATAAGGAATGGATCTAGAGTTATATAAATACTCTGTTCGGCAGAAGGCTTATACTTGGCCTAGAAAGAAAATTCCTTTGAAGTTAAAAGTTATGACAATGACTTCTTTAACATTGCCGAACTATCTGGCTTTCCAGAATCCAGACTCTTGACTAAATCATAGAATAGTTACAGACCGAAATACTTGCCCAAAATGAATGTGAATTTCTTAGAAATTCTTCCATCAGAAACAATCTAAACTGTTTGGGATTATTAAGCTGAACTATTAGAGCTATAAACATGTTAAAATAACAACAAACACACAGAGATCAAGCTCACAAAAGTATAAAAGGCTAACCAGCAGTGGGGAAGTGATACGTTTCTCAACTGCAAGCACAACCCCTTCCTTTGTCTTCAACCCAATTGCAGTTGATCCCAGCTGTAATTAAACCAAAACCCAAAATTACATTTGCAATCAGAATACACTGCGCCTGACCACAAAATAAGAAGATACAATGAAAGTATCAAAAAGAAGATACAATGAAAGTTAAAACTATTAAATTACTAATTGGTCCTCCTATTGTGAAAGTTCAATCTGGTCCTTTAACTATTAATTGTATCACTTTAGTCCCCTCAACTTTCAAAATCATGCCAATTTTATCAAAATTTTAATTATAAATAGACCAAAATCAACAAGACCTTGCAGTAATAACCGCTATTAAATAGCTCTCCATAAAACTCAATGTGAACATATGCTTTCTATATTGCTTTCTGTTGTTCTCTCTCTTTTTTTTCTTTTTTTTTTTTTTCTTTTTATGTGAGATGTAGTTAATGGATAGTTGAATTCTAAACAACATTTCCACAATCTTTTCCACAACTGCTAAGTTGGCATGTTGTGATTGGTGGTAATAAAAGTAATGTCAGTAGTGAGCCTATGTAAAAGTGAAATTAAACCCGACAATTTCAAAAGTAAAAAATGAAACCTTGAAGTTTTAAATTGTAACAAACTAATTCTTTTCAAAAGTAACAAATTAAACCTGAAACTTTAAATAGTAACAAATTCAGTCCTCAGCCCAGTGAACAGGGCCAGTGCATAGCAAACAGTTCATCAAGCCATTTCTCACCTCAATCCCCAAAATAGGAAGTGGGTTACTTTAAAAATAAGGGCTAATTGCTTCAAACCCATTAAACTTAACTGAGTTAAAGTTTAATTTGTTACTTTTAAACTTCCTCTATAGCAGGTTCCATGTAATTTACCCAAAATTTTGTGAGACCACCAAATCCTACTCTTTATGGATCCCCAAAAGAAAAAAGTATACAAAGATATATCTTTCTAATAACTTCATTTTCTCAGAGAAAAAATGACATTCCAAGGAAACAGAGTGTAAGAGAGAAAAGGGATTACCTTGATTGCCTCAATGGCATATTCCACCTGAAACAACCTCCCTTCTGGAGAAAATGTGTTCACTCCTCTGTCATACTCAGTCCTTCACAAACACCAAAACCAAAAAAATTTAAAAAAAAAATTAATATCAAACTAATAATATCTACAATTAAGCAAAATAAATAATAATTAAAAACAACATTGTAGCTCACCTTGTGAGAAACATTTTCACTTCGATTCGATTAACAAAAAAACCCTAGAATTTGCAGAACATAAACCCTAGATCAGTTTCATTAACAACAGTTTCGCTAATTACACAAGCATATATATGTGAAAACAAACATATTGATTTTCTCAGACTGAAATTGTTAGAAACTGAAAATGAAAAACGAGAATAGAAGCAGAGAGAGAGTGAGAAAGTAATGGATCTCTCAAATGCAAGCTTTTAGCTCAGGCAATGAGGGTTTTTCACAGCAATCGAAGAGCGAGGGTTTTGATAATCTTAGAACAGCGAAGAGTGAATCAAAGAAGAATCAAATTGAATCAGAGAAATCAGAGAGAGAGAGAGAGAGAGAGAGAGAGAGAGAGAGATTTACCGGTTTGATTGAATGGTGAGTTTGCGTGAGAGAGAGAGAGTGACAGCTTTACTCTGATTGAAAACGAAGAAGTATAATAAAGGTCTAAATGTTTCTCAAAAAAAAAAAAAATAATAAAGGTCTAAAGTTTTCTTGTTGGGGAAGAAGGTTTCTTTTCCATGGGCTGGGCCAGGCTCGGCTTTGTTCAAATTGGACCCATTCGTAAACTTGCTTCAATATTTACAAGGACTTATATGAGAGGCCCAAGTCGTTAGTTTCCTAAAAATACAAGTCATTGACTAATCATTGGATCGGTTTTTCGACATGAAGTGCAGGAAATACTCTCATATTTGCATATTTAGGCCTTATTCTTATGCTATTTTGTGATTGATTATAAATCATCTTTGTTTAAGTGGTGATAAAGGCTTTAAACACTAACAGGAATTTGTGGAAGAGTGAAAATAGAAAACTCATTGAAGAACCGATTCACGTGGAAGTTCAATGTTACAAGATGGGCCCAAAGTCAAGCCAAACCTTGAAGAGATTCAATGAAGCAAAGAAAAATAAAAGAACCAAAAAAAAGAACCAAAAAGAAAAAAGAATTGAAATAAATTTCATGGGATTCATAAGAGTTGTGCAAGTGGTTTGTGGTCTTCAAACTCTTATAGCCTGTTTGGATGGATGGAGAGTTGAGAAAAGTAGAGTAAAGGGAAGGACGGTAAGTTAAATCACCTTGTTTGAATGTTTTATGGGGAGAGATTTGAGGGGTTTTAACTACTTCTAACCCCTCATTTTTAATTCACCTAAATTGAAAAGATTTGGTGAGAGAGTAAAGCATAGAAATGCTTGACCAAGTGAATTATCAAATTTACCTTTACTATATTAACAAAATTACAAACTATGAAAATGCTAATTATTCTCCTTCTTTTTACTTAATTTTAAAAACATCCAAATAAAGTGGAAGATTCCCATTCCCCTCTACTCTTCTCCCCACTACTCCCTTCCCCTCTACTTCCTCTCCCTCCAAACTTCCAAACATAGCATTAATTGAACATTTTGTTGTGGGCATTCCAATTACTTCACCGAAACACAAACAAGGAGTTTGTATTTGGGCCACTTCAGTTTTGGTCTTGTAAAGATTCTAAGGAAAAGACTTAAGTCAGCAACTATGATTATAAAAGGAGGCCTGTCTGACTTGTACTAGGATTTAGGAGTGACTTCGCTTATATAAGGGAGAGACGGCTATAGAGACGAATGGTGTTGAACCTATAACAGTGCCGGTATGGTTTCTTTGTAATCAATAACACAGAAAATTATAGAGAATACGAGTTTATATGCTAATGGGTTGGACTTTAGGCATGTATGAAATGTGCCCTCTTATCCAAATAATAATAATATTTTATTTTTTGAGTCAATAAATATATATATATATAGCAGTTATTTCTGAAATAGTGTGTTTGTTCAATAACGTATATATTTATAGTCTCTTATTCATGAAAAACAATTTTTGAGAAACTCTCAAAGAAAGAAAATCTTTTGTGCAGTAGCATTTGAATCAAAGAGAGAGAAAGAGACATACTTAAGTGAGGGTGTCTTCTTAAAAAGAAAGTGATAGGACCAAGACTCATGTGTATGCTTGTTAAAGGGGGGCTTTGTTCAAGCTACAAAGCAATGTCATGAGAAATGTGCCACCTATTTCTAAATGTTTGATTACCAATTATTGTTTTGGTAGTGCACAAAGTTATGGTAGGTTTTGACATATTCGTTAGAGACATAATGCCATGAGGCAGTTGCTCTCAAACAAAAGTGCTTACAGATTAAAAAAACAGATCTGTAATCAATTGTTTGAGTAGAGAGCAAGTAAACTGTGTGTTCATCGAGGGAAATGGGATTAAAGCCTATGACATAAAAGTCTCCAGATATTATCTTATGATATCTTATGATAAATGTCAAGTCATTGTTCCGTTAGCCATGTAAGTAACAACACTAACGGCAGTTAGTAAAAGGACCAATACAACTAATTTTTTAAACTTGAAGGACTAACTATGCTCAGTTGAAACTTAAGGGACCAATTGTGTTCCAAAGGTAAATTTGAGGGACAAACATTGTAATTTCGCCTATATATATCTATATATATATATATATATATATATATAATTTTAGACTCTTCGATTTTTGCACTCAATAATTCACTTGCCACAAAAATTTAAAACTTAGATAGACATGTGGCGGAAAATTGAACTCTTTAAAATCCAATTTAGAATATAATTGGATTTGGACTATTCAATTTTTACATTCAATAATTCACTTTGCACAAAATTAAAAATTAAATGTGACACATGAATCAAAATTAAAAATCCAATTAAAATATAATTAGATTTTCTCTAAGTTTTGGCTATTAATATATACTAGTTTGTAACCCCATACATATGCATGGATATAATTAAGATGTATAGTATAATTTTTACAAATATTATTGATAGTCAATTCCATATATTTTTTTTTTAACTCTTTAAAAAATCTTGTAAGAATATTATTAGGTAAAAAATGTAAATTGTCTATTTTAAAATTTTTTTAAAAATAAATTCATATTCATTAATTTTAGACTCTTTGATTTTTGTACGTAATAACTCACTTTGATGGATATTTATGATATAGTCCCACATTTGACTCCAAAATTAAGAAATAAAACTCTCTTTAAAAATAAATAATTTAGAACATATGGCTCAAAATTGGATTTCAATTGTAGAATCTAATTGGATTTTCTCTAAGTTTTATCTATTTATATATATATATATAGAGAGAGAGAGAGAGAGAGAGAGACTAGTCACTCACCCATGCGATGCACATGAATAATTACTAAATGAGTTATTGGAAAAAAAAAATGATTATTTTGAGTTGGAGTAGTAAGCAAAATTGCAAGAAATTAAATATATATATATATATATATATTGAAAGAAATAGCACAAAATTTTATTAGTTAGGTAGAAGAAATAAATGTCGTTTTATTTATTAGTTTTTTGTAGGAAGGAATAAGAGACAGAATATTGCATCTCTAGTTTAGTTTGTGTTGTATATACAGGTATATATAATATATGTTGTAATATATATGCCAAAAGGTCCCTATTAAAATGTCATAACCCTTCAAATTTGATATACTAAAAAATGTCTATTGAAAAGTCATTACTTTCATATTGGATATACTAAAAAGTGCCTATTAACTGAAATGAAAAGGTGTCTATTGGATGAAAAGGTATCTATTAAAATGAAAAGGTGCTAAAAATTCAGTTGATATATATTGAATAAGAGTTATCCATATTCCATACCATTTGAAAATTTTAAAAGAAAAGATACATTCTGCACCCATCACGATTAAATGTTTATACACATTTATAAATAGTATTAATTTGATTTTATAAGAAAGTATTTTCTCTCCCACATATTTTTCTACAATTTATATTTGTTCTAAGGAAAGGAAATAGAGGATTGTTCTTGAACCTTCGTGAGTGGAAGTGCGTCCATCATAAAGGTTGACACTATAATCTAATCCTGGGAGGTCGTTTGGCCAAGAGAACCAGTCGCACCGAGTTTTACTCCTGGTAGCATGAATCAACCTTTAAGGAAAACGCTTTCACAACGTGATTCTATAGCATTGTGAGATTGTTCTAAACTCTTTTTTGTTTTATGTTTTTGCTAATTATTTGGGATATTATTTACGTACCAAAACTTGTTTATTCACTAAAATATTCCTAACAATCTTAAAGGTTGAGTCTCGTGTTTCAAAATAAATAAACAAGTTGTTGATTCTCTTAAGATTATTTTAAAAATTACGAAGCTCGAATCTTTTGATGAAAATATATAATTTTAAAGATTGACCTATCATACCATTTCAACGTTTGTCTTGTAATATTAAGCATGTGTATTGTGTGATACTATTTGATTTGTAATGATTCAAAGGGGGTTTTGGTTCGTTGGCTTTAATTATATATACGGTCTTGTTTCAAAATAAAAGTAACACGTGGGTTTTGATTTTATTCATATACTAGTACTATGCCTGTGCGATACACGGCTTAATAAAAAATATTTTGATAATATAATTAACTTTAATAACAAATAAAATGAAAAAAGAATTAATTCAAAATTTAAGATTAAAAAATAAATTGTACTTGTACACTTAAAATAAATTTGATTTTTATTTCTTATTTTAGTTGGAAGATGGATCAAATGGTCTCCACAACAAATCTCTAGCTTTGAACTTGTTAGAGATTTGTTGTTCTTCAAGTCCTTTGAATGTTCTTTAAGTTCTTCAAAGATTATTGAGACAAAATGTCTCCAAAGCTTTGGGATTCTTGAAAACTTGGTGGTGAAAAAGAGAGGGGATGTCCTCTATTTATAGTGGTCTTAGAGAATAAGCTCCACTTTGAATTGATATGCTTGAAGATATGTAGTAAACTCTTAATTGGCCCAAATTTTGTTTAGAGATAATTATCTCTATTTATTTATTTTGATAAAGGAAATCGGGAGAAACAAAATAAAGAAAAAAAAATCTAATTTACAAAAAGAAAAGTCATTTTTAAATGAGATTCAAATATTATAAGATCTCACACATGCCTCTGCACAAGCATCACATTTGATGATGAGGTGTAAGTAAGAAGTTTTCTAGCATTGCAAAACAATGGAAGCGCGTGGCTCAGGCCACTGTAATAATTAGTGTTCAATACTATCTATTATTTAGTATTTGTTGATTTCCGTTAGTAACATTGCTACCTTTTGAAATGTTTCTTCAATCACAATTATTAATTCATGGTGTGTGCCTCTTGCATCATCAGCTAATTTGTTGATTTCGATTAGTGATATTATTAACTTCCCAAATTTTATCCTCAATCCCAATCATAAAATTAATGGCATTCTACTTTATTCATTTTGAAAAACTTGTCATGAAAACAAAATGAGGTTGTGCTTATGGATTTCTAAAATGAGGATAGGGATGGCAGTGAGGAGGGTGGGGAGGGATTCAAAGTTTGCATACCTAGAAGCAAAATGGGGATTGAGAAAAATTATTGCCTATCAAACTCATGTACACTAACGTTGTAGAAAAGAAGAGACAGAAAGGCAGCCCCACCAGAGGTTTAGTAACGGTTAGACCAAGCTTTTGCAAAACATGTGTCATGGTGTTGTGGACCATGTGACAATGCAGAAGGGAAGATGTGGTGAAGCAATAGATGAACAAATTTGTAGGGGTACGGGGTTGGAAACAGCATAGTGAAGATTCCAAATTTTGGACATTATATCCACAAAACTAAGATTTTGATCCTACTGCCCAAAGTATGGGCCCAAGTCAAGAATGGGAACAAGAGTTCAGTGTGTGTGTGTGTGTGTGTGTTTTAGTTTATGGAGTTTCTATGCTTAATGAAAATTAGAGGGAGTGATATAGAACAATAAACCAGTATTTTTGGCAGCAAAACCTTTACAGTTTTGATGTTTACTTGCTTTCAAGAAAATGATTTTTTCTGCAACAACAAGAAGAAGCTTTTTGTTGCAATTCTTTGTTCGTCCTAGTCAAATTGCTAGGAGTCTCATTGACAACTCTAATCAAACATACGGTGGGCAATCCATTAATATTTGCACACATGAAAAAGATATTGTGGCAACCAACAGAACTTGAATTAAGAAGAAAGACTGTGACTTACAAAGAAAAAAGCTGATTAACCTTCAAGGTCACTTTGATTAGACTTGCCAATCACCAAGCACTTCAGCACATTCCATGTACTCACTTTACTCCTCATAGTTAGAGTTACCCTGGGCCATAAAATCTATGAGCTTTCAATCCTTTTTGGGTGAGGTTCGTAATTAGAGCTTCCAGCCCCTTCATAGTCATCACGGGTTAGCTTGGCTTTGTAACTTTCTATTGCTATCGAATTGTCGAAATTATGATGGGAAACATCTAAGCCCTCATAAGGAGTGATGCTGTTATTGCTTCTCTCAGCCATAGTTTTGTTAAGATCTTCGATGTCTTTCTTGAATACCATTTGCAACCCGCACTTCTTTACCTTTACCATGCTTGGGATTATTTCGTTCGTCTTCAAGTCCCAACATTTTGACAGAATTTTAATTCCAATCTGACTGAATCCATTTGCATTGCATTCCCACAATGATTTTATGTCTTCGCACTGGTAGAATTGAGGAAGCAAATAAAGTAGCCAAATGTGACCTGATAAAGGAACAATACTTGTAATGCTTGGTGTTGAATTAATTTGTTTTCCGTTGACTATCAAACAACAATAAAGTGAATTGTCTTCAAGGATTTGGTGATGTGAATGAGAACAAAATACAACGCAAACAGCAATCCCCAAGCACTCATTACATAAAAGAGAATAAGATATACTAACTTCATTCCCAATACTTCGATGCCTAAACCACTTTGGAATTTCACTTCCAGGAAAAACAATGTCATGAATACCAGAGAGAAAGAGAGGGTGCCAAAGGGAGTTTATTATCATTACAAAAAACATATCAACGAAGCCTTGATTATCAGCCAGTTTACTGCAATTTGAAAGGCAGAGGCATGTCAATAATGAATTTGGTTGTAAAAGATCTCGTAGCGTTTCCAGTGAGGTACAACCTTTTCCCACAATATAAATAATATTTAATGGAAGCTTTGGCCATGATCGAAGACTCGTGCAATTGTCCACCAACAACCAATATAGCCTAGATAATTGAGCAATGCTTTCCGGAAGGCAACTAAAATTATTTCCACTTAGATATAAATATTTTAAAGAGAATAAACAACAAATATCATTGGAAATTGCATTGAGATTGCAATAACTTAAATCTAGGCTGGTCAAAGAACACAAACCTGATAAAGAAATCGATAACAAGCCCACGAGATTGCAATAACTTAGATTTAGTTTGGTCAAAGAATGCAAACCCGATAAAGAAGTCGATAACAAGCCCATGCAATTGGGACTTCTAGGCATAAATCCACTTAAAGCTAGTTTTTTAAGAGTTCGAAAAAGAGCATTGGAATAAGGCAAAAGTCTTGTGGCAGTTCCACTCACATCAACCTCCTCTGCACTTTTCTTAGTCACCAAATTTTCTAGTTTTGAGCATCCGGAAAGATTGAGATCTTTAAGCCGCTTCATATTAAAAAATGTACTAGGAAGAGACATGAGATTTTTGCAATCTTTTACATTCATTGAAGCAAGGCCAGTCAAATTCCCAATTGATGTGGGTAATTTTGTAATAGCAGTGCCATCCAAGTAAAGCTCTAATACACTTTCCATATTTTCTCCAAACTTTGGAATTCTTTTTAAATTTGAGCAACCAGAAAGAATAAGGATCTCAAGAAACTCCATTTCAAACTTGTTTGGAAGACTTCTTAAGTTTTTGCAACCTTTTAGGTTAAGAAAAGTGAGTTTTTTTATGAACTCCAATTGATGGGTGCAAGGATCGTAAATTTATACAACCCTCAAGAACCAATTTCTCAAGATTTGGGATTTCGTTGAAGTCATGGGTTTCAATCAATTTTAGTGAGTTCTTCAGTTGGATGAATTTCAAACCATCAAAAGGCTGTGCAAAGCCAAAAAGGGGGGAAAAATTAGCTTCTACAAAAACTTACTATTTAATGAAACTTAAAAATAAAGTTGTATATAGTACCTAAATTACCTTTAGTTGGAAACTTGATGGAAAATATTTTGAAGGGTATCCACTCCAATCAAGATATTTCAAGGCATTAGGAAGATATTTGGGTTCATGCAAAAGGTGAATGTTATCAATTATGAGCAATTTAAGATCAAGAACCTTTGAAAAGCATTCCGAATTCCAATATGCCTCTTTTTGTTTTTGCAACTTTAAGACTATGCCTTGAATTGTTTTTTTTCCCTAGTAATCATGAAGAGCACATATTAGTGAATTGCAAAATGTAAGATTACAAAAGCTACTCTATGTTTACTCTTTTAAATAATGGTAAAACTTAGGAACAATATCTTAGGTGCAATTCATTAGTTCCCCAATAAAATTCAAACTCATAGTTGAATTTAATTTAATTATCTTTGAAAATGATAATATCGTATTTTATTGTTCAATCCAAGCAAATGAGTGAATTTGATTAGGGAAACTAATATATTGAACCTAAAGTATTATATATATCTTTTCACCTTGAATAATATAGTAGGGTACATGCTCAAGTTTTCTAAATAACTGCTTACCGTATTTTTTGTCAATACATCATTGATGTCCTTAAACAACCACAGTTTGCCACGCTTTCCCGGCTCTTTAGGACTCTCTTCATAAACTATGTTCTTGCCCATTTCTTGAAGCAAATCATGCATCCACAAAGTATGATCATCACGGAATTTAACAAGGGATTTATCAAAAAGAACCCCCAATCCAATATCTGGAAAAAGGCCAAGATAATTTAGTATTTCTACTACTTTTCTTTTCTCCATATGATTAAAGAAACAAGCAATATTTAGGAATATTTCCTTCTCTGTTTCATGTAGTCCTTCAAAACATATTCTAAGTACTTGGAGAATTTCACTTTCTGGAAACTCTTTTAGCCTCTTTAATGTACTTTTCCATTCATTGATACTTCTACCACACAAAAACAAACCCAAAATCTCAATAGCTAAAGGAAGCCCATGAGCATAATATACAAAATCTTCAGATAGCTTTAGATAATCTTCGGGAGGGTGACTTTTTTAAAAGCTTTCAAACTCAAAAGATGAAGAGATTCATCATAAGTCAATCCATTAGTTTCATATATTTCATCTACTCCAAGGGTCTGTAGCAAATGCTTATCTCTTGTTGTTATTATAATTCTACTACCTAAACCAAACCAAACCTGATTCCCTGCTAACTTGTCTAATTGGTCGAATTGATCTACATCATCAAGAACAAGAAGAATTCTCTTATGATGTAACCTATTCTTGATCACAAGAACTCCTTCATTAACATCACTCATATTTTCATTCAAAATTTGAAGAATGAGTTGCTGTTGTAATCGAACTAAACCATCTTTTTCACAAACTCCCCTAACATTAGCAAGAAAACAACAACCTTCAAACTTATCTGAAACCATACGGAAAACAACTCTAGCAAGAGTTGTTTTCCCTATTCCTCCCATACCCCAAATCCCAATAATGCGAACATCGTTTGACCCTAAATCCAAACATGACTCCAATTTCTCCACTCGAGAAATTATTCCTACTAGGTTTTCGGTATTTTCTGAGAATGCATAACTTAATTTATGACATAATTCTCCCACAATGTTTTGGATAATTTGTGACTCAGGCCTACAATGAAGAGAAAGATATGTGGTTATTGTAAACAGCAATAAATATGTTTAAAAAGGGTAGAAAATCCAATTTTCTATTATTTTGATTGAAAATTAATTGGCTCAAGACAAAACTTGAAAGAACTACAAACATGTATTTAGGTCTACATAAAGTTCAAAACAATGCTATATATGAAGCGAGTGTAATCTGAATATTTTAAAGAAAGAAATGTCAAATTGGATTACCTAGCTTGTACATGCCATCCTTTGAGATTGGCTACTTCTCTCAAAGCAGTTCTCCATGTTTGCACCTTCTCTATGTAGCCCTCGAAACATTTTTCATGTTTGGCAAAGGCTTGGGCAAAAGTTCCTACTTGTTTTCGTACAGTAGATGGATCCACATCATAAAAAATTGGTAGAACTGTCATTTTCATTTCTTTCATGCACCCAATGATCTTTACAAGTTCATCCAAACACCATGTAGAAGATGCATAGTTTCTTGAGAGAATGACAATTGCAAACCTTGATTCTTCTATTGCTTTCAGAAGCTCTGGTGAAATAGATTTTCCTGTCTCAAGTTTTTCCTCATCTATAAAGGTGAAAATACCCTTTTGTTTTAAGGCGACATATAGATGGTCGGTAAAATTATTGCGTGTGTCCTTACCTCTAAAACTAAGAAAGACATCATATTTCCATTGTGTTGTTGAAGAAGAAAATGATGACAAAGATGAGGCAATTTGAGTGCTAATGGCAGCCATTAGAAATATATTGGCAAATCTTGAGCTACAATAAAGATTAACAAAAAGCACATTCAATTAAATTTAAAAGAGAAATTAAAAGGGGAAACAAAATGAGAAGAAGAGAACGATTTGATGTGGAGGAATACATCATCTGTTCTTAGTCAAGTCAACCACTCTTTTTTTCCTTTTTAAACAAAGTAGGCATGCAAATGCCCTTTACATCCAAGAATCCACCTGGCAAAATTAAACGTATATAATTGTATTTATCACTACAAAATAAACTGTGATTTTAATAAATTTTTTTCTTCCTAAGAATCAAACCTCTTGATCTTTATAATCAGGATGAACCCTTCCCCATGTCAATACATGCACCCATTCCATCCTCACACCACTGACCAATCACAGCTAAAATGATGCATCCTTTTAGTTTTCCCAAAAAGAATACTCCATATGTTCTAAGTTTTTGGTCCTCTAGTCCCATAAGGTAGTCCTCTTTTTTAAAGTCAATAAATAAATTTCGCAACTTATCCTTTGCTTTACCTTTTTAATTAAAGACAAAGCATTATTCTCTCTAAAAAAAAAAAACACATTAAACATTGTTCCCTTAAAAAAATAAATTTTCGTAATAGGACCAACAACATAGAATGGAAATAGTATAAATTTGGTCAGAGTTACAATGATTCCCTAACATGCGAACAGTTAGCTATCACATAATAATAAATATATTACGGGGAAAAATTTTGTAATTTAATATTTGATATAAGAGGAGAATAAGCATGGACTAATTTTTACAGTGTCGTTTGTTACATGAAGGTGGTCAAATAAGTAATAATAGTAACTAGAGATTAACCATGAATATTAAGTGAAAATTTATTCATTGGCTTATTACATAGGGTGATATGGTATGGAGGTGGAAGTATTATAAAGATTATAAAATTAAAGTATTATTCATAAATAAAATGTCAAACCAAATAACCAGTGCAAAAAATAGTTGGTATAAATGGAGAAAGTCAAATATATAAAATTAAAATAAAAAAGGGAAATTTTTCAAAAAATGCAAAGACCCATAAACAAGTTTTATGTTCTTCCACCTTTCCTCTGCTTTATCATCATCCAAATGGAAACTGAACCCAAATTAAATATGTTTAAAAAAAAAAGAGAATTCACAAGCATTGCATAAAAGAAGAGAGAGGACATAGAGGATGTGGATCGCATTGTCTAGGAGAAGAGAGGCTCGGTGTGAGTAAAGTCTCACATTGAATAATAATAACAAGAGCAAATAATTAATATAACATAGTTGGCCCAAACTTATAGGTTTATGCTTTTGGATTTAATGGTATCCCAACAAATTTCAATTGGAGTCTCCAAGGTGTTATATCATGTAATTGCTTCTTAACTTTTAAGATTGGGCATTGGGTATTGGAAGCAAAGAGACATAGTCACATACAAACATGCACATATATAAAAAGGGATTTCTCTCTAAACAGCCTGGTTGTTCTTTCACAAATTGAAGATGCCAAGAACTGTTTTGCACTATTTATGATATCATCAGATTGAAAATGTAATCTTAAAATTCAATGGATTTCTATTGTGTTATTAAAAAAAAAAAAATTATGACTTTGCTAATGGATTTGCACCATAAGCTGTGCCTATAAACTATAAAGGGCTTTCTGTAAGTTTACTAGTGATTTTGCTTAGTACTTGCCCAAGATCATTTTTCCCTTGGTGTGCATAAACAGAAGGAAAGTCTGCTAAATTAAACCTCTAGTAATACATGGGTTAGGCCTGGCAAAATTGGTTCTTGGCCCATCAATAGAACTATCAAATAGTTGGGTCTAGGTCCATGGTGTGAAGAAATGAATAAACCCTTGAACTAAATTGTTTGTGGAAGTAGGCAGAAAGCCAGAAACCAAACCGACCAGTTCTAGAGACAGCAAGGAAGTATTAAGCTAGGAACTCATGGGTTTAGCCAGACACAGTCAGATCCTTGGTCCATTAATATGAATAAACATTTTAACTGTAATGATATTATATATATACTGTTATGGGTCAAGTCAGTAATTCTTTTTTTTTTTTAACTCAAAACTCAAAAGTAAGATTCGATGTTATCAAATTTATTTATATAAAAAAAATAAGGAAAGAACAAAGACCAAAGAAAGTTTTTATTCTTTCGGCGAAACAAAGTAGGAATGCAAGTAGCTATCTCTCTCGCCTTGACATCTTTTAGGAATAAACCACTGAAAATTAAAGCTGAGAAAAAAGAATATTCATAGAGAGCCTCTTCTTGACATCAATTATACATACCAATTCAAACTAACAAATATGCCTCTTTATCAATTATTATTTTTATATAGAAACAGAATTGAAAGTTCTGAATTTTAGTGAGTCTTTAAAAAAAAAAAAAAATTCTGCATTCTAAAAATTATGATTACCAGACTAAAATCAAGAAAGAAGCTACTGCAACCCCAACACTATTTTATTTTAGTGAAACATTTTTTATTTGACAATCACAACTGCTATAAGAGGAAAAATTCAAATATAAAACAGGAAAACACAACAACAACAACAACAAAAAACCTCAGAAATAAATTTTACCTCTCTCCTCCTTTTCCACTGTTTTCCCATCACTCAAACAGAAATTGGACACAAACCAAATATAAATTTAATAAATAAATAAATAACGGAGAATTCACACAAAGTATTGAATAAGAGAAGAGAGAGGACCTTGAGGATGCGGTTCACGTTGTCAAGGTCAATAAGATGAAGAGACAGAGAGTCAGAGAGACACAGTCGGTTGAAGAGGAAGACCAGTGAGATACTGTGGAGGACTGGAGGGTATAATGGTAGGAGTAGATTAGTACGTAGAAAGATATTATCTAAGACCAAAAAAAATCCATTTGCGTGGCTTTTTTTGTTACACCCATCTCGTTTCGGTTTTTCTTTGGTTTGTCTTTTCCAGTATTTTTCATTCGGTTTTATTTTTTTCTTTCATCGTTTAGTAAAATTGAAATTTTTTTACTGTAATACAGAAAATAAAATAAAAAAATAACTAAAATAATATAGTGAAATTTATAAATAATATAAAAAATATAATGAAACTTATAAATAGTAAAAAAATAAATTAAGTAGTAAAAAAAGTTAATTTTTTAAGTCAATATTAAATGCACACTTAGAATATATTTAAATACATCTCATTTTACTGCTGAAAATACTATAACAAAATAATTTTTTTTTTTTTTTTATATAACGGCAGAACTTTATTCAAAAACGTAAAACAATGTTACGTTTACTCCATATAAAACAGAACACACCCTAGTGACCCTACCAACAGACAAAAACACAAACTTACAAGAAAGACCCATCCCCATCTATACATTACAGAGAAAAACACAAACTAACGATAAAAGGCCCATCCCCATTTTATACATTCATAAAGCTGCATATCCCCCTGTCCTTCTTCAGACCATTATGTCAGAGGTATTCTTGAGAGACAGAGAACCTTTGGTACGTTTCCAGCGCTGCCAACGACCCTTCAACTATTACCTTTGGTTGTAGTAGGACTTTCTCAAAATAGACCTTGTTCCTAGCATTCCACAATGCCCATGATATGGTAGCCCATTGTTCAAGCTCCTTCCTCGTCAATTTCTCCACCAGCATACCAAATAGATGAAAAAAAATCCTGGATTTCATTACAACACTTCTGCACTCTACCTTTTACCAACGCCCACACATTCCGTGCAAATGGGCAGATGAGCACTTGGGACCTATTTTTTATGAAAGTTTTGTTGAAAAAAAAGTTTGTGAGTCTTGTGAACAGTGCACAAAATCTATTGAACAATGCATAATCACGTAAAAATTGACTTTTCAAAAATAAAAATAAAAAAATGTGGCCGTGGACGTGTATCCAAATATACTTAGTGTCTGTTTGGTAATATTATTTTTGCCAACTTATTTTACTATTCAACTTATTTTTGCTATTATTCATGGGTTTCACTACACTTTTTGGTACTATTCATATATATCATTGTACTATTTCAGCTAACTTTTACCTTTATCTACAGTACTTTCAGCAAAAAGTTTTCAGTTTAAACAAAATAAGCATATCTTAAACAGACCGTTATTCTCATTTGTTTTGGATCCCTTGACTTGTATTTTTTTTATAAAAAAATCCTAAAATGCAAAACTCGCCCCTAAATTTCTCCATAATTTATTTTAGACCTCTAACTTAGTTTCATTTCAGTCCTTTAAATTTTAGATTTATTCAATTAAGGTTTGTCATCAACTTTTGTTAAATTTTTTGAAAAAAAATGAATCTGTAAAATATTTTTTAATTATTATTTGAATTTTTTAATTATAAAAATTTGAAGAAAAATTTAAAGATTGAAAAATTAACTACAACATATAATATAAGTTTATGAAAAAATATTAATTGAATAAATTTTAAAGTTAGAAAACTCAAATAAATGAAAACTTAAAGAACTTAAATAAATTTTGATAAAATATAAAAGATGGGTTTTGCATACAGTCAAACCAAAGGTTAAAAACGTATTTCAGTTGCTTCTTTGCATAATGGGCAATTTGTATCTATTGTTCCTAACCATTCTGCAAGTGGGTCTTTTGATGGTAGTACACCCATCCTATTCCTTGATTCCCTTCTTCGCTCTGATTTAAATGGGACACTGTCTATCCGTTTGAGGAATAACTATTCTTTTAATAGGTAGGGTGTAAGTTGGGACTTGGGAGCGCCTTGGCCACAGATTTAATCAAAATGCACCTACCTGCCCACTAACTTTAATACCAAGTGGATGAAGTCATAGTCCCCTTTTATATTTCTCTAAACATGTTTTATATCACAGGCTGCCAATTATAAGGAATAACACTATTTGCAACAGTTCGGCCTTCACAACTTACCCCTATGGTCTCTACTATTTACTTACATTAATTGTATAGATTTGCGGTATTACACAATTTTTATAAATAAAATTACATATATTCAATTTGCATGGAAGAATATAATCATGGATTGAGGATACTGAACTTCCCACAACTATGATTTTCCTAGCCCCACGATCAATGTGCCCTTTAAACACGTTACCAAACCCACCATCAACAATTTCCTCACAAATAAACTTATCAGAGCATTGCTTTGCATCATGCATTCTCTGTTAGGAGCTCATGTAGTTACTCAAACCCACCTACACTAATAATGAAAACATTTTCAAGATTTTTTTGTTTTCTAGATTTATCTAATTAGTTATTCTTCTTTAATTCACTTTCATGGAAGCATGTTATCTATATATAGTTAAAATGGTTGTGGGAATTTAATCCTTGTGTTGGAAACCTCACGATTTGCCAATTAAGCTGCAAAGCTATTGTCAAACAGATTATCAATTTATTAAATAAATAAAATCTAGGAGAATTCATCAACTGAAGATATCCAATGAGTGTAGAGCACCTAAGCTATTTACTTGTGGAACACACAGAAGGAAAAGCAACCTTGAACGAGAGAAAAGATTTTCTAAGTGAGGGATTTTCAAATGTACACTAGGGAAAAAGTAGACCCCAAAATTGTGATGTGAGAGTAAATAGCTGGGATTTGGTTGATAAAAATCTCTTTTGTGCTTGTTTATTTATTAACAAGCCAAGCTTAAATTTTATTTTTAGGCTTATTTGATAAACTAGCAAGAGGGACTTTTGAATCTACACTAGAAAAAGTAGACCCAACCAAAATTGTCATGCGAGTGTAAATAGCTGGGATTTCATATAGATTTCTTGATATTGAAATGATAAGAATCCTTGAGTCTCATATAGGAAATGATGGAGAATACGAGTTTATATGCTCATTGGTTGGACATTGGGTTGGGCTTTAGGCATGTGTGGACTAGGCCCTTTTGTCCAAATAATAATAATATTTTATTATTTTATCTTTTGAGTTAGTAAGTCTGTATATAACAATTATTTTTGAAATAGTGTGTCTTTTCAGTAACGTATATATTCATTACCCCTCATTCATGAAAAATAACTTTTGAAAAACTCTTCTAGAGAGAAAATATTTTGTGCATTAGCATTTGAGTCAAAGAGAGAGAAACAGACATAGTTCAGTTCATAGAGCGCGGACCTTGTATGCTTCTTCTCCGTACTGTAGATCATTTTATCTTGGGAGGCAAACATTCGTGAGTCTTAAAGCATCACAGATTGTGTGAGAAGCGAAATCCTTTTGAACGAGATTGTGTCAAACATAAAACTTGATCTGTGAGAAGCGAAATCCTTTTGAACGAGATTGTGTCAAACACAAAACTTGATCTGTATCATTCATTCTTCACGCATTTGGTTTGTATGTTTTTAATTATCTTGTAGATTTCTTCTTATATATGTAGTATCCTTTTATTGTTTTTGCATATCACATCTTTTGCTGTTATTGCTTATAATTAGATTTGTATGCTATTTCTTTTTACTTAATCACAAAAGTAAATTGTTTATTTTAATGCTTAGTAATTTATTTTTGTGTTGTCTTTCAATTACTATGAATAGCTAAATTTTCAATTAAGATTGAGGATGAAACCTTATTAAAGTTTATCAAAAGTATTTATGTGATTTGATTTTTCCCACAATAGTTGTTCTTTAATGATTTAAATTGGAGACAATGTGCATGGATCTAGCAACAACTTAAAGATTGGAGAATGCATGCAAAATGATCGTTTGGGTTTTATTGTGATGGGTGAAAATCTCATATATATCTGACTAAGGTGAGGGTGGACTTCTCAAATTTCACATATGAATAGGTGGTTTTTGGGTTTTGTTTTGAAGTTACTTAATGTATTTTGTATAATACACACATGCACACACATGTGATCAGTTCAATCTTCATTGAAATTGGAATCACAATGATGTCATTGACTATCGTCCTATTTGTCGTCGGCAACCCCATTAGACAATAAGATCAGCTTAATTCCAGCTCAATAATTTGGCCTGGATTGATTTTTGAACACCCTTACCGAAAGTTTAACAAATTCAATAAAGAGTTTTAAGGGGTCTTAATTTCTATTTCTTTTAAGTGAAGGGGTTTGTGTTAGGGTCATGTGTTTTGGTATTGTCAACCATGCCAAATTATGTATCTTTTATTGAGTTTTGATATGTCTTAAAGTTATAATTGAAGACCAAGTTGAAGACACAAAGTTTGCTCAAGAAAAGCTCAAGAAAAACACATTTTCAGCATGTACCTCAATAGTAGCTCGATAGAAGCTAGAAACTCACTATCTCCTCGATAGAAGCTCGATCTATCTAGATTTTGTACTCAATAGCAGCTCAATCTATCGAGCTTTGCAGATCAACAAAAATTAGTAATGCGAAAAAGCCTATAACTTATTCGTTTAAAGCTCGGATTGAGATCCATTTGAAACGGTATTTAAAAGACATCATAAGCCATCTATTAGAAGGTTTTTCAGAGAGAGAAACACTTTGTTTATGCGACTAGGGTTTTGTAACCAAGATTTTTCTATTTCACCAAATAAAAGAGTTTCAAAGTAGATCTAAAGATTCCATTGGTGAAGAAGCTGAAGTCATAGCAACCACCACAAACATACTACTATGAGGAAAACCTTCAAGAGGTTCTTGAAGTTAGTTGAAGGTTCCAATTGTGATTGTGGGTGAAGCGTTCATATATTGAAGAGTTCAAAGGTTCTAAAGCGGTAGAATGTTTTTGCTATAAGTTCATCTACTAGGATTGTAGAGTTTAGGGATAAAGGTTTTATACTAGATTTGAAATTTCTCTTTTTTTAAAGTGGATTGATTTTTGGGAAGGTTTCCCCCCAAATTTTTTACTGTGAGACTAGTTTGTTTCATTAGTTTTCTTGGATCATCATATCTTATCTTATTTTCTATTCCATTGTGCATGATTTTAACATGATATTGATGTTTTTTCGTTTAACCAAGGATTATTCATAATATATCTAATTAACAACTTGGGTTTAAAACTTATTAATTCTATCAACCGGGGTCTAAATTTCCCAACAAGTGGTATCAGAAAGAGTACACTTTGATTGGATTAACTTCCTAAGTGTGATCCTTGACCCTTGTTGTCATGGATTGTGGATTAATTCCTCCTTTGTTTAATGGTACTAACTATGCTGACCGGAAAGTTCATACGAAATTTTTTTTGCAGGCTCTTGATGAAAAAGTATGGTTAGCTGTTGAAGTTGGTTGGAAGAAACCAAGTGAACCCTTAGCTACTTAGAATGATGGCAAGATCAAAGTTACAAACTTCTACAGTAGGGCTTTAAATGCTGTGTTCAGTGGTGTGACAAATGAGGAGTTCAAGAAAATATTATCCACTAAAATTGCTAAGGAAGCATGGACCATGTTTGAGACCACCTATGAAGGTACTAAGGTAGTGAAGCTTGTTAAGTTTTAAATACTCACTAGTAGTTTTAAAGAAATAAGGATGGAGGAGGATGAGACATTTGATGAGTTATATGCTAAACTCAAGGATATTGTGAACTTTGCCTTTAATCTTGGAGAACTTATAGCAGAACCCATAATTGTTAGAAAAATCCTTAGGTCTCCACCTGAAAGATTTCATGCCAAGATCATTGTCATTGAAGAAGCGAAAGACATTGATAAAATTCCTTTGACTAAGCTTGTAGGAAACCTTCAAACTATGAGATGAGATTACATAAAATAGGAAAAGGTGGAAAGAGTAAGAGCATGGCTCTTAAGGGTATAGTGGAAGAGAGTGATGACTCTGAAGATGAAGATGAAGATAAGGATGGGAATGAGGATGAGGATGAGGACTAAACTTTCATAGCTAAGAAGATTATAAAGCTTCTCCAATATAGGAAAATGGATAAGAACAAAGCTCATAGGAAATCTAAATCCTTTAGGAAGGGTAAGAGTGAAAACCCCCTTCATTTAGTGCCATGAGTGTAAAGGTTTTGGTCATATGAGGATAGAGTGTCCAAACTACCTTATAAAAGAAAAGACCAAAAGATCAAAAGGTAAAGTGTTGGTTGCCACCTTGAGTGATACTGAAAGTGATCTTTTTGATGAGTTTGAGGATGAATATAGTAATTATATGGCTTTCATTGTCACAACTAAGAATGTGATTGTGGAGAATGTTAGTGATGGAGAGGATTCTTCCGATAATGAAGCACCTAAGAAGTTGACTTTTCAGGAAGCCTATGATAAGCTGTGTACTAAATACATAAAATCTGAAAAGACCTCCTATCCCTATAGAAAATAACTTAATGAGGTAAAAACTGAAAAAGCTGATTTGTTAGTCAAATTAGATGAGACTACTTAGTTGAGACTCTAGTTATGGAGAACACCTCATTAGATGAGAAGGTCAAGAATCTTAAGGTTGAGCTTAGTCAAGCTAGAACTGAAATGGAGAGGATGTCTAGTGCAAAGCTTGATGAGGTTTTGAGTGCTCAAAGGCCTAGTTCTTATAAGACTGGCTTAGGATAGCTTAATTCCTCCAGCCCTCTTCTTCCACAACTTTTGGATCAAAGACTATTGTTTTACCTCAATTTGAGAAGGTTGATAAAGGTAAGAAATCCCTAACTAATATATCTAATTCGAAATTCTTTGTTAGACCTCATTTTAGGAAAATATAATAGTTTTAAAACTACCCATGTTTGTCACCATTGTGGTGTTCCTGGACACATTCACCTTAATTGTTTCAAGTTGTATCCTCATAAGCAAGTGTCAAAAAGGTCTCAAGTTTCTTCGCAATGTTACACCTTTTCTTGGTGAGTTATTAAAAGTTTTGAGCTTTTTAACTTAATTTCAGGGGAATTCTAACTCATCCATGTCATTTGATAGTCATATTAGAACACGTGCATTTTCATCTTCACAGCCAAAAACTTGTGCTGTGTAGGTGATGAAGGATCCTAAGACTTAATTGTCTTTTTGTTTGTCATTTGCTTTAATTCTTTCTATCTAAAGTAGGACTTTCATGCTTGATTTCTTATCTGTTTTTAGAATCATGCTTTCATGCATTGCATTGTTTTTGTATTTATTTATTTTTGCATATGCATTTTTTATTTCTTTTATTGCTTTCAAGAAAAGAAAAAAAAAATTTTAAAATTTGAAAAATACAAAAACAGTGTGTTTTAAGTATACTGATACTTGTTTACTTTTGGATGGCCACTGAAACAAGGTTTCTTAATTTTGTATCTCTTGTAGCTTAGATGGGCTTCTTTATGCACAACTAAGTAATGTGAGCTTTGTGGCTTCTTATGTGATTTGTATGATTTGGTTAATCTTTTATCATTCATATCTTCAGTCACTCTTTTTGACAGGACGGACTAGAAAATCCTAAGAGAAAAACATGAATAACCATCTCACTACTAAAACTCGTCAATCATAAACATCTGTGTGTAATTCATAAAAGTCGTGCTTGGCAAGGTGTAGCACTTGCACAGCAAAAAACGGATGTCTGGCTAACATTATTCAGTATTTATTTTTTCTCTTGTATGCCCATGCATGATATGCCTTTTATACTTGATTGTCTTTTTGTTTGTCCTTTACTTTAATTCTTTGTATCTAAAGTAGGACTTTCATGCTTGATTTCTTATCTGTTTTTAAAATCATGCTTTCATGCATTGCATTGTTTTTGTATTTATTTATTTTTTCATATGCATTTTTTTTATTTCTTTTATTGCTTTCAAGAAAAAAAAAATTAAAAATTGAAAAATATAAAAATAGTGTGTTTTGAGCATACTGGTACTTGTGTACTTTTGGATGACCATTGAAACAAGATTTCTTAATTTTGTATCTCTTGTACCTTAGATGAGCTTCTTTATGCACAAATAAGTAATGTGAGCTTTGTGGCTTGTTATGTGATTTGTATGATTTGGTTAATATTTTATCATTCATATCTTCAATTACTCATTTTGACAAGAAGGACTAGAAAATTCTAAGAGAAAAACGTGAATAACCATCTCACCACTAAAACTCGTCAATCATAAACATCTGTGTGCAATTCATAAAAGCTGTGCTTGGTAAGGTGTAGCACTTGCATGACAAGAAAAGGATGTTTAGCTAACATAATTGAGTATTTCTTTTTTCTTTTGTATGCCCATGCTTGATATGCCTTTTATACCTAAAAGAAAAATAACAAAAGAACTTGAAAAGAAAAAAGAATCAAAATGCTTTTATATATGGTTGCAAGTATGTTTTTAGGAGATGTGAGAGTTATATGATGTACCTCAAAGGTGATGGTCCCCATTAAACGGTTATGATTATGTGTAAATGTTTTTTATTCTCGTATATCATTATTTTCATATGACGAGACACTTATGCTTCTTGCAAAAGTTTCACACACAACACGCATACTCTATACTACTCTTAATACTGTTGTACAGGTACAATGTGATTTGGCCATTTAAAGTTACTTTTGTACTAGTGTGAGTTTTTTTTTTTTTTTTTTTTTTAAACAGAAATTTGTGTTTTTGCTTTAAAAAGTTTTTTGGAGTTTTTGAGTTTTGCATTTCTTATTCCCTCTATGTCAGTTTCCTGTCTGTCTTCGGTCAAGTTTTTTTTTGGCTTTCTATATCCTTTGACAATCATGTCAAAAAGGGAGAAAATTTTGAGATTGCATGTCATTCCTCAGGGGCAGTAATAGATTTAGGGGGAGAACTTCATGTAAAAGAGAAGAAATTTTTTTGATGTAACAACCTTAGGGGAAGAGTTAGTTTATTAGTTTGATACACTTTGATATTGATATATTTTGTGTTGTGTATCTTTTGGTTTTTGTAACCATCTACATACATCATGAGTTGTTTCTATATATGATGATGATGTATGTGTTTCTCTCTTTATCTCACTTATGTTGTTTCTTTTCTCACTTTATACACATATTTCTTTTTTATTTAACTTGTCATTGTTTTCCACATAGTAGCATGATGCGTCATGTTTAGTGCCTTTTAGGAAAGACAAGTTAAAGCCAAGTTAAGATTCTGAGCCTTCTTTTTGCAACAACTTCCAAGGTTCAGATCTTTTAGACTAGGCTTATTTTCCAAACTTGAGTAGAATGTATTCTAGGATATTCAATGTACTCTTGTGGTTTTGTCATAAATTGTCAAAGGTGGAGATCGTTAGATTCATATTTTTATATAATTGGCATATCCTATGACAAAACGCAATTTACTTGTTTATTATTTGTCATTGTTTTCCACATGGTGGACATGATATGTTTGTAAAGTGCTTTCAGGAAAGACATGTATGAAGCCAATCAAAATAGTTAATCCTAGTTCGTGCTATGATTTCTCAGGACTGGTTGTTTTTAGATAGGCTGGTGTATTTGAATATGGGTTCATTCATTGTATTCGAGTTATTATCATATTGGGCTTACATTTGTACTTAAAGTTTTGTCATGGATTGTCGGATTGACAAAGGGGGAGATTGTTAAGGTCAAGTATTTTGATATTGTCAACCATGACAAATTATGTGTCTTCTATTAAGTTTTGATGTGTCTTAAAGTTGTAATTAAATAACAAGTTTAAGACACAAAGTTTGCTCAAGAAAAGCTCAAGAAAAACACATTTTTAGCATGTATCTCGATAGGAGCTCGATAGAAGCTATAAACTCACTGTCTCCTTGATAGAAGCTCGATAGCAGCTCAATCTATTGACCTTTGCAGATCAGCAACAATCAGTAACGCGAAGAAGCTCATAACTTATTTGTTTGAAGCTCGAATTAAGATCCATTTGAGCCATCTATTAGAAGGTTTTTCAAAGAGAAACACTCTGTTTATGCGGTTAGGGTTTTTTAACTAAGGCTGCGTTTGAATTGGTGGTAAACCATTTTAGGAAATCGTTTTCCACCTTTTCCACGTGTTTGGCAGTTACGGAAAATAGAATTTTCCGGAAAATCATTTCCTATTTTCCCTTTAACAACAAAAATCGTTTTCAATTTCTATTTTTACTTCAAAGTATTTCCACATAGAGAGAGAGAGAGAGAGAGAGAGAGAGAGAGAGCCCAGAACCCAGAACCGGCGCCGCGCAATCGCCGGCGAACCCTGATCGTCACTCGCAGCACTGCGCCACGCCGATCATCGATCGCACCACATTGATCTCGCCTTTGATCGCCTCCGCTCGATCTCACCTTTGCCGCGTGATCTCGCCACGAACCCAAAACCCATCGTCGATCGTCGATCTCGCCACGAGCCTAAAACCCATCGCCTTCCCACCAGCGAGTCGCATCGGCGAACCCAGAACCCATCAAGTTGCACCATCGATCGTCGATCTCCTTCGAACCCAGAACCCATTGCCTCTGACCGGATTTGATATTTTTTTTCTTTGGTTTTGTTTCTGCTTTTAATTGTCGGAGTTTGCTGTGATTTTGAAATTTTTTGTAATAAAATTTGTTTGGATGCTAAGAAAATAGCTGAGAAAATGTGAAAATTTTGTAGGAAAATAGCATTTTCATAATACAACCAAACACATGAAAATATTTTCTACAACAATTTTCATAATACAGCCAAACACTTGAAAATATTTTCCTTTTCCAGAAAATAGCATTTCCGGAAAATAGATATTTTTCAGAAAATATTTTACGGGAACCAAACGGACCCTAAGTTTTCTCTATTTCACCAAACCAAAGAGTTTCAAAATAGTTCTGAAGATTCCATTGGTGAAGAAGCTGAAATGCAACCACTAGAAATGTGCTACTGTAAGGAAAACCTTCAAGAGGTTCTTGAATTCAGTTGGAGGTTCCAATTGTGATTGTGGGTAGAGTGTTCATATATTAAAGAGTTTAGAGGTTCAGAAGCAGTAGAAGGTTTCTGTTGTAAGTTCATCTACTAGGATTGTAAAGCCTAGGGACAAAAGTTTTGTACTAGATCTGAAACATTTTTTTATTATGGTGCAAGGTTTTAAAACCCGGACCGTTTATTGAACCGTAAAAGGGAGAGGTTCAAGGTTTTTAAGATCAAACTAAAGTCGAACCTTGATGACGTCATAATTAATTTAATAGTTATTTAAATATAAATAAATATATTAAATTAGTAAAAAAAATAACTAAAATATAAATAAATATATTCTTATTTTGACTAACAATTTCAGAGTTACTGTTTTATATATATATATATATAGTCTTAAAATTATATGTTCATATTTCAATTTCTAAGCCCAAATATCAATTCAATAATAATAATAATAATAATAATAATAATTAACAATAATTTGATAGACTCATCCCTACATGCTAAAGATACTTTGTGTGTCCTACTGTTACCTACTCCCTAGGTTGCATTACCACTCTGACAGACTCATCAAACACCACCACAAATTTGACAAACAAAACATCACTCTCCACCACATATTTCAAAACCACCAAATTATCTAATTGACCAAAATCAAAAGAGAACAGAGACTAGAAAAAGCAAATATATCATTTGCAAGAATTAGCACATGGATGCAGTTTCTTTATCCATTTGCAAGAATCAGCACACGTTTTCTCTCTACCTTCCAAATCAATTTTAGCCTCCAAATCAATTTTAGCCTCCAAAGCAACGACAAGGTATTGACTATTGAAATCATCTATCTTCAAATTAGCTCTAGAAGTTCCAGAGACACAAGCCTTGAAGAAAAGAGTTTCAAATGGCAGCCAAACTTTAGCTTCGTCCACAAAGACCTGAATTTGTGCTTTCTTTTCTTCGTCGTCTTCTTCTTCTTTGTGTTTTTTTTTTTCTTTTTTTTTTCCTTACAAATCAATGGTTCTAGATCTGAAAAAAAGAGGAATCATCCAAACCTTAAAAACCGGCCACGGTTCTCAGAATTGTACAATTCGCATGGGTCCCTGCATTTTTCACATAGAGCGGTTCTTGAAGCTAAAAAAATTGCAAAACTGAAAGGTTCGAGGTTTTCCCAATCGGACCGTACGGTTCAGTCCGGGTTTCAAAACCTTATTATAGTGGATTGCTTTTTGGGAAGGTTTTCCCCTTGGTTTTTTATTGTGAAATTAGTTTGTTTCATTGGTTTTCTTGGGTCATCATATCTTGTCTTATTTACTATTCCGCTGTGCATGATTTTGACATGATATTGATGTTTGTTCGTTTAACCAAGGATTATTCATAATATATCTAATTAACAACTTGGGTTTAAAACTTGTTAATTTTATCAATCGGAGTCTAATACTATTTAATGTAATTGATCAAGTTAATTTTATAATACTATTTAATGTAATTGATTAAGTATTCAGATTATAAAAAACTTTTCCGTTTAAACTTTGCATTGTAAAACTCTCCTACTGAATCTCTACTTTCTACAACAATACAAACAAACACTAAATTTGGGGTTTATGGTCAATAAACCATATGTTTGAATTTAATATGAAGAATCTAAGATACAATACCTTAAATATAGTATCTAAGTTTTATATCCCTACATATAATTGCAATAGGATTTTTGGTGTCAACTTTTCACTATTTTTCATTCAGGTTCATGTGATAGCCTAGGGCCAATGGTAGTAACACTATTTATGGTGCCTAATGTATGTGGTTTGAATTCTATCTCCCCCTTCCCCTTCCACTTCCGTACCTTATGTTTAACCAATATTTAGTTCAATTTGATTTTTTTAAACACAAATATTGGACCAGAAAAAAGTATTGTGATAATGAAAAGATAATTTAGAATAACACACAAAGTTAAGGAGAATGGTCCTACTAAACATATCTCTTAAATGTATCTAACATCATACCCTATGCTATTAATAATTTAACTTTTTTTAAAAAGAATATAACTATTAAAAATTTGAAAACTCTCCCACCCTCATGCAATTACTTATTTTGAACCCAAGAAAAAAGCATTGTATGGATAGACTTTAAAATAAGCATTAGCATGTGCATGGGGGTTGAATCCCCCCTCCCCCAAAACACACACACACACACACACACACACACACATATATATATATATATATTTTTTTTTTTTGGAGTTGAGATGGGTAGATATTAGGGGGATTCTAAAAAAAAAGGTAGATATTAGAAGAGGATGATGTGGGGTTCAAAATGTAGATATTGGGCATCATAAAGTATGTCATTACCACCAAGCTATCACTTAAACTCTAGGTAAATCCATATTTAATTTAGGGTCCATTTGGTTGGAGGAGTAAAAAAGTGGGAGGATGGAAAATTAGTGGGAGGATGGAAAAGATTTGGTTTTCTCTCATGTGTGTTTGGTTGGAGAGGTGGAAAAGTGGGAGAGTGGAAAACTTTTTTGTTTGGTTGGAGAGAAAAATGAGAGGATGGAAAATGTAGTTTATATAAATTGACTATTATGTCCTTGTTAATATATAAGAAATAGATATATTTACACTCATTAAATAATATAAAAATTAACACAAATACATATACATTTATATTAATTTTCTTTATTATTATATATAATTTTAAATTTATGGGCAACAAAAATGATTATGCATTAACTGGGAAGACATTTTCAAAAAAAAATAAAACTTTATCTAACCATCGTTACATGGGAAGATATTAAAAAAAAAAAAAAAAAAAGAACTTTATTCACATGGGCGATTGGAGTTCACGTTGCTGTGTTGTGAAGATGCTAAGAAAGTGATAAGAATGAAAAGACAAAAGTAATCAGGTCACACGTGTAGTGGGAAAGTGAGAGGGGTAAGTGAGTGCAATAAAGTGAGGTTATTTGTGTAAATTATATCATTCAGCAACTTTTCTCTTTAGTTTTCCTCTCAAGTTGGGAGGACAAAAAAATGTGAGCCCGGAGGGATTATTTTCCTTCCCATTTTCTGCCTCTCTTGTTTTCTCTCCTGAACCAAATAAGAGAAAATGTCATTTTCTACCATATTTTTCTTTCCCTATTTTCCATCCTTCCTGTTTTCACCATAACCAACATACCCTTAAGGTTTTTGCTATTAAGTTTCAAGGGGACATGTTAAGATGCATTGAATACTCTATTAAATGATTTTGTTGTACAATTTTTTTTTAATAAATAAAGTCAAACACTATACACAAATGTCAATAAAAACACACATTACCTTAATCAATTGTACATGTAAATTTTTTTTAGAGGATACTGTACATGTAAATGATTTGAATAAAAATGATTGACAAATATATAAAGGGTAAATTACAAATTACACCTCTAAAGTTTGAGGGTGTTTGAATTTAATATCCAGAAGTTTCAAAATTTGGATTTTATTCCCTGAACTTTGAGGGTGTTTGGATTTTACTCTCTAAATTTAGGGTTGTTTGGATTTTACTCCCTTAAGTTTACGGGTATTTGAAGTTTCAGAATTAGAAAGTGTAAAATTCAAATTCTGAAACATTAGGGTGTAAAATTCAAGCACCCCCAAACTTCAAAGGATAAAATCTAAATTCTGAAATTTCAGGATGTAAAATCTAAACTGTCCTAAACTTTAAGGGTGTAAATTTGTAATTTACCCTATAACTCATAATTGAATATTAATAATTTCTTATCTTGTGTCTTCTCCTTCCACTTATTAATAATTGTTAATGGAGGTGGGGTTGTTAAGGACACTGATTGACAACATTTATTTATTTACGAATAATTTTGAGGTGGAGTTGTTAAGCACACTGATTGACAACATTTATTTATTTATGAATAATTTTTTAAAGTCTCACTTCTTCTAGTATAATATTACCTTAATCAACTTCAGCAAATAATTCAAAACTCTTAACCAGTGCTTTGGTAACTTTCAAGAGATTCATCACTATAGTTACATAGTGTGTATGAAATGGGAGACTGCACACCCAAGACAATGATCAAATACTCAAAAAGTTCTCAAACAGTGAACACACATCTTAATAATAAATAAATAAATAAATAAAACAAATAGATAAAAGACAAAGTTTTTCTCTAATTCATTATGTAGCGATTCATAAAATAATTTGTATGTGTTATTTAAACAAGTTATATGATTTATTAAATAAGTCATGTGAGTAAATCTACATGTAAATAGTTTTATCAATCGGCACATAGTAAGTTGAAGGAGTTCAAATTGGTTTAGAGGTAAAACTTTTTTTCACGAAGGGCAATTTATTTATTTATTTTATTTTTTTGTCTTTTTAAACGTTCTCCTCTTTTACTCTATTGTGTATGGAAATGGTTGTTCAAATGATATACACTAAGAGTTCATTTGGAAACAATTTATTAATTTAAAACTGAAAAACTTTTTACTGAAATACTTTAGATAAAACTAAAAAGTAGCTGAAATAGTACAGTAAAACTCATGAATAATATCAAAAATTGTAATAAGACCCATAAATAGTAGCAAAATAAGTTGAATAGTAATAAAAATAAACTGCATTTTTCAGCTTTTCCCAAACGCAACCTAAGTTGTCACTATCTTAGAACCAAAAATTAGGGAGAAGGGAGACGTGTCTTTTTCTATAATTTTGTTGCATTTAGATAACCAAATAACAATCAGAAAAATGTTGTCAAGATTAAGCATGTTGTTGAGGTGGATAGACTAAAATTAGGATTCAGTCTCCTGTCTCTCGACTCTCTCCATGGCTTAATACAATAATAAATGCATATTCTCTATTTTCGTCGGCTCAAGAAAGAAAACTTTGATGAAAATGCGAGCACAAGCCTCACAACTGGATCATTCCCAACATGGTTAACTCTGATTGTATGAATAATTTTTATTCAGAGAAATGATCCTGTTAATTTATTACTATTTTGACAAATGATGAACTCCAAATTTGATTATCTTAATAATACTTTCCAACATTCTTATAAAAAAAAAAAAAAAAAAAAAAAAACCTACCTCCAAATCGTATCGGAAAATCTCATTATAAAATTTTGTCCAAAAAGCTCAATTTAAAAATTAAAAATGTGTAGAGTGCATCTCATTTAAAAAAGAAGAAGAAAGAATTGTGTAGGGTACACAGAATAGTGGCCCAATAGACATGGTTGGTTGTGTGAATAATGTTTACTCAGAAAAATGTTCTTATTATTAATTTATTACTATTTTGGCAAATGATGAACTCCGAATTTGATTATCTTCATAAAATTTTCCAGGAAAAAAAAACACTCCAAATTGTATCCAAAATCTCATTTAAAAAACTAGTCAAAAAACCTCATTAAATAAAAAAAGTCTAGAGGTGAGTTCTATCATTTAACTCAATTGGTAAAGTCTCTTATGATAGAATAAGAGATCTGAGATTAATTCTCGCCTACATAAAAAACCGATTGATGTCTTGGTTTGGTGATAAAGAGCGAATAAAGTTTGTCTTCAAACTAGTTTGAAGAAAAACTCTACAAACTCATCATATATATTTATATTGAGTGTGAATTTTGAAAATCTAACCATTAGATTGTATGTTCTTATTACATACTTAATGCTTAAAAATTTTCAAGAAAATCAAAAATCAATTGCTATGTCATCAAATAAATGTTAAAATTTCAAGTTTTTGTGTTTTAAAGTTGTGTATAAGATATAAATTAATTGATCGAATAGTAAATAACATCTGATTTGAACGAAATTTGATATGCATGTTAAGAACATAAGGAACACAAAATTCAACGGTTAGATTTTTAAAATTCACACCTAAAAAGAGATATATGAGATGTTTAAAGAGTTTGTTCATAAAAAGTCATTATAAAAAACAGACGCTATAATATTGACTCACTAAAAATATATATACATATATATATATATATATATATATAAAGTATAAAGTGCATCTCATTAAAAAAAAAAAAAAAAGTTGTTTAGGTTTGCATAGGATAGTGGGCCTATAAACATGGGCTCACATAATATACCATAAATTTGGGGTGATGTGAATCCCGGTGCCGGGTCCACCACCTCTTCAATTCCTCATTTTTTAAAACCCAAGTGGGCTTCTACTGTTCTAAAAACTTTTTTATAAAATAGAAAACGTAAAGGGCCGCCACATATATGTAGGGACCCACAGCAGATCCTCGAAGAGCCTTCAAAATGCAAATTGTGAAATAGACAATAGACAAAGACAATCAATGCTACGTCTCTACACCACTACTCTTAAAAAGTTAAAACAGTACCGCACTAGTTGAAGAAGGAGGCAGGCAGCAATAGGCAATAGCACTCTTATCATAAAAAAAACACAATAGGAAACCGACGTTTCGCCCTCACCATTCACCCAACAACTTACACGTCTCTTTCTTTCGTACGCCGCACCCCACCACAACACAAACACAAACACAACACGAACACACAAACTTCGCGATATCTCCACGTCTCTCTCTCTCTGTGTAAATCTCTTTTATTTTTATTTTTATTTTTATTTTTGTTATTATCGATGTTTAAGTTTTTATTTATTTATTTATTTTAATTAATGCAAACTTAACCGACTCATATATATTCTTTTCTTTTTTTGTTAGTTCTTTCATCGCTTTCACTTCTTCACATCTAAATCTCACAGCCAACACCACACAGGTTTACATCTCTCTCTCTCTCTCTCTCTCTGATAAAGCCTTTGTTTGTTTATTTGATTTTCCTGTTTCCAGGGAAAATTATTTTTTAATTTTTCCTAGAAAGTGTGGTGTTGTGATTGGCTGATTGCAATTGCATGCCTGGTGAATTGTATATTTATATTTTTTTCATGATGTTTATGCATTATGTGAATTAAATATTCATTTTATTATTGTTTTCTTGTTTTCTGTTAATTTAAAGTATTTGTTATTCTGTTGTAACAAACAGAGTCTTAGTGATTGGTGGACTGTTTGTTTATTGTATATATATTCTGTGATTTGTTTTAGTATGTGTTTGGATAAAGCGAAATGTAAAACATTTGGCTGTAATTGATAATTCCAGGTCTTAATTTTCTAGGTTTTAGTTATTTAGGTTTAGTATTTTTTTTTATAAGAATTTATTCTTATTATTAGGTGTGAAATCTGCTGTTAAATTCATCTTTCTATGTATTGAGTTCTTCGACTAGTATAACAAAATCTCGCAACATTTTCACAAGATGCTAGATGTCAACCCAAAAATAAAAGGAAAAATAATTAAAATAAAATACCAGGACCCACGCAACTCAAAACAGGGGTTTTGTGAAAATGCTAGTGTGATTTTGTTGTGTTCATAGATTTTTTTCTTATGTATTTGGTTGCAAAAATTATTCAGTGCACCGTGTATTACAAAGAGAGTGAATCCTACATGTGGGTCCCACACCGTGGAAAAATTATTCGGTACATTTGGTGTATTACGTGTCTTTCTAAGGAGATGGTATTAGGTGTAATGGGGATATGTGTAACCCCTCTAACATTGGGTGGTTCCCACACGTGTGGCAGCTCAGATTTGCAGGACCCAGATGTGAAATTGAGAGGAAATTGTAGTAGGATTGGGTTCATTGAATAATTACACCCACATGCGAGACTTACATTTATGTGAGAGGGAGGTGTAATACAATGAGAGTATGGAATAAGATGAGATTGTGGTTAATAAATTATTCCATAGCTAACTCCAAAGTGTTTGGGTTAAGACGCGTTGTTGTTAATATTCTTATAAACAACTATAGGGGAAGAATATGATAGTATTGTGCTACATATGTATCCCTATTATGTTTAATAGGAAATTTGAGATTTGAAATGTTTCTTCTTTGTGAAAGTCTCGAAAGATTTTTCAAAGACAATGTCTTAAAAGAGAAAGAAGGCAAGAAAGTAATTTTTAATGAGAGGAAAGTTTGGTAGAACAGGCAATAATATGATTTGGAACGCAATCCCCCATTGCCTCATGTGGCGTATTTGGTGTGAGAGGAATGCAAGGACCTTTGAGGGACAGGAGAAATTAGTGCATGATCTTAAGCTTTCTCTACTAAAATCTTTATTTGAGTGGATGAATGCTTCCTATATCTTTTCTTTTGATACTATGATACTTTGATATACTTGATGGCTGTTCATTTTGTGCTTAATGTCAATGTACTTTTTGTACACATCCTGTGCATATGTCTACCTCTTCTAGTTGCATTAATGAATTTTACTTATCAAATGGGAGAGAGAGAGAGAGAACCTTGGCTAAATTTCAAATTTGTTTACTGATTCTGAATTGAATGAAGGCCTACAGTTATGTTAGCGATTTATTTTGAGACAAAATATAAGGCTGCAAAGGTGCTTCCATATGTGTTTTTTTTTTCCACATTGTATTCACTTCACAATTTTTTCCTTTTTTCTCTGAGTTGATGCCTATGTACGTGCTTGCTTAACTCTCTCTCTCTGCCTGGCTTTGGTAGTCTGGTAAAAATAATATCCTTGGTTTGGGGGGGGTTACCCATGAAGTTATTGGTTATTGACAAAATAAAGGAACTTCCATTTCCATTAAGGCTAAAAACCCATTATATCACATCTTGTTCACCTTGATATTGAGGATTTCATTGTTATTGTCATTATTAAATTTGACAGCACATCAAGGGTGGAATCAATGGAGTATGATGAAGGTCAGCATGGTGCCCACGGAGAAGATCCTGAATATGGTGCAATTTTCATGTCAAATAGTGCAACCAAAAGAGAGTGTTTTAGTAGGAGACTATTTGGCCTTCCATCTTCTCAGAGCCACTTTGTAATGCAGGTTAAATATGGAATGATTTTATTTTTGTTTGAATATGAAAAAAGACAGCTTCATGGTGTTTTCCGGGCATGTTCTGATGGTGCAATGTATATTGAGCCCGATGCCTTCCGTAAATCAGGGAAGCAATTCCCGGCACAGGTGTGGATATGTATATCTTTCTTGTGTCCATTTGGTTCCTTTTTTTAGTTTTAGTTTTAGCTGGGAGGAGGCTTTGGGAGTTTATTCTAAGTGGAATGATTGAAATTTTTTCCACAAATTTTTTTATTTATTTATAAACTGATTCTCTTTTTTCTCAGGTAAAGTTCACCCCAATTTGGTCGTGTATCCCACTTAAAGAAGATGAATTTCGTGACATAATCAAAAAAAATTACTTTTCAGCCCACAAGTTTAACTTTGGGCTGTCGGAAGAGCAGGTCTGCTCCTTTCCTATCAAAGTCAAGACTTCAAAATGCAATCAAATATATATATATATATATATTTATCGATGTCTCTTCCTATGTATTTTATAGGTTCATAGGCTTCTATGCAAATTCAGTTTGAGAAAGGAAACAGATCATCAACCTCAAAGACAGTTACTAAAATTTAAGGTTGCAAGAGGGCGTTCTAGGGATAAAGTCTGTAGAGCTGACGTTGGTGGCATTGCAATGAGTGATAAGGTGAAAGATGAGAATGATTGGGATGATCGTTATAGGCCGGCTGTCTTATCTGAGTACCCTGGGGAATCTTTTGGCTACTCTGGAAGAGAAAGTGCAGAAGGCAAGTTTGCAAAAAGTCTTGAGGTAGAGAACAAACATAAAGTTTGCAATGAGCTTGGGCCAGTCATCAGGTATGAATATATTGAGGACTCCATGACTAGAGTTGGAAGAGATGAAAGCAGATTTGCAGCATGTGATAGGTTGAGGACTGATCATAACTCTGCTATTGACCACGGACCTGTCATGTCAAATGCCCATTATGGGTACTTTTTGAGTGAAGAAGGACACATCTCCGATCATAGCAGGTTTGCAATAGCTAATAGGCTAGAAAGTGAATGTAATTTAGACAATGGCACTGTGCCACCTGTCTCAAATGAGTGCCATAGTTTATTTCAACCTAACCTTCGTAGATCTTTTGGCTCTAACAAGCCCATTATGGAAACAGATTCTGTGGTTCAAGATCAACTCTGGCCACATTCAACACCTTCTGGCTCAATAGAGCCGCAACTCTCTTACCCTTCTTACAGAGATGGAATTGGTACAAGCACAGATCCTTATGATCCTGACGTCCCTAGTATTAACTTTAGGCGCTCATCGCCTTCCGGGATTGATCACAGCACTAATCCAGTGCAAGAATATACTTCTCCTTACAGAACATGTGCTGGGAATCTTTTTCACTCCCCAAAAAATCAACCATATTTCCCATCTGTGGAGCCCAAATTTATCACAAATAGATGTCCAGATGATAGTTCTGGTTTCGGGAACCATATTCCCTTCCCTACTCCCTACCATTATGAGCGTTTTTGCAACAGGACCAGCATATCTTCTTCAGGGACTGCTGCATATTCTGAAAACTTGGCAACAGAATTGTCTGGAAATCAAGATCATGTTGGCCTTTCCTTTTCGCAGACTCCTATAGCACCTGTCTCTTTATCAGAAACTGGAAATAATGGGATGGAAAACCAGGGTCTTCCATCTTTTTCCTCCACTTCCAGCATACATCCTTCTTTTGCCTATAATTTTGGATTTCCTGTAGAGTCACAAGGCAAGCATGAGCATGAAGAACTACAGGAGGAGAAGAATGAAGCATTTACTGCTAGAGCTAATGTTCCTTTATCAAATAAGGGTCAGGTTCAATTGCATAGTTATTCTTCTGGTCCCAATGTTCTTCCCTCCTCCATCTATAATTTTAACTTTTCTGTTGAGTCACAAGGAAAGTTTGAGCAAGAAGTTGTACAGCATGAGGAGAGGAATGAAGCATTTACTCGTAATGATCCTTTATCAAATAAGCGCCAGGTTCAGTATGATTTTTCCGGTGAGCCTAGGAGAGTGCATGTCCACGAAGACAATTCACCAAATCATGATTTCAAGTTTGATCAGGATCCCAAAAGCATGTATTCTGACTACGATAAAAACAGAAAAACTAGTGTGTTTTCTCGCTTGTCTTTGGCCCCAGCTGTTGTCTATGAGGAACATGATGGGGATTCATCAGTGGATGAAGTCATGGCAATGTTGCAGCAGAGTCTCCACCAATGGGGGAAGACCAAAAAGTCTAAAACATTGATGAAGAGACGTGACGATGCTCAAAATGTTAGGAATAAAATACAAACCACTTCTTGTCCCAAGCTGGAAAGGGACTGCTTTGACATGAACATAAAGAAGATGAAAATGAATAGTCCTTCAGTTGTTGGAGAGAATGTCTACCAAACTGCTGAAAGTTCTCTGTTTGTAGATTCCGAACATCTGAGTGCTGAATGGTCACCATTTGTGGATTTCAAACGTCGGAGTGAAGTTCGGAAAACTGATGATGACACCAAGAATAGGGGTTGTTATAAAATTGCTGGAAGTCACGGATCATTAGGTGTGCAGCGCAAAAGAAGAAAGTTGATTAGGCCTGACTTTAGTAAGAAAGAGTCTTCCAATGAGCAAGGAATCAATGATGATGTTTCTCGATGTATAGATGTATTTTCACAAGAAAGTTCTGTTAGCAAAGGTGAACAATCAAGTTGTGAGGCTTTGGTTGGAAGCCAGGATAATGAAACCAAGTTATCTCAAAGTGTTGTAATTTGTTCAAGCATTGGTGAATGTAATAATATTATTGTTGAAGGAGGTTTAGACTCTGAAGGGGAATTAAGAACTGAAAGTTGTGAAACATCCTTCAGAGTTGTATGTGAAGACCGAAAAGAGTCTTCACTAGACAATGGCATCCAAAATGCCTGTGAAGATAAGAGTCATAATGCTGAGGATGGCTTGGGAGTTAAGGATCCCATGGAGGGTCAATTGTCCCTAGTTTGTGATGATACCAGCCACTCTATCTTGCAAAAGTCATTTGTAGAAATAGAAGAAGAAAATGCTTACAAAGGAACTGCGCATGGTGATATTGAACATGGAAGTACTTTGCCTCAGAGTGTTGAGAATGTGAATGAGCTTAGTCACATCAGTGGTGAGATTGCCATGGGAAACACAGTGAACAACTCAGGTGTTGACAGTGCTACATTGCAAAGGATCAAAGAATTTATAGATAGCTGTGTAGATGAAGGTAAGAGGAACAATCAGAAACAATCCATTACCAAACGGGCTTCTTCTGAAAATGCAAGGTGCTTCAATGTTGAAGAATCATCTCAAGAAATTTGTGAGGGAAATGTCGGATCTGTAGAGGTATTGGCCACACCCAATGGTGGCAAATGCTGTGAAATGGAATTTCATCAAAATATGGAAAACAACAAGGAAGTTATACCCCGCAGTTGTGAAATCAGTAAATGGCAATTGAAGACGATCTCAAGTGACCAGAATTCAAGATTATCTCAAGAGCCTGCAGATGATGAAAAGAAGGGACAAAACAGAGTGATTGTTGAAGCTTCTGATTGGAAACAGCTGTTTTAAAATCCAGACTGAAGCTTCTGAATTTTTTTTGACGAGGGCTTAAAACTAATTCTTGGCATACTGACAATTTTGAATATAAATCACAGAGATACTGCTTTCGGTATGAGGCAATGCTGTGGCGTATATGACTTGGAAGTGCATTGGGTCTTTTGTTTGTTGATGTTACCGATCTGGGCTAACAAATTCAATTCTGCAGCTGGAAGAATGTCCCAATGTTGCTCACTTAAAATGTTGATTTTACTTGCTTGGGTAAATTGCTGCATTTTTAACTACAGATGATAACCATCTTTTTGTTTAGTGCTATTCTTGAAAGACTTCAGTGTCTTGTATTTTGACAAGCTAAGAAAATTTATAATGGGAGTTTAGTTTTAAGCACTTCGGTTATAATTCTTGTATTGAAATTTGATTTTTAATTTGGAAATGGAAATTCACTATACTTTTGATTGTTGAAAATTGCCAATGATTTGATCTTCTCCACTACTACGGCTGAAGTGGTGGATTTCATATAGTAATGAATAAGTGAAATAGGCACAGTTTCGTAAGTGGACCAAATATTAGGTTTTACTTTTTAGCATTGAAATTAGCTGTTCGGAGAAAAAGGTTATTGTTTTGTGTTTTATTAGTTAATGGAATAATGTGTTTTGTGATTGGTGGTATATAAGTTTGTAAGACTTATGTAGTAAAATTTGTAATACCCTAGTCTCACTTGTACCCTTTAATCTCAAATTTTTGGTACTGACTTGGATACCCACCTAACATGGCTAAGTGGCTGACAAGATAAACTGAATTAGATCATTTTACTGTCAAACTGAATTTTGGGCTCATTTGTGCCTCGTTAAAAAATAAGAGTTAAATCTATTTATTGCATTTCTCCTGTATAAAAATGGAGCTAATTTGTAGTGCTGTAAATGAGGTCCACATTTATGAAGGTATTCACGAACACAAAATGTACGAGAATTTTTTTTATAATTTTGATGTTTAGAATTTAATGTCATATATATATATACACACACTCACAGAGAATATAAATATGAAAGTAAGATACTGAATGTAGAATGTAAAGAAATAATATACTGAATGTAAATATGAATACTGAATGTAAAACTTTATTTTATTGGGTATAAAACTTACAAGGTTACAATACAGATAACTGAAAGCTTGAATTACTGTTGGCTTACTGAAGCTATAGATACAAAAAACTGAAAGCTTGATTGGAAGTTTGAATTATTGTTGGCTGACTGAAGCTATAGATACAAATAACTGAAAGCTTGAACACATATTTAAAATTTGATTATTTCTTAATACTATTAAGGACAATGGATTAGTCATTTCTGAATCCAAAGTCAAAAAATTTCAAACTCATGTTAGGTTCTTAGGGTTTGATATTCATCATGGTATGATCAAACCAATTGATAGAGTCATTCAGTTCGCAGATAAGTTTCGTGACCAAATCCTAGACAGTTTTAACATTATAATCATGTCTAAAAGATTTTACTGACCAATATGACTTATAAAAATCCTTGGTCGAGACTGAACCAGTCAATCCAGAGTTAAGTGATTAATACCTAGAAGAAACCATCAATAGGATTGATTTCCAAAAATGGCATTCGGGCATGTATTACAGGTTGATCATTGGGATTGGTTGTTGTTGTTGTTGTAGTTTTTTTTTTATGAAACCGGATTGTTATTCCTTCATTCCACAAGAAGTGTTGAGTCCTCACAAAAACCAATTGGACTAAAAAAAAAATGTCAGTAGTCCAATTCAGTCATCCACCCTCTAGCTTTTAGATACTATATATATATATATATATATATACCTCGGTTTTTTAAAGAGAATGAATATTCCAAGTTAAAAGATTCTAAAAAAAATTACAAAAACTATAGCATTGCATTTACAAAAACTAGGAGGTTCCAGTTAACTCAGAGATCTAAAATTTAATTTCCTTTTATAAAAAACTGATTAGCAACTTGGTTGGAAATTCACTCGAAAACAAAAACTAACCCGAATTTGAAATTAGATTTTGCTTTTGCATTAGCGTGGGTCCCACACAGACCGTTGGGGGTAAGAAAATGAAAATCTAATAAGATCTGTTTTAGTTTACAACACACTGAAGGGTCCCACAGGACAACCAAGATCCCTTTCATTTCTTTTTCTTCGCAGTTCCCAGAGAGTCCAGGCTTCTCCTCTCAGCTATAGAGAGAGAGAGAGAGACAGAGAGAGAAAATATGCAACGGACACGTAGGCGTGGGCGTAACGGCGCACAGTTGTGCGCCGTGATCTCAGCCTTTCTCCTCCTCTTCCTCTCCGTTTCTCTCCTCTACTCTCGTCTCTCCCACTCTAACTCTCCCAACCGTCACTACCATTACCAAAACGACGTCGATTCCAACCCCCTCCTCGAAGACAACAGCGACGTCGTTTCCTCTGACGACAACAACAACAACGTCGACGACAAAATCGACATCCTCGACGAAGACCAGCAACAACAACGGCAAGCCGTTTTAGAAGAAACCGAAGAAGAAGAAGAAGAAGGCGAAGAAGAAGAACAGCAACAAAACGACGAGTCGTTTACGTCGAGGAATTTGCCTAAGGTTTCCGGGTACTACTTCGACCATGTTACCGGAGCTATCAGGAAATCATTCAAGAAGAAGAAAACCACGACGACGACGAATTGGGACGAAGACGATTTGGTCGTCGAGGGCGAAGATCGATTTCTAGGGTTTATGATGGGAAGTACTACTGTCGTTGACGATGATGATCGGAGTAAATCCGCGTTTGCCTCCGACGACGTGCCGTTGGACGAGACCGTACGGAGAAAAGCTGCAAATGTCGCGGTCGAAGAGGCGTTGTTGTTGAAAACGACGGGTCGTTTTAAGGCCTCGCCGTTGAGGGAAGTCTGGGGGGATTGGTTTGACAAGAAGAGCGATTTTTTGCGGCGGGATAAGATGTTCAAGTCCAATTTTGAGACTTTGAACCCTTTGAACAATCCAATGCTTCAAGACCCAGATGGGGTTGGGGTCACCACTTTCACTAGAGGTGATAGGTTGGTCCAGAAATGGTGGCTCAATGAGTTCAAGAGGGTACCCTTTTTGACCAAGAGGCCGTTGAGTGTTTCGGAGACTGGTAAGAGGTCGAAACCTGGTTTTAATGCTAATGGTAGAGATTTGAGAAATGTAGATAACGGATTGAATAGTAAGAGAATTGTCGATACAAAAGATGGGGTTGTTTCGGATATCGTTGGAAATGTAGATAATGGGTTGAATAGAAATGATGGGGTTTTGAGTTTGTCTGATGAGGGTGATAGGTTGTTGAATGTTGAATTGGGTAAAAATGTAGGTAATGTGTTGAATAGTAGGGGAATTGTTGATAAGAACGATGGGGTTTCGGGTTTATCTGATAAGAGTAAGAGTAAGAGAGCTGAGGATAGGAGTTTAGTTGAAGATGTAGGTAATGGGTTGAATAGAAATAGAGTTGCTGATTCTAATGATAGGTTGAATGCTGAGTTGGGTCGAAATGGTGGTGGCTTGGTTAATGTCGGTAAAGGTGATATTGTTGGGGGCAAGACTGAGTTTTCGGGTCATATATATGCCAATGGAAAAAGATGGGGGTATTATCCCGGGGTGCATCCACATCTGTCTTTTTCAGATTTTATGGATGCATTTTTTAGGAAGGGGAAGTGTGATGTGAGGGTGTTTATGGTGTGGAATTCGCCACCTTGGATGTATAGTGTGCGACACCAGCGGGGGCTTGAGAGTTTGCTCTCACAGCACCGAGATGCCTGTGTTGTGGTGTTCTCGGAAACGATTGAGCTTGATTTTTTCAAAGATAGCTTTGTGAAGGATGGGTATTTCTCTGATCTAACTGCCTCTTTTTACTATATCTGTTTGTTCATTTGGTTTTGAAACTGTATTGTCTAAAGTAAATTTTTTGTTTTTAGTTACAAAGTTGCTGTTGCTATGCCAAATCTTGATGAATTGCTGGAGGATACACCAACCCATGTATTCGCTTCTGTATGGTTTGAATGGAAAAAGACAAAGTTTTATCCTACTCACTATAGTGAGCTTGTCCGTCTTGCTGCACTCTATAAGTAAGTACGCTTAGTGCCATATCAAGATTTTCCATCTAGGGTAGTGAATCTTCAATTTCGTCTTTTTGTGAGTTTTTCCAGTCCACTTTGGACTATCTATTATGGAATCCTTGATTGGTTCCTATTTTAGTAAATGTGAAGATCTCATAAACATATAACTGATGTAAGTGGGAAATGCAGCAGAACTTGGAGATGAAATCATGTAGAGCAGAAGAAAAAGGATAAAAGGGGATCATGCATGTGAATATTAGATAAACACTACTACATTATAGTTGTCGGTCTGCATAATCTATGACCATGCTGCCATTGATCTTTAGCTCAAATGACATATCCTCTCCTTCTAAGAATAAGGTGGAAGGTGAGGTCGTGGAGATGCACTTGGTGCATGCGTATTTAGCAATAAAAAATCTATGAACATACTAAATAAATTGCTGGTTTTTCTGGTGGATTAACTTTAATTAAAATATTTTTTTTATTGATTAAAATGAGGAACAATTTCAAATTATTTCTATAAGCTGTGCAAATATATTCAAATATGTGATTTCTGCTTGAGGCTTGCTTGATGCTCAATTTAAGGCTAGACACATGCCCTAGGATATTTGTTTTTAAAATTCTGCATTTTGTCTCAATTCTTCCTGACTATATACAGGAGCCACATATTAAATCATCAAGACTCCCTTCTTTTTACCCAATACTCTCTACTGCCAATTTTTGATCGTATTGAAACTAAGCTTGAAACTAAGCCGTGAATGGATTTCTACTCAATTCCAGATTTCAACTCATAGTATATAGAGTGTTCTTTTATAACTGAATAAGGCCATATAAACTTTCCCTAAAATTAAATTTCTTCTAATCATTAACCGTTTTGGTTTACAAGGATTTAAAAAAGAAAGATGGACAAAGTTTAGCTACAAAATTGATTGTAGCTTTAGGCTACAACCTTACTCAATATCTTTTTATTGGAGGTGAATTTTAACAAATCAACCATTGGATTACATCTTCTTCTTATATTCTTCATGCTTGCAAAATTTCTAGAAAATTAAAAATCAATAGCTATGTCATCAATAAATTATTTTAATTGCAAGTTTTTGTAGTTTAAAATTATGTATAAAATATGAGCTTATAGATCATATAGTATATAATATTCAATTGTCACAAAATTTGACATGTGTATTAAGAGCATAAAGAACATGTAATTTAAGGGTTAGATTTTCAAAATATGTAGAAATATTTATTTTATTGAGTAAAGTTGTAGCCTAAGGCTACAACTAATTTTGTCCAAGAAGGATTATTTAGCCACCAAGAAGGATGTTGTTTGGCTGATGAGCAAAGTGCAGAAAATTACTGTCATTCTGGAGGAGATGAAAGTCATTAGAATAATATTTTGCCTTTTTTTTTTTTATAAGGTTAATTAGAAACAGAGTTTAATTACTGTCCTTGGAGTAATTCAATGAACCAATGAACCAGTTACTAGTCTGGAGTCAAGGATCCTGAAGTTCTTCCTACTTAAAGCATATTGATTATTCAACCTCTTTGATTATTTCTCTTGAAGTTCTAATGAAACTAGCCCTGTTATTTACTTCTTTACATTGCTAAAGTTGAATGTTGGTTCACTGTATTAAGTGCTGCTCTCAAAGTAGAATTTTAACAGCATTCGTTGTTGATCAATTATGTTTTCATAGGTACTCTGTAGTTGTGAGGCAAGACAGTTTCACTATATGGCTCTGCTTTATTTTCAGGAGATAGGAATGTAACTGTTTTTCCATAATTTTGCGTCTTTGGTTGTCTATAAAAATATGCTGGCCTTACAAGTCATTTTCCTGCATGAAAAAGTTGAGTCAAATTTTATTTTGCATTTTTTTACTGGATATGCACAATGAGAAAGTTGGGTACTATTTTCCTGTAAGCTTTTCTGGTAAGCCAGACTGTACTGGGAAAAGAGACTTTCATTTCACTTCCTCCGGGATAGTCTTGACAATAAATGAGTTTCTTATTAAAGATGCTTTCATGGAGACTGCGTTTTGACTGCTTCCTGAGAAGATTATACTGATGCAACTATATTTTGTTTTCCCTTATGTACATTGAGGAGGAAATTATTCATGTTTATTGAGTTCTTACTTCTTAGGCTCGCTTGTGTCAGTTTTTATTTTCTAGTACGAAACTAGTTATTAATAGTTGGTTCGTTGTGATATGTCATATGCTATCTAATTTTCCAAATGCTGATATTGGTCATCTACCATGTGTAATTATTTGTTCTTTTGTTGTGTTTTCCAGATATGGTGGAATATATCTTGATTCTGATATTATAGTTTTGAAACCACTATCTTTGCTTAATAATTCTGTTGGTATGGAGGATCATCTTGCTGGAAGTTCTCTGAACGGTGCTGTGATGGCATTTAGGAAGCAAAGGTACTAACAGAACATATTTGCTGATGATGTTAGAGCCCCTCCCTCCGGGTTCTTCCTTCCCTTTCTTCACTAGATTGTTAAAATTTTCTTCTCTGCTCTTGATTCCCCCCCACCCCCCCGGCATACACACACACACACACACAAAAAAAGCAAATAAAAAATCTTTTATGGTTACATGTTTTGTTTGTGGTGCATTTTGTTCTTGTCTCTGATCTGTTTCTAAACATCACATTGAACTGCAATAACTTTCCTGAAAAAGGTTGAGTAACGAGATGGGTTGGAGGGAAAGAATTGTTTTAGAAATTCAAAGAATGGATTATGTTCGAGTATCAGACATGGAGCTGATGTTTATGATTTATGTTTTCTTTTGGGAAATTTTATTTGCAGACTTGTTTTGTTCAGTTATTGGGGAAAAAAAAGTTCTAGATGATTGTTTACTCTTTTCTTTTTCTTTCAATAGACACTGTATATTTAAATATGATATTTCTTCCCCTTTCCATGCAGTCCCTTCCTAATGGAGTGCCTGAAAGAGTTCTATATGACTTATGATGACACTCAATTGAGATGGAATGGGGCTGATCTTTTGACAAAAGTTTCCAGAAAGTTTTGGAGTCAAGAGAAGCTATCCATTAAACAGCTGGAACTGAATGTGCAAGATTCTTTCATTTTCTTCCCTATCAGTTCTCAAAATATTTCAAGGTATATTTCTAAATCCTTTTCCATCTCATATGTTTTAGTGCATACATATGTGAGGGAATTTTCATCCACTTAATTTTTGAGCATGAGCATGGTGATATTTTTAAGAGAGACAAATTAAGCAGAATTCTTCTATTCTGTAGCCTTTAAAGTAAAATTGAGTTTGTAGATCACCTATCAATCAATTAATTGTATGCTTCAATGATATGGGAACCTATTCTGTGATGGTTTTGGAGTAAATCTTATGATGCCAAACATTTAGAGCCATGAACAATGTGCTTTCCTAATTTTACATTTGGATAGGGTTTAGACTAGGTCAGGCATAGAGCTTTTGTATGTAAGTTCCAATTAGTCTTAATTCAATATTTGTGCTTCTTAACCATTGAATCAGTAAAATTTGCAAATCACTCAAAATCACAATCCATACCAGCAGGGCACCAAAATAAAGTCTTAGTTTTGTATTATAAAAGCCTTCTTCCGTTCTTCTGGAAATTCATTTTTGTATTTAATAATGCTGAGTTATAATTGATACAGGAATCCAATTAACAGGTGCCCATAGGGCATCCATTAATAAACCATTTCAAAAAACTTCTTATGGGAAATTGAAAAAGCTGTCAAAAAAATCAGTTGCTTTTCCTTTTCCAATAAAAAGTTTCCTAAAATGGTTCATTAATGGATGCCCATCTGTTAGTAAAATCCTTGATACATTAATGAGCTTAAGTCCTTTTTTCTTTTTTCTTTGCTGGAATGGGCTAGAGCTATTCAAGCTTTCTCTTGTGATTATTTCTTTGATTTGTTAGCGCTATGCTCTTTGAAATGTTGATTGTTGGTTTTTCTTTGTATACCCCTGCATACTTGGAAGTTCTTCTGATTTAATAAAGATTGTTACTTACCAAATTTTTTTTTTTTTTTTTCCCAAAGAACTTTCTGATATTGTCCAATATTTTTTTTTTAATGCATCAAATATTTAACCAGTTGAGCCTATTTGTATGTTTTCATGATCATGAACAATTTGGAATACAATGAACAAGATTGAGAAGTATTAAAACTTCTCTTTTGTTACCACCGCGCACCATTGGTGCGGTGGTCACTCTACTAAGTGCTTGTGGGGTGTGGGGGGTAAGGGTTGGGGTTTAAGTCTCCAAAAGGGAGTTTCACACAAATATACACTTAGATTAGGTTAGAGTAGAATTTCTATCTTGTAAAAAAAAAACTTCTCTTTTGTTGTATTTCTTAGAGAAATACAACAAAAGAGAAGTCTAAAAGGCATAAAATGTTTATGGGGGTTGATAGACTTTAAAAGGTTCGTAGTTTTAACAAGTACTATGAACAGTAGCTTGCGGGGTCAGAGTAAAATGTAATTACAGACAAAAAGAATATCTTTATTGGTAGAAATTTCAAATAAGGAAAGGGGTTTTGGCCATGCAAGCCTTGTAGGAATGGGAAGATACTTTGGAGATGTCTTTTTTACAACTCTGATGGCTTATTCACTGTCAATATATATATATATATATATATTCGTGCAAGATGTTGAAGGTGATAGCATGCTTAGCTGCCAATGGGGTTGGTTCAGTTGGTAAGGCTCGAACGCTTCGCCCAAAATGCCTAGGTTCGAGTCCTGCTGCCAACAGTCCTACTTGGTGGGCGCGATCTATAAGTCTAATGTAAGTCCTCTTTGAGGCCTGCGGCTTGCCCTGGCCCTGGTATGGGGTAGCCTCCCCTTACCTAAACTTTTGTTTACCAAAAGAAAAAAAAAAGATAGCATGCTTAGCTGGTAAGGTTCTGGGCAGTTGCACTGGAAATTTGGGATGAGGGTTTAAGAAGTTGCAGCTGTTACTCCCTTTGTTTAATCTACTAGCTAAGGTGTTTTCATTACCTTAATGATGTCCAGAGATACCTATAAAATAAATGATGTCTATAGATATGTTTAGTATTGATACTTTAATTAGCCAAAATCAGATGATATGTGTGTTTCATTTGGGTCCTTATCTGTATTTGTTTTTGTTTGTTTGTTTGTTTCTTTAATTCTTGGATATTTCATTTTTGTGGGTCTGAGGGACATTTGAGATAGATGTTTCGTTAATTATGGATGCAAGCTCAAAAGGTGATTCCACTATGTCTCTTCTGGTGTGTTTTTTAAAGCTCAAGATATTCTTCTTAAATTGCTTTTCTCTTGGACTTCCTTGGTTTTCCAAGTGGTCTGTCCATTCCTCTTTGGAGGTTTAAGATTCTTTTGTTTGTTTTTCTTTCTGTTTGTTGGTTCGATGCTTGCACTGGCTTTAGCATTTAGGCTTTCCTTTCTTTCTTAAAAACATTTTCATATTATTTATCAGATACTCTTTTAACTGGAATTGAATCTTCAAGTTAAAGTAGAAGAGATGTTTCCAGTGCCTAATGAACAAAAATATAGGTCCCATTATTATTATCATTATTGTTTCCATAATTATGTCATTTGATCAAGGGTCTCTTTGTTGATGTGTTATCCTAGTATAATCTGGGCCAGTTATATACATGTTTAGCTGACAAAAAAAATCAGGTCACCTGTGTGATTGATTGTTTTGCTTCCCAGAGCCATATAGTTGCCATGTGCGTTTGTCTGATTATGTTCCCTTATATTTTTTCCATTATATGGTTCTGTTCTTTATGTTTTTAAAACAGATTGTGTAGTGCCTTTGGTTCATATGGCTCTCATATTCTTGTTTATTATTTAACCCATTTGAGCTGCAAACAGATATTTTACTGCACCGGCAACTGAGACTGAGAAAGCTCGACAAGATAATTTGTTCAGAAAGATGCTGGATAAGTCGTTGACTTTTCATTTTTGGAACAGCTTGACATCTGCTCTCATTCCAGAGCCAGAGAGCCTTGTAAATAGGCTTATTGATCACACCTGTATCCGATGTTTTGATGTGTTGTGAATTTCACATAGGATTATCTGGTCATAAAGAATGTAGCAAATTGAATTCAAAATTATTTAAGCATCCACGTTCTAGGTGTTTCTCGAGAAATCTGCGGCTTTGAGCTGTATCGGCCATAAGAGTTTAGGATGGGGGAACATGAAGGGCATCCATATTCATATAGATCTACAGTTTTGTAGCTATGTGTTTACTATGTTAAAAGAAAAAGGGCCTTCCTTTTTTGGTGGGGAATTATATGGGAGAACATTTTTACTCTGCTTTGTTGCTGAGAAGGCTGTTGTTATTTACTTATTGGCCTACCTCATTCTTCTCATAATGTATCATCAAGTTAAATTTGAATGTGATATATCATATACATTATTTTATTGATTGAAAGATTAGTTCACCGTGATAATTAAGAGACCATTACTATTTTTTTTTCGTATAAAGAGACCATTTGTCATTGATCAATATGGAAATTTATTTAGATGCTTCATCATATATTATGTAATTCTTCCCTTAATGTAACTCGAGAGAGATCTTTTTACATCAACTGAGCACTTATCATTTCAAAAACAGCTCCAAATATGATCAACAGTTTTCTATATAGGTCCTTTTTGCATACAGAGAAACAACTATATTTGAACAAGCAAGGCATAATAAGCATGGGTCTTTATGAAAAGCAAGATATTTACTTCCACATCAAGCTGGCCAACCCTTCAACACCAGGTGCCAGCCTAGCCTCATTTGATTACCATTTCTCTTCATCCGGTCCTCACCTGCCATTTTTGAGACACTTCTAATAAGAGCAAGAGGTAAAGTAGTAGAAGAAATGATAGCAAAGTATTTACAATGAAACACTCTTTAATCCACAGCGTTAGGCCCAAAGCATCTCCTTTGCAAAGGGTTCCATACCCATTGCACAAGAAACCTTCTTCCTTTCACTCCATTCACATTATACCCATTTCCCCATGAGTCTGTAAACACCTTCCCCACATAGCCACCACCCCCACCACTCCCATAAACACCAACACACAGATCTGCTATCTCAGTTGGTGCAGTTGGATCATCACCAGCATACCATGCATTCACAAATGGGTTACTTGACGCTTCAGCTAGCTCATGAGCAATCACACTGATCATTCCATCAGTACCCACATCCCCATTAGGTGCATGCATTATATTGTTGCCTCCATTTGAGCTTGGTGGTGGCTTACCTGAATTCGAAGGCCATGCAAATGGATAGGCACAGATGCCTGGACACTGAGTTCCACTATTACCAACCCAAGCATAAGGTACGGTGACACCAACAATGTTTGGGAAAGTGAAGTAGTGAAAGCCACAGACTGCTCTACAAAAGTCTTGGACTTGAACATCTGAAGAAGACAGCACTAAGTAGAGGCCATTGTGAGGATTGAGAGGTAGAGGTCTTGGATATGAAGTGACAGCAGTTTTGATGACAGATTGGATTGCTAGACGACTGAGATAGCCACCATGGGAGTATTTAGTGTCATAGAACTCGCCTGAGAGGGCTATATTCCCTGTGATATTTGATCCTGTTTGGTCAGTGTACAGCCTGATAGTCCTCCACCAATCAGAGACAGAAGGGTAAGAAGAAGATGAAGAGAGGGAATAGAGGAAATCTCTTATAATGGCTTGTTGGGTTGGGTTCCAATGGCCATACCAGATTATATAAAGATTTATAGGAGATGCAAGGACAGGACCCATGTGGTACTGAAGGTCCACTAGATCTGAGGAGCCCTCATAGTTCTTTCCTTGATTGAATTGCATGTTTTGGTTCCATGAAAGAGCTAGTGTAGAAAAGCAAAAGCAAGAAATCAAGAGGAAATGGTAGTGGTGATGCTTTTGCATTTTGTGCTTATTGCTAATGGTACTTGTGGTGGTGAGTCTTGGTGACAGTTAGAGGAAGCTCTCTTTATAAAGAGAAACTAAAGAGAAGTTAGGAGGTGGGTGAGAGAGATTCTGCTATAGTATATGCTTGCGGTGGACAGTGGCTTGCAGGTTTGCATAATTCTATGCCCATCATTTTCTACTTTTTAATGATAACTATGTTGCTCCCCTTTGCTTTTTCACTATTTAATATATTTATTCAGATACTACAAAAGGTGTTAGGCTAACAAACCTATAAATGTATTTCATAATTTAGTACAACTCCTGTATAAACTATGGTTGGAATTGGGATCAGAACATGAACACTTTAATTGTTAATACTTCTTAAGTTAGGATGCAGGTTTATCTCTCTCTCAAGAGTTTTTGTTTCTTGCCACATCTATTTCAACCGGTCAATTTTAAAATAATAAGTTTAGGGATACAAAATTTTTCATAACTATTGAGTTTGTACACTGTAATATAATATAAAAAAATAAAATAAAAATCTCACTGACTTTTGTAAAAATGATGTTACTTCCATTACAACTTGTTACATTAACAATTATAAAGAGTATGAAATTTTTTATATTTCTAAGATTACTCATATATATATATATATATATATATTTTTTTTTTTTCATTTTAAAAAGCCTAGATACCTTGAGTGTTTTATATTTCTTTCTTATTAGTCCGTGAAAAGACAGAATGACCGACTTTGAATCTTTGGAAGAAAATAACAAGTATGATACATAGTTTATGATACAAAAACAGTTAATTTATTCTTAAACTTATTGTATAATGTGGCATAAAGAATTATAGGTTAAACAATGTTGCTTGTGCTGTGTTCCAACTTACAAGTTCTTAATCTTACAAATAAAGAATTATAGGTTAAACAGAAAATGCCAAACACATAAGATTTGCTTGTAATTTTTTGGTTTAAACTTTAAAAGACAAACCAGCTGTCAGTTAAATTTGCAAAGAGCAATATATACATCTTATCAAACTCTTTAACACAAGAAGACTTTGGATATAAAGTACTCAATGGAGTATCTTTGAAATAAAAAGAACATGTCATGAGTCCCCACGATTTGGCCTCTAATTGGCAGTGATATTATATATCATTTTTAATGAAATCCCTTGACCCAAACCCAATTGAGATTAGCATAAAGTCAGAGACAATAAAGGTTGGGAAAAGAACGATGAGGGTCAAAACCAGTTGTGTAAAAGTGAATGATGGGTGTCCCCTGCAGTAAAAGCAAGCATGTGATGCCTTTATGAAAATTTCCTTCCTTTAAGACTAGGACCAATTTAACTTTCCAAATCTTTGACAATCAATGTTTCTTTAGGGCCCTAGGCACAAAAAAGTATTAGGACTTGTGCTATATAGATTATAGACAACCAATCTCATTCAATAAATTTCCAGATAAAAAGGTTGTTTGAAAACAATGTTGAGCAAGATAAGTAACTTGCAAAATGGGTAAACCTAAAGAGTTGGAGAAAGTTTTAAGAATGAGAGTCACAAGAAAAAAAGGACCAGCAAGAAGGTTGTACTTGCTTCATTAATATGTGGGGTTTCATGACTTAAAACTCTCAATAAAAATCTATGCCACCATGAGTGATTGTGGTATTTTCTAATGGCAAGTATATACTTTAATGAAAGGCAAGTAAAATATCTTGCAATCACGCAAAGGTAGGAAGTGCATGTGGTCCCTTAACAACTCCCTTTCCTTAAAAATAGGGATTGAATGAATTCTAATTAAACAAAGCTTAAAAATGCCTCTATTTTAGCAACAAAATAATCAAAGGATATTCTTAAAGTAAAAAAAAGGGGTCTAGTAAATGAAGCATAAATAAATTTTCCTTGGATTCAATTTTTAAAGAGAAACTCTAGAGACATATCTAAATACACACCCAAATCTATAATATATTTTAGTGCAATCTTGTAATTGATGTACCTAAATTCAATTTTTTTAGTAAGTATCAATGGTAGTCTTATGTGTAACCGCTATAATCTAATTACAAGTTGACATCTAAACATGTTATGAAATTGGACGTGAGTTTTAGTGTGTTCATGGGTGGACTGTTTTTTTAACACCTTGATAAATGGCATGGTTTTTAAACCCGGACCGTTCATTGAACCGTAAAAGGGAGAGGTTCAAGATTTTTGAGGTCGAACCGAGGTTGAACCGGAGTCGAACCGTGATGACATCATAATTAATTTAATAATTATTTAAAATATAAATTAATAAATTAAATTAATACAAATAAAAAAATAAAATAAAACAATCAAATTAAATATATTTTTCATAAAAATTTCATAATTTATTTAACGGGCCATTTTATTAACAAACACAAAACAATAGATGGGGGATGCACTTAGATATTTTGAACAAAAATTGAAGTATAATAATAATATAAAAAGCTCTTTTTTCCATTCCATGTTGACCAGTCTGGCTGTAGTACAAAATTTTGAATTAAAGTAGGATTGTCCAATCAAAGCACGTGGGTGATGGGTGGCTCTACAACTTCAGACTCTACTTAGTTTTAACCCGTGGCATTTTCATTTAATACCCCCACTTACCTCCACTTTCTTTTCATCTTATCCGTTTATCTCATTGTTCTCTACATTTCAGTCCTTTCTTTTCTCTTCATCAGTTTTTAAGTCTACTCTCTCTTCTGCAGATACGAAAGTTTAACTCTACTCTCTCTTCTGCATCAATGGCGACGCAAGATGTAATCTACCAAAAAAAATATTGCCTTCTGTGTTGGGCCATAAGTAGGATTTCTTTCTAGTAATTTACTAAGAATTTTTTTCTCTTTTTTTCCTTAATTTTATTTCTATATATGGGTCGCCGGTCGGTTTTGAAAATCAGCTCCGACTGTGTCACTGCACCGGCGTCGGAAAGGTCATCAAGTTCCGTTCGCTGGCATCGACTCGTTCAGTCGGCCCAAAGCTCGGTACGGTTTGGTCGGTGAGGATCGGTTTTTTTTTTTTTTTTTTAAATGTTCAGATTCAAAGGGAAGTAGGGAACCGTGAGAAACGGTCCGATCACGGTTCTCAAAACCGTGGGATCCGACCGCGGTTCGCACGGGTCCCTGCTTTTCTCACCTAGGACGGTTCTTGAGGTTAAAAGAACCGCAAAAATAAACGGTTCAAGGTTTTTTCGGTCAGACCGTACGGTCCGGTCCGAATTTCAAAACCATGATAAAGGGTTCAACTTTATATTAAGGTTTTGGATTAATAGAAGTTTGAATTCAAGGGGTCATAGGCTCATAGTCATAGCCTTCCTTCCTTTTAAAATTCTAAAATAACTACATATTATTTAAAGTCACACTAAGTGTAATTTGATCAAATTATAAGATTTAGTTTGAAAATTTTGAGGCCAGTCATGGGTTCTTAACAATTTAGTTAACGTTGGACACATATATACTATTATACTCCATTTTATTGTATCTGAAATAATATATAACATGAAAAATAGAAATATTAATTTTTTGATACTAGAATAATTATAGTAACTAGTAAGTAATACAAAATCACCAACCTTCAAAAAAATACTCAAGTCATATGAAATGAGACACCACGATAAAATAAATTTACTAGATTAAGCAACATACGTGTGTATGTGTGTGTGTGGATAATTCGATAGTTGGAGGGCAAGGGTTTGAATTGTTGACATTTCTATTGAAAATACTATAAAAAAATTTCTATTGATCAATAAGACTCTTGGTGATTAAAAAACTTTATTATCTTTTTTAGAATAAAAAGCTTTATTATTATTATTTTTTGGCTGAAAAAACTCTATTATCTTAGATAGTTAACAAAACCCTCTATATATATGCCAATCGGGAAAACCACAAACAAGTTGTACCAAATAAAAAAGATAGAGAAAGAGCAACAGTGTAACTGCAGCAAAAATGAAACTCCCAAAGCAAACATAAAGAGTACAGAGACAATCTCTTGAATGAAACAAGAGTCTAGCAATAGGTTTGCGAAGTTGTTTGTTCATAGAACCTTGGTAGTTAGAAAGATCTTTGAATATCTTCCATTTTATATTAATCCTAAGAATTATTGCTGATGATGTCGAAAATATCAACAGTGAGTTGCACGATGCTCGTACCCTCGAAACGACACCTGCACAAAGAAAAGAGGACCTAACAGAGAGCACCGGTGTGGTGCCGGCCAGATACCCTCCGAAGGTCAAGTTAGAACTTCTTTCAACTCTAGAGTGCTAGAGAAGGGTTAATTATGCGTACCTCGATTTATGAGGGTATTGGGGCTTTTATAGTAGTAGAGGGTGGACCTTTCCTTCTTGGAGTAGAAGTCTTTTCCTTATAGGAATCCTTATGAGCGTGGATCGCGGAATCCTTTCCTTATAGGACTCTAATATTGAATGAGGAATACAAGTCATCCTTTTATAGTTTTATGCGTGGTGGCCAAGCCTCAGTTTTGTTTAGCCGTCAGCCTTGGGCCCGTCGGCGCACCTTATGTCCTTCAGCCATGAAGTCTCGTCAGCCTTCTCCAAGCCCTTCAGCTATGAAGGGTCGTCTGCCTTCTTTTCGCCCGTCAGTCATGAAATCTCGTCAACCCCTTTCATTCCCTTCAGCCATGAAGGGCCGTCAGCCACCTCAACGCCCTTTATAAGCTCCAGGCTGACGGGTTGACTAGGAGCGTCTGGTGGCATATTTTGTCTTATCAATTGCTTAAATTAGGAAACATAACTATGTATTAGTAACTGGAAGATTGGTGCAATGAACTTTGGAATGTCAAACTTCACATGCACAATGTGGTCCGGATTTCTCTTAAAAAATTAAAATATTATTTTCGACTGATTACGATATGAAAATTTTTTATTTTGGAATATAAGTACGGTTCTTGAGTAAATGGACTCATCATAATCATGATCCACTAGTTTTAATCCTTGTGGACTCTCTAAACATGTAAAGATGGATCCAATTGAGGTGTTGCATAATTGATAATTGGTACAGGGTTCTTATGGCAAGATCATTGTGCTGAGCTAAAAGTTCTTCCTTTACCAAGTTTCAAATCACCTCCTTCTAAACTGGCCATTAATACTTTAGTGAAACCAGATAGAAGGGAGTCACTTAGCTCACAACCAATCATAGCCTTAGGGAGTAAAATAATAAATCTATATAATATCTAAAAACTTAAATGTAGCGTTTATTATTATTACACTCCTTTTGAGTCACATTAGCATATCATTTCAATCCACTTCAGTTTTTTCCCGTTCACTTTGAACTATTTAGATCCATTCAGCCTACATTGGCCATTTTCAGTCTAATTTGGTCAATTCAGTCCACCTCAATCATTTTCAATTGTAAAATTTATTAGTAAATAATTAAATGAGTGTTCATAAAAAAAATAAAAAAAGAGTTAGTTTAATTATTTTTTCAAATGTATTAGTACATGAAATCATTTAAGCATTTTTAAAAATAATGTTAATCAAACAATAAGACCTTTTAAATGATGCATCTTACAAATTATTTCATTAAAATTTTGTAATTGTAAATGACATTATTTATTAACTAAAAAATTTACAAAACGGCATGATTGTTTAATTTGAGATCAACAACATAACAAACAAAATTCATAATTATTTTTTAGTGATACTATAGTTATTATAAACTTTACTACATAGTCTTACAAATCTATATTTTATATAATATCTAAAAGCTGAAGTGTTAATATTTGTTGTTGTTATGTTTTTTTTTAAGCCATATCAATGTAGAATTTCGGTTTACTTTGGTCTATTCAATCCATTCAATCCATTTTGGTCACTTCCATGCAATTCAGTCTACTTTGGTCTATTTTGATCCAATTTGGTCTTCTTTGATCCATTTTGGTCTAAATAGTCCATTTTGGACTAATTTGTCCTTAGATTGATTCTTTTTGTAGGTTTCATTTTTCTATTTTGGGCTCAAAATTTATCTTTTTTTTGATTAAAAAGTATGAAATTTTACTCTATTTAGGTCAAACTCTTTCATATTGGGCTAAAATATAAACAAAATAGGCATTAGAAATTAGAGATATGAGTCCTAAAAAAGCAATAAAAATGATATAAATATAAATATAAATATAAATAAATAAATATATATATATATATATATCTCACTATGTATTGTTGTTGGAGGAAAAATATATTCTATGTTCCATTACATGAAATTTATAAAAATAGAAAATGTCTTTAAATAATACATGCGCTATTAACCTACAAATTGTACATTATAATCTTATAAAATAATTATATTACATTTTTTGCGCATCACTTGGGTTTGCGACTAGTAATGGTTGTAGAGACTTCAAATGGATTGGACCCAAAAAAATGGTGGGTTTCTAGCCCAACGAGCCTAAACAATAAATTTTTAGAGCATGGGTACAAGAACTAGTTCTATTTCGTAGAAAAAGTCATAGTTACAGTATAGTAAAGGATACTTCAAGCTAACTGTAAGATAACAACTCTCCTCGGCTAGTTTTTAGGGGGTCTCTTCTTCAGTTCTCTTCCTCCTTCCTCTTTTTTCCAAAAGTCCCCCCTAATGTCACCTGCTTTTATGTTATATACTGCCTTCCTTTCCCATTTCCACCGTACACATGTAATTTCTATCCTGAGAACGCATTTCTGTCCCATCCAACACCTCCCGGAACTTTTGCTTAGTAGCCATAAAACTGCTTGGTTACTGTTCAGGTATCACCTCCACATTAATGCGGCCAGAGAGTTAGCTGGAAAGCATTTAATGTGGAGGTAGCAGCTTTATGAGATATTTGTTATCTTCCCCGGTTCTTCCTGAGATCTATATTCTTCTTCCCGTTCTAATACAACTTTGTGGGGTATCTTGGATAAAGAGGTAGTTACCTCTACCTCGGACCATGGTATCCGAGGTGAGTCCTATCCTAGGCCGCATTTTGTGCTTTGTATATATGATTTCTATCACAACACATCTCTGTAACCATCCTCGGACAAGCGAATGTCCTCAGACTAGGCCGTTGGGCCCCAAACCCATTTCCTACGATTCCTATATCTTTTTAGATAACAGACCCCACAATAGCCCCTCAAAATCTTGCTTTTTGCTACCTCGAAAAAAAGGGAGATTTTGATATCCCACCCTCACATTCTTTGCGGATTTCCTTAGCCTTCAGAGCGTCTTTTTATCTGCCCAAGGCGCGCACCTAATGTTTCGGCGTCAGGGGCATGCCCTCATTAAATGATGACAGCCCCTTTGTCCCCCACATTCAACGGTAAGATGTGAATCTAACGGTGGAGGATTTTCAGCATTTATGGGCGGGATTTTTCCCGCTTACAATTTCTGCGCCACTATAAAGAGCTTTTCAAATCAACTTTCTTTTTAGTTACAAAAATCGCACCATCTCAGCGTATATTCATTGAACCTGCCTCTCTCTCTCACTACTCCACGCTCTCATAAATACTAAGAGTCTATCCGAGGAGCTCATTTTCAAAACCTGTAAGTTTCTTTAACCCACTTTAGTTTTCCATCTTCTTTGTCTATTTTTCTTCATAACTGTTAGGAAATGGGTAGGTTTAAGCATCTAGTTGATTCCGAGGAGCAAATAGAGGCATTTAGAGCCAAGTATAGGATTCCCCCCACGGTGGGTATGAGATATGCTTCCACAGAAACATGGTTAAATGATAGGAAAACTGGGGAAGTGGTTATCCCGATGATCGCCTTTATAGAAGGGGGGATGACTATCCCTATGGGTAACCTTACTAGGAGTTACCTTAGGTTTTTTAGGTTATCCCCCACTCAATGTGCCCCAAATATGTTCAGAGTGCTTGGGAGTATAGAAGTCCTAAATGCCAAGATGAACCTAAGTCTGACCCATCACGATGTGAATTGGGTGTACAATCTCAATCATTTGAAGGGTCAGGGGTACTATCTGAAATCTAGGTTCCCTGAAGTAAGGTTGATTCAATGTCTCCCCTTATCGAACAAAGGCCTAAAAGACGATTTTCTTATTTTTTCTGGAGAATGGCATGATGGTTTGCACTGTCCGACTAAAGAGGGAACACCAGGTGGGGTTTTTAGGCTATGAGTCCCTATACTCTGAATTGTGTTCTTCAATTCGTGTTACCTCTGTTTCTGACAAAGTTTTTCTTTTGCTGTAATAATTTCGCAGACAGGCGTGCCACCAAACCTCAACTCAGACTGGTTAACAGGGAGAGTTTAGACAAAATCCTGAGGTCCGAGGTGTACATAAACCCATCGGACGGACAACTGAGAGCGGCCCACATAATCCTTCGGTACAAGCCAATTTCCAACGCGTTTCAAGTTCCCAAGTGCGTGATAAAGGCCAAAGATCCTCGACTTCACCGTATCAGTGTAGCCTTCGAGGGATTCATCGTTCCCGAGGGTATTCCGATTCCTGAGGGAACTCCTTTCACTCAGCCGTTACCTGAGGCCACTCTTTCTGTAGGAACTTCGTCATCACGTTCCACTCCTCGTGAAGTGAAGGAGGAAGGAGAGAAAGAAAGAGAGGAAGAAGAATAAGAAGAAAAAGAACAGACTTCAGAAGGAGTTGTAGAGCTATCAGATTCTATAGACGAATTTGAATTTTTCAACCAACCTCAATCACCCGAGGCGAATTCTGAAGACATGGGCATTCAAAGGAGAAGCCAGAGGAGTTTGAAGGACGTAATCGAAGGCCAACCTGGGAGAGGAGTGCCAGAGAAGTCAACTCAACCCAGTCTCCCCCCTCCTCCTCCTTCTCAGCCACCCCAACTGCATGGGACTGAACCTAGTAACCCAAAAAGGAGGAGAGAGCAGAAAGATAAAGGAGTGATGGAGGCTGAGAGATCTTGCCCGACCCATGAAGCCGAGGACCAACGAGCTGCGAAGCAGTAAAAAGTTGCCCATGGGTTTCAAGGTGCGACGGAAAGGGCAACCATTCAGTCCTCGGAACCTGAGGCTTGGCTCCCTGCTCCCATGCTGAGTGGTGAGCCTCTGAGGGAAGATGCCTCGATCAGGGACTTTAATGGTGGGATTGGGTGCCAAGTCGCCTCAGTTTTAGAGGAAACTCTCCTCCTCCCTAAGGTTATGGCCGAACTGAGGAGACTGAAGAGGAACAAAGTTTTTCAAAACGCAAAAAGATACTTGGGCATGGTAGGATGTCTTTACTACTTTATTATTACTATTTTTCCTTTACACTAGACTTCAAGTATTGCACTTCTAATTCATTTTCTTTTAGGCTGTCCAAGCCACTTTCGGGCTGGAGGAGATAACCAATTCTTGCTACCAGCAAATTGATGATGAGAAGAAAAAGAGAGCCACAGCTGTGCACACACTCAATGCGGCTGAACAAACTAACGTGCAGCTGAAGAAAAAGCTAGCCGAGGAAGAGTATGCTCGGAAGAGTGCTGATTCAGCTTTGGACAACGCTCAAAAGCAAGCCGAGGACCAGAGGAAACTCTTGCGTGACGCTAATGCCCAGCTGGCAGCCTCCAAGGAACAGATATAATCTCTGCAGAAACAACTGGAGGAAGCCCAAAGACTTAGAGATCATGTTGAACAAGCTAAGGCTGAGGCTGAAAAGGCAAAAGCTAAGGTTGAAAAGGAAACAGACACAGCTAAGCAACATGGCTATGATGTTGGCGTTGCTGAAACCGAGGAAAGTTTCCGAGCTGAGGTGCCTGTTGTTTGCCGAGCATACTGTGCTCTGACTTGGGGAGAAGCTCTCAACCGGGCTGGGGTAGAGACTTCATCCGAGCTTAGAAGGCCTAAAAACATTTATTTCCCCCCAGCTATCCGAGCCCCAGGTCCTTCTGTTCAACCAGAAGAGGCACCCTCCATAGTCATCGAATCAGCCAAGGAAGCTCACACTCAGGCCCCTTCCTCTCTCAATCAGCAAAAGCAAACTGAAGTGCTTGAAGTTGCCAAGGGCATCTCCTCGAATAAAGGACCAGAAGGGCCTAAGGACAGAGCGGCTTCACAAAGTTTTGAGCAAGCCCTAGCCTCAACCACCTTACCTGTTGGAGAAGATCCAAAGGCAAAGGAGAAAGATGTTCCTCCGATGGCCACTGGCAAAGCCTCTCAGCCCAAGCTCCAGATCAAGTTAAACAAGTAGCTGATGTAGTCAATCTTTCCTTTATTTTTCCTTCTCTTTTTTTTTTTTTTTTTTTAAACTTGTTAAGGACATTTCTACTTGTATTATGCATTTCCCCTTCCAAATTTACATGAGATGTTGTGGTTTTGTCTATCACATGAATAATTTCTCATGCGAATGTTTTTATTTTTACATGATCCTTGGTTATAGAGGAATGAAATCTGACACTATAATGGAAAATTTAACGTTAAATATGCTAATCAGGAATCAAAATAGACTATAGCAGCGAACTTGCCTTAGACAGGCTTGTTTTAAATTCATTAAGAAGTGTCCATACTTGAGATAGCGTTCTACGCGTTTAACCCCGGGAGGCACTCAACGCTTTACAATGCTTTAAGTGATGCTCATGGAGTTTGCTTTGATACACAAGTTTAGTTGCACGGACCCCATCTAAGAAGGACTAACTACCACTAAATTTGTCGTATAAACAATTTATCACATCTTAGTCTCTGTGCAATATTCCAATTGAAGTCCTAGGGTATTAATTTCCACTAAGTTGTGGTCCAAGGACCTAACACAACTTAATTTCTGTTTAATACTTCAATAGATTTCATAGTGTATTAATTTCCACTAAGTTGTGGTCCGAGGACCTGACACGACTTAGTTTCTGTTTAATACTAAGTTATGGTCCGAGGACCTGACACGACTTAGTTTCTGTTTAATACTTCAATAGATTTCATAGTGTATTAATTTCCACTAAGTTATGGTCCGAGGACCTGACACGACTTAGTTTCTGTTTAATACTTCAATAGATTTCATAGTGTATTAATTTCCACTAAGTTGTGGTCCGAGGACCTGACACGACTTAGTTTCTGTTTAATACTTCAATAGATTTCAGAGTGTATTAATTTCCACTAAGTTGTGGTCCGAGGACCTGACACGACTTAGTTTCTGTTTAATACTTCACGACTTAGTTTCTGTTTAATACTTCAATAGATTTCATAGTGTATTAATTTCCACTAAGTTGTGGTCCGAGGACCTGACATGACTTAGTTTCTATTTAATACTTCAATAGATTTCATAGTGTATTAATTTCCACTAAATTGTGGTCCGAGGACCTGACATGACTTAGTTTCTGTTTAATACTTCAATAAATTTAAAAGCATACGTTGCAGAGATAAGACAAACTATAAAAGGAAGTAAAACAGAACTCGTTAATAATAATACCTCCTTAGGTTGCTTACATTCCATGGATGTAGTACAGTTTTTTCATCTAAATCTTCTAAGTAATAAGCATCTATCTCTGCTACAGATGTGATACGATATGACCCTTCCCAATTAGGCCCCAACTTTCCCCAGCTTGGATTTTTGGTAGCTCTCAAGACCTTTCTCAACACTAAATCTCTTGGAGATAACGGCCTCAACCTAACATTCCTCTTATGCTGATAATAGGCCAATTGAACCGTTGCATTCTCTCGCCGCTCGTCTATCAAGTCCAGACTCTTCTTCAATAGTTCATCATTCCCGTCTGAGGTGAATGCGCTGGTCCTTAGAGTAGGAAAATCAGTTTCAAGAGGAATCACAGCCTCAGCCCCATACGTCATTGAGAATGGGGTTTCCCCGGTTGACCGCCGAGGTGTAGTTCGATAAGTCCATAGGACATGTGGCAGTTCCTCCACCCATCTGCCTTTTGCGTCATCCAGCCTCTTCTTCAACCCACCTACTATGACTTTATTGATAGCTTTGGCCTGTCCATTTTCCTGTGGATAGGCTGGAGTGGAATATCTGTTCTTTATCCCCAGATCGGAACAATACTTTCTAAAAGCTTTGCTGTCAAATTGTAGGCCATTATCCGAGATAAGGGCTTGAGGAACCCCGAACCGAGTGATAATGTTTTTCTAGACAAACCTCTTGACGTCCACATCCCTGATATTGGCCAGAGGCTCAGCTTCTACCCACTTCGTAAAATAATCTGTGCCAACAAGCAGATATTTCTTATTTCCCACAGCTTTAGGGAAAAGGCCAACGATATCCAAGCCCTACTGAGCAAAAGGCCAAGGACTGGAAAGAGGATTAAGAACTCCTCTCGGTTGATGGATGTTCGGTGCGAACCTTTGGTATTGATCACACTTCCTAACATACTCCTGCGCTTCTTTTTGCATACCTGGCCACCAATACCCCTGAGTAATGGCCCAGTGAGATAAAGACCTCCCTCCAGTGTGACTCCTACAGATCCCTTCATGTAACTCTTCTAGAAGTGCTTCTGCTACCTCAGGGTGTATACAAAGCAGATATGGCCCAGAGTAAGAGCGTTTGTATAACTTTTTATCCTTGGACAACCAAAACTGAGGAGCTTTTCTTCGTATCTTCTCAGCTTCTGATTTGTCCTTGGGCAATATATCCTTCTCGAGGAACAACAGTATAGGGTCCATCCAACATCGTGCCGAGCTGATTTGACTGACCTGAAGTGAGCCCCCTGTCACTGGGGTGGGTGTGTTTAAATCTTCAACCATTATCATCCGGGGTAAGTTCTGGGCCGAGGAGGTAGCAAGAGTAGCCAACGAATTTGCATGGGCATTTCCACTTCTAGGGACATGGGATAATTCAAAAAACTCAAAATCCGTTTGCATACGCCTAACCTGGCTCAAGTAACCCTGCATTCTGGTGTCACGAGCTTCCAATTCCCCTTTGACCTGATCAACCACCAGTCCTGAATCCGAGAACATCTCCACTGTTTTTCCACCCAACTTCTTAACCATCGTCATTCCCATTAATACAGCCTCGTATTCGGCCTCGTTATTAGTAGCTGAGATGCCAGCCTCAAGGACTTCTCAATAATTATCTTTTTAGGAGATACCAGAACTAGCCCCACTCCTGACCCTCTCAGATTTGCTGCTCCATCCACATACACTTTTCAGGGTAACCCTGGTTGCGCTGAGATGAGGCCAACTGATTTTTCATCCATGCCCCGCGGGCTTGTCTCTATTTCCTTAGGGCCTTCAGCAAATTCAGCCACTAGGTCGGCGAGAACTTGGCCCTTCACAGAAGTACGGGGCATATACTTAATATCAAAGGTCCCTAGAACTGTGCCCCACTTGGCAACCCTTTCAGTGTTGTCTGCACTCCGAAGTACTGCTTTGAGCGGATACTGAGTTAGGACGACCACAGTATGTGCCTGAAAGTAATGGGGAAGTTTCCTTGTAGCATGCACCACTGCCAAGATGGCCTTTTCCAAAGGCAGATAACGTACTTCAGCCTCGTGAAGAGACTTGCTCACATAATAAACTGGTCGTTGTACGCCATTATCTACTCGTATCAGAACAAAACTAATCGCGTATGTGGTTATCACCAAATAGGAGAAAAGGATCTCATCCACCTCAGGACTAGACATAATGGGTGGCCGAGATAGACACTCTTTGAGCTACTGGAATGCCAGGGCGCACTCCTCTGTCCATTCAAATCCCTTCCACCTGTGGAGTAGCAGGAAAAAAGGCCTGCACCTATCTGCCGACCTGGATATAAATCTGTTCATAGCAGCGGTCATCCCAGTCAACCTTTGGACCTCCTTGGGATTCCGAGGTGGTTGCAAACTGCTTATGGCTCTAATCTGGTCAGGGTTCACCTCAATCCCTTGGTGAGTCACCATGTAGCCCAAAAACTTCCCTGAGCTTACCCCAAATGAGCACTTGGATGCGTTCAGTCGCAATTTATGTTTCCTTAAAATCTCAAAAGTGTTAGTGAGGTTTGTCACATGCGCGGCCACTACCTTGCTCTTCACAACCATATCATCAATATAGACCTCAATGCTCTTGCCTAGCTGTGGCTCAAACATCTTCGTCATCATCCGCTGGTAAGTAGACCCTGCATTCTTCAAGCCAAAGGGCATTACCTTGTAGTGATAATTTTCGTTAGGAGTTAGAAAAACGGTCTTCTCCTGGTCATCCAATGCCAATGGGATCTGATGATAGCCCTGAAAGAAGCTCATCTGAGAATGGCCCACCGTTGCATCCACCAGCTGATCTATACGAGGCATGGGAAAAGGGTCTTTCGGACAAGCTTTGTTGAGATCCATGAAATCAATGCATATGCGCCATTTTCCATTTTTTTTTTCACCACGACCGTATTGGCCAACTACTGAGGGTAAAACATCTCCTTGATAGCCCATGCCTGCTTAAACTTGTTCACCTCGTCTTTGATAACCTCGGTGTGTACCCTGGACGGACGCCGAGGTGGCTGCTTCTTTGGAATAACAGAAGGACTGATATTCAAATGATGACAAATGAACTCCGGATCCACCCCCGAGGCTTCGTAGGCATTCCATGCGAACACATCAACATTTCTCCTGAGGACCTCAACCAACTGCTCCTTCTCCAACAAAGGTAGCTATGCCCCAACCTGAAAATACTTTTCTGGATCATCACCAACAATCACCCTCTCCAAATTCTCACACTCCGTTTCCCCAGCGGACTTGCTGACGTGGGTTTCTTGAGTCATTGATTGCTATAAGTCATCTTCGGCTGCGGCCGAAGTATCTATCTTTGGCCGATGTTGAATGGCCATTATCCAACACTGCCTAGCCATAGTTTGATTTCCCAAAATTTCTGAAACCTGGCCTTCTGAAGGATACTTCACCTTCTGATGAAGGGTGGAAGAGACAGCCCCCAAGGCATGCAGCCAGGGTCTACCCAAAATAGCCGTATACAGCGAAAAAACATCCACCACAATAAAATCCACCTCCACCACCTACGGACCAGTCTGCACAGGCAATCTAATCATCCCCACCAGAACGACCGACCTGCCCTCGAAACCCACCAAGGGGGAGCTGTAGGCTGTCAGATCCTCGGGTTTCAAATTCAACCCCCTAAATAGGTCAGGATACATTACCTCGGCTGCACTCCCTTCGTCAACCATCACCCTTCTCACATCATACCCTCCTATCCTAATCGTCACCACCAAAGCATCATCATGCGGCTGTATGGTTCCTCTCTTATCTTCTTCTGAAAAGCCTAAAACTAGTGAGGTGTTCAGTCTGGCTCTTTTCGGCCTTGAACTGGAACCCTCATCCACGCACTGAGACATAGACATTACCCTGGAAGGGCAAGACCCAGTTCTCCCTGGGGCAGCAAATATAACATTTATCGTGCCTAAAAGGGGTCCTAAAGAAGCATTCCCCCGAAAGGTTGAACCTGCCTGACCTCCTCAGCCGCTGGAATGATGTAGAAGCTGAGTCAACTTCCCTTCTCGGACCAGCTGTTCCAAGTGATCCCACAAGTTTTTGCAATCTTCAGTAATATGCCCATGGTCCTGGTGATACTGGCAGTAAAGGTTTCGATTGTGTTTCACAGGATCCCCTGCCATCCTATTGGGCCATCTAAAGAATGGCTCATCTTTTATCTTCTCCAGAACCCATTGCACTGGTTCTCGGAACACGGCATTAACCGCCTGGGAGTTGGCATATCCAGATTGCCCCCCAAAGTCCCTCCGAGGTCGGTTGTTATTGTACCGGTCCGACCTGAAATCTCTCCTCTCCTGAGGGACTGCTTTGGACTTTCCCCTATCTTGTATCTGGTCCTCCTCTACTCTTCTATACTTGTCTATCCGGTCCATAAGCTAACGTATGCTAATAACAGGTTTACCAGTCAGAGATTTCCTCAAGCCATGCTCGGTTGGAAGGCCTTCTTTAAAGGTATTAATGGCCACGTCATCATGAGCTCCGTCTACCTCGTTGAACATTTCCCAATATCTATCAGAATAGGCCTTCAGGGTTTCCCCCTCCCGCATAGACATGGATAATAACGATCCCAAGGGTTGAACAACCCTCCTGCAGGTGATAAAACGGGCGCCAAAAGCCTGGGTGAGATTCTCAAAGGAATCAATGGTATTCGCATTCAGACCGTCGAACCATCTCATCGCCACCGGCCCTAAGCTGGATGGGAAAACCTTACACATCAAAGCCTCGTCTCTGGCGTGAATAGTCATTCTCTGACTGAAATGGCTAACATGTTCCACTGGATCTGTTCGGCCATTATAAATGGTGAACGTAGGCTAATTGAACCGCCGAGGAAGACTTGCATCCTCAATGCGTCGTGTGAAGGGCAATTTGGAAACTTGGCTCAAGGCTTTATTCAGGGTGTCATTCCCTAGGCCCTGGCGAGGTGGACTCTTATATTTTCGCTCACGGCGATGCTCCTCATGATACGAAAAGGTCTCACTGGGCGGAGTTCTTGACCTTCGCCTGTAACTAGTGTCATCTGACTCCTCAGAGGATTGCCCAAAGTTGTGGGTCATACGATTTCGTCTCTCATGTCGCAACTCCCTTTTTAATTTGTTAATCTCATGCTGCATATCCCTGTCGTTCTTTACGTGGGAAATATAGCTCTTCCCCCGAGACTGACTTCTATCTGTGTAGGTGGTTCGAACACTTCCTTCACGATTCCCCTATGCTCATGGACTACCAGCGGATGACTATGTTGAGAGCCCCTAGACTCTGCTTGGTATGGATTAGCATCCACCTGTTGTGGGCCAGCCACTAGTTGCTGTGGTGTTCCCCCTTCCATCACAAACACTGCACTTGCTTTTCTTTGTGAATAGATCAAGCTCTTCCTACAGACGGCGCCAATTGTAAGGACTCCAAATGGATTGGACCCAGAAAAAGGGTGGGTTTCTAGCCCAATGAGCCTAAACAATAAATTTTTAGAGCATGAGTACAAGAATTAGTTCTATTTCGTAGAAAAAGTCATAATTACAGTGTAGTAAAGGATAGTTCAAACTAACTGTAGGATAACAACTCTCCTCGGCTAGTTTTTAGGGGGTCTCTTCTTTAGTTCTCTTCCTCCTTCCTCTTTTTTTCAAAAGTCCCCCCTAATGTCACCTGCTTTCATGTTATATACTGCCTTCATTTTCCATTCCCACCGTACACATGTAGTTTCTATCCTGAGAACGCCTTTCTGTCCCATCCAACACCTCCTGGAACTTTTACTTAGTAGCCATAAAGCTGCTTGGTTACTGTTCAGGTATCACCTCCACATTAATGTGGCCAGAGAGTTAGGTGGAAAGCATTTAATGTGGAGGTAGCAGCTTTATGAGATATTTGTTATCTTCCCCCGTTCTTCCTGAGGTCTATATTCTTCTTCCCGTTCTGATACAACTTTGTGGGGTATCTTGGATAAAGAGGTAGTTACCTCTACCTCGGACCATGGTATCCGAGGTGAGTCCTATCCTTGGCCGCATTTTGTGCTTTGTATATATGATTTCTATCACAACACATCTCTGTAATCATCCTCGGATAAGCGAATGTCCTCGGACTGGGCCGTTGGGCCCCAAACCCATTTCCTACGATTCCTATATCTTTTTAGATAACAGGCCCCACAATGGTAATAAGAGAAAACATGTGATTTGATTTTAAAGATCTACCTCCATAACAAAAGACCTTAAGTAACTATTGAGCTATGAATATATACTAAGAGTGTGTTTGGGAAGTGATGAAGCTCATAGCTTATTAGAGTTTTTAGTTTATTTTTGCTACTATTTATGAGTCTCATTGCACTTTTTGGTACTATTCATAGGTCTCACTATACTATTCAGCTAGCTTGTAGTTTTTTTTTTTTTTTTTACAGTATTTTCTGCAAAAAGTTTTTAGTTTCTGCTAATTCTATACTTTTTAGTACTATTCATGGGTCACACTATAATAAATTAATTCTAAACTTTATTTTTGACGAATGGATTTGTCACGCCCCGAACCCAACTATAAAGATAGGCACGTGACAACTGTCGCACGCTTATAAAGTAAGCACCTTACAAGTGTGTAAGGCCTTTTTTGCAACTAAAATTTATCCTCAAAAATTAATTCAAATAAATTCAAAATACCTCAACAATTTCTTTATGAATAGATCTCCAATAATTTAATAGGAACAAAATCCAAACCTCATGTACATAATGCCAATTGGCCAATAAATATAAAACTATTAAAAGACCATCTAATTCAAAATCACTAAGCTTCTTTTCCTGCTCACAATACAATATCAAAACTCCCAAAACTTGCTATTCTTCACAGTCTGAAACTGAAGGGGAAAAAAAATGGGTGAGCTAACAACTCAATAAGTAACCAAAATCCTAATAAGTTTTATCAAGCAATAGATCTGTAAAGTAATAAGATGTAATATGAGTCTTCAAAAGTTATAATATACTGTGAGTTTTCAAAAATAATTAAAAAAGTTTCATAGTCTTAAAATAATAAGTTACAAATAGATCACATACTTTAATCTGACAAATATATCATAGATGGTTTAGAAAGTAGTCAGTTTTCCATATATCAAAGCTATAACTTACAATATATTCCAAAAAGATACATAAGCAGTTTTAATGATTCAAAATAGTTTATAACTTACAATATATCCCAAAAAGATACATAAGCAGTTTTAATGATTCAAAATAGTTCAAATACTCAAACATTTCCAAAATCACATATGTAGTTATAAGGACTCAAAATAGTTCAAATATTCAAACGTAATTCATATTCTTAATAACAATCTTATGACTATGGTCACGCTATATCCCCGTGATTAGGTATCAGAGTACTAATGAATAACCCCCATTGACTGGGTATCAGAGTACCAATGAATAACCTTCATTTGTTCGGGTATCAGAATACTAATGAATAACCCCCATTGATTTGAGTATCAGAGTACCAATGAATAACCCTCATTGGTTTGGGTATCAGAATACCAATGAATAACTCCCATTGACTAGGTATCAGAGTACCAATGAATAACCCCTCTCGATTTGGGTATCAGAGTACCAATTATTTGCTCAATAATCAAATAATTTAAAAAATGACTTCTACCAGTACTCGGCTAAAAGAGGGACTACTAAAGTATCCAATAATGCTCTTTATTACCTCAAAATAAAAAATTCATTTATTCAATATATATACTCTACTACAACTAACAAAACCTAGTAGTCTACATATAATCATTTAGAGTCAAAAGCACCACCTAGACCATCTTCTATAGTTCTACACGTGTTCATTTTCTTTCTCATCTTTTTTTTCTTTCCCCCCTCCTCCTGCCACTGCTACCTCTAGTTTTCTCTTGGCAAGAAGACAAATCACACAGTTCAATCCCTGACACAAGCTTTATTGAAACCCTATTCTTCCTCTTCCAAATCAATAAACAAATAATAATATATTAGAAAGAAGTTGGCGTTCCTCCTTTTCGTCAAGCGTTTTGTTTTGTTTTGTTTTTTGTTTTTTTTTGTTTTTTTCCCCCCCTCCGTCAATCCGATTCAATTCCTTTAAGAAAATTACGTTGAACACACCCATGCGGCCATGGCAAAAGAAAGTCTCACGGTTGGCCAAAATACTCATATAAGAAAATATTTTAATATTTTATAAAGTCTAAATTTGACAAAAGAATAAAATTTTTTAAGCTCTTACCTCAAGAGTGTAGTCAATCATTCTCTACTTCAGTCCTTTGAGTAGTCTACTTTCTCAAAATATTTCTGCCATTATATACTGACTTAATAATCTTAAATATAGTTAGGGTTTTAACCTTATTTTCTAAAAAACTCCCTTATAATTATAAATTATAAAATTGACCCCACAAAAGATTTACTTAAATACCATTCATTTTAATTTTTTTTTCCCGGTATTACAGGATTAATTCTATACTTCAAAGTATAAGCTAATCCTAAACTTATATTATACTTGTACATATTTAGGATTTTACTTGTATTACAAGTATGATTAAGATTTCAAGTATATTGGATTTGGAGTAAAATAATACTATAAATCTTGACTAAAAAGAGACTTGAGTCGTAGTATCTCAAATAACCTCCATCAATATGGCTTAATTTCAGCATTCTAAACCGAATAACTTTAAGGAAAATGGGTGATAAAGATTTTTTTTTTTTTTTTTTTGAGAAGAGGGTGATAAAGAACTTAGATATTACATTGTCTCAATAACTTAATAAGTTAATAAAATATAGTGATTTTAATAATTTCACTATTATTCTGCTAACCTTAATCACCACACTGGCATCTTGCAATACATATTACAGAGTCAATATTTACATTGTATAAAAACTACGCCTTTTAAAGTAGACCTGTACAGTGCATGAAATGATACAAATTATAGCAAGCCTATTGATATTGAGGCCCAAAAGATCTTTATTCTTTATTTTTATTTTTTAGGACCACACCACTTTGTGCCACAACCATTTGCACCTCAAGAATCCAAATTTTTTTTCTACTACTCATACCCAATACTCAGTTGGCTACATTACAATTGTTGCACATGGTCAATATAAGCAGGTAAGCCCAGTATTACATCATATAGTGCAAATTATACTGAGCCCATTGATAATGAGGCCCAAAAGATCTATTAACTTTATTTCCCCATTGGTAAGAGTTGCTGATATTTCAGAGAGCGGAATATGTTGGCACAAATTAATTAACATTTTAATTCATAACTTAAAAGAGTATAAGATCTAATTAAGCAACACAAGTGTAACCAAACCTTATAGCAAGAAGAATTGATTTGGCTTGAGCAAAGTGGGTACTGCTATATATGACACAGCAATACCCAAGTGTTTTTGCTTATCTACTCTTAACAAGGAGAAGAAGGTATAATTAAGGCGGATGCATGCATTAATGCTATGTTTGGAAGTTTGGAGAGAGATGAGAGTAGAGGGGAGTAGAGAGGAGGAGAGTAGAGGGGAATGATTATCCTCCACCTTATTTAGATGTTTTTAAAATTACGGGAGATGAGAATAATTAGCATTTTCATAGTTTGTAATTTTGTTTATATGATAAGGGTAAATTTGGTAATTAATTTGGTCAAGCATTTGTATGCTCTACTATCTCTCCAAATCTTTCCAATTTGGGAGAATTAAAAATGATAGGTTAGAAGTAGTTAGAACCCCTCTAAACTCCTCCCCCTCCTTCCTTAAAAAAATCAAAACAAGGTTATTTAACTTACTCTCCCTTCCTCTACTCTACTCCCCTCTACTGCCTATCTATTCAAACAAGCTATAAAGGATACCAACGGGGTATGGTGTTGTTGGGGTACTTCTCATTTGAATAAGATGGCTATTGATCATTGTCTGTGATTATGTTGAACCTCACTGTGTCCTCCATCAATTCATTATTTCCTCTAATTATGCTTGATGTTGATAAAATCTCTAACTTCCCTATGTATATATGTCTCTTAGAGGATGGTCCTGAGAGAGTGGAAATCTCAGGTAGGACTTGTCTATGTGAAGGTAAAATTAAATTTAAAAAAAAAAAAAAAAATTGTTCCGTTAGGTCATTTTTTTTTTTGGTTATATTTATTAAATGGATTGAATTGGATTATGTCTATGTCAGCTCTGCTTGACATCTTCAATTAGTGTCAATCCTTACATTAAAGTTGAGAGATTTTGACTTGATTATTTGACAGGCAATATTAATTGTTCATGTCAACCCATGTGTTGAATATCTTTACCTCAACACAATACAATATTAACCTGAACCCAAACCCAATCCAGTAACCATGATCCACCAATATGAATTGCCATCGTTACTAAAAACTAAAGGCTACTCTTTAGTTTTTAGTAACGATGGCAATTCATGCACTTGACAAATGAGCTTAGAGGCATCTATTTATAGATGCTTGGTTCTCTTTCACCAACGCATCCCTAGTGTTCCGTGTATTACCAAATTTTAAATAAAAAAATTAACTAATAATTTCGCATATAAAATAAATGAAGAACAAATTGCAAGTGAAAAAAATTATTTAATTGATATTTAAATATATAAAGAAAGTCTCAGTATAAATATTGCTTTAGGTCTCAAAATACATAGAGCCGAAACTGTTTGAATTGCCAAGCCTAGGTTGGTCAAATTAAGCAAGAAGTCAATTTGTAACCAAGCGGTGACTAAAGAGGTTGGAAATTTGAGAAGGGTTGAGACAGATGGTGCCAATGAAATGGCCATGATCGTGCATGCTATGGTGGTGCTGTTGGGTATAAGCCTATAAGGGCAACCCCACCCATCATATATGGGTGGGTAGCAATTGTCAACTACTGCTTGAACATATGAGTCTTCTGGTTAGGTCCAATCCACAGACACACCTGAGCTTGCTAGCTGGCTTAAAACCTCTAACCTTCTCTTATACACAATCACTCTTTCTTCTCTAGTTCCCAGTATCAATTATTGTCATGGTCCTCCTAAATCTCAGTCCAATAACAATTTTGTCATAAAATAAAAGATACAGCAAGAAAAGAGAAAACAGTATATGAATTTCTTCTTTTCTAGTATATGAGAATGGCATTATATATGAATGGCTTCTTTTCTAGTAGTCATATATATATATATATATATATATATATATATATATTCTGTGTGTGTGTTTTACAATGAGAGTACACACAATATATAGTACACATATATATATATATATATATAATAAAAATTGGGTTTAGTAGTCATATATATATATATATCCTTTTATTATTAATTTATTTGGTACAATTTGTTTTTACTTAAATTATATTACTACACAATCATAATATTTTTTTTTTTTGAATAAAAAAAAAAAACAGTAACGTTATTTGTTCATACTGATTTACCAAACATTTTTTTGGATGAACTAAAACAAAAATTGTAAATAACGTAAATTTTTTTTTAGAATGATAAATAACGTAATAAGTATTTGAGTTGAAAGTAAACACATTTTCCTTAAAATTCTATATATAATGATGGAGTATACGTATATACTTATATGTATATGACCTTTTTTTATTCCACTTTTTTATGGGATAGTAACAAACACGTTGATTAAATTAAAAATCTTAATTTCAATAGGATTTAAATTTTATATGAAATAGAACTCTCTCTCTCTCTCCCTCTATATATATATATATATATATATATATCATTTTTGGAGTGAAACTTACTCCAATATGTGAATGCTTAAATAAGCCTTATATGGAACTCTACGACTTATATACTGACTTTTGTTTTCCCCAAAATAAGCCTCTCTCTCTCTCTCTCTCTCTCTCTCTCTCTCTCTCTCTCTCTCTCTCTCTCTCTCTCTCTCTCTCTCTCAGCAAAACAAAGGGATTATAACAAGAATTAGCTAGATAGTGATAAGACTACACTACCACCACAGACCTACATGCAAGTATTTTTTTACACTTTACATGCACTTAATTCATCTATCAAATAATATGTACTGTTAGTTGTTTGCAGCATATATTTTTTGGGTTAAATAGTTGAAAATTGTTGAAATAACAAGACTTGCAAGATTAAAAAGAAGACTGATTATGCACGAACAATTATTCCTCTATTAGGAGTGTCATTGCTTCGAGTTACAAACAATTTCATGGTATAGGTAGAATTAGAAAGACAGATCTACATAGATAAAAAGATTTGAAAAATAAGTCCATAAATATATAATTTTGGCTTTTAAATAAAACTATTTAAGCACTTTTAATGGATAATGTTTTTGGAGTGATTATATTTATATAAGATTATAATTATTAATCGTTCTTTAGTCATTCAACAACATTAGTTATATTTTTAGACTAATATATGTTCATTGAGTTGATGTTACACCAACTTATCGGCCAAAATGGCCAAATACCACTTCTTTTTGAAAGTTTTAGCAAAAAAACACTGTTTCAGAAATAAATAGCAAACTACCACTTTTTCTAAAACTCGAGCTTGGTAAACTCGAGTTCCATGCAACACAATAATCGAGTATACCAGGCTCGAGTACGTTTTATAAATAAACTGTAGATAAAAAAATTTACACAGTACTCGAGTTTACTAAACTCGAGTACCGTTTAATTTTTTTTTTTTTTTTTGGGATAATCAACAAATAAACATAAAGATAAAAATAAGTTGCTTTTTTATGTTTTTATTTATTTAAACAAAAGTATTGTTAAATATAGAGATTTTAATTTCAAAATATGAATTTAATTTCCACATCAGTTAAAATTGTTCATTGTTTTCTCATAAAAATTGTTCACTGTTTTCTATATAAACTATTTCTACGATTTTGCATAAAATTATTTTCTGTTCAGCATTATTTAAGAAATTGTTCACTCTCTTTTCTGCATAAATTATTTTATGTTTACTATTTAAAAGATTGTTCACTGTTTTCTCATAAAACACCTAGTGAAATCGTGTTTTCTAAATTTAAACACCAAATCTGAATGCTTTTTCATGTTTGAATTTCACAATAATCGAATATATTTTTCTGCGTTAATAAAATCTGTTTCTACATTAATAAAATTTGCTCTCTGCACATCATATTTACTGTATATTCAAATCTACTTATTGCATTCATAAAATCTGTTTTTTGCATTAATTAAAATTGTTCACTGTTTTCTCATAAAAATTGTTCATTGTTTTCTACATAAACTATTTCTAGCATTCTGCATAAAATTATTTTCTGTTCAACATTATTTAAAAAATTGTTCACTCTCTTTTATACGTATATTATTTTCTGTTCACTATTTAAAAAATTGTTCGCTGTTTTCTCATAAAACACCTAGTGAAATCGTGTTTTCTAAATTTAAACGCCAAATCTGAATGCTTTTTCATGTTTGAATTTCACAATAATCGAATATATTTTTCTACGTTGATAAAATCTGTTTCTACATTAATAAAATTTGCTCTTTGCACATCATATTTACTGTATATTCAAATCTACTTATTGCATTCATAAAATTTGTTTTTTGCATTAATTAAAACTGTTAACTGTTTTCTCATAAAAATTGTTCACTGTTTTCTACATAAACTATTTCTAGCATTCTGCATAAAATTATTTTCTGTTCAGCATTATTTAAAAAAATTTTCACTCTCTTTTATGCGTATATTATTTTCTGTTCACTATTTAAAAAATTGTTTGCTGTTTTCTCATAAAACACCTAGTAAAATCTATTTTCTGCATGAAGTAAAATTGTTCACTGTTTTCTCATAAAAATTGCTCATTGTTTTCTGCATAAACTATTTCTAGCATTCTGCATAAAATTATTTTATGTTCAGCATTATTTAAAAAATTGTTCACTCTCTTTTCTGTGTAAATTATTCTTTGTTCACTATTTAAAAAATTGTTCACTATTTTTGCATTTAATCAATTTTTTAAATAGTGAACAAAGAATAATTTACACAAAAAAGAGAGTGAACAATTTTTTAAATAATGCTCAATAGAAAATAATTTTATGCAGAATACTAGAAATAGTTTATGCAGAAAATAGTGAACAATTTTCATGAGAAAACAGTGAACAGTTTTACTTAATGCAGAAAACAGTTTTACTTAATGAACAATTCTACATTCAACAAATTCGAACTTTTTTACAAATTCAAATTTTTCGAGGCATTTACCGTTGGGTGATTTATACGAATCATTCATTTTCCTTTCATGGAGTTTGTCCATTATTCATATGGTTACATATTTAAAAAAACACAAAAACCATTTAAGTGCAATAACTGCGCCAATGCTAAAAACAGTTTATGCAGAAAACAGTGAACAATTTTTATGAGAAAACAGTGAACAATTTAAATTAATGCAAAAAACAGATTTTATGAATGCGGTAAGCAGCTTCGAATATATAGTAAACATGATGTGTAGAGAGAAAATCTTATTAACGTAGAAACATATTTTATCAATGCGGAAAAACAAATTCGATTATTGTGAAATTTAAACATGAAAAAGTATTCAGATTTGGCTTTTAAATTTAGAAAACACGATTTCACGAGGTGTTTTATGAGAAAACAACGAACAATTTTTTAAATAATGAACAGAAAATAATATACGCATAAAAGAGAGTGAACAATTTTTTAAATAATACTGAACATAACATAATTTTATGTAGAATGCTAGAAATAGTTTATGCAAAAAACAGTGAACAATTTTTATGAGAAAACAGTGAACAATTTTAATTAATGCAAAAAACAGATTTTATGAATGCAATAAGTAGATTTGAATATACAGTAAATATGATGTGCAGAGAGCAAATTTTATTAATGTAGAAACAGATTTTATCAATGCAGAAACATATATTCGATTATTGTGAAATTCAAACATGAAAAAGCATTCAGATTTGGCGTTTAAATTTAGAAAACATGATTTCACTAGGTGTTTTATGAGAAAACAGTGCACAATTTTTTAAACAGTAAACAGAAAATAATTTATGCAGAAAAGAGAGTGAACAATTTCTTAAATAATGCTGAACAGAAAATAATTTTATGCAAAATCGTAGAAATAGTTTATACAGAAAACAGTGAACAATTTTTATGAGAAAACAATGAACAATTTTAACTAATGTAGAAATTAAATTCATATTTTGAAATTAAAATCTCTATATTTTACAATGCTTCTGTTTAAATAAATAAAAACATAAAAAAGCCACTTATTTTTATCTTTATGTTTATTTGTCAATTATCCTAAAAAATAAAAAAAAATTACAAGGTACTCGAGTTTGGTAAACTCGAGTACTGTGTAAATTTTTTTTATGTGCAGTTTATTTATAAAACGTACTCGAGCTTGTTATACTCGAGTATTGTATTGCATGGAACTCGAGTTTACCAAGCTCGAGTACTACATAAATTTTTTTTAATCGCACAAATTCCAGCTCAGCAGTGCCACGGTAGCAGAATTGATGAGGAATTCGAGTTTCTGAAACTCGAGTTTTAGAAAAAGTGGTAGTTTGCTATTTATTTCCGAAACAGTGTTTTTTTGCTAAAAATTTCAAAAAAAAGGGTATTTGGCCATTTTGGCCCCAACTTATGTCCTTATTGGGGCATTTTGACTAAAATACACACACACATGTAGCATGATTTTTGCTCTCAATTATATAATAATAATTCATTTAGCTATTATTTTTTTAATAAAATTATACATTTTATGAATTTATGATTAATTCTGTTTCAATCGTTTTATGCGTTCTTTTTAAATATTAAATTCGGATTTTTTTTTCATGCATATATACACAAACACATATAGCATGATTTTTACTTTCAATTACATAATAATAATTCATTTAGCTTTTCTTTTCTTTTTTTCTTTTTTTTTAATTATACGTTTTATGAGTATGGGACATTTGCCATGTTTTTCATGTTAGTGTGTGTGAGTTTAGAATAACGTATTAGAGGACTCTTTGATGAGATTAAGATTTAGAACACAATGAGTAGAGGCCGACTTTCGGGTTGGGTGGGGTTGGGTGCCAAACACCTTCCCATCCCCATACCTAAACTCTAGACACGTGCTCTGGTAAAGATCAATCCTTCCACACGGACGCTATATTTATGGTTCCTAGACCTAATCTAGGTGACGACTATATTTTCTTCTCCACCCTGGTTCACTCGGCCAAGGCTTAGTCCTCCCGTTGCGCGCACAGAATGGTGACCTTAAATTCACACAATGGGGTTTTTGCCTTGCAAGAGGTTTTCTCCATTTGTCAACAAATCCCCAAATTATTTATTTTTTGTTGCATTTAGTTTATTTGGTGATTTGTTGGTACCTCTACGATTTGCATGTGATTTGACCTAATTAATTAACTTGGTAATTTAATTAATTCACTGTGATCAATCCATTTTTACCCAACAACAACAAAGAGAAGTTTCACTATAAAATAAAAATTCACAAAAGTAGCACGAAGCCACTCTCACAATACATGTTTGAAGTACAAACTAGCTTTTACGGCTGCTTGTTCTAAGTTACTTTATGCAAAACAGGATTTCACACCAATAGGGCGGGGCTTGGTCATTGTATAGCTTAATAGGACTTAATTGCACAAATCAACCACAAAGTAAGGAAAAAAATAAATAATCTTATTGATAATATTGCAAAGTACTTATAGGATTACAGAAGTACAAAGCCTAACGATTACAAGAGCCTACTCTTAGATAGAGTTCATGCAAGACCATGACGCACTTACAAACATGAAGATAACCGTCTGATTGATTGGGAATGAGTCTGATTTCATAGTTGATCCCAGTCTCATTCTAGGTTTTTTATAATCACTGTCCTAATCATCATCATCCAGTTCATCATCTATGTAGACATTGTATATTTGTATACTAGAATTGCAAAAGAGATCAAGATACAACTCCACACTCAGCTATTCAAGTTATACCACTCAGCAACAATTATAGAGCATGCTCAAAAAAATCAATCAATCAATATACAAATACAAGAAAAACATTTTAGTAATACTAGAACACAAATTAGTATAGGCGTAAATGCACTTTTAGTCCCTATATTTTGACCCGATTACTATTTTAGTCCCTACATTTTATTTTTACCACTTTTAGTCCATAAACCAATTAACGCGTGACATTTAAGTCCTTACCGTTAGCCAACTAATGGGAAAAGTTGAGGTGGCAGACGGAACACCCTATTAGTTGACGTGACGCTGACGTGGCGATTAAAATATTATTAAAAAAAATATTATTTGACATTTTACAATTTAAACAAAAAAACAAAATAAATTAAAAAACAAAATTAAACTCAATCCCAAGACCCAGAAAAATTAAACTCAATCCCAGGACTTCTCAAACCTAGATTGGTCTGTAATTTCCTTATATTTTGTTTTCTTTACTCTATTTAGAACCAAAAAAGCTGAGACCTTCCAAATTTGAATCTCAAATCAGTGTAAAGTCTTCTCATTTTTTGGTTGTCTATGCTGAGTCCCATTTTTGGCGTCGAATTCCATCTGGGTTTGAAGTCTAATCCCAATTTTCCTTGTCTGCAAAGCCATTAGAGTCCACAGATTTGATTCTTTGCCTCAACTTGATCATTGACAAGAGAAACGCTTATTTTTTTCAATCTGGGTATTGAGAAAGTCACTTCATTTATAAGTCTTGTAACCTCTTTCTACAAGATTTTTTGTGTTCACATCTGAAAGCTTGAAATTGAAAATTTCTCTATCAAACATGGCCAATCTTGTTCCTGCATGCACCCGATCCACCAAGGCAAAAATCTCCCTCACGTCGACGAAGCCATACCCACCTCCAACATCTTCGATCTATCGCCGGCGAAGCCAATCTATGGGTTTGGGTTTTGATTTGTGGAGGAGGAGCATGACTGATTTGGGTCTGGGTTTTGAGGATTGAGACATGTAGGTTGCGATTTGGGTTTTGGTGGTGGTCGATCTGAGATTTTGGGTTGTCACGGTGGACATCAGCATGGGGTCGTGGTGCTGTGGGTGGACCTAGGTTCGTGGGGCAACAGATCAAGGTTCTCTTTTGATGCGGAGAAAACGATGGGAACAATGGATTTCATTGGAAAAATGAACTCGACTTGGGTGAGAGAGAACGATGGCGTTACAGCCCCAGATCGGAGTGGTCGAGGTCGCTTTGCATGAGGAGTTTTCCGCCAGAGAAGGAAGGTAGAGAACATTGGTGCTTTTGTGTTGTTGATGGCGGATTTGGGTTTGTTGATGGTGGATTCGATGCTGTTGATGGTGGATTTGGGTTTGTTGACAGCGGATTTGGTGTTGGTGATGGCGAATTCTGGGTTTGTTTGTGTTTTTTTTTTTTTTTTTTTTTGCCCTTGATGTTCTGGGTTTGTATGTGTTTTGAGATTTTGCCCAAACTGTTCTAGGTTTGTTTGTTTGTTTGTTTTTTTTTATGCGGATTTGTATATTTTTCTGGATTTATAGGTTTGATTTCCTAGAGGTTCCAATGTTGATTGTGTTGGAATTTTTTGTGCTGAGATTGATTTTGAGTGGGTTAGTCAATTGGGTTTGTCTTGATTTGGAGAAGAACATGAAGAATGAAGTTCATGTTCTGGGTTGGAGGTTTTTGGGTTTGACATTTTTCTGGGTTGGAGGTTTGATGATTTTTCTAGGTTGGTTTTGGTTTGGGTTTAATGATTTTTTCATGTTCTGGAGGTTTGGTGGAGGATAGGGATTTTGTATGAAATTTTGCATTGTTCTGAGTTTGATTGTGCTCTTGTTCTGGGTTTTATTGTTCTTGGATATGGGAAGAACATGAAGAACAAGTTCTTGCACGCCACACACAATTACGCCACACAATCTATAGGTTTCTAGGTTTGATTTTTGGGATTTAATTTTGTTTTTTCATTTAATTAAAATTAATAAATTAATTTTTTTAATTTAGATGCCGACGTGGCAATTTTTTAATGTCAAAATAGATTTTTTTTAATTATTATTTTACTGTGCCGTCAACCACGTCAGCATTTTCTGTTAATTGGTTTAGGGACTAAAAGTGGTGAAAATAAAATGTAGGAACTAAAATAGAAATCAGGTCAAAATATAGGGACTAAAAGTGCATTTACGCCATTAGTATATTGATCAAACAAATTTAACAACATTATAACTTAAAATGTAGCAAAGCCAAAATAAATTTTTCATTTAGAAATGATAAAGTATTCCTTCATTTTGATCACAAGTGAACTAGAAACTAGAAAACATTTGCCTAGGTTAACATAATTATATATATATATATATATATATATATTGTGGGGACAAGGCCTAAAACGGTATATTGGGCCCTGGGCCTTACCCGAGGACATTGGCATGTCCGAGGAGAGACAAATAGTTGAAGGATTCCAGCTCAGTGCCTCACGAGTAAGAAAGGAGAAGAAGGCGGTCCGAGGAGGGATACTTCCTTGGCCATGACGAACATTGCTCCGATATGTGTTACAGCGACGAAAATAACCTCAATAGAGGCACCAGTGTCAGAAGCATGTTTCGTAAACACACGAGAAGAAAGGAAACCCAAAAATATCTAAGGAAAATGTGCCACATTCGCATTAAATGCACTGTTGCTACTTTTCTGGCCGCATTTATGTGGAGAAGACCCCTAAACAGTGTTTTCTTGACCACTGCAACTCACAGAGAGCCAGAATGAGTGTCTGATGGGACGGGTACTCGAGTAATGGCTTGAACAGTTAACAGATGGAGGGCCAAGGTCACCAGGGGGAGATATATAATGTGAGAGACCCCTAAAGGAAAGAGGATCGGAAAATCAAGAAAGAAATACTATAGCAATCTAGAACCAAACTTGTAATCAAATTTCGAAAGTAATATACTAGAATCAGTCTCCTTGGATTTAGCCGGGGACGTTTTTTCTTCAGTAAACGTCTATTATCTTTTCTCTTTATCACTAAAATCTATTAGCTCGTTGTGTAATTCGCTAAAGCCCAGTTCTTTAATCTGCTCTCTACAAATTTATTGCTTTGGGCTATTTGGGCTTGAGTCCATTCTTCTTTTGGGCCAAGAGTTCAAATTAGGTCCATACAATTGGCGCCTTCTGTGGGAAGAACTTGTGTAATAGTGAGTGCAACGGCTAACGATGGTAGGTTCAGGTCCACAACAGGCAGAATCCATAAGATCCCAATGTGAAAATCCTTTTGTCAACCTCGAACATAGAAGGGACAGAGAGGGAAGTGTGCTCACTATCCAATCTGGTAAGAGTCGCTCATGGGGCAAGAGCCATCTCTCCCATGAGGAAGGTACTAAAGCCCTGCAACTGGAAGTTGACCTGCTAAAGAGAAAGCTGCGCCATGCACGGTGAAAACAAACCCCTTCCAGCTCCGACGCTTCCTCTAACGATGGAGAGGATGCCAGTTATAGGCAAAGGTCGAGGACCCCACCCAATGAGTCTTTCTCATTCAAGGAAGAGTGCCACCACAAACGTAGGCATAGGAGTCCACCTCGCAAAGGTCTAGGAAACGACACTATGAGTAGGGCGTTGAACCAGATTTCCAAGTCGCCCTTCACGCGCAAGATTGAAGCGGTAACATTTCCTCGGCATTTCCACCAACCAACGTTCACCATCTACAATGGTCGAACAGACACTGTGGAGCATGTGAGCCATTTTAACCAAAGTACGGCAGTGCACGCCAAAAACGAGGCCCTAATGTGCAAAGTTTTCCCTTCCTGCCTGGGGCCTGTGGCGATGAGGTGGTTTGACGGCTTGAGGGCGGGTTCCATTGATTACTTCAAGGAGCTTACCCAAGCGTTTGAGGCCCGCTTCATAACATGCAACAAGGTCCCTCGGCCTTTAGCCTCTTTACTGTCTCTGTCCATGAGGGAAGGAGAAACTCTGAAAACATATTCTGATAGAGACTGGGAGATGTTCAACGAGATAGACGGCAACTTTGATGATGTCACCGTCAGCACTTTCAAGCTCGGACTGCTTGCCGAACATGGCCTAAGGAAATCATTAACTGGGAAACCAGTTACCAGTATATGCTAGCTCATGGATCGGATTAACAAGTATAAAAGGGTCGAGGAAGACCAACTACAAGGAAAAGGAAAGGAGAAGGTTGTCCCTCAGGAGAGAAGGGATTTTAGGTCAAACCAATACAGTAACAACCGGCTGCGAAGAGATTTTGCAGGGCAGTCAGTATTTGCTAGTACTTAGGCGGTCAATGCTGTGTTCCGAGAACTGGTACAACAGGTTCTAGAGAATATAAAGCGAGAGTCATTCTTCAAATGGGCCAAATAATATGGCAGGAAACCCTACGAGGTGCAACCAAAACCTCTACTGCCAGTACCACCAAGAGCCCGGACACACCACCGAAGAGTATAGAAACTTGTGGGACCACTTGGACCAGCTAGTCAGAGAAGGAAAATTGAAGAACCTTTTACACCATTCTAGTGACCAAGGGAACCAGACTGACCAAGAACCATGGAGAGATGCCCTTACGGGACCTCCTTTGGCCACTATAAATTTTATCTTCGCCACTCCAGGGAGGACCGAGTCCTGCCCCTCCAGGATAATGACTGTTGCTCAGCTACCTGCCGAGGACTCAAATTCTGAGCCAAAGAAGGCTAAAGTAAACGCCCAACCTGTGTTAAGCTTTGTAGAGGAAGATAAGGTTGGAACCATACAGCCTCACGATGATGCTCTAGTGGTCATGCTCAGGATTGAGGGCTATGACGTGAAGAGGGTAATGGTGGATCAGGGCAGTGGCACCGAGATCATGTACCCCAATTTGTACAAGGGGCTGAACCTGAGACTCGAGGACCTAACAACCTACAGTTCTCCTTTGGTAAGTTTTGATGAGAAGGTTGTTTTTCTGAGGGGTCAGATCAGGCTGCCCATACAGACTGGCTCAGAAGTAGTGGAAGTGGATTTCATCATAGTGGACGTATACTCCCCCTACACCGCCATTGTGGGCAGGCCCTAACTCCATGCCCTAGTGGCTGTCTCCTCTACCTTGCACCAGAAGGTGAATATTCGTCAAGGGATTAGATTGAAGAGATTATCAGGAGTCAATCTGTGGCTAGGCAATGCTTGGTGGCCGCCATCCAGCATCGACCCGAGGCCGAGTCTTCGGCCCATACCGAAGAGGGTTTATAGCAATTAAGAGCTCCGACGTTGCCTATCGATAGGTCAGACGAGGAGGCGAAATGCGAGGATTTGGTAAAGGTTGTTATTGGTGACAACTCAGAGAAATTCTTTTAGATCGGAGCTCAGCTACCCACTCCGAAGAAGGAAGAGCTGTTGGAGTTTCTTAGAAGAAACATTGACGTATTCGTCTAGAATACTTATGAGACCCTAGGGGTGGACCCGAGATTCATCTGTCATCATCTAAACCTTAATCCCACTATCACTCCCAAGAAGCAACCTCATCGGCGCTCGTCTAAGGACCACTCTGAAGTTGTCAGAGATGAGGTGAAGAAGCTCAAGCAGGCAAGGGCTATTAAAAAGGTATTCTACCTTGAGTGGTTAGCCAATACTGTGGTGGTAAAGAAGAAGAGCGGGAAGTGGCGAGTGTATGTAGACTTCACAGATCTGAACAGGGCTTACCCAAAGGATCCCTTCCCTATGCCCAAGATAGACCAGCTGGTAGATGCAACTGTAGAGCATCCTCGGATGAGCTTTCTAGACACCTTTTAGGGATACCACCAAATACCACTCGCCCTGGAGGATCAAGAAAAGACTGCTTTCGTCACTCCCACCGAAAACTACTATTAAAAAGTGATGCCATTCAGTTTGAAGAATGCAGGGGCCACCTATCAAAGGATGATGATTAGGATGTTTCACTCGCAGTTGGGCAAGAGCATTGAGGTCTATGTAGATGACATGGTGGTAAAAAGCAAGGTAGTGTTCGATCACTTGAGAGACCTCGGATGCATTTTTGAAGTTCTAAAGAAACACAAGTTGCGCCTCAACACTTCAAAGTGTTCATTCGGTGTGGGATCAGGCAAATTCTTGGGCTACATGGTAACCCATAAGGGCATTGAAGTTAACCCCGACCAGATTAAAGCAATCAATAGTTTACAACCACCTTGAAATCCCAAGGAAGTCTAGAAACTGACCAGGATGATAGCTGCCCTAAACCAGTTTATCTCTCAGTCAGCAGATAGGTGCCGACCCTTCTTCCTACTGATGAATAAGTGGAAGGGGTTTGAGTGAACTGAGGAGTGTGCCTTGGCCTTCCAGCAGCTTAAAGATTACATCTCTCAGCCTCCTATCATGTCCAACCCTGAGGTTGACAAAGTCTTATTCGCTTATATTGTTGTGGTCCCTCGTGCTATAAGCTTGGTCCTGATACGAGTTGATGGTAGCACACAAATGCCAGTTTATTATGTGAGCAGGTCACTACATGAAGCCGAAATTCGTTATCTGCCGCTGGAAAAAGCTATTCTGGCAGTGGTACACACCACACGCAAACTCCCTCACCACTTTCAGGCACACACGGTCATTGTTTTAACTCAGCTCCCACTTAGAGTTTTACTCCGAAACGCTGATTACACGGGGAAGATTGCTAAATAGGCTATGATCCTAGAGGCTTTTGACATCAAATACATGCCTCACACCTCTATCAAGGGACAAGTCCTCACGAATCTAGTAGCCGAGTTTGCTGAATCCCCGTTAGAAGAAGAAACGGAAACACAATCCATGGATGGAAAATCAGTTGGCACGATCTCCCAACAGAGCCCCCTATCCTGGGAAGTGTATGTTGACGGTGCAGCAAATCAGAAAGGTTCCAGAGTGGGGTTAGTACTAGTATCCCCGAAAGGATCACCATCTAGAAATCGTTAAGATTGGGATTCTCGGCCACCAATAACGAAGCTAAGTATGAGGCTCTGCTAATGGGAATGGCCATGGTTCGAACAATGGGTAGAAAAGCAATAAAGGTATTCTCAAACTCCAGATTGGTCGTCCGCCAAGTGAAAGGGGAGTTTGAAGCGAGGGATGAAAGAATGCAGGGGTACTTGAGCCAGGTTAGACACCTGCAGTCAGGCTTCGAATCCTTCAACCTGTTGCATATCACCAAGAGTGGAAATACCCATACTGATTCCCTGGCCACACTTGCAACCTCCCCGACACAAGGCTTACCCCGTCTCATCCTTGTAGAAGACTTATGCAAGCCCACAAAGATGTGCAGAGAGGCGGTTCATGTCCACCAAGTTAGAATAGGGCATAGCTAGATGGATGTCGTTGTATTGTTCTTAAAAGAGGATACCCTACCCGAAGAGAAGTCCGAGACTGATAAAGTGCGAAGAAAAGCTCCTCGGTTCTGGCTGTCCGAGGATCAGAAATTGTACAAACGATTCTTTTTTGGGCCATACCTACTATGCATACACCCCGAGGCAACAGAATTACTCCTCGAAGAATTACATGAGGGAATAGACGGAAGCCACACTAGGGGTAGATCTTTGGCACACAGAGCCATCACTCAAGGCTACTGGTGGCCGAACATGCAAAAGGAAGCGCAGGAATATGTAAAGAAGTACGATCAATGTCAAAGGTTCACGCCAAACATACACCAACCAGGAGGAGTCCTTAACCCCCTATCCAGCCCTTGGCCGTTCACGCAATAGGGCTTAGACATTGTGGTCCATTTCCCCAAAGCAGCAGGAAACAAGAGATATCTGCTAGTCGGCACAGACTACTTCACCAAGTGGGTGGAGGCCGAGCCCCTGGCAAATATCAGGGATGTGGACGCCAAGAAGTTTGTTTGGAAAAACATTGTCACCTAATTCGGGGTTCCTCATACCCTCATCTCGGACAACGACCTTCAGTTTGATAGCAAATCTTTCAGGAGATATTACTATGAATTGGGAATTACAAATAAGTATTCTACCACAGCTTATCCCCAAAGGAATGGAGAAGCCGAGGCCGTCAATAAGGTCATAGTGAATGGACTTAGGAAGAGGTTGGATAATGTGAAAGGAAAATAGGTGCAAGAGCTGCCGCGCGTCCTCTGGACATACCAAACCACGCCTCGCAAGTCCACTAGAGAAACCCCCTTCTCGATGACTTACGGAGCTGAGGCTATTATCCCTCTGGAGACTAGCTTCCCAACATTAAGGACCAACTCATTCAACCCGAGCAGTAATAGTGGGCTACTAAAGAAGAGCTTAGACTTGATTGAAGAGAAAAGGGAAAGCACAATGGTTCAATTGGCATACTACCAACACAAACTCAAGCAGGGTTATGATGCCAACGTGAAACTGAGACCGTTAGCACCTGGTGATCTGGTGTTGAGAAAGGTTCTGGGTACTGCAAAGAACCCGGTGTGGGAAAAGTTAGGACCCAATTGGGAAGGCCCATATCGTATCACCTCAGCGGCTGGTATAGGAGCATATTTTCTAAAAGATTTAAATGAACATGTAATACCACGCCCGTGGAATGTAAACAACCTGAAAAGGTACTACTATTAATGAAAGTCTCTTTTGCCAATATGTTCATTTGTTAAAGGCATTATATTTCTCGTTGGTCAATCCTTATAAGTGTTTAAACTGAAACTCAATTATGCCTAAAGTCCTTGAACCAGATGATGTGGAGAAGTTAACACTCAATGACAACTTTTATAAGTGTTTAAACTGAAACTCAATCATGCCTGAAGTCCTCGGACCAGATGATATGGAGAAGTTAACACTCAATGACAACTTTTATAAGTGTTTAAACTGAAACTTAATCATGCCTAAAGTCCTCAGACCAGATGATGTGAGGAAGTTAACACTCAATGACAACTTTTATAAGTGTTTAAACTGAAACTCAATCATGCCTGAAGTTCTCGGACCAGATGATATGGGGAAGTTAACACTTAATGACAACTTTTATAAGTGTTCAAACTGATCCTAGGTTATGTCAGGACACTCGAACCACATGCATAGGTGAAATTATCACATACATGGTATAATGAATGCCCTAATACACCTATTTAAATCTTTTCAAGTATTCGATGAATCATACTCATCCGTTTTTCACTACGTGTCAAACCAAATCCAAAATTATGCCCAAGCTCTCGAATAGGTGGCCTTGGAGCAAACTATGTATCTCCCCCCTGTACAGCTTGCATCACAGTGCAAATACGCAATAAGTCTCTTCACGGATGGTACTTAGTCAAATTATTTAAGCTGGCAGCCTGATATTAATGTTACTTGTCATTAAAGGCAAGGAAATTTGAGAAGCATATAAGATAAGAGAACAAGAAATAGAAACGAAAGTCTATTCATTGATCAAAGAAAGATTCATTACAAAAGGGGGGCATAACGCCATTACAAAGAAATATGTACATTAAATTACCAAAAAAAAAAAATAAATAAATAAATAAATCCTACGCCTAAGTCTTCACCTGCGGAAGGACCTTCTTATGATCAGCCTTCTTGAGTTGAGGGAATCCTTGTAGGGCTTGGGTGACCACATCCTTGATTGTGAGGGAATCCTTGATTGTGAGGGAATCCTTAATTGGGTAAACTGCATAAGTCATTAGCTTGGGTGACCACATCCTTGATTGTGAGGGAATCCTCGTAGGGCTTGGCTTTCATCGGAGGCTGAGCCTTCTCGCCCACCCCAGCCTCTTTAGAAGCTTCAGTGCCAAAAGGGAGAGCTTGGGTGACGGGGAGTTGCTCAGGAGGAGGAAACTCATCCGGAATTTCTCGAATATCCACTGGGTAGAAGATATTCTTGGCCCTCCTCAGCTCGGAGTCTACAGGAACCCCCGCCCGATCCATGGCTACTCCCTATGACTCGATGCAGTAGTCCCTGCACACTACGGCTACCTCCTCGGCTAGCTGCTTCTCTGTGTCCGCCACCCCACATTAGTAGGATGCCGCCACCATGGCCTCAGCAGCTTCCCTGGCCATCTGAGCTGCATCTTTGGCTTTCTGCAGCTCTGCCTTCAAATCCAAAACAGTTTGCTTCTCGGTGGCTAGGTTGATCTTAATGATATGTAGCTTCTGGCATTGATCCTCGGCCTGCCTCTCTGCTGTCTTTATTCCCGCCTGAGCGCTCAAAAGGGCTTTGTCCACCTCTTTTAGTTTCTCGACCTACTCTTGCTTCAAGGCCCCCAGTTAATTCTCGGTCTTAGCCCGAGAATAGGCCTCTGCCTTAGCTTGGTTACAGGTGTCCTTAACCCACTCCTCGGCCATAAAAATTTGTTGGGTGACCTGGATAGAAATAACAAAGGAGTGAGATAGAATAAAGGAACTACTAAATGCTTAATTCAAAAGACGGGCCGAAACACTCGCCATAACAAGGTCCCTTTTTAGGGACAGGAAGAGGTCAGGCTGCTTGTAGCGCCTATAAACCTCCATATCCTTTGGCAGGAGGAGTGGCTGCTTGAGGGCTTCGGCAACGTAACTTGAGTGCCCCCTTTGGAAATTCCAAACCGAGGCATCCCAGGCAATGGGGGCCCCGTCCAGCTCCAGCCTGGGGGCCCAAGTTCATGGCGGTCGACGTACATCAGCCCCGAGGGTGTCGTCCTTGCTCTCCACAGAGGAGCCACTCTTTCCTCTTGTGGTTTTTTGTTGCTTCCCCCCCTTCAGAGGGACCATTTCGCCCTCATCCACCTTTGGCACTTCTGGCACCTTCCTCTTCTTCTTTAAATCTGGATTAGGGAGCAGTTTGACCAGAACCACAGGAGGGGGAGGAGGAGGCGGGAGGTTAGCAGGAACTTGAGACTTAGGGGTGTCCTTGGACGAGCCCCCTTGGTCCCTCGCAGTGAGGAGACCCTCTAACCCCTTCATTGGTTTAACGTCCATGTCTTCTTCCTCCTCGGAACTAGGATCGACACAGGCAATAACCAGCATATGAGATTGGGCAGCAGAGTGCCCGTCTAGTTCCCCCTCGGAACTTGCAAGTTTGATAACGAGGTTTGCGTGTTCTTCCTCGTCCCCCTCAAAGCGAAATCGATCAATCTCGGCCTAGAGGGACGAATGTGTAAAGGCTACCTCTTCTCTCGGAGCAACTACCACTTGAAGGGCACGCTAAGCGGGGGGCAAAACGAGCGGATGGTCTCTCCGAGCCAAAAATCTCGGCTTGGAAACGTCTATCCTAGCCAATCGAGAGCTTCCAGCCCTTATTGCTTGGCCTGCGTCCTGAAATATGCTGGATAAGGGCTTGTAGTCCAAGATCAGATGAGCGGCCCGTAGCTGCCCATCCTCACTCATAAATATCTCTGACCTCAAGAGGTAGTTGAGAGCCTGAACGTTGGTTAGGCTAAGCCTCGAAGCGACGTGGTTCTTATCTGCAAAAACATCCGAGAAGAAAACTATGGTCAGAACAAAGAAAATTATGCTCAGAAGAGGAATAAGAATAATAGGGCTAAATCCCTTACCTAAAGAGACTAATCCTAGGGTACCCCACCTAGCTCTCCGGCTCGAGTTGGGCAAGGAAGACCGCTGTGCCACTCCCCAAAGGCGACTAGATAATCATCCTTCAAGCCTTTGTTGGACTTAGGAAGGCAGGACATCAACCTAACAACGTCGGACCAAGACCTAAGGTAAAATCTCGCGCTAGTAAGGAAATGGCACTCGTACATATGAACGACGTCGTGCCATGTTAGCCCAAAGTTCATCTGGTCATTCAAAGCGTCTACGCACCTTAGGACTCTAAACGTGTTGGGAGCGCACTAATGGGGGCATATCCTGTGGTTGAGCAGATAATCTCTGGTTATCCTACCCATGGGAAGCATCATTCCTCCCTCTATAAAAGCAATCATCGGAATGACGACTTCACCCACTTCCCTATTGGTAAAAATTTGGTCCAGGGGATAATACTGTAAGCCCACTCCCTGTGGGATATGGTACTTGGCCCTAAAACCCTCCATACCAGACGGAGAGTCCACTAAATGCTTAAATCTACCCATCTACGCGAATATGGATGACAAGGAAAAAGTTTTCAAAAAAAGGAAAAAGGCCGAGAAGCCCAACCGAGGAGAAATAGAAAGTCTAGATGGATGGATACTTACGAAAATGGGTGTACTGAACCTTGAACCTTAAAGAAGAATCCTTGGGAAATTTCTTAGGGAAAAGATTTAAGGAGGTTTAGTGACTGAGAAAGCTTTGTGATCCACTACAAAAAACTGCGCCTATAGTGGCCTTTTTTTTAGTGGCGTTTTCTATAAACGCTGCTATAGGCATATCTATAGCTACGTTCAGGAAGTCTTATAGTGGCATTTTAAAACAATGGGTCTATAGCAGCGTTTCCAAGGGCCTATAGCAGCGCTTTTACAAACGCCACTATAGGACCTGCTCTTAAAGGGCCTATAGTGGCGTTTGTCATGGTCTTACAAACGTTGCTATAGGCACCTTTTTTTTTTTTTTTTTTTTCAGCTGGGTTTTCTTTAATTTATAAGGGTCTGAGGAAAAAGACCTATAGTGGGATTTGTCAAACGCCACTATAGGCCTTCCTGTAGTGGCGTTTGACAACCGCCACTATAGGCACTTTTTTTTTTTTTTTTTTTCGACTGGGTTTTTTTGGCCGGTGGAAAAAAGACTTATAGTGGCATTTGTCAAATGCCACTATAGGTTTTTTTTTTTTTTTTTTTTTGATAGAAACCACTATAGGTTCTTAAAGATATTTAAAAAAAAAGTGCTACATTCACTACATTTTTACAACATTTTCGGAACAAATCATGGTTGGTTAGTTTTTAACCCAACAATAACAACCAGTAACAACTCACCACTTAGAATTTGTTGTAAAAATATTGGGTACATATCATTTCTATATAAAAAAAAAAATACACAATCAGTAAAACAAAACTATGGCATGTTCTAGGAATATTCTATGGCATATTCTAAACTATTCCTTAAAAAAAAAAAAATCAATCCGTTAAAAAAACTGTGATATATTCTAGGAATATGCCATAGAATATTCTAGAAATATTCTATGGCATATTCCAAACTATTCTTAAAAAAAAAAAATCTATCCGTAAAAGAAAAACTATGATATGTTCTAGGAATATGCCATAGAATATTCCTAAAATATTCTGTGAAATATTCCAAACTATTCCTAAAAAAATAATTAAAAAAAAAATCAATCCGAAAATTGATTCAGCGTTCAGCTAATATATATATATATATATATATATATATATTTTTATATTATATATTGTGGGGGTGAAAGTTCAACCTTACATATTGGGCCTGAGACCCTATTTGAAGATTACTGTGCATCCGAAGAGAAGAAAATTGTTTAGAAGGAGCCCATGTGGAACAAACATACCTCGAAGTGAGCGAGAGGTGTAGTCCGAAGAGAGCATCAATGGTCCGAAGAGCTCATTCTCCTCAGTACAAAGAGTTTAGGTCAAACAGATGTCTAGGAGTTTCAAGTAAATTAAGTAATTCTCCTAACAATTCTAATGATAAGAAGGGACTTCAGGCACGCATGGAGATGATAGGAACAGATAAATATCTAGAAGACAAACTTCAACCACCACATTAAATGCACTGCAGCTGCTTTTCTGGTTGCATTAATGTGGAGAAGACCTCTGAACAGTATAATCTCAGCTACCACCACTCTCAAGGAGCTAAAGAAGATACCTAATGGGACATGTACTCAAGTGTATGCTTAGACGAAGAACAAATGAACGATGAGGATGATGGAAGAGGGTGCTATATAAAGGGAAGAGACCTCTGATAGAATAGATGGAGAGATGAAGAAAGAAAAGTAGAAGATAACTTTACTGTAGCTCCAAGAGTTGTAACCACCTTTCATTCAATAAAATATCTCTTCGGACGTTCGTTAGTTCAGTTGTTCAAGCATGATTCCATGTCAATTCATCTGTAAATATCATAGTTTATAACTGTTTAATTCTCAACCAGCCCAACTCTTTCACCCACTCTCTACAAATTCATTGTTTTGGGCTTGGGCTACAAAGCTTGACCCTACATATATATATATATATATATTTATATTTAAATGCATGTATTATTATATATTTATATTTAAATGAGAAATATTACATTCATAATATTTTTATAACGTTTTCACAACAAATTATAAATGGTTAGTTTTTATTGGTCCAAATTTAAACTGAACACTAAAATTACTTTTTTACCCCAATAATAACAACCTGTAACAATATGCCACTTAAGATTTGTTATAAAAATATTGTGAAAATGTTGTGAACATGTCATTTCTCTATTTAAATATATATATATATGAGGTGCTACGCCCACAATATTTTTACAATATTTTCACAACAAATCATAAGTGATTAGTTGTTATTAGTTCAAATTTGAACTTAATACAAAGATTTCTTTTTTGTCCCAATAATAATAACTAGTAATAACCTACCACTTAAAATTTGTTGCAAAAATATTATGTAAATATTGTGTTTATATTATTTATATATATATAAAAGAACTAAACAAAAAAAATTCAAAATTCAAAACCCACCTAAGCCTACCTACCCCCACTCACCTTTTATCCTTGTCTCCACGTAGCTTCTTCAGTCTTCTTCTTTCTTTTCTTTTTCTTTTTTTTCCTTTCTATCTTTCTTTTTTCTTGCTCCCTTATCTCCACTTCTTCCGACTTGTTTCTTTCTTTCTTTCTCTTCTTTTCTGTTTCTGTTTTTTTCCTTCTTTCACTACACACCTGAATTTTTTCTTTTCTCTTTCTCTCCTATTTGATTTTATTTCCCCTATTTGATTTGTGGTGGTGTTAATGTTAGTGGGTTTTGGATTTGAAGATAGTGTTGCAACTAGTTAATTTTGTTCAAATTTGTAAATGGTGCTACTAATATGGGATTTGTGATTGAAGGAAGAATGCTATTGTGTTTGATGTCATTGGTTGTATAGTTGCAAGTAAGTATTTTTTTTAAAAAAAAAATTAATGCTTGTAAAGTCTATTCCTTTTTTGATAATAATTTTGGTCCATTCTTTGTATCTTTTAATTTAATTAAAAATGTAATTTTAATTTAATTACAATATTAATTCAATTAAAAAAAAACTTTCACGTCAAAAAAAAAAATTTTGGTAATTAAAATTTTTTTTGGTGGTTTTTTGGATATGGTGGCGTTTGTATAAACACCACTATTGTACCGTCACTATAGACCTATAGTGGCATTTAGTAACACCACTATAGACCAATTTTTTTTTTAAAAAAAAAAAGGCTATAGTGGCGTTTGTAAAACACCACTATAGGTCTGCCCTATAGTGGCATTTGACATACGCCACTATAGCCTTTTTTTTAAATAAAAAAATTGGTATATAGTGGCATTTGCAAATGCCAATATAGGCCTATAATGGTATTTGCAAATGCCACTATAGGCCTATAATGGTGTTACAATAGTGGCATTTGTAAACGCCACTATAGCAAACGACGCTATAGCCCAAATGGGCCTATAGTGACGTTTTTAGTACCTATAGTGGCGTTTCACAAACGCCACTATAGGCCCAGTTTTTTGTAGTGTGAGTTTGGGCGCTTGGGATCTCTAGAGAGCTTGAAGGTGTAAAATAGGGGAAATAAATCCTCCAGATGATTTATATAGGGGGCAGGATTGAATGGGAGTAACACTGCTCAAAACCCAAGAACGAATGTCAGCCATTGGATCTGCGCTTTGCTGTTGGATGCGGGGAAAATCAAGCCACCTGGAGCAATTAATGATGCCTCGCAAGGCAAGAAGTGTCAATAGCAATTATGGGGCACGTAAAACGACACTCCCGCACGTGTAAGCTAGATAAATAAATGGTCTTATCTCTTGAAGATCAAAACCCCACTTTTTCTCCTCGGATGAGAGGGAAAAACCGAAATTTTAAGGGGCTATTGTGGGGACAAGGCCCAAAACGGTATATTGGGCCTTAGGCCTTACCAGAGGATGTTGGCTTGTCCGAAGAGAGACAAATAGTTGAGAAATTCCAGTTCAGTGCCTCACAAGTAAGAAAGGGGAAGAAGGCGGTCCGAGGAGGGATACATCCTCGGCCATGACGAACATTGCTCCGATACGTGTTGCAGCGACGAAAATAAGCTCAATAGAGGCACTAGTGTCAAAAGCATGTTTCTTAAACACACGAGAAGAAAGGAAACCCAAAAATATCTAAGGAAAAGGTGTCACCTTCGCATTAAATGCACTGCAGCTACTTTTCTGGCCTCATTTATGTGGAAAAGACCCCTGAATAGTGTTTTCTTGGCCACCACAACTCACAGAGAGCCAGAAGGGGTGTCTGATGGGACAGGTACTCGAGTAGTGGCTTGGACGGTTGACAGATGAAGGGCCAAGATCACCAGGGGGGAGATATATAATGTGAGATACCCTTGAAGGAAAGAGGATTGGAAAATCAAGAAAGAAATATTGTAGCAATCTAGAACCAAACTTGTAATCAAATTTCGAAAGCAATATACTAGAATCAGTCTCCTTGGATTTAGCCAAGGACGTTTTTTTCTTCAGTAAACGTATTTTATCTTTTCTCTTTATCACTATAATCTATTAGCTCATTGCGTAATTTGCTAAAGCCCAGTTATTCAATCCGCTCTCTACAAATTTATTGCTTTGGGCTATTTGGGCTTGTGTCCATTCTTCTATTGGGCCAAGAGTTCAAATTGGGTCCATACAAATATATATATATATATATATAAGTCATACCATCACAACATAGAAAAATAAAAACTCTTAAAGCTTCATCAAAACCAAAACTTTATCCCATAAAAAAAATAAAAAAATAAAAAAATAAACAAAAACCAAAAACCAAAAACCAAAAACCAAAAACTGATGTTTTGGTAGGATCGGTAAAATCGAAAGGATCCCATACGATCCTACGATCCTATACGATCCTACATACGATCATACCATTTTTACGATCCTAGTGCGATCCTAAACATTTTAGTGAGGTGGGATCATAAAATTGTGTGATCCTATAATCCAGATCAAGGTTTTGAAACCCAGACTGGACCGTACGATCTAACCGGAAAAACCTCAAACCGTTCATTTTTTCGGTTCTTTTAGCCTCAAGAACCGCTCTATGTGAAAAAAGCAGGGACCCATGCGAACCACGGTCAGACCTCACGGTTTTGAGAACCGTGATCAGATCACTTCTCACGATTCTTTACTTTCCTTTGAATCTGAACCTTTAAAAAAAAAAAAAAAAAAACCAATCCTCACCAACCAAACCGTACTGAGCTTTGGGCCGACTAAACGAGTCGATGCTGGCAAACGAAACTTGATGACCTTTCCGATGCCGGTGCGGTGACACAATCGGTGCTGATTTTCAAAACCGACCCATATATAGAAATAAAATTAAGGGAAAAAAGAGAAAAACATTCTTAGTAAATTACTAGAAAGAAATCCTACTGATGCCCCCAACACAGAAGGTAATATTTTTTTGGGTAGATTACATCTTAGCGTCGCCATTGATGCTTTGGTCTTCGTACCTGTAGAAGAGAGAGTAGAGTAAAACTTAAAAATTGATGAAGAGAAAAGAGAAGACTGAAAAGTAAAGAACAATGAGGTAAACTGATAAGATGAAGACTGCGTTTGTTTTGGGTGAAAACCACTTCCGGAAATGCTTTTCTGTAATTGCGGGTGTTTGGTTGCGCATAAAAAATCAATTTTTCGGAAATTCTTTTCAGTTGACCGTGAGTCAAGGGTGAAAATCACTTCCATTTTTATTTTCACTTCAAATATCCATTTCCGGAAAACAGAGAGAAAGAGAGCATGAAGAGAGAGAGAGAGCACGAACCGCCACTCCAAGCCCAGAGCCATCGCTGGCGACCTTCAACCCACGAACCCATGAACCCAGAGCCTTCGACCTTCGATCCAGACACATCACCTTCAACCCAGACCCAGACCCATCGCCACGAACCCATCACATTCGACCTTCAATCCAGACCCAGCGAGTCGCACCGCGTCGCGGCGATCGAACCCAGTCACCTCACCGCAACGATCTAACCGGATTTGATGATTTTTTTTCTTTGGTTTTGTTTCTTTTGTGGCTTTTGATTGCCGAAGTTTGCTACCGTGGGTTGAATTGGAGTTTCGGTGGTGTGTGGTGTTGGGATTTGGCTGTGATTTTGAAATTTTTTGTAATAAAATTTGTTTGGATGCTGAGAAAATAGCTGAGAAAATGTTAAAAATGGGTAGGAAAATAGCATTTTCAGAATAGAACCAAACACATGAAAATATTTTTTACAACAATTTTCATAATACAATCAAACACTTGAAAATATTTTCCTTTCCCGAAAATAGCATTTAGCCTATTTTTTGGAAAATATTTTACAGAACCAAACACAGCCGAAAAGAAAATGGAGGTCGGTGGGGTATTGAATGAATGCCACGTTTTGATTTCTAAGTGATTCAACATTTTTATTATTTTTCTTTTATTTAGTTTTATAAAAATTAGAGTGCCACGTTGATCTGAAAATACAAAAACAGAAAATCAATACTCTGATGTTGTAGAGCCACCACCCACCAATGTGCTTTGATTGGACAATGCTACTTTAATTCAAAATTTTGTACTATAACCTAGACTTGTCAACCTTTTTTTTTTTGATAGGCCAAGACTTGTCAACCTGGAATGGAACAAAGAGCTTTTTATATTATTATTATTATTATACTTCAATTTTTGTTCAAAATATCTAAGTGCATCACTGCATCTATTGTTTTGTTTTTGTTAATAAAATGGCATGTTAAATAAATTATGGAATTTTTATGAAAAATATATTTTTTATTATTTTATTTAATTTTTCTATTTGTATTAATTTAATTTATTTACTTATATTTTAAATAATTATTAAATTAATTATGACGTCATCACAGTTCGACTCCGGTTTAACCTCGGTTCGACCTCAAAAACTTTGAACCTCTCTCTTTTACGGTTCAATGAACGGTTTAGGTCTGAAAGCCTTGATCCAGATCGCAATTTTGACAACCATGCTCACTGTATCTTTTTTATGCAACACATACTAGAGAATATATAGTACAAAGTTGCTCTCTAAATTAGTTTGTAGAGAAACTTTTCAAACATAACGTATATTTCTTTTTTAGATGTGAATTTTGAAAATTTAACTGTTGAATTTCATATTTCTTATGTTGTTAAAATGCACATCGAATTTCATTCAAATGAGATATTATTTACTATTCAATCCATAAACTTATTTTTTATACACAATTTTGTATCACAAAAATTTGAAATTTTAACATTTGCTTGATGATATAGCAATTGATCTTTGATTTTCTTGAAATTTTGCAAGCATGAAGGAAATAATAAGAACATGCAATTCAATGGTTAGATTTTCAAAATCCACGCTCAATATAAAGATATTCGAGTAGTTTGAAGGTTTTTTTTTTTTTTTTTTTTTAAACTAGTTTGGAGAGAAAATTTATATAAAGTTAATAATTGTGCTGCGCTGTACAAAGAATACAAAATCAAGTTTAACACAAACTTGGTATGTCCTTCATATGTACGAAGTCATCATCAAGCAAGACAAACGCAAACACAAATGATTTTATAACATTTTTTGAATTATTAATAGGAAAAATTCTTATTAATAATTAGTTACCAACAACTTCCTAGTTTGTTGTCCAAATAAGCCCCTTAACATTTTTTTTGCTTCCTAAGCTATCCTTAATCACCGGTGAGCAACTCAAAATTATCTTAAAATAATACTAATGGCAATCTCAATTGCAAATACTATCATTAACATTTTTATTTTAGAGACACTACATTATTGTAAGGGCAAAGATTTGCTGTAAACTAAGTTATAACAAATCTAGCAAAATAGTAACGTGTCAATATTTGAGAACAACACCAGTCTTGCAAAATTCAACACCTTGCCTTGCCCTAGATAGGTATTGTTCTCAGATATTGACACGTCACTATTTTGTAGGATTTGATGCAACTTAGTTTGTAGCAAATTCCTGACTTTATTGTAATCGGATATGATGTTTCTACTAACTATATAAAAAGTGTCAATAGCCTCAATCTACAGTAATTTTTGGTTTATTTAATTGGGTGAGGCAAAACTCACAGTTTTGCTTGAGCTAGGCTTTTTTTTTTTTTGGTCATAGTATGCCAGGGTTTTAGTTTGTGCTCTTTTTTTTTTCTTTTAAATATTTATATTTGCGGACACAATATTGCTATACTGACTCAAAATATTCTTATAATATTTTCATAATTATTGGGGTGTTAATTTCTTATAGCTCAAAATAAAATAATAAAATATGAGACTGGGATCAATTATAATTGAAAATAAATGTATTGTGAAAATATTATAACATCTTGTTGTTGTCACAATATATCTTGTTGTTGTCACAATAATTTTACAATTGCTGAGATCTCAGTTCCTTATATATCAAAATAAAATATTAAAAAAACTGCTAATTTCACAACATTTTCACGATAATTTCACAATAAATTCTAAGTGGCTAGGTATTATTAATGAATAAAAAAGTAATATCAATAATGGCCCTGGTTTAAAACCGATAACAATTTGTCATCAAAAATTTGTTGTGAAAATATTGTGGAAGTAACATTTCTCTAAAATAAAATAATAAAATATCAGATCAGGACCTAACATAGCTGAAAATAAAGGTATTGTGAAAATATTATGACAATTTTTTGTGTTCCTGGACTTTTTTTTTTTTTTTTTAGTCAATTGGGGTGAGTCAAAATTCATTATTCACGCACAATTTTCTTGTGTTGGTTTTTTTTTTTTTTTTTTTAATACACAATTTAAAGTGGTCGTTTCTGTTTAAAACTAGTAGCAATTTGTCACTTAAGATTTGTTATGAAATTATTGTGGACGTAAAAAATAAAGTATTAGATCGAGACCTACCATAGTTGGAAATAAAAGATATTGTGAAAATGTTGTGATATTTTGTTGTGTTCCTAGACTTCCTTTCTAGTTTAATAAAATTTGATGAGCCAAAATTTACTGTTTTAGACACAATTTTCTTCAATTGGCTTTTTGTTTATTTTTAAATGCACAATTTAAAACCAATAACAATTTACCACCTAAGATTTGTTGTGAAAATATTGTGGACATAGCATTACTCTAAAATAAAATATTAGACTAGAACCCACCTTAGCTAAAAATAAAATTATTGTAAAAATATTGTGAAATTTTGTTATGTTGCTAGACATTTTTTTTTTTTTAGATTAGTCAATTTGTTGAGTCAAAATTCATTTTTTTATGCATAGTTTTCCTGGGCTGGCTTTTTTTTTTAACACATTTTTTAATGTTTAAAACACACATACACACACACACACAAAGGCAAAAAAGTATTTTCACCCTTTATACTTGGGGTAGTTTCATTCCTTCCCTAAACTAAAGTTGAAAATTTAATTTCCTCATTTATATTCTGTAAAGCAGCATATGCCCCAACTGTTACACTCTTAGATAAACCCTAACAAAATCTTATGATTTCTAAAATATTCTATTGTGAAAATGTCTAAAAGACACCCCACTGAATTTTAATGTCCCAAAAATTTTCTTCGTGTATTTTGAATTTTATGTGTTAGTCATACTTGGAAAGTGAGAATGGTGATATATGGTGTTCTATTCATTACCTAAAAAACACTAACTTATTTAGTTTAAATTTTCTATACTTATAATTTTATCTAATGGAAACTTTGATGGTATATGTCTTTTGTTATCTTGTTCTTTTTTAATTTATTTTCTTGCTTAAAAGGGTTTTTCATATTAAAAATTAAGTAAGTTAAACATCATAGTTATGCTCATAAAATAAGAAAATAAAGAGAGAAGTGTGCATGGATAACAAAATCTTCATTGTAGATGATTGCAAGTATTTCATTTGATTAAGAGTTTCTATTGTAACATATATTGTCATTCATTTCAAAATTTTATATATTGTTACAATGTCTTATAAAAATAAAAATAAAAAGATCAAAAAGAAAAAAACATTACTTTCTCAAAAACCCAAAAAAAAAAGTTGACCCCATATTTCTTTTTTGAATCAAAAGTTTTTTGAACACTTTTTGAATCAAAAGTTGACCCCATATTAAATTGTAAAATTTCCACACACACCCAAAAAAAAAAAAAAAAATTACTTCAACATTTTTTTCTTTCCTCATATTATAGGGAAGTCCCACACAGAACGCAAAATGCAATCGCATTTAAAGTCTATTTGGATACCATTTATTTTGCTGAAACTAAAAATTTATTGCTAAAAGTACTATAAATAAATGTGAAAGTTAGTTGAAATAATACAGTGTGGCCCATGAATAGTACCAAAAAGTGCAACGGGGCCCATAAATAATAGTAAAAATAAACTGAATAGTAAAATAATTTTAATTTTTCATCTCTATCAAAACGGAAGCTTAATAAACAAAGCAAAACCCCACACTCGAGACTCGTCGGCCCAATGAAAGTGCCATTGACTCGCTAACAAATCTCACGCAGCAATTTCCTGTCCAAACGAAGGCTTAGGGTCCGTTTGAATACAACTTATTGTGCTGAAACTGATTATTGCTGAAACTGAAAACTGAAAACACTGTAACAAAATAATTTTTAAATGTGTAAATAGTACCATGTGACCCATTTTTAATGAAAAAGTTGTTGAAAAGTGAAGTTTGTGGATCTCGTATACTATTCATGGAACCCAATAATGTGCTTAAAAAGGGTCAAAATTTTCGTCTACTGTTCATGCATGGTGCATGAACAGTAGCCTTTGTCTCCTGAAACGGGCTTGCAAAAAAAAAGCAAAACCCCACACTTGAGATTCGTCGACCCAATGAAAGTGCCATTGACTCGCTAACAAATATCACGCAGCAATTTCCAGTCCAAGTGAAGACTTAATCAAAACCCCCGCACATCACATGACAAAAAGAGAATAACAACTAGTATTTTTTTTTAAATGTAATTTTTTCTGGTTAAGGTCAACTGAACGCGTGCAAAACCATTTGTTCCAAATGCTTTTTTTAATATTATATATTATAGGAAAGCCCAAAAACCCATCAAATGTACAACTATGTCTCGCCGAGCTTTGGTGTTCTTTTATTATTATTATTATTGACGTAGGCCCTCTATAATTGCTCTGGTTAATTTCTTTCTTTGATGAATACTGTGTAGCTCTGCTTTCATGGCCTTAGAAATGTGTTCCGCATCATTCTCATCCATCCCATGTCCAGCAAAGAGTTACGAAGTATTTGTGAGTTACAAAAACAAAGATACTAGCGCACGCTTTGTCTGCTACTTATTTGCTGCTCTAAAGAAGAGAGGGATTTACACCTTTAGAGATGACACAAAAATGGAGAGAGGGAAAGATATATGGATAGAGCTAGAGAAGGCAATCGAGGTGTCAATGATTGCAGTTATCGTATTCTCGAAAGACTATGCTGCTTCGGAGTGGTGTCTGAATGAGCTGGCGAAGATTATGGAATGCAACCGGAGCTCGCAGCAAATTGTACTGCCCATTTTCTATGATGTGGATCCATCCGAAGTGCGGAACCTGGATGAGGGCACACAGGACCTGAATGGGAGTTTTGGCGAGGTTTTTGCCCGGGGTAAGGAGCGTTTCGGGGAAGATAAGGTGCAGCACTGGAAGGCTGCTTTGAATGAGGCTGCAAACTTGGCCGGCTGGTACTTGCAAGATGTCGCAAATTGGTACGTAATATGTTCTCTCGCTTAATATTTAGATATCTATCTATATTGATCTACACCGTATATGATCATAGAAGCCTGGCAATAAATTTTACAAAGTTACCATTATGCCGCATCATCAATATCTTTTTCCTATTATTTTTTCATTATATAATATATATATATATATATGTTGAAAGTAAACGTAACATTAGATGAAACATTAGATGGAGTACCAACAAAATGTTTGATAATAGTATAAATCAAGGTATTAACACCATCAGGAATACCTCAACCAATACGATCATCAAAAATAGGCAAACCTTCATCATTCTTTTTAACAACATGTTTAATAGAGTCTCTGGATTCTTCTGTGAGATATGAATCCCACCATCCACGAAGAGTACCAAAAAAACTAGTAGCAAGCAAATCAACAATTTCAGGTTGATCAAAATCATGATTATTTTGGTAAGCAATACCAACCATAAACATATGTCCTATTTTGTTAATAATTTCTTGTTCAGAAAAGCCATCAATATTCCATTCATAAATTTTATCAGCAGAAATAGAAAACTGGGTTTGAAAAGGTCTTTCTTCAAACTGAATATAAGGAAGAGTAGATTTTGAATACCAATTTTTTGTAAGAAACATGGGTTTGGAAGAACTTCCAACAAATCTTTTAATTTCTGGGAAATCATTATCAAAAACCTTTTTAGTAGAAACAGAAGAAACAGTATTAAAATCATCTGTATTTTCATCAAAAACAATTTCTTTTTCATTTTTTGAAATAGTTCGAGCAGCAGAAGTACTTTCAGTTTTAACTTTTAAATCAGCAAGCATTTTTTCAACAGTTTCAAGAATTTTATATTGAGGAGTTTTAAACTTAAATTTGTTATCATGACTGGGTAAATTAATCAAAGGTTCATCAGTCTTGATAAAAACAGGTTTTTGAACAGAAGCAGATTTTTCAACAGAAATAGTTTTTTCAACAATTTTTTCTTCAATATGGTCAAGCAGTTGACCAATAACATGTAAAGACTCATTAGCAAAATTGTTTTGTTCAATAAAACTAACAATAGGGGTTTGATCATCAGCAATTTTGAAAGGAGAAGCTTTAACATCAATGTTGCCAGTAGTTATCAAAATAGTCTCAAAAGGTGGATGACTAGACCTAACAATGGTTTTATCACTTTTAACAAAATTTGATTTCTTTATCACATTTAAATGATTTTTTGAAACTTTATCTTTTAAAACATAATAATTTTCAAGGAAATCAAAAAACAAAATATGTTTTATCACATTCAAATAGAGAGGTTCGGTTCAAGTTACACCTGGTGTAACTCTGATACCTCGTTTAGAATGAGAGAATGGAATGAAATGGAAATGAATGGAAAGAATAATTTTAGAATATTCTTCCCTTCTCTTGTTTGTGAGTTTTAACGGAATGAATAAAAAGACTATTTCATTGTTTAAGAGTTTAAGTGGGAGAGAATGGAATTGGTAGAAGGGAACACTCGTTCCTCTTTATTCCCTAAAAACCTCAAATTTTCATTCCCTTCGAAATTGAGATGAATGTGAGGGAATAGAATTAAATTTAATGAATTTTTTACTAAAACTCTCAAAATACATCTATATATTCAACCATTTATTTTAAAATAAGAGTCTAATAGTAATATTGTCATAAAATGATTTCATTTCATTCCCTTCATGTTACTCCCAAATAAAATTACTTACATTCCATTCATTTTCATTCATTTATTTTAAAACATCTAATCAAGGTTATTTAATTCCATTCATTTCCCCTTACTTAAATACATTCCATTCTATTCCATTCCATTTCATTCCCTTGTGATAATTCCATTCTATTTCATTCCCATGTGATAATTTCATTCTATTCTATTCCATTCCTCTATGAACTCTCAAACGAAACCTAAGTAAAGTAATATTACACTACTCAATATTTCTTAATTGGATGTGAATTTTGACAAATCTACTGTCAAATTACATTTTTTTCATATATATATGCTTGATAACAAGATTTAATTTCTTATTTGGGTTTCATCATTTTGCGTACTAAAATATCCTCACACAAATTCTTAAATTCTCTAAAATACCATTATCTTTTAGTTAAATATTTCTAAATTTAAAAACATAAATTGATTAAAAAAGTAATTTATTATTTTCAAAAAAGTTCCTAAATTTTAGGCTTTCAAACTTTTATCAATTCTCATGTAGAAAAAGATCTTAAAAATTAGGACATTATCTCTATCTCATTTTTAAACATAATTTCACTAAATCCAAAATAAAAAAATTTTAAAAAGCCTAATTGCACACACAAAGTGTATATATATATATATATATATATATATATTAGGGCCTGATTGGTGGGAGGATTTTTGTTTTTGTTTTCAAAATAGTATAAAAACAATTTTCAAAAAATTGAACTTAAAACTAGCTTTTAGATAATAATTTTTATATTATACATGTTTGGATCCCACTTTTATGAACAATTTTCAAAATACTAAAAACAAAAAATAATTGTTTGAGAGACCATTTATATTTTTGAGATTTATAAAAAGCAACATGTAGAATTTGTATATTTTTGTGTAGATAATGATGATGGAATAGAGTTCATCATGTACTTTTTTTTAATGATATTTTTCAAATTTGAATAAATATGTGGAGTCCACTATTTTTAATTTATTTGCAACTATGTCATTAAAAACATTTTCTGTATTCTAAAAACACTCCCTTAGGGGCTGTTTGGTAAGAGTATTTAAATATAGTTTTTTGTTTTGCAATCCATAAAATGGTAGGTCCTACACTTGAATTTATTGTTTAACTAATATTTTCTAAATACAATTTTCAAAAAACTGTATCCTATTTTCCTAATTTGAAACACGATTTTGAAAACATCTTAGTGTGTGTTTTCAAGATATAGAAAATCTTTTTAATGACATAGTTGTAAATAAATTGAAAATAATGGATCTCACATATTTGTCCAAACTTTTTTATCTCTTAAATTTAGGAGTTTATCTTTATCACAAAAAAAAATTCTCACACTTCAAATTTGAAACTTATCATTAAAAAAAATTATATAAGATGAGCTCTATTCCCTTATCATTATTCACACCAAAAAAAAAAGTAATTTAAAAAGTAATCTATAGATTTTACACATTATTTTTTGTAAATATTTTTTTTGAAATCTCAAAAATAAATGGCCTCCCAAACAATTTTTTTTTTTTTTTAGTGTTATGAAAATTATTCTTAAACGTGGGAGCCAAACATGTAAAATATAAAAATTTGTGGGGGATGACAGCCCAAAACTTCTTAGTGGGCCTGGGGTACCATGTCGAGGGGTATTTTATTTCTAAATAGCAATAGCTGGATGGGAGGGCCCATCTGAGGACAGGGAAGCCTAAGACGAATGAGGGTTGTGGTCCGAAGAGGTTACGATCATTCCGAGGAGCATATTATTGGTCCGAAGAGGTCTTCTTCCTCGGATACAAGTAGCCTTCGCCAATCAGACGTGTGGACGGTCCGAATGATTCTCCTAGCAAGCCCGATGATAAGGATAAGCCCTAGGTATGTTTGGAGATGATAAGAATGAAGAAATATCTAAAGGAAAAGCTGCTACCACCGTATTTAATGCACTGCAACAGCTTTTCTGACCGCATTTATGTGGAGAAGACCCCTGAACAGTGAAACCTCAGCTACCGCCACTCACAAAGAACTAAAGTAGGCGCATGACGTGACATGCACTCAAGTGGATACCCAGATGAGGAACAGGTGGACGATGAAGATGATGGAGAAAGGTGCTATATAAAGAAGGTCGATCCCTGAGAAAAAAGGGGAAGAGAAAAGGAAGAGAAAAGGAGGAAGAAAGGAAGGAGAAAGAAAGGAGAAAAGCTTTACTGTAGTTCTGAATGTTGTAATTACTGTTCATTCAATAAAATGCATCTTCGGACATTCACCTAAGAAGCCTCTTTGTCATTATTTTATGTTATTTCCGCCTCACGTAACCTAGCCAACCATTGTTTAATTCAGATCCAGCCCAGCTTTTTCACCCACTCTCTACAAATTCATTGTGCTGGGTTCGTTGGGCCTCTAACCCACCCTTTTTGGGCTTGGGCTACAAAAACTGACCCTACAAAATTATTATCTGAAAACTAGTTTCAAGTTCAATTTTTTGAAAATTGTTTTTATAATGTTTTGAAAACAAAAATAAAAACCCTCCTACCAATCAGGCTCTTAACTGATTTCAAAATCATGTTCTAAACTAGGAAAATAGTATACAGTTTTTTGAAAACTGTATTTAGAAAAAATTAGTTAAATAAAAAATTCAAGTGTGGAACCTACCATTTTATAGATTGCAAAACAAAAAACTATATTTAAATACTCTAACCAAACAGGCTAGATTTCCTAAGCAAAAGTCATACCTATTACAAAATTTACTAAAAGGGTAAGGCTTGACTCTAGTGTGTGTGTGTATATATATATATTGCAATTTTTTACTTTTTTGTTCAACTTCTCGTCTCTTTCAATTGTTGCCATCTTAGTTCAACCTTTCAACTCTTTTAAGTTTTAACCGTTGTCATTTTTAATTTTCCATTTCATTCCCTTTAAGCATTCTTAAATTTTCTTCTTTATATCTTTTTAAACTTTGTCATTTACCTTGTTCAACATTTCATCTCCTTCAAGCCTTTATTTTTTATCTTATTTTTTATATAAATTTTATATAACTTCCTTTCCACCTCTCTCATATATTTTTTTCCAAGTTCTATCCAACAAAAAGTCAATACTATCTCAATTTCTTCAATTTTGTTTCTCTTTTGATAAATATATAAATATATATATATTTATATTTATATTTATATTGTTTCTACCATTTTTTATTTATTTTTAGTAATGGTTCTTTTTGTTATTGTTGATTTAATTTTCAAATCACATTTATTTTTATTTCTAACAAATTTGTTTTGGCTTATGCATTTAGGTGCTGTGGTGTTTCAATTCGCAATTACAGGTTCTTTCTCTATATGACTTTGATTTGATTTGAGTTTGGGTTGACAATTAGTTGTTTTAGATGTTTAAGTTTGAGGCTTTGTTAATTTTTTTTTTTTTTAATAATTATTTTGGATGGAAAATTTTGTAATTTTTGTGGAAAAGTTCTCCCAATAGTTATTTTTTAAATACTCTATAATAGCATTTATTCAGAAAAAAAATCAATTAGTGAAATGAAATAATCTAATAAGTGATATAATTTGACTTTTGCAATTGATTTTTCATTATTGTTTTATTTTTTAAATTTTCATAATTATGCATGAAAAAACTTAATTATGAGATTTTGCTTATAGTTGCTTAGTTGATAATATTTTTGGGTGGAAGAAAGTATTCTTAATAGGTTATCAAAAGCAAACAGTTTTTCTAATTTCTCCAATTAATCATTGTTGAGCAAAAATTCTTGATATGACATTTTTTCTTTTGTTTGTAAAGTATTTTCATATAGGTAGTATATTTTGATTTAGTAGATATTTACGAATATATAGAGATAACCAATGTATTAGTGAGAAAGATTGTGATCATGCTTTTGTATACTTTGTGTGTGTTTGCGACTAGTTTATAAGTTTGTTTTTTTTTTTTTTTTTTAGCTTTTATGTATAACTTAAAAAAGAAAAAATCACTTTTTCTTACATTTTCAAAGTACATTTATAATTTAGCACATTTTCTATAAAAAGCTTTAAATAAGTTTTTCCCAAACAAATAACAATTCATACGAGATTGAATTATAATATTAGATGATAATGCATTGGTTTAAGATTAAAGAAAACTTTAAAAAAGAGGGCTACACGTTGAATTTTTTAATAGTGGGAAAAATCTAATTTATTCTTCCATTTCTACTATCATGATTGAAAAATCATAATCGGAGTAGATGAAAATCTTAAACAAAAAAGAGAGTTTTAGAGAGAGAGAGAACAAAAACTTTTCATTAGTTGACAAAAAAAGCAACGTAACATCATATATTTTAGTAAAACAAAAAGAGATCATTGCCCTTGGTTCATCTCGTAAAGAGAAAGATAAAAAGGATTTTTTTTTTAAATTAATAATTTAATACACTCATAATTATATATTCATATGGGAAAAATACTTTATTATAAATGGCTAATTCTAATATATGATATTGCAAATATTTCAATAAACAAATTATGCATTATATCTCATTATAACATATTTATATATTCTTGTACATTGTGCAAATCTGCAACTACTTAATAATAATAATGACGTAGATGAGAGGTGTGCATGGAATACTTATAAATAAATAGTAAATATTCTTTCACACCTTTTTCACACACGCTCTCATGCATGTCCTGATGTACACATTTTAAAATATGAAAAAAGTGATGACTGTCTATATTTAAAACTTGAAAGCTGGATGTGAAAGAAATGTGATGAAATTTGCAGTTCTAAAATATTTCATTCTTTTTAGGGATCAAACACTTTCTCTTTCCTATAACACTAGACGTAAATCTATTCATTAACTCAAAAATGCAAAATTATATTTTGGCTAAATTACCATTTAATTTAATTATTTCACATGATTTCAATTTAATCTTAATTTTTATTTAATTTTAATCTTTTTTTAATTTAGTCATTCTATCTAATTTTGTCCAATTTAATTGTCATTTTTAGTCTTTTTTGTTGTTTATTTTATTTAAATTTTCTGCACATTGTTTTGATAAACTTAACGATGTGGATTGCATGAAAAAATTATATTGAAAACAAATGGAAATTAAATGACTGAAACAAATAATTTGAAATTTAAATGACTGAATTAAAGGGAGGTCTTTTTTTTTGTTGGGGGGGGGGGGGGGGGGGGGTGGGGGGGTAAACAATGGTATAATTTGTTTTTTTTTTCGTGTGTGTTGAGAACCTGGGATAATTTGTACTTAGCCTTATATTTTTATGGGATATCCAAATAGAATTTTGGTGTTTCATTGTCATTTTAATGGTTAGTTTCATCTTATTAAATCATCACTGACTTCTTTTTATTTTACTTTATTATTTTTTTTGGCTGATACAACTGGCAGTTCAAAGTTCATAGGGAAGATTATTGCAAAAATTTCGAATGAACTAAATCAGGCATACCTCACTGCTACACCGTACATAGTTGGAATTGAATCTCGAGTGAAGGAACTCAATATGTATTTAGACAGGTATGCAGGAGATGTTTGCATGGTTGGCATTTGGGGGATCGGTGGCATTGGCAAAACAACAATTGCCCAAGAAATATATAAGCGACTAAAATGTGAATTCCAAGTAAGTTGCTTTCTTGAAAATGTAAGGTCAAGAGCTCAACAATCAAATGGTCTGATTAATTTACAAGAGGAATTTCTTTCCAGTATCCAAGAAAACCATGGCAATAAAAAAGTTACAGATGTTGTTGAAGGAACTAGTTTTATAAGAGACAATATAAAGGGTAAAAGGGTTCTTGTAGTTCTTGATGATGTGGATGATCTAAATCAACTAGATAAGCTAGGCATTGAGAAAGATAATTTTCATGCAGGAAGTAAAATTATTATCGCAACAAGACATGAGAAACTGCTAGCTAAGGTGGATATGATCTATAAATTACCGGCATTGAGCTTCGCTGAGTCTTCACTGCTCTTTAGTTGGTATGCGTATAGAAAAGACAAGCCTGTTAAAAATTATGCAGACCTCTCAAAGAAAGTGATATATTATACTGGAGGAGTTCCATTGATACTGAAAGTTTTGGGTTCTTGTTTGTTCGACAAGGAGGAATCTCAATGGAGATGTGCGTTGGAAAAATTAAAAGAATCTCGTTACCAATTATTTGAAACGCTTATGGTGAGTTTTTTTTCACTGAGTGACAAGCAGATGAACTTATTTCTAGATATTGCCCATTTCTTCATTGGATACGAATTCAAAATCCTCCAAAACTCAGGTTTATACCTTGAAAGTGAACTAGGAGATTTTTGTCGTCGTGGTCTTGTAACAATTGATTGCTCGACACGGCTAACGATGCATGATTTGATTCTAGATATGGGTAGAGAAATTGTTCGCAAACAATCCGTGGGGGAGATGGAAAAATTTAGCCGACGACAACGATGGTATCCAGGAAATGTCCAGGTAAGAAAACATTACCAACTACTATCCTTGATTTAAATTTTAGTGAAAGGGTATTTTAAGAAATTTATTTAAGAAAATTTTAAATTGACATTTATATGTTTAAAACAAACATCACACAATCACAAATCACAAGAACACTAAGAATGATGACCTTAGAAAACTTTTAAAATTGTGATTTTAAAGTAAAAAACTTGGAGAGGATTTAATCTAAACAATCCTCAAGGCAACATATTACTAATAGAATGAAAGTTTGTACAATAAACTTAACCTTAAATCTACTGCTATCTCATGTAGTACTTACTCATGTGACCACAAGCAACTTTGAATCCACGAACTCTACTATTGTGAAACTATTACACACAAACACTCCCGTTTATAACCTTGAGAACTCCACTCAAAAGTTTAGATCATTATCTATGGTTGATTTGATACAACAACTTTACTTTATAGCCAGAGCTGTTGTTTGCACAAGATCTCCAGTTGTAGCTTCAAAAGGGTTTGGAAAATGTCAAATCTGTGTACAAAGCACTGCCTCTTGAATGTGTAAAAACGTGTTCTATGATTTGTATTTACATATTCTTAAGATCCATCAAAACCTTAGATCCAATGGCTGAGAAAGAAAGTGAGAAATCTAATCTGCATGAATCTCGATCGATCTAGATGTGCATCTCGATCGGTCAAGATTAGTGAGATTCTTTCTGCACTTATTTTTTCTTACTTTTTTTAGTCTTCACTTGTGCAGAACTTCATTTGTCTTGTTTTTGAATATTTTTAAAATAAACACTAGACATAAACTAAGTTTTAAAGGTTACAATTTATTCATGGTTGCCAACTTAAAATATGGGCTTTACATACGGTATAATATATAAGAAGAATTTTCCTTTCCAAAAGAAAAAACAATAACAAAAAGCTAAAAGTTATTGCCACACTGACCTAATTTCTTATGACTATAAAGTAGCCTAAAGATCTTTATAAGTTATAAAGATGGTGTTTTTTCTATCCAAAATAATTTCAATTTGACCGTTCTAAACGTCTAAAAATGAAGAAAATGTTTTAAGTCGAAAGTCGAAACAAGGTGCCTTAGAGCATTCACATCAAGGATTTTAAAAATTTTAACATTTAGCATCTAAAAAACCAATTTTATAGCATTTAACATATCATTTTACAATACACCCAACATCAAAATTTCTATTTTTTTTTTACACTTCATTTAAATATTCTCTCTTTATTTTTTATTCATTTTTTATTCTTCCTCTCTCTCCCTCTGTCTCTCTCTCTCTCTTTTCAACCGAACAGTTCCAAGCACCGCCAGTCACCACAATACCAACAGCCACCACAATACCAAAACCCAATCACACCCAACAAATACCACAATACCAATAGCCACCATGCCCAAAACTTAAACATTACCAACAACCACCATGCCCCCACAACCTACAAACCACCACACAAAACCAACCATCCACCAAAAACCCACCACCCATACCATAACCACCAAAAACCTACCACCCATGCCACAACTAACAAAAACCCACCATCGCCACCTAGCCACATCCACCCACAACCACAAATCATAGCAGGAAAAAAAAAAAATAAAGGAAACCTCAACCATCGCCCCCACCAGCCATATCCACCCACCATCGTGATCCACGACCCAAATCATAACATTGAAGCATTGCCACCATGACCCACGACCCCATTAAAGCACCCAAATCAAACCATCGAACCATTAACGAAGCAACGCCACTGTGACCCATGACCCCAACAACCAAATCGGACCATTGAATCACCGCACCGTGACCCACGACCCAACCACCTAAATCGTACCAACAAACCACCACATCGTGACCCAGGAACCAATCAGAACACCAAAACCCACTAAAAACTAGATCAAAACTCACAGAAAGGGAGGAGATAGATCGAGCCCACAAGAGAGAAGGAGAGTGAGAAAGAGGACAGAGAACGAAAGGGAGAGTTTGAGAAAGAGAAAGATGAGAGAGAACGAGAGTGAGAGGGAGAGAGCTAAGTGAGAGAGAATGAGAGAGAGTGAGAATTAAAAGTCAATAAAAAATGATAACATGTTACTATGGTGAGCTCTCATAAATGAGAGCTCACTGTAGTAATATGTCAAATTTTTTAGCATATAGCATCTTTAATGGACTAGATTTTTGTGGTTTCAGTTGCTAAAAATAGCATTTTAGCATTTATACCACCCTTAATGTGAATGCTCTTAATGGTTAAATAGGTATCGTGATTACATGTGCGTAGCTGATTTTTATTTTTTATTTTTTAAGAATTCTTGGCTCAACATTTGCTTTTGGACTCCCTCATTGTTGTTCTTTTCATTTTATTGCAGGGTCTACTTTCCAAAGATAATGTTCGAAATGGTGGTTTCCGCTTTCTTAATTATCTAAAAAAAACTATATCCATTGAAGACCAGGCTCTCATTGATCAGAAGTTGTACTTATCGGGCATTCCAGAAATTAACTCTCTGATCCGCACTGAGACCATTAGGCAACCGAAGAGCGACCAAAGGTTTTGGACGCCCGAGCAATTGCTTTTCCAACATCATGAGTTGGAGAATGAGAACGAGCCACTCCAGGCCTCTCGTGACCATGCTGCTATGGCTTCGCCTTCTCTGCCACTAGGTGTGTTGGAATTTCGCTTAAAAATTAATTCAAGAGAAACAAATATAATACATCTATCAATTAACAATTATATTATGTGCATATATAATAAAAATTAACAATAAGATGTGAGAAATTTTACATACTAAATTATATTATTCAAGGACTTCAAAAGCAATTAAGATGCTAATCAGGATTAACAAGAGCTTTTTTTTCTCTTCTCATACCTTTTGCAAGTGTAGCCTTCATATCAGGAAAACATAATTGGAAAAAAGTGATTTTATTTATTAAGTCACAGAATACACCATACAATGCTATAACAGAACTACCTGCCAAAACTGGAAACAGAAAAATGAAAACAAAACTAACTACTTCTAACACGTGTAGCACGTGTCAGTACTAAATTGTAAGCTAAACTTCAAATCGTATGCAGAAACTGAATTGTAAGCTACTGTCGTTTTTCTTCTTCTTCTTCATAGTTTCCAGGCTTCTCTTTATCTGCAGGTTTCTCTTCAACTACTTTGTTTCTGTCATGAACTTGTTACTTGACAATATTTATAATATTCAGAAAGGACATGATCGGCCCTAAAATCTTTTCTATCATAATATCAATTCATGTAATAAATATGTTGCATTCATTAATAAACAACGTCATTAATTAGATTTATTAATGAGAAGTTTATTAATGTGTCATTACTCTATACTAACACATGAATTCATTTACTGTTCATATCCAGAGTCACTATAATGACAACACTTCTTATAGGAGGCGAAGTTCCTGGCAATGACATGTTAGATTAATTTATTAAGGTCAATGCTCAAAGTGCATGAATCTCATTATGGAAAAACTACCCAGATTATTGTGCACTAACCATCAAAATATTAGCCCTTTTTATTTTTCTTAGTCTGAGCAAATTTAACTTGTACCTCCTTTCCATCATAATCCAACAATGTACCTATAAGAATATGCTACATTATGATGGATATGGTCAAGTCAAGGACTATAATGAATGCGTTTATAATCTTAGTCTAATATCGTAAAATTATTGCATAATTTTACAAGATATTTTGAATAATTATTTATTGATATTAGAGGCATCATAAAATATCATGTTGAACCACATTATTCTAAGAGAGTGTTCACATTCCAATTGCAGGTTTGATGAGCGTGATTGCCCACTGCCGTATGGCTTTAGCAAATTTCGGGTTTGTACGTTGTTTCTGTCCTGGCTATCGAAGGTCTCAGCATCATTTCACATGAGCGAAACTTTGACATTCTATAATTGATAGGAATAAATTGCAATATAACAAACTTTTATGTTGTTGCACTAGGATCTTGAATTTCTTTTTTCATCAATTTGATACAGCAACTTTGAGCTGGTACCAAATAAGATAATCAATATCCTGTCCATTATTAAAGGAGACAATGTGTGGATCTCACCCGACTATAATTTTGTATTATATATGGTTCAACCAGATTAAGACTTTCAAAACTTGTCCAGATTGGTTCCAGTGTTTTGTTGTTTGTTGCGTAGCTTTAGGAGTTCTTTACATTGTGAATATTGAGAATTAAAATCTTTTGTCTCATTTCGAGTGTTTCACTTAATCCGATAATCCACAATACCTTTCTCTCGAAGTCAGCATATTTATTTAAAGAACTCTTTATTTTCATAGAGGAAATCTTTGTGAGAAGAAAATACTTTTCTCAATAAGAAATTATTTTACTCTAGAAAATAGAAATGCTATCTCTGATTTTGGAGAAACATGTGTGATGATGCCGAGAAAATCACCAGAAAGCCACACAGTCCTCGCACACTCGATACAATCCCTGCACAGTCAAAAAAGAGAAAACCGTAAGAGAGTACCATTGTGATACCAGCCAAAGACCCTCCAAAGGTTAAGTCAAAAACATTTCTACAACTCTAGAATGCTAGAGTTGGGGTGAATTATGCGCACCTTTTTCTTGGGGGTCTTTGGGTTTTTATAGTCGAGTAGAGCCAGACTTCCTTTCTTGTGCAGCAAGTGATTTCCTAATAGAGAAGATCCTTATTAATGCATGTATATTCCGGAATTCTTTTCCTTCTCAAATTCTTTTTGTGTTAGAACTCCATAAACTAGGGCTAATCGTGTACTGCAAGTATTTTCAACTTAGGATTTCTTGGAAACCACATAAGGACAAGTCGGATGACACGCGGCTATTTAATCCGTCCACCCTACATCCGTCTATACACGATCCGTCACCTTCAATTTCTCCTCTTCAGTTGTCCCCTTCACCCCATGGGCCAGTGACCTCTGAAGGGAAGGGCTGATGGGGTGACAGCTTAATTTGGATCATGATGAAGCACGCCCATTCTTAATAGGCTAGTCTAAAATCATTTATGACCCTGGACACATGTCGCTCAACAAATGGCCTTTCTCTTGGATCAATGCGTCCCTTCATCTTCCATGCAGTCCCTCTATATAAACCAAATTCTCTTCCTCTCGTTTCTTCACTTTCTACTGAAATTTGTGATCAGAGCACCTCCGTCATCTTTATCAAACGACCGAAGCCACCCAGTCACTGGGTCCGTCATCAACGCCCTTTCACTGTTCATCTTCCAATTCCGGTGAGTATTTTATTCCTACTTTGAAAAAAACATTCTATAATTCTTAGATTTTTCACTTCCATCATAAACTGTAGACCCGTCAACCTTAGGTTTCACCGTCGCATGTAGGTTATGTCTAGTGCGGCAAGTAATCAGTCATTTGTCCGTGATGGGACAGGCTATGAGGAGGTGTACCCGTCAAGTCATAAAGATCATGAGGGTCCAAGTGAGGATAGAAGCCCGTCTGCCTCCTCTCCATCCTCGAGAGATAAGGATTTAGAGATGGATGGACCAGAAGACTCTAGTGACGGTCTAGACAATACTGAGCCCCCAATTCAGTCTGTCGTGGGTCTTAATGGACTTAGGGAGTTCATTATGCTACCCTAGGGGATGGTGAATGTATTTACTTCCACAATCAAAGAGAAACATTTCAAAATACTTAGGGCCAAATTCCAAATACCAGATAACATCTCCATCTGTCTACCATATATCTCGTAGAAGTGTTATTATGAAGGTTTGGAAGGCGTCGGTGTGTATGAGCAGATGCTAAAGGCTGGGCTCAGGTTTCCCCTGAGCTCCCTTCATCGTGAGCTACTCAAACACCTAGGTTTGGCCGTCAACCAGGTATCCCCAAACGCCTATAAGGTTTTCCTCAAAGTAGAGGTCCTTTACGGGGTTATGACTGGTGGTGTAAGGAGGATGACGGTTCAAGAATTCCTCCATTGCTACCGTCCAGATGAAATTGATAAATCAAAGGGCATGTATATTTTCGTGCCTCGGAGTCTGTTGTTGAGGCTCGTATACGAGACTCCGGACTCAAATAGGAACTGGAAGAACCGATATTTCTTCCTTGAGGAGAATGAGTGGATGTGCCGTCAGGGTGACACAGAGTATATGCCCGTTGACACTACCTAGGGCATATTGTCTCCGTCTGGTACGCACCCATCCTATAGCGCACTAGTCTTGTAAATAACCGTTGCCTTTTTAATTCTTCAAAGTTATTACTATTATTTTTTAAACCGTCCTCTTTTTGCAGTTAGGGAGTGTCCTCAAGTTACGCTCGAGCAGTAGAGCTTTCTGGAAAGAATTTTTGCCAAAACAAAACCAAAGGAGAGGACTTGGGCCAAATTGGTCACACTAGATACCATTTATTGGTATTGTAACGGATCGAAGCCTACCCCTGAAGCTCGTCGTTACGACGAACAAGTGCACCAACGTAAGACTGTCACCAACACTTATGTATATTACTTTTCTTTATTTGAGAACTAAGTTTGTTCGTCCTTCTTGGCAAAAATGGATGCTGCTAAGTAAAGGGCCATGATCAAGGCACAAGCGGCCAAGAATAAGGAAGAGGGAGGTCAAATCCCCAAGGGCACGGACCCAAACGTTTCGTCCACAAAAAGGAAGGTGCCGCCGAAGCAAGACTGTGCACCAAAAAGACCAAAGACTGTGCTGGAGCCCGTTGTGGGGTTGGAGGCTCGTGCGAAGGCGATTACCCCTGTAAAACATGGAGCAGGAAAAGGCTTCATGAAGGGTCCATCCACCTCACAGGAGAAGCCACCCGTCCTCCTCCGAGTGGACCCCAAATATGCCTTGGAGAGGCTTTCGTCCCTCATAACACTTGAAGATTATGAGGACTTAAGCAACCATTCGACAGAGGCAATGGGGGAGACGGGGCTTTTTAGCATCACTAAGGTAATCTTCCCGTCCACATTTTACCCTTCCTTTCCTCTTAATTAGTTCGAAACTAATTATTCCCTTCCATTTTTCAGGCCATGATTATGATGAAGGGGCTAATGGGACAGTGTCTAAATCACAAGACGACATTAGACTGTATACGTGCAAAGGCAAGGTTGACGGAGGAAGAGCTGAAGGAGCTAAAGGCCTAGAAGGTCGTCCAGGAAAAGAAATTTGTTATGGCAGAGCAAGCTAGGGACAAGTTTTACAAGCGGACGGAGGAACTAAAGAAGGTCCTTGAAGACAAGGAGAATGAGATCCGTCTTGCGAAGGAAGTTGCAGTACGAGAGTACCGTGACTCCGACACCCTTTTGTCAGAGCTTGGAGTCTCATATGGTGACGGTTTTAACGACACCATCCGTCAAGTGAAGACTTTATATCTAGAGTTTGATGTGTCTATCATCAATATTAATGTCCAAAAGTAAACGTCTGTCCAACCCGTTCATTCTAATAATACGGATGAGCTTTTTGTCGAGAATGCCCCGGTCAATGATGCCCCTAGTGACGGGACTATTGTTGAAAGCCAAGTTGAACCAAAAGATGGTCAGGCTCGTCACACTGAGGAAAATGATGAGACCTCCGCTGCAGATGTGTAGTTTAATTAATTAATTATTATTATTATTATTATTATTATTATTTTAATGCCCTTGGAGAACATTAGATGTTTAATCATCCTCTTAAACTTGTCCCCTTCCTGGGTTTCAGCTTAATTACTCTATCTTATTTTTAGTTTTATGAATTGATCTATTTTACAGCTACGACTGACTCCGTCCACATTGAGGACTTGTAATGTTGATTTTGTTCTTTATGTAGGTTACCATTCTATGTCAATTCAATGAATCTTTGGATCTGTCCACTATGTGAACTATTTAATATGGGTCCGTTCATTTTATGGACTTGATGAACTTGTCTTATTATTAATGGACCCGTCCATTCTATGGACAAAAGGAGTAAATAGACCCCATCCATATTGCGAACTTTGTGATTTCTTCTATTAAAAATAGACCCCGTTCACTTTATGGGCAATGAATTTGTCTATCAATTGATGGAACCCGTCCTCTTTATGGACTTTAATGATGTTGTCTACTTTATGATAGACACCCGTCCACTTTGTGGACTTGATGAATTTGTCGGTTAATAATTGACCTCATCCATTTTGTGGACTTTATGATTTTGTCTATTTAATGATAGACTCTGTTCACTTTGTGGATTTTATGATTTTGTCTATTCAACGATAGACTTCGTCCACTTTGTGGACTTTATAATTTTGTCTATTCAATGATAGACTCCGTCCATATTGTGGACTATTTTTGTAGAAAATATACTCAAGCAATTCTGAATAACTCCTCTTATTATAATGGTAAATACTCATGCATAGAAATTGTTCTTAAAAAGTAAAATAAGCAAATAAAAAGCTTGTCTTAAGGCTTAAAAGGTAGGTAATAAAAACTAAGCTAGAAAGAAAATAAATTGGTAATGAGGAGTGTCGTTGCTTGTCTATTTGCCAATAGCCTACTGGTAATACTTCTTTAAATGTTCCGTATTCCATGGGTGGTGCAACTTCTGTTCGTCCAACGTCTCCAGGTGGTAGGTTCCTTTCCTGTGCCACGATGCCGCTCTGTATGATCCTTCCCAGTTAGGTCCGAACTTTCCCTGGGAGGCATCTCTTGTAGCGCCCATTACCTTTCTTAAGACAAGATCTCCTACCTAGAAGTCCTTGTGTCTAACTTTAGAGTTGTAGTGTTTGGCCATGAGATTTTGATACCGCTCTAATCTTTGCTCGGCCGTTGCCCTCATTTCCTCCACCAAATCAAGCTGTAGGCACATGATTTCATCGTACTTACTTTCGTCGTGGTTCCCCACCCTGTAGCTTGTAAGTCCTACTTCTGTCGGGATGACTACCTCAGTCTCGTATGCCAGCCAAAACAAGGTTTCTCCTGTAGGTGTCCGCACCGTTGTCCTGTATGCTCACAAAACACTTGGCAACTCCTCGGGCCATATACCCTTTGCCCCCTTGAGCCAGGTCCTGATGATTTTGAGTAAGGATCGGTTCGTCACCTTAACTTGCCCATTGGCCTGTGGGTGGGCAGGTGATGAGTAATGGTTCTTAATACCCAGCTCCGAGCAAAAGTCCCTGAACGCGTTGTTGTCGAACTATTTCCCATTATCCGAGACGAGTACTCTGGGTATGCCATACCTGCATATGATGTTCCTCCATATGAAACCTCGTATATTCTTCTCTATAATAGTGGCTAAGGCTTCCGTTTCCACCTATTTGGTGAAGTAGTCAATGCCAATCACTAGGAACTTTAGCTGCCTTGCTGCTGTTGGGAACAGACCCATGATATCTAATCCCCATTGAGCGAACGGCCAGGGGGCCGTCATAGGGGTAAGTTCCTCTGTTGGTTGCCTAATGAGGTTGTCGAATCTTTGACATTTATTGCAAGCCTTCACATATGCATGGGCATCCTTCTGCATAGTTGGCCAATAATATCCTGCCTTGATCAGCTTCTGTACTAATGAGCACGATCCCAAGTGATTCCCTCAAATTCCTTCGTGAACTTCTCTCATAACATAATCTGCTTCTTCGGGGCCGAGACACCTTAGGTAGGGTCGAGAGAATCCTCTTTTATAAAGAATGCCTCTGATTAGGACGAAACAGGCAGCTTGGACTTTTAATCTTCTGGCAGCCTCCTTTTCTTCTGGCAGCATCCCCTCCTTCAGGTAGGATACTATTGGTGCTGTCCAACAACTCTCCAATCTAACTTCCTGTATGCTGATACATTCTATTAGTGGTGAAACTTGGATGAATGATAGTACCTGACTGGGGATGACCATATGTTCTGCTGACACTGCTTTAGCGAGTCGGTCGGTGTGTTCGTTCTCTTCCCTTGGGATTTGAATGAACTTGGCTTAGAGATTGTTAACCCGATCCTTCACCTACTCTAGATACTTTTTCATCAGATCACTCCTACAGTCGTATTCTCCGTTAACTTGACTCATCACTACTTAAGAATCGTAGTAGAGGACCAGTTTTTTAGCTCCTACGGCCATGGAAAGATCGAGTCCTACAACTAAAGCTTCATACTCTGCTTCATTGTTTGTCGTAGGAAAGTCCAGACAGACCATGCATTCGATTTTATTCCCTTCCGGGCTATGAAGTATCACTTCGGCTCCACCTGCTTGCTTATTAGAGGACCCATCTATGTTGACGCTCCATAGTGGGATCTTTTTTGCCCTCTGCCCTTCTACGTTGGTGAATTCTGCAATGAAATCGGCGACCACCTGTCCCTTGATGGAAATGTGGGGACAATATTGTATGTTAAATTCACTTAATTTGATTGCCCATAACGCCACCCGTCCAGTAGCTTTTGGATTACTCATTGCTCTCCTTAGGGGCTTGTCCGTCAGGACAATTACTGTGTGAGCTTGGCAGTAGGGCTTGAGTTTGAGAGCCGCAATCACTAAGGCAAAGGCACGCTTCTCCATCGGTGGGTATCTCTCTTCTGCACCTCGGAGCATGCGACTTATGTAGTACACTGGCTTCTATACCCTGTCTTTTTCCCTAAATAATGTTGTGCTGACAGCCACTGAAGATACTGCTAGGTAGAGGAACAACTCTTCCCTGGGTTGGGAAGGACTGAGCAACGAAGAGGATGAGAGGTAGGCCTTCAGATCCTGAAATGCCTGTTGACACTCGTTCGTCCATTCAAAAGACTTCTTTAGCATGGGGAAGAATGGCAGACACTTGTCTGTAACCCTCGACACGAATTTGTTTAGGGCCACTATCTTGCCGTTGAGGCTCTAGACTTCCTTGACATTTTTCTGAGGTGCCATCTCGATTATGGCCCAAATTTTGTCTGGGTTGGCCTCTATACCCCTTTGAGACACCATGAACCTTAAGAACTTTCCTGCCGTCACTCCAAAAGCACACTTGCCTGGGTTAAGTTTCATGTTGTAGGAGCGAAGGGTGTCGAATGTTTCCTTGAGGTCCGTTAAGTGATCTTCTTCCCTTCAGCTTTTCACCAGCATGTTGTCAACATAGACTTGAACATTTCTCCTAACCTGCCATGCGAACATCTTGTTCATGAGCCTCTGATAAGTTGTGCCCGCGTTTTTGAGGCCGAAGGGCATTACTTTATAGTAGAAAAGACCTAACTGGTGACAAATGAAGTTTTCTCCTGACCGGCTTCGTCCATTCTGATCTGGTTGTAGCCTGAAAAGGTGTCCATGAAGCTTAGCAACTGGTGTTATGCCGTGGATTCTACAAGGATGTCAACCCGTGGGAGGGGATAATTATCTTTTGGACACGCTTTGTTTAGGTTGGTAAAGTCTACGCACATCCTCCACTTGCCGTTGGCTTTTTTGACCATTACTACATTTAAAAACCAATCAGGGTAGTAGACTTCCCTAATGAAGTTAGCTTCTTATAGATTGCAGACTTCCTTCGCTATAGCTTGGTCCCGCTCAGGGCCGAATACTCTTTTCTTCTGTCAGACGGATGTGAAGGCAGGCGACACATTCAGCTTGTGTACCATAACAGAGGGATCTATCCCTGGCATATCCTCATGGCTCCAGGCAAATACGTCCCGGTTATCCCTAAGGAAGGTTGTCAGTGCTTAGCGAACCGTCGGGCTGGTAAGGATACCGATCCTCGTTGTTCTGTCGTTTCTAGAGTAGTCGAGGGGTATCTCTTCGAGCTCCTCCACAGGTTCTGTTATCATCCGATGCTCTTCTATGTTCATGGCTTGGAGGTGGTCATCCATCTCCATCATTGCTATGTAGCATTTATGCACTGCCACCTAATTTCTGCGCAGCTCTCCAACTTCGTAATCCGTAGGGAATTTCATCATCAAATGGTATGTCGAGGTTACTGCCTTCCATGAGTTGAGGGTGGGCCGTCCTATGATAGCATTGTAAGCGGACGAGCAATCGACCACAAGGAAGGTTACATCCTTGGTGATTTGCTAGGGGTAGTCTCCCACCGTCACAGATAATGTGACTAAACCGAAGGGGAATACCCGTGTTCCCCCGAATCCAACGAGTAGAGCGTCCATAGGAATCAATCGTTCCCTATCAACCCTTATTTGTTAGAATGCCGAGTAGTAGAGAATGTTAACCGAGCTGCCGATATCAACCAAAATTTGGTGCATATTGTAATCTCCTACATGTACGCTAACAACGAGTGCATCATCATGTGGGTGGTGAAGACGTCGGGCGTCTTCTTTTGAGAACCCAATGACAAGATTGTCCATTCGAGGTACTTTTGGTATGGAGCCCGTTAGCTGAACATTTTGAACCATTCGTAAATAAGTTTTCCTAGCCTTTTTGGATGACCCAGTGGTCGTCGTGCCCCATGTTATCATTCTTATGTCCCCTATGGACGGTCAGCGACGCTCATTCTCCCGTCTAGGGGGTGGCTCTTGTGGCTGGTCCATCCTCTCCTTGCTGACGAATCTCTGCAACTTTCCTTGTCATATAAGGGCTTCGATTTGTTGCTTCAAGTCATAACAATCGGATGTATCATGGTAGTGATCGTGGTGGAACCTACAATACTTATCCCTAGGTCTTTTATTAGGATCTCCCTTCAGCTTACTGGGAAAGGTCAAGGCTCCTTCGTCCTTGATCTACATTAAGACCTGGTCGATCGGGGCATTTAGAGGGTGAAACTAGTAAATTTCCCCACAAGGGGCTTTGAGTGTCTATCCTCACGTTGTTCTTTGGTCCTTGCCCTTTTTGGTCCCCTGTCATGCCGTGGGTCTTCCTGTCTTTCCCTCTTCTTGGGCCTCTCTTCTCGGGCCAGCACGCATCTTCTGCGTTCATGTATTTGGTGGCCCTGTATAACACATCCGACATAGTTTTAGGATTGTTCTTGTATAAGGAGAACAAGAACTCACCCTTTTGCAGCCCGTTTGTAAAGGCAGCCATGAGTATCTTATTGTCTGCTTCGTCAATCGAAAGAGCCTCCTTGTTAAAATGGGTTATGTAAGACCTCAGCATCTCGTCTTCTCGTTGCTTGATGTTCATCAAGCATGCCGTGGATTTCTTGTACCTATGTCCTCCGATGAAGTGCGAGGTGAACTAAGCGCTTAGCTCCTTGAAAGTACTGATGGAGTTAGGCGCCAATCGGCTAAACCAAATTCTCACGAAACCCTTAAGCATTGTAGGGAAGGCCCTACACATGATCTCGTCTGCTACCCCTTGAAGGTGCATCAAGGTTTTGAAAGTCTCTAGGTGATCTAAGGGGTCTTTAGCTCCGTCGTAGCTTTCTATTTGCAGCATGCGAAACTTCTGCGACAGGGGGAAGGAATTGACGGATGTGGTGAAGGGCGAATCTTTTCGGTGGACCAGATCATCAAGGTCGCTGGACAACCGTCCTTTGAGGGCGTTCATCATAAGGTCCATCCGTTCCCTCATCATCTGCATCTCTGTGACTATATGAGGTATCTGAGCCGATGGGTCGGCTAGTTTCCTGTCGTTCTTGTCTGCTTGGGGCGTTGCTGCCTTCAGGCCCTTCTTGGTTCCTTCTTTCAACGCTGGTTCCTTCTTGATCTTCCCTTTGATTATTTGGTGTTGTGTTCTTCAGGCGTAGCTGTTCTTCTAGGTCGTGGTTTTGTTTGGTAAGGCGTTCCATAGCAGCAGCAAGAGTTTGGACTTGTCTCTCAAGGGTAGTTGTGGGTGGTTCCTCTTCTTGGATGTCCTTAGTGATTGTCATTGAGCGAGTGAGCACCATGCAACTCTTTTGTCCGAAAAGTGATAATATGGCTTACAAATTGCAAGGTTTCTCACATACGGCGCCAACTGATGATGTCAAGAAAATCACCAGTGAGCCACACAATCCTCGCACACTCAATACAATCCCTGCACAATCAAAAAAGAGAAAACCTTACGAGAGTACCGGTGTGGTACCGGCCAAAGACCCTCCGAAGGTTAAGTCAGAAAACTTTTCTACAACTCTAGAGTGCCAGAGCTGGGGTAAATTATGCATACCTTTTTCTTGGGGTTCTTTGGGTTTTTATAGTCGAGTAGAGCTAGACTTCCTTGCTTATGCAACAAGTGATTTCCTTGTAGAGAAGATCTTTATTAATGCGTGTATATTTCAGAATTCGTTTCCTTCTCAAATTCTATTTGTGTTGGGACTCCATAAACTAGGGCTAATCATGTGCCGCAAGTATTTTCAGCTTAGGGTTTCTTGGAAACCACATAAGGACAAGTCAGATGACACGTTGCTATTTAATCTGTCCACCCTACGTCCGTCTATACACGATCTGTCACCTTCAATTTCTCCTGTTCAATGTGTTTATGGAAGGATACTGATGGCAGCAAAAATCTTACAAGGATGCAAACCTACATCTCACCAATACCTCGTACTTGTTTGTTTCAAGCTTTACAGTACACAACTCAAACTTAATTAACAATCACAGTAAAGCATTTGTAATTATGTTCTATGTTTTAGGATATTGATATTGTGTGAGAATGAAACTTGTGTATTTATTTTAATTAGATTTTCTAAAGATATAGTAAATTCCTTTGTATTCATGTTGTTTTGTTTTGGATAGCACGGAGCCTGAGGGGGTAGAAGCTTGTAAATTCTTTAAAAAGTCAAAATTGTTGGGATCACCCTTATACAAATACCTCTACTATTTTTTTTTCTTTTCAAAACTCATGCCCCCTAATGTGGCTTCATCACTGCTTCTGGTCAACTCCATTGCTGTAAAAGCAACAACATATTCTGTTAATACAGCTTTTAATATAATATACTCATTATCTTTCCGGATTTAGGGAAAATAGTATTTTTAATTTTTCTTTGATATACTTCTATATTTTTCTATCTTCATGCTCATTGAAAGTTACTAGTATCATGAGGCATGCTATTTCCAACAAAATATTGGGATTTCTGCTTAGATTACCTTTGAAGATTTTTTATAAAAAGTGTTGCGCCCTGGGAAGATGGGAAACAATAGATCTTATGACTTGAAGACATCTAATGCAAGCTGGACGAAACAAAAAAGCTCCTCTTTGTACATCTATGGTTTGTCCGAATGAAACTGCACCAACAGTGAAACTAAGAAAAACCAAAGAAAGCAAGGACTCTAAGCTAATCAAACCAATCTGACATAATAAATGAAATTTTCTGAAGAGTTTGAATTAATCTTTTTGTATCTAAACAACCCCAATAGGGTTAAACAATCGGCTGAGAACCACGCTATCTGAAGCGTAAGTCATTAGTTTGAATCTACTGTATTCCCATCCCCTTGGAACCAAAAACACACTTAAAAATAAATAAATAAATAATCCATGAAGAGCCATCTGTTGTATGTACTAAATAGTAGCCAATATTGTTGGGATAAAATTAAAGATATAGCAAAAGAGTTGTGAAAATTATAACATGATGTTCCACAGCTGCTAGGAAAGTTGAGTAACTAAAGAACCTTCTAAATGATTAAGTTGGAGAAACATGCAATAATGTTTAAATCAGTATCTATGAAAATAGCTGTCCTAGAAATGTGTATAACAATATGGTGGGTGAAATGGAAATGCATAGATTATCCCTCCTTGTCACATGATTCATTGGGATGATCTATGCATTTAGGAACTGGTTCATGTTTCCCTTCAAATTAATCACAACAAACAAACCTTTTTTTTTTTTTTTACAAATTTTTAATTTGAAAACCATATTCTAAGAGAGAGAGTTAACGGTTGATTTGGTTGTTATAATTATTGCGCATTTAAGTACTTTATAACCGTATTATATTTATACTAAATTTATCATGCACTTTGCGTGTGCAATAATGTTTTTTTTTTTTTTTTAGTGTTATAATATTTAAAAGTGATATATAAAAAACTATTTGTATTTTTTTTTTTTTTAAGAAAGAGGTAAGGTAACATGGAATAATATTTAAAAATGGGATAGAGATAGTGTCCTAAGTTTTAGGCTGAATAGAGAAAATAAAGGAAAAAGTCTAAAACTAAAGAATAATAAATTACTCTTTTAGCCAATTTATGTTTTTTAATTTAAAATTATTTAACTAAAAGATAGAGATATTTTAGAACATTTAATAATGTGTGTGAGGGTATTTTAGTAAACAAATATTGAAATCCAAACTGGGAATCCTATTATTAGAAGTATAAATAGATAGATAGATGATTTATTATATCCAAGTGTCCATTAAATTATAATTCTTGAAAATAAAATTTTAAATATGCAATATGGATCTTTTTGTGTTATCTAGAATGTGATTTAGATTTGAAAGAACCAAAATAAATGGTAAGATAGTGTGCATTATATCAACCAAGGCATGGGAGAATGTCTATGTGGTTGGATTTGGACCCTACACATGGAGTGGCTATGAGCAAAGGAAGGAAAAACGTTGGCTACAAAGTTCTATCTTTAGCCCGTGTCAAAGACGTGATTGCCTTGGGAAGAAAGTAAGATATGCATCTAACATGGCACTCAAGTACTCACAAAAGGGAGATGGTGACCTTCTAAGGTCAACAACTATAGAAACACCCCTTATTGACTGAGTGCATGTTGGACCACTTCAGGGACACGTGTATCACCTACAATACTTTTGATGTCCTTTTCATTGCCCAAGAGTTGTTCCCCAGGTAGTGGCAAGGTCACCTACCCGCATGCCACAATGCTGATGTTGGTGCACTCTCTCTCCTCCAGTCACCAAATAGTACCCTAGCTATGGTAAGGTCCAAAATAGGAAAATGATGACTTGACACTTGTCTTTGTATTCAGCTATATTCCTCAGATTATAAGAGGAACATGCAGCTTTTTGGGTGAGAACTCAGGTAAATGTTTTGAGAAGAGAGTAGAAAGTCGATAAGATAGTAAGGTAGAAAACAAGGTCTCTCTTTTTAAGGAAGAACGCCCTTATTGTACAAGAGTGGCCTCTTCTTTCCATACAATACAAAACTGAACAGAGCAAGAATGTTCATTTCTTGCTCAAATCGTGGTTTTTCATCTATTTTTTAGGGTTTTCTATGTACATTTTGTAACTCCATACATATGCATGAATATACTTAAAAATATATATTAAGATGCATAGTATAATTCCTACATTATAATTTATATATTATTAATAGTCATCCTTATATTTTTTTTAACTCTTTAAAAAGTCTTGTAAGAATATTATAAGATAGAAAATGTAAATTGTCAACTTTTTAAAAAAAAATTTATATTCATTAATTCTAGACTCTTTGGTTTTTGTATGCAATAACTCACTTAGATGGATATTTATGATGTGGTCTCATATTTGACTCCAAAATTAAGAAATAAAACTCTCTCTAAAAATAAATAATTTAGGACATATGGCACAAAATTGGACCTCAATTGTAGAATCTAATTGGATTTTCTCTAAGTTTTAACTATATATATATATATATATATACATATATAGACTAGTGTGTAGCCTCATACATATGCATGAGTATAATTAAAAACAAACACAATTACACAATTCAAATTATACATTTTTTTTTATAGAAGAAATTCAAATTATATATAGTATTTAAACCATAAATTTCTAAAATATATAATGGTTTCTCATTACACACACACACACACATACAATTTAAAAGTTAATTGGATTTAGTCTCTTCGTTTTTGCATCAAATAATTCACTTGCCACAACAATTAAAAAATTAGACGAACACATAGCGTAAAATTGGATTCTAATTGAAATTCAATTTACGCTCTATTTGTTTTGATGGAAAACCTTGTGTAAAGATAGTTTTTCAATGTTTGGTAGCATAAAAAAGATGAGTCAAAGGAAAACTATTTTTTGTCAACATAAAAAGTATGGCTTATTTTTAGAAATTATTTTCCATTAAATTTTTTTGGAAAACAATTCTATCTCACAGCAAACTAAACAAAGAAAGTTAGAAGATTATTTTTCAACTCATTTAAAGTTGCTATTAAACATTAGAAAATGAGATAGTTTTATAGAAAATATTTTTTGAAAAATGACTCATTTTTTTGAAAATATCGTTGTTGAAACAAGTAGAGCGTTAGAATCTAACTGGACTCTCTCTCAAAAAATTTAAAATCTAATTGAATTTGAACTCTTCTATTTTTACACTTAATAATTCACTTGACACAAAAATTAAAAATTAAATAGAATACATCAAATCTATTTGGATTTTAATATATATGTATATATATAGGATTTTACTAACGTGTGCCTTAAGAGTACACAATAATATACCATTTTTTTTAAAAAAAATATCGAAAAATTGAAAAAATTTTGACAATTTTTTCAATTCTTAATAAAAAAATTTTAAAAGTAGATTTGTTAATATATGCTCTAACAATATACGTTATCCGGAATCATATATGTATGTATGTATGTATGATTTGGCCCAAAGTCTAAAGTGCGAGTTTCTTCATTCTTGTAATCAGTCCAATACTCAACAGTGTGGCAGCGACTTCTGAGTCCAAATCTTCTATCCCATTTTTCCTGCTCCACTCTATACTCCATCAATAAATGCTTGCCACATGTTTACCTAATTAATTAAATACTACTATTAATTAATAACTATAGTATTAACAAGTCAATAATGATAGCATTTAATTAATTAAGTGAACACGTGGCAAGCATTTATTGGTGGAATATAGAATGGAGCAAGAAAAATGGGACAGAAGATTTGGACTCGCCAGTCGCTAGTTGTCTCTCTCTCCATTGTTTTTTTTTTTTTTTTTTTCCCTTCTTAGGTTGTCGGAAAGAAAGGCAAGTCTTTTGTCTGTGTTGTACTGAAAGGCAGAAGAGTCTTTTCCCACCCAAAAACAACACAACACAAGTCCACAAACCAATCTTTTGTTTTACCTTTGAAATTTGAATGAATCCCATGAACACAACTTCAAATGGTTTCCTTTTTATTTCTTCTCAAATCCCATAGCTTTCAACACAAAACACCAATCCCCATTTCACTCTTCTTCACTCTTAGAACACTTTGTACCAATCAACAACATGACTTTTGCACCATTCCAACACAACCCAATTCACCATCACCATCTCATTCACTTGTTAGAACTGTTTGTTCATTGGTCTGTGACTCTTACTACCAACAACCCCACTTCACAACCTCACCTCCAAACATTAATCTTCACCTAAATGCTGAGTCTTTAACTCATGAACATGCCATTACAGTCGTTGCTTCGCTTGCTAGCGAGGCGGGATCGATGGTAGCCTTAAGTTTCTTCTATTGGTCAATTGGGGTTTCCAAGTTTCGCCATTTTATGCGGCTTTACATAGTGTGTGCAGTGGCATTGATTGATAATGGAAATATGGTGAGAGCCCATGAAGTGATGCAGTGTATGGTGAGAAATTTTTGTGAGATTGGGAGGTTTAAGGAGGCTGTGGATATGGTTATCGAGATGCGGAATCAGGGGTTGGCGCGGAGTACTCATACTTTGAATTGTGTTATTGGAATTGGGTGTGAAATGGGTCTTGTTGAATATGTAGAGAACGTGTTCGATGAAATGTGTGTGAGAGGGGTGTCTCCTGATTGTTGCAGTTATAAGTTGATGGTTGTTGGTTATTGTAGGATTGGTAGAATTTTGGAGGCAGATAGGTGGTTGAGTAAAATGGTTGAGAGAGACTTTGTTGTGGACACCGCGACGTTGACGTTAGTTATCACTGCGTTTTGTGAGAAGGGTTTTGCGAACAGGGCGTGTTGGTATTTTGATAAGATGATTGAGATGGGTTTGACACCGAATGTGATTAATTTCACTTCTTTGATTCACGGGTTGTGCAAGAAGGGAAGCATTAAGCAAGCGTTTGAAATGTTGGAGGAAATGGTGAGGAAAGGTTGGAAACCTAATGTCTACACCCATACAGCGTTGATTCATGGGCTTTGCAAGAAGGGATGGACTGAGAAGGCTTTTAGACTATTTCTTAAGCTTGTCCGGAGTGATACTTACAAGCCTAATGTTCACACATATACAACTATGATCGGTGGGTATTGCAAAGAGGAGAAGTTGAACCGTGCTGAGATGTTATTGAGTAGAATGAGAGAACAGGGATTGGTTCCCAATACCAACACATATACCACTCTCATTGATGGGCAATGTAAAGTGGGGAATTTTGAAAGAGCATATGAGTTGATGAACCTAATGAATAATGAAGGTTTTGCTCCTAATATCTTTACATATAATGCAATTATTGATGGCCTCTGCAAAAAGGGAAGGGTTCGTGAGGCTTATAAATTGCTGAAGAAGGGTTTTCAACATGGATTGCAAGCTGATAGAGTTACATATACTATCCTCATATCAGAGCATTGCAAGCAGGCAGATACAAAGCAAGCCTTGGTGTTTTTCAATAAGATGGTCAAAGCTGGCCTTCAACCCGATATACATACATATACGACATTGATTGCTGCCTTTTGTAGGCAACGAAGATTAAAAGAAAGTGAGAAGTTTTTTGAAGAAGCTATCATGCTTGGCCTGGTCCCAACAAAGGAGACTTATACATCCATGATATGCGGGTACTGTAGGGATGGGAACATTAACTTGGCTGTAAAATATTTTCATAGGATGAATGATCATGGCTGTACACCAGACAGTATTACTTATGGTGCTCTCATAAGTGGGCTTTGCAAAGGGTCTAAGTTGGATGAGGCTCACCGGTTATATGACATCATGATAGACAAGGGCCTATCCCCTTGTGAAGTTACTCGGCTGACATTGGCTTATGAGTATTGCAAAATAGATGATTCTGCTACTGCCATGATAATATTAGAAAGACTAGACAAAAAGCTGTGGAGCCGAACAGTTAATACCTTGGTCAGGAAGCTTTGTAGTGAGGGGAAAGTGGGCATAGCAGCTTTGTTCTTTCATAGAATATTAGATAAGGAACGTAATGTGGATCGTGTGACTTTGGCAGCATTTATGACCGCATGTTATGAAAGCAACAACTATGCTCTTGTTTCTAGCTTGTCCGATAGGATCTCTAAAGGAATTGGTTAGCAGCCATTGTTTAATCTAGATGGGTGAATTCATTTGTGTTGAAAAGCTGAAATGCTAAAGCAAGTTTTAATATTTTGATCCTTTTCCTACTGCTGATGGCTTAAAAGCTCTGGAGCCTTCCAGCATGATAAGCCGGTGTTTCATATTATATATTTTGTGAGCGCCGTTGCCATGTACTGTTTTAAGCCATTTCAGGATAGCAATGAAAATGTGTTCCAACTGCATGGAATAATTGCAGGGATTGGCCAGATGTGTCTTCTTCTTAAGTGTATCCCTTTTTGAGTTCAGGTTTGAACACCAACGGATCTTCTATGCCCACAATAACTTCAGTGTGTATGACTAGGAGATCTTCATTAAGGTAAGAACCAAAAACCTTTGCAGGGCTCCTAACTGGGGCAGGAATTTTAGATTTAAAGGGCTCCATTTTTCTCGATTTTGCAATTTTGTTACCAGCTGTAAATGTTCCTCAATTCTTTGAAACCTCCATATCTTTCCAAAAATAATATATAGTTCCCATTCAGTTTGGATCACAAAAATTTGCTGTTGTTACGACCTAACAAAATGACCTTTTGCGCATTGCTTCACTTCAAAAGCTGCTTTTACACTGTTTTAGCCACACAAAAAAAAAAATATATATATATATATATATTTTCTAAAAATGGACTGAAATATTTTTCTAAATCATGTTTTTAACCTTTAATTTTAAATCAGATCTGAATTGTAGAAATTATAAAGTTCTAACCATCCGAAGTTGACAAAAAGTGGTAAACAAATTGAATTTTCTCTCTATATAATTTGAATTTTTCTCTGTATAATTTATTTGACCAGCATTTTCTTACCTTTGACCAATGCGCGATCTCATACTTAATTAAGCTAAAACTTCACAGATGAACCATCTACGTCTATAAAATGATAAATTACCTTATATATTTCATTTGTTTACAGACATGATTTCTATAATCATGATCAATTCATATTTATTTAATATTAATGATGGAACAACATTTAAAGTCTAAACCACTTACTATCATTTTAAAAACTCAATAATAAATGAAGATTTCCATTCAAAAGTTTTTTGATACCTTTGCTGATAAGTAAACAAAGACTCAACAATAAAATAAGCCCACTTGGCCACTTTCTTTTATTTGATCCTATGATATCCCTTTTCCACAAACCCATCTTAGTATTTGGCACCAAGAAGCAGCAGCTCATCCAGCAAGTCCCTTCCAAGGTAGAAAGCTTGTAAACTCCCGTTTATTTCATTATTTTATTCTCCCTGTCATGTTAGCTTATACTAACTTCTTGTTACTTCTGGGTGTTGTTCAACTACTCTAAATGACCAGCTGCTCAAAAAAAAAAAAAAAAAAAAAGTGAGAAAGGAACTGTTTTCATGAAATTTTCTTACTTGGGTTTCCTAGTACTAGAATTATAATACTTGACTCTGAGTTATTTGATTGGGTACTAATTTATGATCTGGATTCAAAATCTTGTAGCTGTAAAGGAAGTTTTTTGGTTCTGATCCATATGTTTTAATGGCAAAATATTTGGTTGAGAACTTTGACATGAATATGATTTCAGACCCATATATTTTAATGGATTTTTACAGCTGATGATGGGTAAATTTTTTTATAATGTTTGGTTTTCTGCATGAATAACATCTCACAACCATAAATGTTACCTTTTTAGCTGTAAAAATGTAATCTTTGGAATGTTTTCCAGCAAAATAAAATTTGGTTGCTGACTTAAATTCCCACATAAGAACATGGTCTGGCTCTGTTATTGCAAATAGAGAAGGATGCTGGGAGTTGTGTGGTCTGTGGTGTATATAGTCCAACTAGGAATGCTTGTTGCAAAGAAAACTACAGATAACCCGTGGGTTCTTCTTGATGCATTTGTAGTTTCATAGATTCTCATATTCACTGATTCATTGAGAATTTTAATACCTTTGTTGGCAAAACATGTAACCATTGTTTGAACATGCATGTAACAGCGCGTACCCTGTTGGGTTATACTTGTATAGTTTTTGTAACCGTCCAAAATTTTAAAAATGTGACTCGTCCCCCAGGATCTCAAGCAAGCAGAAAGCAAGTGATCTTATTATGTATAGTAATCCATGGTAAACAATGTTTTGGAGTAAATTTTACTTTAGATGTCACTAATTTTATTCATATGAAAGAAATTATTTTTTTACTTGTATGGGGTTCAATAACTGTGAAGCAAACTAGTGTTGCAAACAAAGCAGAAAAATTGCTATGAGATGGCAAAATCTATCAAGCCTCTTCCTTAGGAATTAATTGTTCTGTGCAAGATTCTAACTTTGTATTTCTAGTTTTATTTTTATTTTTTCCTATAATATAACTTTTCAGCCATCCCTATATACATAGTAATTGGTTATGATACTCTAACCATAGTTATAAGTTTCTACAATTTTGACCATATTTACTTCTGGAAGTAATGATAAACTTCTTTTTTTTATGGATTCTTCAGCACTTCATTCAAATGGCTCGATCTTCACTGGATGAGATGTCAGATTCTGGTGCTTTCATGAGAACTGCATCAACATTCCGTAACATTATTTCACGAGATCCAAGCTCCCTATTTCCAGCAGAAGTTGGAAGGTATCATCTGTATATATCATATGCTTGCCCTTGGGCTTCAAGGTGTCTTTCATACTTGAAGATTAAAGGACTTGACAAAGCCATCAGTTTCACGGTCAGTAAATCTTTTAGTACTTTTCTTAGAGATGGAATCAATCTTATGACCAAATCAATATTGTCTGTTTGTTGCTCAGTCAGTTAAACCCAAGTGGGAAAGAACAAAGGAAACTGATGAGCATATGGGGTGGATTTTTCCTGCTTCGAATACAGAGGAACCAGGAGCTGAAAGTGACCCTTTGAATGGAGCAAAAAGTATTAGAGAACTTTATGAGCTTGCCAGTACAAACTACTCTGGAAAGTACACAGTTCCTGTATGTTACCACATGTCCTCCTTTCCAATTTTTCCTTTTTTTAACATGAATTATCTAAGTTTGAATCTTTTATGCTATTTGATAGATTTTTTGCTCTATATTAGGTTCTATGGGATAAGAAACTCAAAACAATTGTTAATAATGAGAGTTCAGAGATTATCCGCATGTTCAACACTGAATTCAATGACATAGCAGAGAATAAAGATTTAGACCTCTATCCTCCTCACTTGCAAGCCCAAATTGATGAGACTAATGAATGGATATACAATGGGATAAATAATGGTGTCTATAAATGTGGGTTTGCAAAGAAGCAAGGACCTTATGAAGAGGTATGCAATTTTTCATACCACAGTCTTAAGGCTAAATGGGGCTGGCTTGTTATGAAAGTATTCTCCCAATGACTGCTGTTTTTAAGCATCTTAATGATCCTTTCATCTGCAGGCTGTGAAACAGTTGTATGAAGCATTGGACAAATGTGAGGAGATACTTGGTAGGCAACGGTACATATGTGGGAACATGCTGTCTGAAGCAGATATTCGGTTGTTTGTCACTCTCATAAGATTTGATGAGGTATTGATATTTATTTTATAAGCATGGACTATTGACTTTTCCCTGTTGCCTCTAGCACACAGCCTGTGCGCTTTTTTTTTCTTTTTTTTTTTCTCTGTATTTTCTTACATCTTTTTTCAATGAAGTTTATTACTTATGAGAAAAATATATATATTAAGAAATGTCACAGTTTTCTGGATAATTTTATAAAGTTTCAAGAGATATTATTTGTCAAAATTAGTTGAATTTCAAATAATATTAGTCTTTCAGAATTCACATAGGACTAGTGGCTTTCCTAATTCTGTCTTTCAAGAAGCAAAATGGAATGTTAGTTTTTAGACTTTCTTCTTGTTGATCACTTTTAGAATGATTCATGAGAGAATTGCTTTTTAGTTTTTAAGTGAAGTGCCCTTACATACAATACCTTCAAATTGTTGTCAACTTGCAGTCTTTCTGAACCCTTACACACAACACACATCTTTTCTTTTTCCTGCCTAACTATAGGCGGTTGTTACATGCAAATATTGCTTTTTTCATGTGGTCGGACTTTATTTGATTGCAATCAAATAAAGTCCGACTAAATGAAAAAAGCAAATAAAAATATGACAATTGTTATATATTTATGGCCTTCTTTCACCAACCTTTGAATGTAAAATACCACTGTACTTATCATTTGACTATTTTGATTCCCCCCCCGCCCCTTTCCACGGCGTTGTCCTATTAGAAGCTGCATATGTAAAATTACCATAGCAGCCCCATATATAGCTGTTTGTGATTACCAAATTGTCTTCTTTAATTACTTTCCCAAAACGAAAAGTTATATTTAATTCCACATAGCCTTTTGCATTTTATTTAAATGGTTTGTCCAAAATACCTTAGCAACTGTCATGTTTGAAATTTTGTTTATGCCTTGATGGGAAAAGTCATGATATGAGGAAATTGGGGTAATTTTGAGAACGAGAGTAAAAGCTATTTAACTCTAAAATAAGGAAGCATTGGTGATTTTCCTTTGTTATTATGCTGGGCCAGAGAAAACTATGGCCATAGGTACAGGATCTCTTCGGCCAACCTCAGATATGTCTAGTATTGGCTTTGCTTTTTCTTTCTTGGTCTTGCATGAAATTTTGGCATTTGTCTCTCTCAGATTCTTCAAGTATCTTAAAAATTTGAGTTCGTATAATGACAGGTTTATGTTGTCCACTTCAAGTGTAACAAGAAACAGTTACGTGAGTACCCGAATCTGTTTAATTACACCAAAGACATTTTTCAGATCCCTGGCATGAGCAGTTCAGTCAACATGGAGCACATCAAGCGACATTACTATGGAAGCCATCCTTCTATCAATCCATTTGGGATCATTCCACTTGGCCCAGATATTGACTACTCATCTCCTCATGACAGAGAGCGGTTTTCTACATAGATTGTGTATTATTTCAGATCATAAAATAAATTTTTATTATCTTGAATTCATATGATTTTGCTGTTATGTATGGTCTAGCCATTTCAATAAATGCCATGGTCCGTAGAGTAGTAGTTATTCAGCATAATGGATGGTGTTGGCCACCAGCAAACTTTAGTGACTAAGTTTGATCTGGCTGGAAAGGTTGTACCTGCTATTGACATGTACTTTCTTGCTACCTTACAAAGATTCTGGTAAAAAATCACTTTGTACAACATCTGGGAAAGTATAGAATGCAAACTTTCTTCAGTTTTTTGGTCTCACCTAATTTGGTCTTCAAGGGCTATTCCTTGACATGGCTCCATTATAGGTTTGTCATTTGTCAATCCCTTTGGCATTAATTTATTTGACTTTTTGCTAACTATTTGTTTGTTGAAATGTGGGTTAAAAGTATACTTTTACTTTTAAAAATGGAAGCTTTAAAAAGATGTACATGAGCAAAATAGATTGAAAACTAAAAGAAAAAAATACATGACATATGGACATCAGCAACTATATAAATGCTAGGGGCTGTACAGGAAACTTTTACTTGTTTCCTATATAGCTTGTTTGTTTACGACATGAATGAGATCCGGAACATTAGTTGCATCAAGTAGTATTGATATAATGTAAGAGGTTGGGGATAATGATTTTCTATTAATATTGGTCTTCACCTGGTAATTACATTTTCTAGATACAGTCAGAAGAGGTAAGTAAATGAACTGTTGGTAGTCTGTGAATACAATACCAAGTTCAAATTAATTATTACTTCTGCTACAGCATTTTGATTATGTAACAATCATAAGAATTTATATTAATATAGTCTCAACAGCTATTCTAATTTCTTATAAAATAAAATAAAAAAAGCTGTTCTTTTTGCCCCAATTTTAGGTTGGATATAGAACATTGGTTTTATTTGAATGAGCTTATTTTTAACTAGCGTTTTAAAGTATCACTTTTACACAATATACAAAATAAATCAATGAAAATAAGCTCATTCAAATGCACGAATATTAATTTTTATTGTATGACAAGAAAAGATCAAACAAAACAAATGAGCTTATCATGCAATTTTTGAGAGAATTTATTTTGGTTTTTTCTATCTAAAGTCACCAACCAATGCCTAAAATGTGTTAGAGACTAGAGTATTCATTTTGAGGAAGGCCTTGAGACTGGGTTTGGACAACATTCAATTTTCCTATAGATTAAATGTGACACATATCTTAAAATGATCACATGTCAATCTTGTATCTCGTCTAATGCATAGGAGCACTAGATACAAATTTTACCTCTTGATTCTAAACATCAATGGAAACACAGCCATAAAATACTTTTTGTGTGGTAAAAAGCACTTTAAACCAAAAAATGAGGTATTTGAAAATCCACTAAAATAGTGGATTAAAGCTGAAATTTGGAGCTTCTAAATTTAAAGAAAAGCTCTACAACTTACTATTCATACTTTATAAATTCAAATTTTAAAACACTATTCACTATATCTTACTAATAACTCAAATCATTAATGAGTTCTAAATAAAATTTTATATCACAAAAGCTATACAATTAAAAATTTAAAAACTCTACTTCCTATAATAATGCCAAATTGGGCACTATATGTGTTTTAGTCATTCATTTTCTTCACTTGGCACAAAATCTCACTTTAACCGTCAATTTAACATAATTCAATTGGTAAATGGATTAATAACGTGGACAAATCTAACTTGTAATAATAAAACAGTTTTCCACCCAAAAAAAAAAAAAATTGAAACAAATAAAAAAAAAATGCCATAATAGTGAATTGATTTCATTAACTTCGATTATTTTTTCCCTTCCACGACACTAATGAATTATTGTATCTTCCCATTAGTGGTAGGGTCGCTCTCAAAAGCCCTTCAAAATGATAGTTAACTGTTTGCGGTCTCTATTGCAACATGATCTTCATGAAAGAAAATGACATATTGGCTGGTTCTAATGTAGCACATGTGTCAAAATACTTTTGAGGTGAGAGGGATTAAAATCTTATAGAGTTATTAGAGAAATTCCACCATAAAGTTTCTAAAATTTTAGATAATGGCGGTCTAACAGTAGAACCTTACAACCACACATGTTTTTATTGAAGAGAAGATCATTTGGTAAGAGAGGAGCTCACAGCTCTTAACTCTTTATGTCTCACTTTCACTCTCACTCTCTTTCTCCAAAGAATGGAACTAACTTGAACTTCAAAGTGCTCACTTCCACCCAAGCGATTGTTTCTATTGGGCAAGACCCAGCTATCTAGGTCGAACTTTAGTGAAGCTTCTTCCTTCATAAATAAAATATTATTCTAGAATAGTCAACCTAATAAGATTTGGACTCATTACATATAACAAAATAATAAAGCTAAAATGCAAATTTCATCCTCTAAATTTGATTGAAATTCATTTCAGTTTTCTAATTTTACATTTATTCAATTGAGTTCTCTAAATTTCAAATTTATTCAATTTAAGTCTTCCGTCCAATTTTATTAAATAATAATAATAATAATAATAATAATCAATGATTTAAAAAAAAAAAAAATCTGTTGATGATGTAGTAAAATCTAATCTGCTCATTATAAATGGGATTGATAGGATTTTAGAAAAACTTCACAATGGAGTTATCTTAAGAATTGTCGACGATCTTAATCCGAGGTGGGTGCATTATCATCACAAATGTCATCTTCAAAAGCCGATTTGCTCCATATTTTGCACTCATACTTATATAGGAAAAATGCAATCATGGAGGCTTAATGTCTAAGCCAAGTATGTCTTCAACCTCATTATCTGAACTCTAAAGCGAAGTGAATTGAGCCTTATATTATACGCACAGCTTGAGAATTGTAACTCCCACTAAACTAAAGAAAGTCAACCAATAATATTGAAAGCAAATCTAATATAAAACAGGCCCTACTGTATCATGGCTTCCACTAATACACCTTTTCGTTCTGTCATGTACAAAGGAAACTATCATGGATTCATGCTTGTCATTATTATTTTTTCCCCTTTTTCTTACTATTTAAAGAAAATCTCTTTGATTTCTACAGATTCTGCACTCACAGGGAGTTAAGGACTTAAGGTTAAATTAGTTGGAAGCAGGGCGGCTTGATGCATTTAGGGGCCTAAGGTGAAAATTGATTATTTTGTATTAGATGCAAAATTACTACTATTAATATGAACTACGTAGAATTTTTTCTTTTTTTAGAAATTTTATAAACAGAAAAAGTTTGACAAAAATTTTCATACTTGTTGATGTGGCAGATTGATAGTGGTCACTAAAAAAGCAGTGTTAATGGTAGACTTAGATAATAACTAGTAAAAGTTTGTTAACTCAACTCTTATTATTATTCTTTTTTTTAGAAGTACAACACTCACAATATTTTTTACAACAAATCCTAGGTTTTAAGTTGCTTTTTGTTTTCTATTTGAAAATATCACTATAATTTTTTTTTTACCATCAATAACAACCTACTACTTAACATTAGTTGTAAAAGGGTTGTGAAAAATATTGTGGATGTTGCATTTTTCTATTTTTTTTATTTGTTTTTCATATGATAAAAAATATTATTTTATTTATTGATTATAAATAACCCTATTGGTTAAAATTTTGGAGCCTTTTTTTTTACTTGGGGCTTTAGGCGACCGCATTTCTTGCTCTGGCATTCAGCCGACTCTGGTTGGAACGATAGAAAAATGACGGTAAAAATTTTAGTAAGATAAAGACTTAAAAGAAAAGAAAATATTGTTATTCTAGTTTGCATGTGTTTGATAGAGTTGATAGAGATTGTACATAGTTTTTTTTTTTTTTTTTTTTTTAATTGAGAAGAAAAAAAAATGAATGAAACAAATAATAATTTTGTGTTGATTATTATTATATAAGAAATTAATTTTATAACTTTTCAATGAAGTTAATTTTTTTTGGGACAATAATAGATTGTATTAACAAATGAGCTACACTTGATAGAAAGTAAAATTGTAGGTTTATCTTCGAACTTGATCTCTATTTTTTGTGGTTGATTCATGTGTGATAAGTGAGATCCTCGTATGATGCATATAATTGCTGAATTTTACATTCTGCACGTTTAATCAGGTTTAAGCGAATTGCACTCTGTTTTCTTAAGATAGAATTGTGCAATGTTCTTGATTTTTTTTCAAATTTTAAGGTATGCATTTACTTGTTTTATCAAATTTAGGCCGTATGTATGGGACATTAACAAAGAAAATACCGTATCTGGGCCACAGGCCCACAACCTAGTTTTCTGTGAATTAATAAAATCTAATAAATAGTTAAATAGATTTTTTTTTTTTTAGAATACTAAGTAATTTAACATACACACGGAGAGAGGAAAGAAGATTTTTAAAAAACTGACAATGGTGTATAAATTGTTTGATAGATCAATCATGCACAATGACACCAAAATTTATGTAAAAAATCCTTTCAAAAGGATAAACAATCAAATCAATTATGAACAAATTCTCTATAATAAATTAGTTACAATATTTTATAAAATGTCCAAATTTTTAGTTCATAACAAATTAAGGAAATAACAATAATGTCACCTCCTTTTAATATTACAAATTTATAACCCTTCGTAATTTCACACTCAATATCTTTTCTTAGAAAAAAAAAACCCCAAAAGTTGTTTCTCTCTAGTCTATGTTTCTTAACCAAAAAACAAATCCTCTTGTAATTTTGCTCTTGCCTCTCACACACCTTGTGCACTCATATTATTTTCTCATCAATCCCTAGTTTGAGCCTCAATTTCTCATTGATTTGTGGTATCTCTTTCCATGTGTTACTCTCTCTCTCTCTCTCTCTCTCTCTCAATTTTATTGTAAGGAAAAACATGTTACATGCTTGTGCTGATGCACAAGTGTGTAATAAACACTACCCTTTATAGTATGGGTTGGTACATAAGTATATAATAATCACGGCCCCTTATAGTATGAGGATATCTTTCAACTTGAAACTAGCAAACTCCTATTTAAAGAAACTTTACTTTCATGTACTTTTAAAGAGTTCTCTTATTTTCCTATGTGGGGAATCCTTGGACCAAACTATCAAACTTTTCAAATTAGTGATTTTTTTTTTTTCTCTCTTTATATATATATATATATATATATATTGGAAAGCATATTAGTAATTTTATATAAGGCTTCAATCTCTATTTTTGGAGGACAAGAAATGCTACATTTTAATTTCTCTTGTAATATTGTACTTTTCTTCCCTCCCAAAAAAAATATAAATAGAACTCTGATGCAATTTTTCATATAAATTCAAGACCATGACATAGACTTTGTTTTTTTTGGCAGTTTCAACATCACTTTCAGATTCCTAGAATATTTAAGTTTAAGAACCTTCCAACTCGACTAAAAAAAGACAAAAGTCTCAACTAACACAACCTAAACTTGACAAGATTCCACAATGTATTTTGCTAGTTCCTAAAAGAGTTTGGTAGGACACTTTGTGTAAAAAGTATTTAAAATCCTAGTAGGTAGGCAAAATCTTTTCTTTCTTCTTTTTTAATGCTAACAAGGATGGACCATATCGATTTTTATCATTCTTTTTTATAAATTCTTACTTTTACATGGTGTTAATTTGATACATTTTTTCCCCTTAGTGTTTAATTTGATACTTATCTATTCTAATACCTCTTGATATCATGGCAGATGGTAACTTTTTCATTAATAATACACATTGTCACATTCCAACCAGCACAAAATGTACAATGGTATATTTGTATACCAAGTTACCAACACAAAAATTTCTCAAAAAAAAAGAAGTTATCAACACAAAAAAGTTATGTGAGTCAGACATGGCCCAAAAAATGGGCTAATAAACTTTTAAAATTTGTGTTCTTGCTTAGGCACATACTTTCATTCTAATAATGTGTGTATCAATATCATAAACATTTTCATTCTAATTATGTGTCATAAATCCTTTCCAAAAAAAAAAAAAAAAAAAATTATGTGTCATAAATTTTAATCTTTTGCTTGCATGAAGTTAAGCAACCCCATGGTAGGGTCTCAGCATATAGTTTGTCAACTAATCACCGTATATATAATTTATTAGTTCTTTTCATTGTGCAGTAGGTTCCAAATAATAAAAAAATGGTGTTAGCATATAAAGAAAAGATTGATACATATAATATATATATATATATATATATATATATATATATATATACTTGGCCGGTGGAGAAATAGGTTTGTTTGATTTCATTATTAGCCTTGTATAGAAAGGAATAGAGAGAATTAAAATAAAATAAAATAAAAATTAAAGAACATAAATAGGATAGTTTTTATGCTTTACAAATCGATTTCAATATGTTCCGCCAAATTCGAAGAAACTACTTTGATTTGTAATATTTTATAACATTTATTTTGAGAATACACCAAATACTAGAAAAACCAATAAATTAACATTCGTAATGCAAATGTAATTTGATAAATTGTATTAAATCAAAACTAAGTTATAGTATTCAACTGAATGTGAGAGGTTTTATTTGGATTTTCCTAAAACAAAATAAATAAATAAATAGCACAATAGTATATGATCACCCTTTTTTTTTAATAGTATATGATCACAATTAAGTTCCATCCCTACGTGCTTATGAATATACGTACATCGTGCCTCCTAGTTTGCCTCTCATGAGCCTAAAAAATTAGAAATAATATAGGTATGTTAAAAAAAAATAAAAACAAAAAAGCCCACCTGTCTCAAAAAAGTTTTGCTAAGATGGGTTTTCCTCATAATTGCTTACATTGATGTATTCTACAAAATAATAGGTTTTTTAAAATCTATTTAAAAAAAAATAAAAAATAAAAAAACTCTAAATGGGTCTTGGGGAAAAGTTTTCACACCCTCTATTTGCTAACACAAACAAATATTCACGTGCATTTATTGATTACATGATTTATATATAGTTACTTGATTTATTTAAATAATTTAATAAATTATATAATTAAAATACATATAAATTATATTATGAACCATTATTAATGGGATGAAAGAGTTTCTTGCAACACTAGTTAATAGAAGAAAATTGTAAATTTGATTAGGACACTTAAGATGTCCATGACTTTTCCTAAGCAAAGAAAAAAAATATTGGTGACCAACTTGTTTTACAACTTGCAGAACTAACATGATTTGAGTGGTGAAAAATAAAAATGATGTTAGTGATAGATGTGTTTGTTAGGATTAGTGCCCTTAAGTCCTAATAAACAGGTGGGCATATAGTCCATGAGATATTTTCATATAGTCCATGAGATGTATAGTATGTGATTTATGTGTTTTAGTCACAAAAGATATAAGTCACAAGTTTTTTGTAAATTCAAAATTTTAATTTATAATCGGTGATGAAATTTGGCATTTCATCTGCGAAGATTATAACATATCAATTAAGATGATTTGTCTTGATCATGGAAGTAGAGACCTCTAGTTGATATGTTTTAAGAGTTAAGACATATTGAACTAGACCACTATGAGATTTATTATTCTCCTAACGACTGTCAAATAAATAATATATCTCACGACTTCTATTTACATAAACTCTTAATTCTGAGATAATAATGGATCTGATCACGAAGTGTAGATTGTTTTGATATATCAGGAGTGAGATCTAAAGTCAAGATCAAAACCTCAGTATGTTGGGTTGATGGAATATATATTCTCAAGAAGGAATTCATAATCTCTTAACAAAGATATAAAATATTCTCTTGAGATAAATTTAATAGGTTTGGTTATTCAGAATATTAAGCCTAACTACTTTAGTAAGGAGTTACCAAAGTATATATTTATGAAATTGGATTTCATAAATATATGACGAATAACTTAAAGGATTAAACTGGGTACTCAAGAGTTAAGATGTAGTAATCTTCAAAGTGATAGTCTACATTCATGACTTTGTATTACTATGAATATTTTATGAAGAAGTTGCATGTATAATAAAGTTTTTGAATATAATTTATTAATAAGGCCAAGAGTGCATTATATTTATATAGTAATATTAAATATAATTAATGGTAACTTTGGACTTATCAAGAGTTGACAGAAAAGTTCAAGGTCCATTGGAGCTAGTGTCTTATTTGTTCCCTTTTGGTCAGACTCCAAGCTACATACTAAAGCCCAATTGAAATGGCCCAATAAGCTAGTCCAATTAGATAATTAGTTATAAGGAGAGAAACATACAGAATTTTGTAAGAGAATGAAATGGTTTGTATGTGAGTGTAGAACACTCTCTTATTCTCCCTTGAACATACACATATAAACTGATTGAGAGACCACAATTCTTGGGCACAAGTGGAATTAGAGTGAAGATTAAAAGCGTTTCCAAGTACTTCTAATCTTTGGTTTAAAATTTCACTACACCAAGGTACACTCTCTTATTCTTATATTTTGAAATTTACATAGTACATGTTATTAATTGTGAATGAAGTAGATCCGTTAATTTTTTGCTGCGTATGCTTTGTATGTGATATAAAAATGTGTTTTTCCAACAATGTTTGTGTAGCTTAATTGACATTTCCTATTATTTCTAACTAAGATGTCTAAGATTTAAATTCTCCTCAATCATTGTAACTATCAAATTGTAAAAAAAAAAAAAAAATGGTATTTTTCATTGAAAAATTGCCAATTACAAGATAAAATTAAAACTATAAAATATTTTTCTTATTCTATCTCCTCTTGTGAAATAATTATCCACATATTATATATGTATCTCGTTAAAGGATGAGACTACTATTGGGTTGAGCCGAGTTGAACCCTTCGTAAAAAAAAGAGTTGAGTTGACCCAAGTATTATTCTATTTTGTGTGATACCATTTATTTTCATTTGAAAATATATTTTATTTGAAAAGTCTTTTTTTGTTTCATAATTTAAAAATACATTTTCTTAAAGTATGACTAAGAATCAACCTCTCCTCGTTAGCATAAAAAATGTAAAAAAAAACTAAGAATCAATTTTTGTTTGTTTGTTTTGTTTTGGTATTTTTTGTCTATTGTGTGTGTTCATTTGGATATTATATTCATTGACTTATTTATTTATTGAGTAAAATATTTAATAAAAAAAAGTTTATGGGGGTAACTCTGTAAAAACGTTGTAGTATCTTAAAAAAAAAAAAAAAATAGAGATACTATAAAAAAAGAAAAAGAAAAAAAGAGTGTACATTCTTTTATTTTTTAGGAAAGAATTAAATTCAACTTGATTAAAATAAGTTTAAGACAGGGAAAATTAACACTTATCTTAACAATAACTATCTCTTACATAGTTACATTATTCTTTTCCTTCTTTTTAGATGGATATTAATCTTTTTTTCCTTCTTAATCAAATATGAAAAATTGACAAAAATGAAAAACAACATTTTTAAACAAACAATTCATAATCCATTTATCTTATCAAATCAATTTTTTTTTTTTAATATAAGATTTCTAGTTGAGCTAACTAAAATTTGCCTATCAAATCAAATTTAAATGCTCTTTAAAATAGTAGAGTATTAATATCATGTACAAACACAAGCATAATATATACTTACTAGCCTCATCACACGTGTTTTGCGCGCCCAATGAGGTTTTTTTAGGAAAAAAAACTCTGTTTTTTTATTTTATACATATAATTTTTATTTTAATAATTTAATTTATAAGTGGATAAAATAGTTTGAAAATTAATAAGAGAGTGATCATATTTTTTAGGTAATATTTTAGTGAAACTTAGAGTTGTATTTTTACTAAATTATTTTTTAGTTTTATTTTTATTTAAACATAAGGATGTATGAATATTTTTGAATTAAAAAATGAGTAATATAAACAAGAAAGCCACTTAAATAATACTCCGTGATATAGATAATTGTAAAAAGATGAAAACAAGAGTTAATTAAGTTATAACGGTGAAATAGTGAAAATAAGAATATATAATTATAACGTGTTAAACAGTGTAACTATCACTGCTCCTAAAAATTAAAACTAAAACTAAAATTTCAGTAGAAGCAAATTCTGCTTTCTTTTTTTTACACCAACTACCACTCCACACACTCTATCTCTCTCTAAAACACTGTGCTGTGATGTATTAAATGGGCAGAGAGAGAGAGACAGACTCAGATCTAAGCTTCAATTCATTCTCTCAATCCATCAATCTCAACTCTCAACCTCTAAATTGTTTTCTCTCTCTCTAACTCCTTATGCCTTGCTTGGTTGCTGGGAAAATACAAAATTACTAAAAGATAGCAATGTTGACTCCCGAAATTCACTTTCTGCTTAGCTTGAGCTAAGTTTGATTCATATTTTTTTGAAAATTTTGTTTCGTTCACTTTTCTCACGTTTTCTCGGCATCCAAACAGAGAATTTTGTGACTATGTGCTGGCTATTTATGAAGAGTTGCTAATTTTATGCTCTGTTTGGTTGCTGAGAAAAGATTGAAAAGGTTCTGCTTAGCTGAGCTGAGTTCGATTCAGATTTTTTTGAAACTTTGTTGTGTTCGCTTTTCTCACATTTTCTCGGCATTAAACGGAGAATTTGTGACATGCGCTGGAAATTTATGAAGACTTACTAATTCTGTGCACTGTTTGGTTGATGAGGAAAGAAAAATGTGGTTCTGCAGAGCTGAGCTAAGTTCGATTCAGTTTTTAATCCTTTGAAGCCGCTAGACTGCGAGGAAGGCATTTGAAATCTTGATTTCTTGGCGACCAAACAGAGAATTTTGTGCAGGTATGCTTTAATTTTTGTTACCTGTGCTGGAAATGTATGCAGAGTTAGTTACTAATTTTGGATATTTTTGCTTTTTCTTTAGGGTTTATGACTTGTATTTAGGTATTCTTTGATTGTTTGATGTGAAATCGGAAGAAACTAAAAAGAAAGTGAAAAAATTGTGGAGGGTATTTGTGCTTCTTAGTTTGCTTTTCATATATGTATATATAGTAATTCTCAACTCAACTAAGAAAGGTTCTTGTGCTCCACATGTTGGAGTGGAATAATGTAACAGTTTTCAATAGTCAAAATATGTCCTGCGTTTTCTTAGCTTCCAAGCAAGCACGAAAGCCTTGTGCAATAATAGTGAAGCTTCTTTTGAGAAATATGGGATAATTGAGCGATTTAGAAGCTGAAAGCTAAAATAGTTGGACACTTGGACTGAAAATGCATAAAATTATGACCTTTTTGGTTGCCTAGAAAAACTGAGAAAAGGAAGATAAGAATGTAACTTGATTCATCTATATATTTTCTTGGCAATTGAATGGTGCATTTAGTTTGTTCTCTTTTTAAATTGCGTAAATGGAGATGTGAAACAAGATAAGTCTGCTATAGACTAATTTTATAATATTAAAGAAATTGACTCGTAAGCTAAACTTGGTTTGCAGAAAGTCTTGAGTGGAGGTATAATTAATCAATGGCAAGATCACGACAACTATTTTCAAGTCAAGATTCCTCAATGTCACCCCCTCCAGGAAGATCAAGGGAATGGGAGGGACCATCAAGGTGGACTGAGTACTTGGGTCCACAAATGACACCTCCAATGACATCTAGGAGCTCTAGGAATGCAGGTCCTCATGGACAGGTCCAGAGTTCAGGCGGGTCTCAAAAGGGTTTGAACATGAAGTCGGTGGTCCAACTTAATGAAGTTGCTGAAGGTCTTATGGCTAAAATGTATAGGTTGAATCAAATCTTGGACTACCCAGATCCAGTTGGACATGTATTTACCGAAGCATTTTGGAAAGCGGGTGTGTTCCCTAATTACCCAAAACTTTGCATTTTGCTCTCAAAGAAGTTTCCAGAGCATTTTAGCAAATTACAACTTGAACGTGTAAGAATTCATTTCCTTTTCCATTCAAAGTCAGGTGTTTTCTTTGTTAATTACTTATGTGTCACTAGTGAATTCTTTCACCTTGGGTGACCTTGCTGCAGGTTGATAAGATTGCATTGGATGCTTTGCATGATAGTGTAGAACTTCATTTGCAGAGCTTGGAACCATGGGTTCAGGTATAGAGTTGGTACTTATGTTTACTTCCTTCTTCTCTTCTTCTTTTACTTATTTTCGACCCATTTTTGTTATTTATTCTAAATTATGGGCATGGTCAAAGTTATGCTTGTGTGCAACTAATAAACTGAATGGCTTTCCCCCCAAGTCTTTTTTTTTTTTTTTTCCAGTGCTGCATGAAAAACCGAAGATTGATTCTCATCTCACTCTTTTAATCATGTCTTTTGTTTAATGTTCTGATGATCAAAGGCTAGTTCGAGTTAATGTTGTCAAATGCACATCCAAGCATGTGTCTTTAATTGTTCAAATATCTAGCTTGTCAACTGTAGTTTTCATTACAATAACACTTCTGTCATGATAGAACCTCCATGCTTCGCAACACATGTTTAGTAGAGAAGATAAGCTATGCCCTAGCCAAAAAATTAAAAGAAACCTAGTAATTACCATAATAAAGTTCTGGAACTAAGAAGAAAGCACTGCAGTTGCAGATGAGCCATATCATTTGATAAATAATTTAGTGTTTTCCTCGTTCCAAATTCTGATCATACCCCTGGGCGCCCCCCCCCCCCCCCCCCCCCCCCCCCCCCCACCCACCCCCAAACACCCAGTATTTCATGTAATCAACTGCATAACTGGAACTAACTGTATTACTACTTGGCTACCATGTGAGTGTGCTTACCAAATCATTTGGTCATCTCATGTGGCACAATGATCAATGAGAATTAAGAAGCTTTATTTAACTTTAATTCATTGTTCTTTAATAAATACTGTGAGAAAACAATTAGAAATTGTTTCCAATGAGGGGATGACTAGAGGATTATTGAAATGTTATTATCTTTTGTCAGTATAATTTATTAAGTGTGATGGATAGCCTCATACTTGAGGTGGCAAAAGGAATTCTGATGTTATATCGTGAATTAGAGTTTTAGTGTCATATCATTTAATCAATTTTCTCTTTCTCTTTATTCATTCCCATTATCTCGTCCTGTGATTATTTGTTGAGTTTAACTTGTGAATAGAATGAGATGACTTCTCTAATTAATATTTTTCAGCATTTTTCATGACTTGAGGAGCAGCGACCTCTTTGTTCCTTTTTTTGTTTTCTATTTATTAAGCGAAATTCATCCATTATTACTTATAAGAAAAACATGTTTCATCCATGACATCAATTCATATATCTGAAACTTTCTTGTCCTACTGCAAGCTTGGACTGTACGTGCTAGGAATGAATTGTGGGGATCTGTCGAGCTTCCACTTCATAATATTAATTCAAAACAGGCTCTTTATATGACTCTGTGTCAAATGATGAATTTATAGTTGCAAACTTTTACATAGTTTAAGAATCAATTGCCTGGTAAATATACTCAGTTAATTGCTTTCCTTTGCTTGGACCAGCTTCTTCTTGACTTGATGGCATTTCGAGAACAAGCTCTGCGGCTTATTCTGGATCTAAGTAGCACAGTAATTACATTGTTGGTGAGTTTCAAATTCTCGCCATTGTTCAAAATATATGTTTTGGATGTAAACTTTGATGAGTGGAAACTGTTAGCAACTGGTCACTCTAGAAAGCTCGGTTGTCAACTTCTGAGAAATGGCAACCAATAGTTGTATAGTGCTTGCCATGGGAACAAGGTACAAGACAGACATTGAGCTTCATCTTCCATTTGAAAATCTGACTGAGAACATATGGTTTACAAAAGCTTTTGAGTTCTCACTTCGTAGGGTTGGTCAAACTAACTTTTAGGCTCTTCGTGGAAACCTTGACCTCTCCTAGTGTAATGATCTTCCTCTCTCTATGTGTTTTAAAATTGTTTCCTTGAATAGATGTTGCAAAAGATGTATTTGAAAAAACTGTCACTCTGGGAGAGGTGGATGGTTTGTGCGAAGGCTATTTGAACAGTCTTAGGATGCTAGAAGAATAAAAAGTGAAAGACTGAAGGTATTGGGGATGCAAGATCAATTTATAGTCCAAATGTTCCTGAGTCATTTTTTTTTAGTGCAGGAGGAAACTCAAGCTCTATCTTGAGCATCATATTCCATATTACTGTTATACCTCTTTTGTTAACTATTTCACAAAAAAGTGATTAGGGTAAGTTTTATTGCCCATGTGTGGATCCCACATGAGGGGGTGCTGAAATAATAAAACTCTACTCTGTTCTCTTACTACTTAAATTGCTAGAGTAATTATTTCTTGACAAAAATAATCAAGGCTATGCTTGTTAACTTAAGACAATATTTTGCAGCCCCATCAGAACTCGCTTATACTACATGCATTTATGGACCTCTTTTGTTCCTTTGTTCGTGTTAACCTTTTCTCCGAGAAGGCAAGTCAACTTTCCATTGTGTTTCATTTATCTGTCCTTCATTTTCTTCCTTTTTATCCTTTTCTTAAAAGTCCTCTAGTTGAAACCTTTTGACTGCTTTGTCTTAACTATGTATGTGTATAGTCATGTACTATACAGCATGTTTTTATTTGTGCTAATGCAATGGTTTCATAACAGATACCAAGGAAAATGGTGCTTCAAATCTATAACCTTTTACATGCCATGTCAAGTAACGACCGAGATTGTGATTTTTACCATAGGTAGGAGATATTTCTACTTTTCAAAATTATGTTGGTGCTCCTAGAAGGGTTTGTTATTATGAATATAGGAGTATCTTGAATTTTCCTTTTTCTTTACTGATTATACACTATACAGCTAGCTTATAATTTTGTTAGTGGCATGTAACCTGATGTCCAAAGATGTTTGGAGGAAACTCTCTACGTCCAAGTCACTGACTGGAATAAATAAGGATTCCAATTACTTTGCTGCTTATAGTAGAAGAGCAGAGGAAGTTTTTAGAGGTTGTACTGTGTTTGTAACTGAATGGGTGTGACTCTTTCTTTTGAAGAGAATCTTTTTGTTATGTTTCACACATGAACAAGTGATGCCCACCATTTTCATGCCCACATGGCCCTATGATCTGCCTTTGGTGTTTAAAGCTTGTGCTTATCCTTTTTGTGATAAATAGTAGTTGTGACTTGTCATAATTTTTGTCGCGGGCCAATGGTCTTGGAACCAAATGGAATCTACTGCTATAAACAACGGGCAGATGGTTAGGTCACAATTTCAAACTGATAAGGGTGTATCGGTATGATTTGTGTTTGGCTTCCCAAAAGAGTGAATCATCTTTATCATGGTTGATAGGTATGTACTCTGTATGTATTATAACATAACAATCTTTAGGAGAAGGAAAACACACTTTTAGATGCTTAGATTAACATTTAATGGCCAGTTGCAGATGATACTTTATTTATTTATTTTCTTAATATTTGAAAGGATAACTGTCATATGATTTGCCAGTGAGCTCCTCTTCTCCTTGTAACAACAATGTGGGGAGGGGAGTGGGGGTGAGGTTTTGGGTTTAGGGTCTACTAAGTGCCTATGTACCTTACTAACAAAAGATAAAAACTGTCATATGATTCTTGTTCTCAATTGATGCATCACACCATATATCTTTCTGTCTCTGGATTTCAGGTTGGTTCAATTTATAGACTCTTACGATCCACCACTGAAAGGATTACAAGAGGACCTAAACTTTGTGAGCCCACGTATTGGGGAGGTTAATATCATTCTTTACTTATCAAAATACTTTTAAAATGATGTTTAGTTGTATTTCTCATTTCATTTGATAAGATGATCATCTTATGACAGTTTTGTGCTCCTGCTGTACTTGTGAACGAATTCTTACAAGTGGAATCAGTCTAAGTGAAAATATATAATAGTTGGGAGGTGATAATCTTAAAAATCATCCACGTGTCCTGGTTTGCAATATGTCAAAATTACAAAAAAGAAACCCTCCTCTACTCTTTTTGCCTCAATCATCATAGAAAAGAAAATTCCTGTCATCTACAATGGTTGTGTATTTGGATTCTTTATTGTTGAAACTAGGAAGTTAGAAATGCGGAGGTCTGTTCTTGTTTGAGGGTGGGAAGTTGGTGCTTATTCTAAGATCCTTCTCCAACTTATTTTTTTTCTCCCCTCCTTACTTATTCCATATCTCCCAAAAAAAAAAAAAATCATTAGGAAAAATGTTCAGTAACTTTTCCTGAATCTGAAGAGGACTGGAAGTCAAATGTCATTTTATTTGCTTAGGCGAGGATTTCGGTTGGTGAAGTTTGAAGATTTGAAATAATTAACTATTAGATCTTTGAAATGGCTTTCCTGGGTAAGTGATATGGAGAAATGAGAATGAAGAGGCAAATATTGAAAGATGTTACTGCTAAATATTTGCTTCAGTAGAATTATGTGACATAAGTGCAGTGGCTCAGTAGAAGCAATGATAAGAGCAAGGTCAGATTTTAAGATTGGGTTCTCAGTTGTAGTAGGTTTCGGGGCTTCCATCTGGTCTTGGATGATATATCTTTGGGTCTTCTCATTTATGCTTGAAATTCATGATCATTAGCTGTCAGTGAGGAGGCTTTGGAAATGCCTTCATTGTTCTAATTGGTCATCTGATAAATGGAGGCTTTGTTTTCTGTGTATTGGGGGCTTGATGAGTGAAGTTTTTTGTGGATGAGGTGATGGCACATGTTATTAATTGAAAAGGCGTTTTTTTTTTTGGGGGGGGGGGGGGGGTGGTGTTGTTGACTTCTTGCGTATATCCTGTTTTCTTTTGGCAAGCAGGTTGACGTGGTCTTAATATTTGCAATGGCTTCCCAAAACAAAATGCACTGCAAGACTTCTAGCATTGCATGTGCTGTTATGGAGAAGAATTGCCTTTGTTATATAGGTACTGTTGAATTAGGATGCCTAGTTCTTTGAGATTCACTGCCAAGTTTGACGTGGGACGGTTGTTCAAATGATCTCAAAGTTATAGTGTCTTCAAGTTTCAATGCTTGATCATTTTAAATGCCTTGTAAATCTTTCAAGTGACTTTTATTTAGTCGATCACATTTTTCTTTTGCATTGAGAAACTTCTGCCAGAGGCATTCCTTTCAAAAACTACAATGGAAGTTTCAATTTCCTTTTCCAGGTACTAGAGGCAGTTGGTCCTGTTATTTTCCTATCAACAGATACAAGAAAGCTTAGAAATGAGGGATTTTTGAGTCCATATCATCCTCGATATCCAGATATACTCACAAATTCGGCTCACCCAATGGTAGATTCTGTTTACTTTTGATGATTTTGAGATAGGTCACAATTTGCAACTTTTTTGTTATGGTATTGCTGTTTACTACACTGCACTTCTTATGTCATTATCCCCCTGCAGAGAGCACAAGATCTAGCAAATGTTACTTCTTACCGAGAATGGGTATTGTTTGGGTATCTTGTTTGTCCTGATGAGCTGCTTCGTGTCACTAGCATTGATATTGCCATGGTAAACCCCCGAAATTGCTCTGTTCCTTTTTCCTCTTGTTATGCAATAAAGTTTACATTTGAATTCAGCTTATATCAAGAGAAAGAAAAAGTATGTAAATCTATGATAAGCATGCAGTATGGAAAGTGTATCCTATATACATAGTGCTAGCAATGCAATTAATAAATGGAGTTTGCAATATTTATAAAAAGGGCTTATACTAGTATAAATGCAAGAGTCCACTGGGAGGCAACAGATTCATGAAGTAAGCATGGTGTATTTGATATGGACTTGAGCGCATTTAGGTGTTGTAGGCTTGTAGCTAGCATGTATACAAATTTTTTATAGTTTAAACCCAAGTTATTAATACCATACCATGGCTGTTTCGATTTGGCCACTAGAAAGAAATATTTTGGTATATATATATATGTTAGTAGCATTAGACTAATAAATAAATATAGATAATATTAGAACTTTCATCCGGGCCTACATGCTGGATTACAAATAAAATTGGTGGGTTTAATTTTTATATGGTATAGCTCATTGGCCTATATTAAGTTTAGATACTGGTCCGACAATTTTGTTACTGGCTGAGATGGCCGAAATTCACTGAAATGGCCAGTAGAAACACCCCAAAAATTTAAGCTATACATTTTTAGGGGGTAATGAATTGTGAGGACCAGTTTGGTGAATGGTATGCTATATTCTGGCCTTTTTGGCTGGTACAAGATGATATTAATAACTTTGGTTAAGATCTTAGTAATTCCATAATGTTGTGTAACCATTTTGTTGCTGGTATTTGTCTAATGTACACGTGTCAATAGAAGACTGATTTCAATGTCATTGACAAAGAGATTTTTAGATCTCTTAAAAAAATATTGTGCCATATAATTTTCATTTATTTAAAACTGCACTTTAATGTTCACACCCCACAGAACTATCAGAAAGACAACACAAACATTAGAGGAAAAGATAGGCCTATTGAGTCATTATTTTTTTGGTTTTTTGCTCTTGGTTTCTTATACCAGAGAAAAAAGCTACATTCATCATATATCTCAGCTGATAATATTTTTTCCCTTTTCTAAATTGGTTCTGGCTTACAGGTTGTACTGAAGGAAAATTTAGTTCTTACAATATTCAGGGATGAGGTGGGTTCTGCCGCCTGTTGTTGAAATTATACTTGTCATTTGCTGAAGTTTTTTTCTTTTTCAGATGTGAGTCATTTGCAGTTGTTGACTGTCATTTTAAAACATTAAAATGCAGTACATACTTTTGCATGAGGACTATCAGTTATATGTTTTGCCACGAATATTAGAATCAAAGAAGATGGCAAAATCAGGACGTACAAAGCAGAAAGAAGCGGATCTGGAGTATAGTGTTGCGAAGCAGGTTGAGAAAATGATAAGGTAAAATCAGAAATTTTTATGAACTTATTTTTCTTCTATCCCAAAGTCTAAATGCAAAGCACTAAAGGTAAAACAACTTGTCATTGCTGAGTAGAAATATAAGAAGAAAAAACATTTGTTATAGGTTAATTAAAATATTGATTTCACAGTTTCTTTTACAGCTTAATAATGAAGATACACCCAATTAAACCTAAGGCAAATTTTTTTTTTTGGTGCAAAATTTGCACAATATAACTATTTCAGCATTGACCTTGGAACATTAAAAGGGATATAACCGGTATCTATGTATTGTTTGTTTGACAGCTATGCTGGCATTCTCATATCATAAAGTTTGAGTTGTATTTGTGTCCATACTTCATGGGAAATTCTTGTTCTATTAGTGACATAACATTTAAGAGTAACTATAATTTTGTTCTTATATATATATATATATATTAAGAAGCAATTATAAAAATAGCAACCATAATTTTCATTTTCTCATAGACAACCTTTCCTGTTGATGTTGAATGGTAAAAATTTTTTCCTTGTGTTTCAAATATCCATCAGAATACCAGGTTTTATTTATTTATTTTTTTGTTTATTTATTTATTATTATTATTATTATCATCATCATCATCTAACCTCTTTGATGTTTATGGCTCCATCAGCAAGCATTGAATATGATATAGTAATGTTGGTTGATCATTTCAGTGAAGTGCATGAGCAAGCATTTGTGTCTTGTGATGCCATCCATCGTGAGAGGAGAATATTATTGAAGCAAGAGATTGGAAGAATGGTGCTTTTCTTTACTGATCAGCCTAGTTTATTAGCTCCAAACATTCAGGTAAACATTACAAACTTCATAAAATGAGGTATTGGAAATTGTGTCACATGCCGGAAGTTCTGTACTGCACCCACCCACCCACCCAAACACGCAGACATATAGCATTACTTGAATGTGACTTATTGGCCAATGTGGTCAATGCAAAAACATATGGTTGAATTTATTTGGGGAACCTAAGGTACATCACCCAAGGAATTGTACATAGGTTTTACCCTACCCCAAAAAAAGAAAAAAAGTTAATCAATCCACTCATCAACAAGCTTGAGCTTGTTCAAAAAACAAATGAATCATGTGGAATTGTAACCTAACTTGGTGGTGAGCTTCAACTTGGTTCGTGATTGAAATAAAATTAAATAAACAAATTATTAACTTTAAATACTTGGCTTGACTCAACTTGGTCATAGTCCTACTTCTGATTGGGTGGCTCACCTGCCATCCTATCCCACACTGAAACTCTTAGTCTTTTTTTCCAGTAAAACTGTTAAGCCAATTACATTTCTGGATGAGTTAGGATATGGGCAGGTGGTCTTTACAATGAAATTGATATTAAATTTCTTAAAACCCTTGGATCAGCTAATTAGTCTTTACAATGACATTGATATTAAATTATTTGGAACCCTCGGATCTACTAATTAGTTTTATTTCCTCCTTATGCTCTCTTTCTCAATGAGTTAGAGTTTTTTTTACATGTAAAATACTTAGATATAAAATTGACTCATTAGTAGTTTTGTAGTGCTGAATGATGCATTCTCTAATGATTTAATATTTCCTACAGATGGTGTTTTCTGCCTTGGCTTTTGCTCAATCTGAGGTCATATGGTATTTCCAACATGTAGGAATTGCATCATCAAAATCGAAGGCTGCACGAATGGTACCAGTGGACATAGTAAGTGAAGTTTTCCTTCCCTTTATTGGTTGCACCAGTTACCACTAGTCCTTGTTTGCGAACCAGCTAATGAAGTGCTTGACTTTAACCTCTATGACCTTTGTTTCAGGATCAAAGTGATCCAACCATTGGGTTCCTATTAGATGGAATTGATCGCCTATGCTGTTTAGTGCGCAAGTATATTGCAGGTTAGAATTTTTATTATTATTATTTGCAGGTTAAATTTATTGTTTTATATATATATATATATATATAGTTTTTTCTCCCTAGCAAAAAGTTATATGTAACTTGTTTCCTTCTAAGATAGTTTATAATGACTCAAGTCCTTGGCTAATTTATACCAAATACAAATAATAAAAATTGTGAAATGCGTTTGGAGGGATAATTTGTACTATTGAGATGTTCAGACATTACACTAGCAAATCTAGAATATTGCATAACCTTGTTGATTTTTAATTGTTGTTTACGTGCAGATTTAAATATGATTTACCTTTTTAAGCTTCTAAAAGTCTGGATTAATTGAGAGGACCATATGATAATTTAGTACCAAAAATTAAAATAAATTAAACCTAGTCCCTCTTCTCAGAAGGTTCATATTCACTTTTGAGCCACAACAATTCGCCACCCATTCCATGATTGGCTTTGTGATTTTAATTATCACCACATAATATATATCTTAAGATGGCATTACCGTGCTACTTTGCATGAAAAAAAATATGAATTTTTTGTTTTGGTCCATAGTAATTTAGTAGAGTGCTGGTTTAGTTAATCATCCACTGCCTTCAGAGCAGCATATCAACAGTGCAAGTCTGCAAGACAAGTAAACTAAACATGAATACTCAGTCTTCTGGGCTTCACTTGGATATAACATGAATGCTTTCATGTAGATTTTATCTGATATGACTGATAAACTTTGCTGAGCAGCAACTAGATAATATGCTATGTTGTTTTGTTACTACAGCCAGAGATCTCTCATATAAATTCAAAGTATATTTTATACTTTTTTTCATACTTGTATGCAGCAATTCGAGGTTATGCATTGTCATATCTTTCTTCCTGTGCTGGTAGAATCCGTTTCTTGCTGGGCACTCCGGGAATGGTGGCTCTTGACTTAGATACAGGCTTAAAAGGACTTCTTCAGCAAATTGTTCAACACCTTGAAAACATTCCAAAACCTCAGGGTGAAAATATTTCTGCCATCACATGTGATCTATCTGTAAGATATCTCTGCCGACCATGTTCTATTTTTATTTAGTAAATGTTGCATCTTCTGAGGTTTCTGAAACTTTACTGACCTGCTATGGGTCTGTAATTTTGTTTGTCGCCTCCTTTGGGTAAAAGTCTCGTATAAATAAATTACAAAACATAGTGACAAATATGTGTGATCTGATAAACATGTTAACTGAGGTTATTCGTTTATGTCAAAAGCCCTGGAGATTTCAATTAGTTTCTCATATTTGAGTGTGTTTTTGTATATCTTGAAGTTTTTCCTTTTAAGTTATTCAGAGTTTGTTTTTTATAATAATGCAAGAGAGGTCATTGGTATAATTAAAAGTGGTCTCTTATCATGCATGATAAGACAACTGGAAGGATGAGAGATAATAGAGAAGATTGGACAGGAAATGCAAAGGGAACTACGAAGGCCCTTGTACATATAAATGGATGTGTATATGTATGAGAAGGCAATAGAAACATAACAACCACAGTCTCAGTCTCAAACTTTTGGTGTCAGCTATGGAATCCTCCCTTTCTCCCCGACCATATTAGATCACAGAAAAGAGAAAACTTGCACTCTTTTGACCGGAGGATTTCTTATGTAGCGGGTTTAATGAATTGCCACAACAGTCTACAAATTATATTAGATATGTAATTTGCACTCAAGAGTTTGTAGTTGTAGCTATTTTATATATCATCTTGCACACAACTTGTGTGTTGTTTCTAGATATGCTTATTTTGTAACTCACACTCAGCTGAATTGCTTTGAAGTTAGTCTTGTTTGAAAATTGTCCTCATTGTTTTGTAAGTATCATAGTTCTCATTTTTGTACTGGCTTTTTTATTGGCACATTATGGATAAATAATTATTTGTGGTAATTAATCAGGATTTCCGAAAGGATTGGTTAACGATTTTGATGATAGTCACATCTTCTCGGTCTAACATAAACATAAGACATTTGGAGAAAGCTACAGTCTCCACCGGGAAGGAAGGTTTATTATCAGAGGGAAATGCTGCTTACAATTGGTCCAGGTGTTCTATATATCCGACTTTGATTAGTTTGCTAAATATCATAGTCCATTATTGCAATAAGTTACAACAATCAAAATTAATATTGCAGTTGTACTGAAAAGAAGACTCATGGTTTTCAATTTGGAAATAGGGATTCTTAGAGCTTAATAGTCAAGGGGAAAAAAAAGAATACTAGGTATTGTTTGAACTCCAAAAAACATTTTAAAGAAAATGATCTGTATAGCGTTTTTAGATGATCCATATGTTACACACACACACATAAAAGAAAATGAGAGGGAAAGAGGTAAGTTAAAGCTGGAATCTTTTCTGGTGAAATGCTTGAAGGTACCTTTTTCCTACTTTTAATCATCACTAGTGATTTCAATCTAACACTTAATATCTGGCCATAAAAAGAAAAAGAAAAAGAAAAATCCAAGATTTAAGAACTTCATGTTCCTTTTTCTATATAACATGTTGGAAAACCAAGAAGGTTAGTATGAATTCGCCAGTGTCTTAGTTTTCAGCGCATTTTTTGAGACATTTCCAAGTTTAGTGGGCTAGGTCATCGTATTCTCAAAGTGATATCTAAGTTGTTTATTTGCTTAAAGCTGTTGAACTAGTTCAGAAGCATGTTAGCTTATATTGATAAAATTCACATATGATGAGCATTGATGACATGAATGCATACTCGTATTTCTGCAAAAGAGACAATAATAGCTTATGTGCATCTCTTTTGCTTTTGATGCAGATGTGTTGATGAACTGGAATCTCAATTATCAAAGCATGGCAGTCTTAAAAAGCTCTATTTCTACCACCAGCACCTTACAGCGGTAATTTCTTGCATTCTATTTGTTTAACTTGTTTGCTAGGCTCCCCTTACTATAACCAAAAAAATTACATTGTCTGATTGATATAGAATTTATTTATTCTATTAAAGTGCTATGTAATGCTGACCTGGATCTTGATTGTTGTAATAGGTCTTCAGGAACACCATGTTTGGACCAGAAGGACGTCCTCAGCATTGCTGTGCATGGCTTGGTGTTGCTAGTAGTTTTCCAGAATGTGCTTCTCCCATTGTTCCAGAAGAGGTAAAATTCTCCCTCTCCCACTCCCATGCATCCTTAATTTTCATATTTTGGGGGGCAAGGTTGCCTGTCAACCTACCAATCACCTCTCCCAAACCCCACAAAAAGTGAGAGTTTTGTGCATTGGCTATGAGCCTATGACCTCTTTTTTTGGATTTCTTAGAAGCTTACAATATCTTAAAAATAGCCACATATCATAACATTTAAATATTTCATCACTAAATGGTTCTAATCTTTAGATAGTGGCTTCTATGTTTTTTTATCAGTAAGGAATATGTTGTATTAATAGTTTTAAAAACCGAACCGGTCAATGAACCATTTTTACACCCAATTCCCAGTTTTTACTGGTTTGGGTGGTTTTACTGGACCGGATTGGTGCGAGGTTCCTGGTCGAACTGGCCGGGCCGGTCCAGTCTGGTTTTTAAATCCATAGTTGTACTGTTGCCGAATCTGCCTAAAACAGGATCATTTGCACTTCTGAGAGGTTTAATTCTTTCAAGGTTTACCCACATGCTTTTGATCATCATTTTAAGATAAGGTGGAATGCAAATTCTTTTTTCCCTTATATCTGATAATGTGTAATGTGATTGGGAAATTTGATTCCATTATTACAAACAATAGTGACTTAACTGATGGCAAAACTGCCAGGGTAATGAGTGTTGTCTTTTAGGTGATGCTTGTACCAAGTTCATGTTCACTTCCATCTACTACTTGCTCTTGCTGCCCGATTAAATCCTTCATCAGGTGTTTCATATACACACATACAGAAAAATGATAAAATGAAATTAAAGTGACTTTACTCCATACTGCAAGCAGGTAACAAAAATTGGTCGGGATGCGGTCCTTTATGTTGAATCTCTCATTGAATCAATCATGGGAGGATTGGAGGGATTAATCAATATTCTTGATTCCGAAGGAGGATTTGGTGCCCTTGAGAATCAGGTTGATACATTTATGTCATGTTGTAACATAAAGAAATACTTGAACTTGATCTCTTGTTCCTGTTTAATGATACTAATTATGGAGAAATCTCTCAGCTTCTTCCAGAGCAGGCAGCTACCTATATCAATTATGCATCAAGACTTTCAATTCCTTCAACTAAATCCCCAAAGTTATCAGCTGGCTATGCTTTGCCTGGCCATGAGAGTTATCCTGAAAATGATAGTTCTATAAAAATGTATGTTATTTTAAATCAAATGCCAAGTTCTCTTTTGCTTTCTTTCTATTCAAGAGTCTGCAACTTTGCATGTCTAATTCTTCAACGATGGCAGGTTAGAAGCTGCAATGCAGAGGCTGACCAATCTGTGCTCAGTTTTGAATGACATGGAGCCTATATGTGTTCTAAACCATGTCTTTGTCTTGAGGGAGGTAAAACATTTTATCTTCTTATTCTTTCCTTCTGTTTTCCCCTAATCTATTCACTTCTCTCCTGTTGCTTTGATGATAACAAAATTGTGTAGAAGTGTTTTACTGTGCACTTGTGTGCTTTACTTCCTCCCCCCCCCCCCCCCCTCTTTTTTCCATTGTCTTTCTTCTTTTTGACGATAGTTCCTTCTGTTGTTGCTTCCTTCTCCCTTTTGATTAAATCAATTTTGTGCCTTACTAATTTACAATCCTTTCAATAAAATTTAGTTGCTTAGACATCATTGAATCTTTTGTGTTTGGAATGCCATCTTGTACAATATTTGGCAGCTTTTTCAACCGCTTGAAAACAAATCCCACTCTTTCTATCTTTCTTCTTCTTCTTCCTTTTTTTTTCCTTCCTGGTGTTCGATGACTAATCAAGAACGATGTTAGAACTTAGAAGTATTGGTTAAATGATTAAATTTACCATATCCCAAAAGCTTAAGGGCTTATTTGGTAATGTTTTTCTAGTAACGTTGTTTGTATTTTTTGGAAATACATGTGGGTAAAAAAGTGTGTGAAAATACGTGTAATGTTATTTAAAAACTGAAAATTGTTGCTCAAAATCACTAAACGACCCCTAAGCTTTTGAAACAATCGGTAATTTAACAGACCAAAAATTTGGTCTCTTCAAAATATGCTGTCAATTAGCATGAACTCTTACAATAATGTAATGCTTAGTTTTTCAAATGATTTATGTAAATGCGTATTATTTGACTTGTTTGCTTTTTAGTAGTTTGACTGTGGATACTCCCTAATGGAGGCAAATGTTTTGCCTAACAGGATCTGATCCTCAGTAGTTTTAGTTCAAAATTGAACTTCATAGACAATCTACACGGATTAACTTGTGAAAATAACAGAGGTATTGAGTACCATACTTTGAATGTGAAGAAATTCTAAATGACACAAACACAGAGAGATATTCACTCCTAGAGCAATGGATTTTATTTTATTATTAAAATGTGTTATGCAAATACGCAATACAACTTAAGAACATAAGGTTGCCAACAGGTGCCTAGGTAGTTCATCACTTGAATTAATGTAATTATAAAATAGTTTTGGTTCTAATCTCAAGAAAGCAACTGATTTTTGGTTTGATTTTGGCCGGCTGTTTTTTGGAACTCTGGATCTTGACTAAGCCAAAAACTGGTAGTTATTTTAAGGATATCAAATATGGTTTCATTGAGTAAACCAAAAATGGTAGTTATTGGATCTTCTTAATATTATTGCTATGGCACAAGTATGACAATAGATAAAAGATTAAGACATGATATAAAATGCTTACTACAATGTAAAAGTATAGAAAAGCATTTATCTTCCTCTTGTATTTTATGTGGTGAGTTTCACTGTCTTAAATCTTAAAAATATTTTTAAAATGTCAACTTGTAGGAGCCTGTACCATTTAGAAAAGTCAGCTTTTATTATTTCCCTTGTTATTGATATAGTAGTCTTACTGAATTTGTTTTGTAAGACAGCTTAGTATCATGCCTCTTTTGCAGCTAATATCCACAATCTATTCATTCATACATATTTACAATAATAGTAGTTTGTGATCAAATCACATCAAATGCATATGGGTGTGTATTTAAATACATGCATGTTGATGCACATGTTTGGGATCCAATAAAACCACAACAGATTCTTGTAATTTGATATTTTGATCCTAACACACCAATCATTAACTGCAGTATATGAGAGAATGCATCCTTGGGAACTTCAGGAGGAGATTGCTTGCAGTACTTAAAACTGATAATGATCTTCAACGGCCTTCTATTTTGGAGTCTCTGATTCGCAGACATATCGGCATTGTCCATCTTGCAGAGCAGCATATTAGCATGGATTTAACCCAGGGTATTAGAGAAGTTTTGCTCACAGAAGCCTTCTCAGGACCAGTTTCCTCTCTGCACTTGTTTGAAAAAGTGACAGAACAACCTACTGGATCAGCTGCTGAAGCTGTATGTAACTGGTACATAGAAAATATAATCAAAGATGTATCAGGTGCTGGAATCCTGTTTGCACCCATTCATAAATGTTTCAAGAGCACAAGGCCTGTTGGTGGATACTTTGCAGACTCAGTTGCTGATCTGAGAGAACTACAGGCCTTTGTTCGTATTTTTGGTGGCTATGGAGTTGACAGGCTAGACCATCTGCTGAAAGAACACACAGCTGCTCTTTTAAATTGCATTGACACCTCATTGCGCTCAAACCGTGAAGTGCTAGAGGCAATAGCTGGCAGCCTGCATTCTGGTGACAGAATAGAGAGAGAGGCATCTATGAAACAGGTTGTTGATTTGGATACAGTGATTGAATTTTGTGTTCAGGCTGGTCTAGCCCTGGCTTTTGATGGGCTTCTAGCTGAAGCTGCTGGAGCTGTGCTTGAAGAAGGTGCACCCTTGATATATTCATTACTAGCTGAGGTAGTTAAGCATGTACCTGATGAAATACCTGAAAAGAAGGAAATTAGGAGATTGAAAGGAGTGGCAAATAGTGTTGGTGTGGTCTGTGATCATGATTCCCAGTGGGTGAGGTCAGTCTTGGAAGAAGTCGGGGGTGCAAATGATGGTTCGTGGAGCCTGTTACCATATTTATTTGCCACCTTCATGGCATCTAATGTTTGGAACACCACTGCCTTCAATGTTGAAACAGGGGGCTTCAACAACAATATCAATTGCTTGGCAAGGTGGGTATGCAGTCATTTTTCCATAAATTGGAATAATGCCGATGACAATGACTCTTGAATGCTTATTAGTTAAATACTATCTGAAACCCAAAGTTAACAAATGCATACACGCAAATAAATTAAACCCACTATGTGCCTTAGATCTTCTGGAACTACAACATTTGATAGCACAAATATCTGTGTTTTACCTTCTACACTTCTAGATACCTTTGCGAATATAAAACTGATAAGTTAAGCCATAGTCTGCTGCACCTGAATGTTGTAGTGGTTCTTATTACGTTTAGCTATCTTTGACAATCAAATTTCTTCTGCAGGTGTATTAGTGCTGTGATTGCAGGAAGCGAGTTTGTTAGACTAGAACGTGAGCGTCGGCAGAGACAATCTTTCTCAAATGGGCATGTTGATGAGACACTAGATTCTGAAATACAGAGCCGTTTGTCAGCTGAAGCAAGCATAAAGTCCACATTGCAACTCTTCGTAAAATTCTCTGCAGGGATTATACTAGATTCTTGGAGCGAAACTAACAGGTATGCGAATGATTTCATATTTCTGCTGCATGTGTCCAAATGCCCTTTCAAACAGTGATATGGCATGTTTCAAAATGCTCTTGTAGAAATTAGGCTAAAAAGAAAAATGACGACACTGCTGGACTACATTTTTCTGCACAGCTTGGTCTCTAATTCTCCAGTTTAACCATTGGTGATATGGTGGTTTGTGTTAATATGTAAATTGTCCAAACTGTTAATGTCTTCCTCTTTTCTGCACAGATCTCATCTTGTAGCACAGGTTATCTTCCTAGATCAACTTTGTGATATCTCCCCATACCTTCCAAGAAGTTCTCTGGAACTCCATATTCCTTATGCCATTCTTCGGTCAATATATTGCCAGTACTACACGAATAATCCATCCACACTGCTGGCATTACTAACTGTATCACCCCGCCATTCTCCTGCTGTATCACTATCACATGCATCCCCTGTAATAAGGCAGGGCCGTGGTGACTCAACTCCTCAGTATCTCACTAATGATTCAGGCTATTTTAAATCAGCATCATCATCATATAGTCAGGAGCACATTTATGATAATGACAGTGGAAACTTTCGGGGGAACGAAAACAAACACCGGAATGTTCGCCGGTCTGGGCCACTGGATTACAGCTCAAGTCGTAAAGTAAAACATGGTGAAGGGTCAACTTCGGGAAGCACAGGTCCCAGTCCATTACCAAGGTTTACAGTTTCTAGGTCTGGCCCAATAGCATATAAGTAGAAAGATGGCCAACAACAAAGAAGAGGGCGGTAAATTATGATATATATTTTCCCAAGGATAGTTATATGTATATATAGTTACTGAGATAGTTCATAAAAATTTTGACAATGTATACCTGAAATTACTTTCCTTTCTGTGGTAGCCTTGATCGTGTAAATTAATGCCATTTATTTCATTCCTTGAACCTCCAAGCTTTTTATCAGAGCTAGAAATTTGTGAAATATGGTTGCTTCCCCTGGGGAAGTATGAACATTCACTCGTATCCTGTACAGCCCTCCATTAGTCATCTCCGGATTGCCCAAAGATGAGCCACCTGTGTTAAGTTTAAACTAGACAATCTCAAGTTTATTCTACCTAACATTAACCCGCTGCATTCTCTTTGATCATTACAGACCGAGAATCACAAAACAAATATTCTCCGGCAACACAATTAACATCTCTGCTCAAGTCACTGTTTGAAGGATTGTTCTTAAACACAATATTATTTCTATCCTGTCAAAGGTTCCAAATGGGCCAGGAGTGGGCCTTATCCGTGACCATAGTGGTCTTAATTTGGATTAAAGTATTTACCCAAAACATTGGGGTGACCACCAATGTTGATGAAGAGCTTTGGGTTACAAGGGATGGGTTGACATCATGTATAAATCTGTCTCTTGGAAGTTGAAATAGAAATTGATGCCGAAGTAGTGCTTGGCTAGGTTTATGAAGCTTACAATAGTAATTTATATCATGCTTTTCTTATAATGGATTGCAAGATTTTGTTGTTTTTGATAGTCTGCTGTGGACCTTTGTATGCTTCTTTTCTATGACAATTTGGGTTTGTATTATAAGAAACTTTATTTGCAAACTTCTGCTTAGTTAATGAAAGTCGGGGTTTACCAAAAAAAAAATAAAAAAACAAAAAACAAAAAATCCTTTAATAAAATGATTTTATTTTTGTTGAGTTGACATTTTGCTTTCATACAGATAGGTCCAATATATTTTACAGATAGGCCCAATTATATTGGAGACACTTGAACCTAAGTATCTTGCATATCGTTTATGTAAAATCAGTGTCTTACACAATATGAGATTTATATTTATGTGATCTTCACTAGCTTCGATACATAAGATACCTGCAAATGATGTATACCCACTCTGCAGCCCCTATCATGTGTGCAACTGAGCCTTGCTTGCTATATAAATAAAGTGATCACATGCAGTGCATCTGTGCACATGATCAATTTTCGTCCATCACGGTTGACGCAAGTGCAATGGAATGATCAATTTCATCATTTCTCAAATTTTATGAGTCAATAACATCAAATTGATAGTACAAGGAATCTGTTTATAAACCCAAACCACAAGGGTCTATGAATTTTTACATTTTTCCCTGTTCAAATTAAAAAAATGTGCAACACTAGAAAAACTGACCCAAACAAAATTAAGACAAGAAAATCAAAATAGCGTAGGCAATTTGGAGATTGTAGGGAAAAAGGCTGTCAGTTTCATATTGAAATTGAAGAAACAAGTTCAGATATTAAACAAAAATGCCCAAACAAATATCATTGTTCTAAATAGCCTCAGAAAAAGAAAATTCTATAAAACTGTCAATCCAAAATTTATAATACCAGTACACTGAAGAAAAGGCACAAGTCTAACCTTCTATTTAGAGTTACTACTTGGCTAGTTTGAGCTCAAAAACTAGTTCCATTTCATGTGAAAATTCATGAGAAAAAAAACTGAAAATCATCTCCCTCACAACTTGCACAAGTAGCCAAACAGAATAACTGGTGATGTGGTTTTACAATAGGGATTGCCACATTGAGTTCAACAACTACTTCAGTTTCACATGAAAAGAATGAAGGTTGAAACTTAAAACAAAATTGAGAAAAAAAATACTAAATGGATTCCTCTGGGGATGCTTTGAATTTAACAGTGCTAGATGGAGAAGATCTCTTTAGAAACTACTTCATTTAATAGGTATAAAGAGGGAATCACAGCATAATTAATTAACTCAAATGGAGACGATCCCTGTAAGGACTCCACATGAAAGCCCCACTTATAGCTGAACCTAGCTGCACGAGCTACTAAACATGAATAAAATACTTGTACACTAGTTTCCTATAGCATAGCACATAAGATAAACTAGTTTCATCAACTAGATTTGGAGACATTAACTTCTTGACCAGACCACTTGCATTAAGCACTGATTCATGGTTTCTATTTCTCTAGTTGTAGCTTGACTAAACAGCATTCATATGACACTAATAAAGACTGCCTTATTCCATTCTCAAAATTGGAACAACCTCAGACTCTAAATGATAGATGCATTCATGTCTTGTGACATTAAAGATCACCATAACATATAACTCTTGGATCTTGGATCATATCATTCGTTATATCGACATTGCATATAAAGAGACCTCTTAGAACATTTTTAACAAGCTTTTTTGAGTCAACCAACCACAATTATTTCCCGATTACAAGTGTTAAAACAAAAGCCACCATATGATAACCCAAAGTAGAGCTAACCAACACTAAATTATGACTTTTATCCTGTACATAGGACAAAAAAATAATTCTGCAATTGAAAGAGGGTGTGCTATGCAGGTGAAAAATGAATTCCAAGCAAATAATAAAAAGGTGAGTTGAGGTACATAAAAAGATAAGACAAACAAAAGAAAAGGATGAAAGGGAACAAGAGAGAGAGAGAGAGAGAGAGAGGTTCAATCTGATTTATTGAGAATGAGTTACACAAGTTGAGCAGTATGTGCACTGCTATTTCTACAGGTACTGAACTAAATAAGACCATATAGGAAATTAGTCTAACTGATTGCATAACTGTAGGAACCCTTCACACAGCAACTGACTGAACTAATCCCAACTGCAATACAACAAAGTTCAATTTAACACAAGTAGCAAATTGGGCTATAACATATTTTGTTAAGCCAACAGTTATACTAGTCAATCTGTTACTAACCAATTTGTTACTAAAATTAACTAATTGCTAACCAATCCGCAACTAACTAATAGCTATTCTCTTAACAGTAATCATTCTACAGGTTTCTTTTGCATGTTTGAAGATAAATTCATGTAACAGAGAATTTTAAACACTAAAGGGACTCGCACTAAGGGTGACAACCAGATTGCTCCCTGCAATTAATGGGCTTAAACAAATTCCAACTTCATTTACGATTTAGGATTCTACAATTCTGGATTCAGATACATATTAAGATGCCTACCTAACCAACAAATTATTTGCCTCAATTTTGTCCAAAAGAACATGCCATGAACATTTTGTACCTCAAGGATTGAGTCTCTTATATGCCTGCCCAATTGCAACCTACACATTAAAATGAAATGACAACTCTGTACAAAAAAAAAGATTAATATTATTATATTCCAGACGGTTCTTGTTAACGGCTTTGAAGTCATGTTACCAATGGTCACTAGACGATACAAGTTAAACAATTGAGGTGTGGCTTGTGTCTGGACTCTGAAGTTTGTACCTAAATGCAATGGTGCCAGGCTGCCAGTACACTGAATTTTGCAAGTAAATTAAAGCACGCCTCATGGTAGCGTCTCCATTGCCCAATAGCTCAATCCGGTTGCAATGCCTAGCAAGAAAAAAAAAAAAAAAAAAAATTAACAAAATGACTATTCACTTACTTAATTGACATTCCTCCCAAAGCCTTGCACAGTTCAATCCTCACCAAATAGTCCTTTAAATGCTTTGTGTTCGCTAACTAAGGTCCTTAATTGCTTGACTGGGTGGGGGGAGAGAGAGGGAAGAAAAGAAAAGAAAAATGATGCTTCTTGTGCTTGAAGAATTTGGGTCTACTTTTTATGTAGGATGCTCACATGATGCACATGCTTATTAAAAGTCATATTAAAAAAATAGTATCATTAAAATTACATACTAAATAAAGGATCCGCTTAATGAGTGCTTAAATGCAATGGTTAAGGTTGAATTTTTTATTGTATTTGATTAACTTTTTAGATGCAGTCACACATGAGACAATTAAAGAAGTATCTATTTATTTGTTCTTATTATTTTTCAATGCAGTGGCATTCAATAAATTTCTCCTTATTAGAAGCGCAATGACACTTGTTAACAAAAGCCCTAAATAAATAGCAAAAGAAACGCCTTAAATTGTTTGGCTAAAGTACATAAAGTGAAATCGCATTTTAACCAAAATTAAATGATAAATTAAAAAAAAAATTAATAACAAATAATGAAACTCGCTTGCTCCGATACATTTGATAATGTTTTAATCATAATAATATTTTAAACTTCTTAAAACTTTAGTAATAGAATCATATACAGAGTAATATAATAGTACAAGTGAATATGCATTTGATGCTCTAATATTTTTTAAATAAATAAATTATATACGTTTACCAAAAAAAAAAAAAAATTATATACAAAAATTATGAAAAATAAATAAACAAGTATCGGAATAGCCTCCTATCAAAAAAAAAAAAAAAGTATCGGAACAGCCCGAAAAATATGCGTGCATCACATATGTGATACCCATAAATTATTGATAGTGAAAAAAAAAAAAAAAAAAAAAAAACCCTAGCCTCCGGTGTCACCCTTAAAATCACATCTCTTATTTATTTTCCAAACCTCTTATTTTCCAAGCCTCCAGAGACCCCCTTATAATCACCTCTCTTTCGCCGCTCACCCTCACCGAATAAGCTCCGTCTCATATTCTAAAATCTGTAACTTGTAAATTTCGGTGCGGTTCGTTGCCTCTTTCTCTGACCAAGATCATCATCCTCAACATCGCTTGCTGGCTCTTTCATTTTCCAATCCTCTTATTATCAGAAAGAGAGTTCACAGAGATCATCCCCAAAAAAAAAAAAAGCTTGAGCGACTCTGCCTCACTATCAGTCTCACTGTTACTACTCACACCGTTTCCATAGGGTTTATCTCTGCGGGTTTAGGGTTTTGAACTTGGTAGCTCAGTTCAGCTCAACAAAAATGGCGTCGATCATGGCGTTACGACGCGCACGAACCCCAAATTTCTCATCCTCCTTCTTCAAGGTACGACCTTTATACTCTTCTAATTTCATTTTCAATCACAACAACAACACTGAAACCCTAACTAAAACCCTAAGCACCTCAGCAATCCCAAATGAGTATAATCAAATACCCCATTCACCACCACAACCACAACCACAACCACAACCACAACAACAATGGAACCCACAAAACCGGGGTTGGAATTCACAAAACCCTAATCAGTGGGCCCCACAAAACCAAGGATGGAACTCACAAACACAGACACAGAGTCAGAACCAGAACTATTCACATGGTGGGTATCCTAATCAGGGTCAGAACTATCCCAATCCCAATCGTGGATATCCCAATCAGGGCGGTCAGAACTATCCCAATGAGGGTGGTCAGAACTATCCCCCCAACCGTGGATATCCCAATCAAGGTGGTCAGAACTATCCCAACCGTGGATTGAACCCTGACCAGTTCAACACTCAGAGCTCGAGTTTTCAACAACCCAGATCACCAAACCAGTGGAACAATCAAAATAAGGGATACCCACATCCCCAAAACGTTAATAGAGGCCAGGCTGTTGAGGTTCAAGCCCTGGTTGATTCTCCACCACCGGCTTCGGTTAATGATGTACTGATGCTTTGTGATTCGGGGAAGGTTAAGGAAGCTCTTGAATTGATGGAGAAAGGGGTTAAAGCTGATTGGAATTGCTTCTATAAGTTGTTAGAAAGAGTTAAGGTGTCCAAGTCATATGAGGATGCAAAAAAGGTTCATGATTTCTTTCTGCAGTCCACGTTTCGGGGTGACCTTGGTTTGAACCATATGGTGATTGAAATGTATAGCAGTTGTGAGGCGATGACTGATGCGCGTAGGGTGTTTGATCATATGCCTAACAGGAGTATGGACACTTGGCTTTTAATGCTTAATGCGTATGCGGATAACGGGTTGGGTGATGATGGGTTGCAGTTGTTTGAGCAGATGAGGGAGCTGGGGATGAAACCCACTGGGGATACTTTTCTTGCTGTGTTTTCAGCTTGTGCTAGTGTAGATGCTGTGGAAGAAGCATTTTTACACTTTGAGTCAATGAAGAGTGAGTATGGAGTTGAGCCAGGGTTTGAGCATTATATGGGGCTTCTAGGTGTGCTTGGGAAGTGTGGCCATCTTAATGAAGCAGAGGATTTTATAGAGAAACTGCCTTTTGAGCGCACTGTGGAGGTTTGGGATGCATTGAGAAATTATGCTCGGATTCATGGATTTGTTGATCTTGAAGACCATGTTGAGGAGTTAATGGTTTCTCTTGACCCGTCGAAGGCTGTTGCTAATAAGATCCCTACCCCACCTCCCAGAAAGTATACTGCAGTCAGCATGCTTGATGGGAAGAACAGGATCAGTGAGTTCAGAAACCCAACTCTCTACAAGGATGATGAAAAGCTGAAGGCCGCTGGGATGAAAGAAGGTGGTTATGTGCCGGACACAAGATATGTTCTGCATGACATTGATCAGGAGGCCAAGGAGCAGGCCTTGCTCTATCATAGTGAGCGTTTGGCAATTGCGTATGGTCTGATTAGTACCCCAGCGAGAACACCTCTTAGGATCATCAAGAACCTTCGTATCTGCGGTGACTGTCACAATGCCATCAAGATCATGTCTAAGATTGTTGGGAGGGAATTAATTATTAGAGACAACAAACGGTTTCATCATTTCAAGGAAGGAAAATGCTCTTGTGGGGATTATTGGTGAAGTACTTGAAACTTTGAACTACTGTATGTATCCACCGAGATTTTCTTTCCAGTTGCAATTTGGTATGTAGAGTGCAAAGTTGCCAAGCCTCATAATTGAATCAATGTTTTTTGTTTGTTTTGTTTTGGTATTTTTTGTCTATTGTGTGAGTGTTCATTTGGATGTTATTATATTCATTGACTTATTTATTTATTGAGTAAAATATATAATAAAAAAAGTTTATGGGAGTAAAACTGTAAAAACGTTGCAGTATATTAAAAAGAAAAGAAAAAGATGCTATAAAAAAAGAGTGTACATTCTAATTCAACTTGATTAAAATAAGTTTAAGACAGGGAAAATTTACACTTAATTGTACTCTCTCTCTCTCTCTCTCTAACTCCCTATGCTTTGTTGGTTGCTGAGAAAATACAAAATTACTAAAAGATAGCAATGTTGACTCCCGAAATTCACTTTCTGCTTAGCTTGAGCTAAGTTTGTTTCATATATTTTTGAAAATTTTTCGTTCACTTTTCTCACGTTTTCTCGGTGTCCAAACAGAGAATTTTGTGACTATGTGCTGGCTATTTATGTAGAGTTGCTAATTTTATGCTCTGTTTGGTTGGTGAGAAAAGATTGAAAAGGTTCTGCTTAGCTTGAGCTGAGTTCGATTCAGATTTTTTTTGGAAATTTGGTTGTGTTCGCTTTTCTCAAATTTTCTCGGCAATAAACGGAGAATTTGTGACATGTGCTGGAAATTTATGAAGACTTACTAATTCTGTGCACTGTTTGGTTGATGAGGAAAGAAAAATGTGGTTCTGCTGAGCTAAGCTAAGTTCGATTTCAGTTTTTCATCCTTTGAAGCCACTAGACTGTGAGGAAGGCATTTGAAATCTTGTTTTCTTGGCGACCAAACAGAGAATTTTGTGCAGGTATGCTTTATTATTTATTACCTGTGCTAGAAATGTATGTAGAATTAGTTACTAATTTTGGATATTTTTGCTTTTTCTTTAGGGTTTATGACTTGTATTTAGGTATTCTTTGATTGTTTGATGTGTAATTGGAAGAAACTAAAAAGAAAGTGAAAAAATTGTGGAGGGTATTTGTGCTTCTTAGTTTGCTTTTCATATATGTATATATAGTAATTCTCAACTCAACTAAGAAAGGTTCTTGTGCTCCACATGTTGGAGTGGAATAATGAAACAGTTTTCAATAGTCAAAATATGTCCTGCATTTTCTTAGCTTCCAAGCAAGCATGAAAACCTTGTGCAATAATAGTGAAGCTTCTTTTGAGAAATATGGGATAATTGAGTGGTTTAGAAGCTGAAAGCTAAAATAGTTGGACACTTGGACTGAAAATGCATAAAATTATGACCTTTTTGGTTACCCAGAAACACTGAGAAAAGGAAGATAAGAATGTAACTTGATTCATCTATATATTTTCTTGGCAACTGAATGGTGCGTTTAGTGTGTTCTCCTTTTAAATTGTGTAAACGGAGATGTGAAACAAGATAAGTCTGCTATAGACTAATTTTATAATATTAAAGAAATTGACTCATAAACTAAACTTGGTTTGCAGAAAGTCTTGAGTGGAGGTATAATTAATCTATGGCAAGATCACGGCAACTATTTTCAAGTCAAGATTCCTCAATGTCACCCCCTCCAGGAAGATCAAGGGAATGGGAGGGACCATCAAGGTGGACTGAGTACTTGGGTCCACAAATGACGCCTCCAATGACGTCTAGGAGCTCTAGGAATGCAGGTCCTGATGGACAGGTCCAGAGTTCAGGTGGGTCTCAAAAGGGTTTGAACATGAAGTGGGTGGTCCAACTTAATGAAGTTGCTGAAGGTCTTATGGCTTAAATGTATAGGTTGAATCAAATCTTGGACTACCCAGATCCAGTTGGACATGTATTTACCGAAGCATTTTGGAAAGTGGGTGTGTTCCCTAATTACCCAAAACTTTGCATTTTGCTCTCAAAGAAGTTTCCAGAGCATTTTAGCAAATTACAACTTGAACGTGTAAGAATTCATCTCCTTTCCCATTCAAAGTGAGGTGTTTTCTTTGTTAATTACTTATGTGTCACTAGTGAATTCTTTCACCTTGGGTGACCTTGCTGCAGGTTGATAAGGTTGCATTGGATGCATTGCATGATAGAGTGGAACTTCATTTGCAGAGCTTGGAACCATGGGTTCAGGTATAGAGTTGGTACTTATGTTTACTTCCTTGTTCTCTTCTTCTTTTACTTATTTTCGACCCATATTTTGTTATTTATTCTAAATTATGGGCATGGTCAAAGTTAAGCTTGTGTGCAACTGATAAACTGAATGGCTTTCCGCCCACGTCTTTCTTCTTCTTTTTTTTTTTTTTTTTTTTTGTCTTTCCAGTGCTGCATGAAAAGCCAAAGATTGATTCTCATCTCACTCTTTTAATCATGTCTTTTGTTTAATGTTCTGATGATCAAACGCTAGTTCGAGTTAATGTTGTCAAATGCACATCCAAGCATGTGTCTTTAATTGTTCAAATATCTAGCTTGTCAACTGTAGTTTTCATAACAATAACACTTCTGTCGTGATAGAACCTCCATGTATCGCAACACATGTTTAGTAGAGAAGATAAGCTATGCCTTAGCCAAAAAATTAAAAGAAACCTAGTAATTACCATAATAAAGTTCTGGAACTAAGAAGAAAGCACTGCAGTTGCAGATGAGCCATATCTTTTCATAAATAATTGTTCAAAATATATGTTATGGATGTAAACTTTGATGAGTGGAAACTGTTAGCAACTGGTCACTCTAGAAAGCTCAGTTGTCAACTTCTGAGAAATGGCAACCAATAGTTGTATAGTGCTTGCCATGGGAACAAGGTATTGAGCTTCCACTTCCATTTGAAAATCTGACTGAGAACATGTGGTTTACAAAAGCTTTTGAGTTCTCGCTTCTATGTCCTATTATCTGTAGGGTTGTTTGAACTAACCTTTAGGCTCTTCATAGAAACCCTGACCTCTCCTAGTGTAATGATCTTCCTCTCTCTGTGTTTTAAAATTGTATCCTTGAATGGATGTTGCAAAAGATGTAGTTGAAAAAACTGTCACTCTGGGAGAGGTGGTGGTTTGTGTGAAGGCTATTTGAACAGTCTTAGGATGCTAGAAGAATAAAAAGTGAAAGACTGAAGGTATTGGGGATGCAAAATCAATTTATAGTCCAAATGTTCCGAGTCATATTTTTTTAGTGCAGGAGGAAACCCAAGCTCTATCTTGAGCATCCTATTTTGTATTACTGTTATACCTCTTTTCTTAACTATTTCACAAAAAAGTGATTAGGCCTCCGTTTGGGAAGCGCGTTTTGCGCATTTCCCAGCGGAAGTGTTTCTTTTCTGTGGGTCCCGTGCATTGTTCACGGGACCCACAAGTACCTTTATTCAGCAACTTTTTCTTTAAAACTGGGTCCCATGGCACTATTCACACATTTAAAAATTATTTTGCTACAGTGTTTTCAGTTTTCAGCAATAAGCAGTATTCAAACAGACCCTAGGTTAGTTTAGAGTAATTGATTATTAATGTGGTGCAAGAGTAAGTCCCCTGTGCATTTGTAATGATAAATGTTTGATAGGGTTTTGATGCCCATGGGTCCCACATGAGGGGGTGCTGAAATAATAAAACACTACTTGTTCTCTGACTACTTAAATTGCTAGAGTGATTATTTCTTGACAATAATCATCAAGGCTATGCTTGTTAACTTAAGACAGTATTTTGCAGTCCCATCAGAACTCGCTTATACTATATGCATTATGGACCTCTTTTGTTCCTTTGTTCGTGTTAACCTTTTCTCCGAGAAGGCAAGTCAACTTTTCATTGTGTTTCATTTATCTGTGTTTCATTTTCCTCCTGTTTATCCTTCTCTTAAAAGTCCTCTAGTTGAAACCTTTTGACTGCTTTGTTTTAACTATGTATGTGTATAGTCATGTACTATACAACATGTTTTTATTTGTGCTAATGCAATGCTTTCATAACAGATACCAAGGAAAATGGTGCTTCAAATCTATAACCTTTTACATGCCATGTCAAATAACGACTGAGATTGTGATTTTTACCATAGGTAGGAGATATTTCTACTTTTCAAAATTATGTTGGTGCTCCTAGAAGGGTTTGTTATTAAGAATATAGGAGTGTCTTGAATTTTCCTTTTTCTTTACTGATTATACACTATACAGCTAGCTTATAATTTTGTTAGTGGCATGTAACCTGATGTCCAAAGATGTTTGGAGGAAACTCTCTACGTCCAAGTCACTGACTATAATAAATAAGGATTCCATTTACTTTGCTGCTTATAGTGGAAGAGCAGAGGAAGTTTTTGGAGGTTGTACTGTGTTTGTAACTGAATGGGTGTGACTCTTACTTTTGAAGAGAATCTTTTTGTTATGTTTCACACATGAACAAGTGATGCCCACCATTTTCATGCCCACGTGGCCCTATGATCTGCATATGGTGTTTAAAGCTTGTGCTTATCCTTTTTGTGATAGATAGTAGTTGTGACTTGTCATAATTTTTGTCACGGGCCAATGGTCTTGGAACCAAATGGAATCTACTGCTATAAACAACGGGCAGAAGGTGAGGGCTCAATTTCAAACCGACAAGGGTGTATCGGTATGATTTGTGTTCGGGTACCCAAAAGAGAGAATCGTCTTTACCATGGTTGATAGGTATGTGCTCTGTATGTATTATAACATAACAATCTTTAGGAGAAGGAAAACACTCTTTTAGATGCTTAATTAATATTTAATGGCCAGTTGCAGATGATACTTCTTTATTTATTTATTTTCTTAATATTTGAAAGGATAACTGTCGTATGATTTGCCAGTGAGCTCCTCTTCTCCTTGTAACAACAATGTGGGGAGGGGGGTGGGGGTGAGATTATGGGTTTAGGGTCTCCTAAGTGCCTATGTACCTTACTAACAAAAGATAAAAACTGTCATATGATTCTTGTTCTCAATTGATGCATCACACCATATATCTTTCTGTCTCTGGATTTTAGGTTGGTTCAATTTATAGACTCTTACGATCCACCACTGAAAGGATTACAAGAGGACCTAAATTTTGTGAGCCCACGTATTGGGGAGGTTAATATCATTCTTTACTTATCAAAATACTTTTAAAATGATGTTTAGTTGTATTTCTCATTTCATTGATAAGATGATCATCTTATAATGGTTTTGTGCTCCTGCTCTACTTGTGAACGAATTCTTACAAGTGGAACCAGTCTAAGTGAAAATATATAATAGTTGGGAGGTGATAATCTTAAAAATCATCCACGTGTCCTAGTTTGTAATTTGTCAAAATTACAAAAGAAACCCTCCCCTTTTACTCTTTTTGCCTCAATCATCATAGAAAAGAAAATTCCTGTCATTAAATTCAGAAAGAAAAAAAAAATTATGAACTGAAATAATGTATCTACAATGGTCATGTATTTGGATTCTTTATTGTTGAAACTAGGAAGTTAGAAATGTGGAAGTCTGTTCTTGTTTGAGGGGGTTGGTGCTTATTCTAAGATACTTCTCCAACTTACTTGGTTTTTCTCCCCTCCTTACTTATTCCATATCCTCCCAAAAAAAAAAAAAAAAAAAAATTCATTAGGAAAAATGTTCAGGAACTTTTCCTGGATCTGAAGAGGACTGGAAGTGAAATGTCATTTTATTTGCTTAGGCGAGGATTTCAGTTGGTGAAGTTTGAAGATTTGAAATAATTAACTATTAGATCTTTGAAATGGCTTTCCTGGGTAAGTGATATGGAGAAATGAGAATGAAGAGGCAAATATTGAAAGAGGTTACTGCTAAATATTTGCGTCAGTAGAATTTTGTGACATAAGTGCAGTGGCTCAGTAGAAGCAATGATCAGAGCAAGGTCAGATTTTAAGATTGGGTTCGCAGTTGTGGTAGGTTTCGATGCTTCCATCTGGTCTTGGATGATATATCTTTGGGTCTTCTCATATGTGCTTGAAATTCATGATCATTAGCTGTCAGTGAGGAGGCTTTGGGGTGGTGTTGACTTTTTGCATATATCCAGTTTTCTTTTGGCGAGCAGGTTGATGTGGTCTTAATATTTGCAATGGCTTCCCAAAACGAAATGCACTGCAAGACTTCTAGCATTGCAAATGCTGTTATGGAGAAGAATTGTCTTTGTTATGTAGGTACTGTTGAATTAGGATGCCTAGTTCTTTGAGATTCACTATCAAGTTTGATGTGGGATGGTTGTTCAAATGATCTCAAAGTTATAGTGTCTTCAAGTTTCAATGCTTGATCATTTTAAATGCCTTGTAAATCTTTCAAGTGACTTTTATTTTGTCGATCACATTTTTCTTTTGCATTGAGAAACTTCTGCTAGAGGAATTCCTTTCCAAAACTACAATGGAAGTTTCAATTTCCTTTTCCAGGTACTAGAGGCAGTCGGTCCTGTTATTTTCCTATCAACAGATACAAGGAAGCTTAGAAATGAGGGATTTTTGAGTCCATATCATCCTTGATATCCAGATATACTGACAAATTCAGCTCACCCAATGGTAGATTCTGTTTACTTTTGATGATTTTGAGATAGGTAATGTTACTTCTTACTGAGAATGGGTATTGTTTGGGTATCTTGTTTGTCCTGATGAGCTGCTTTGCGTCACTAGCATTGATATTGCCATGGTAAACCCCAGACATTGCTCTGTTCCTTTTTGCTCTTGTTATGCAATAAAGTTTACATTAGAATTTAGCTTATATCAAGAGAAAGAAAAAGTATGTAAATCTATGATAAGCATGCATTATGGAAAGTGTATCCTATATACATGGTGCTAGCAATGCAATTAATAAATTAAGTTTGCAATATTTATAAAAATGGCCTATACTAGTATAAATGCCAGAGTCCACTGGGAGGCAACAGATTCATGAAGTAAGTGTGGTGTATTTAACATGGACTTGAGCGCATTTAGGTGTTGTAGGCTTGTAGCTAGCATGTATACAAATTTTTTATAGTTTAAACCCAAGCTATTAATACCATACTGTGGCTGTTTTGATTTGGCCACTAGAAAGAAATATTTTGGTATCAGTGCATTCTGCTGTACCTTTTTGGATTGCCGCTATATATATATATATATGTTAGTAGCATTAGACTAATAAATAAATATAGATAATATTAGAACTTTCATCCGGGCCTACATGCTGGATTACAAATAAAATTGGTGGGTTCAATTTTTATATGGTATAGCTCATTGGCCTATATTAAGTTTTGATACTGGTCCGATAATTTTGTTACTGGCTGAGATGCCTGAAATTCGCTGAAATGGCCAGTAGAAACACTCCAAAAATTTAAGCTATACATTTCCAGGGGGTAATGAATTGTGAGAACCAGTTTGGTGAATGGTATGATATATTCTGGCCTTTTTGGCATGTACAAGATGATATTAATAACTTTGGTTAAGATCTTTGTAATTCCATAATGTTATGTAACCATTTTGTTGCTGATATATGTCCAATGTACAGGTGTCAATAGAAGACTGATTTCTATGTCATTGACAAAGAGATTTTTAGATCTCTTAAAAAAATATCATGCCATAACATTTTCATTTATTTAAAACTGCGCTTTAATGTTCACACCCCACATGACTATCAGAAAGACACCACAAACATTAGAGGAAACAATAGGCCTATTGAGTCATTATTTTTTGGTTTTTTTCTCTTGGTTTCTTATATCAGAGAAAAAGGTACGTTGATCATATATCTCAGCTGATAATATTTTTTCCCTTTTCTAAATTGGTTTTGGCTTACAGGTTGTACTGAAGGAAAATTTAGTTCTTACAATATTCAGGGATGAGGTGGGTTCTACTGCCTGTTGTTGAAATTATACTTGTCATTTGCTGAAGTTTTTTTCTTTTTCAGATATGATTCATTTGCAGTTGTTGACTGTCATTGTAAAACATTAAAATGCAGTATACTTTTGCATGAGGACTATCAGTTATATGTTTTGCCACGAATATTAGAATCAAAGATGGAAAAATCAGGACGTACAAAGCAGGAAGAAGCGGATCTGGAGTATAGTGTTGTGAAGCAGGTTGAGAAAATGATAAGGTAAAATCAGAAATTTTTATTAACTTATTTTTCTTCTATCCCAAAGTCTAAATGCAATGCACTAAAGGTAAAACAGCCTGCTATTGCTGAGTAGAAATATAAGAAGAAAAAACATTTGTTATAGGTTAATTAAAATATTGATTTTACAGTTTCCTTTTACAGCTTAATAATGAAGATACACCTAATTAAACCGAAGGCAATTTTTTTTTTCAAGTGCAAAATTTGCATAATATAACTATTTCAGCTATGCTAGCATTCTCATATCATAAAGTTTGATTTGTATTTGTGTCCATACTTCATGGGAAATACTTGTTCTATTAGTGACATAACATTTAAGAGTAACTATAATTTTGTTCTTATATATATATATATATATATATTATATAGAAAGAAGCGACTATAAAAATAGCAACCATAATTTTCATTTTCTCATAAACAACCTTTCCTATTATTATTATTATTATTATGATCATCATCATTATTATTATGATCATTTCAGTGAAGTGCTTGAGCAAGCATTTGTGTCTTGTGATGCCATACATCGTGAGAGGAGAATATTATTGAAGCAAGAGATTGGAAGAATGGTGCTTTTCTTTACTTATCAGCCTAGTTTATTAGCTCCAAACATTCAGGTAAACGTTACAAACTTCATTAAATGAGGTATTGGAAATTGTGTCACATGCTGGAAGTTCTGTAGTGAACCCACCCACCCAAACATGCAGACGTATAGCATTACTTGAATGTGACTTATTGGCCAATGTGGCCAATGCAAACATATGGTTGAATTTATTTGGGGAACCTGAGGTATGTCACCCAAGGAATTGTACATAAGTTTTACCCTACCCCAAAAAAAGAGAATAAGTCAATCAATCCACTCATCAACAAGCTTGAGCTTGTTCAAAAAACAAATGAATCATGTGGAATTGTAACCTAACTTGGTGGTGAGCTTCAACTTGGTTTGTGATCAAAATTAAATTAAATTAAATTAAGCAAATTATTAACTTTAAATACTTGGCTTGACTCGACTTGGTTTTAGCCCTACTTCCGATTGGGTGGCTCACCTGCCATATCCCACACTGAAACTCTTAGTCTTTTTTTTTCCAGTAAAACTCTTCAGTCAATTACATTTCTGGATGAGTTAGGATATGGGCAGGTGGTCTTTACAATGACATTGATATTAAATTCTTAGAACCCTTGGATCAGCTAATTAGTCTTTACAATGACATTGATATAAAATTTCTTAGAACCCTTGGATCTACTAATTAGTTTTATTTCCTCCTTATTCTCTCTTTGTCAATGAGTTAGAGTTGTTTTTACATGTAAAATACTTAGATATAAAATTGACTCATTAGTAGTTTTGTAGTGCTGAATGATGCATTCTCTAATGATTTAATATTTCCTACAGATGGTGTTTTCTGCCTTGGCTTTTGCTCAATCTGAGGTCATATGGTATTCCCAACATGTAGGAATTGCATCATCAAAATCGAAGGCTGCACGAATGGTACCAGTGGACATAGTAAGTGAAGTTTTCCTTCCCTTTATTGGTTGCACCAGTTACCACTAGTCCTTGTTTGCAAACCAGCTAATGAAGTGCTTGACTTTAACCACTATGACCTTTGTTTCAGGATCAAAGTGATCCAACTATTGGGTTCCTATTAGATGGAATTGATCGCCTATGCTGTTTAGTGTGCAAATATATTGCAGGTTAGAAATTTTTTTTTTTTATAATTATTTGCAGGTTAAATTTATTGTTTTATATATGTATATATATATATATATATATATATTTTTCTCCCTAGCAAAAAGTTATATGTAACTTGTTTCCTTCTAAGATAGTTTATAATGATTCAAGTCCTTGGCTAATTTGTACCAAATACAAATAATAAAAATTGAGAAATGCGTTTGGAGGGATAACTTTCTACTATTGAGATGTTCAGACATTACACTTGCGAATCTAGAATATTGCATAACCTTGTTGATTTTTAATTGTTGTTTTCGTGCAGATTTAAATATGATTTACCTTTTTAAGTTTCTAAAAGTCTGAATCAATTGAGAGGACTATCTGATAATTTAGTACCAAAAATTAAAATAAATTAACCCTAGTCCCTCTTCTCAGAAGGTTCATATTCACTTTTGAGCTACAGTAATTCAACACCCATTCCATGATTGGCTTTGTGATTTTAATTGTCACCACATAATATATATCATTAACTGCAGTATATGATAGAATGCATCCTTGGGAACTTCAGGAGGAGATTGCTTGCGGTACTTAAAACTGATAATGATCTTCAACGGCCTTCTATTTTGGAGTCTCTGATTCGCAGACATATCAGCATTGTCCATCTTGCAGAACAGCATATTAGCATGGATTTAACCCAGGGTATTAGAGAAGTTTTGCTCACAGAAGCCTTCTGAGGACCAGTTTCTTCTCTGCACTTGTTTGAAAAAGTGACAGAACAACCTACTGGATCAGCTGCTGAAGCTGTATGTAACTGGTACATAGAAAATATAATCAAAGATGTATCAGGTGCTGGAATCCTGTTTGCACCCATTCATAAATGTTTCAAGAGCACAAGGTCTGTTGGCGAATACTTTTCAGACTCAGTTGCTGATCTGAGAGAACTACAGGCCTTTGTTCGTATTTTTGGTGGCTATGGAGTTGACAGGCTAGACCATCTGCTGAAAGAACACACAGCTGCTCTTTTAAATTGCATTGACACCTCATTGCGCTCAAACTGTGAAGTGCTAGAGGCAATAGCTGGCAGCCTGCATTCTGGTGACAGAATAGAGAGAGAGGCATCTATGAAACAGGTTGTTGATTTGGATACAGTGATTGAATTTTGTGTTTAGGCTGGGCTAGCCCTGGCTTTTGATGGGTTTCTAGCTGAAGCTGCTGGAGCTGTGCTTGAAGAAGGTGCACCCTTGATATAGTCATTACTAGCTGAGGTAGTTAAGCATGTACCTGATGAAATACCTGAAAAGAAGGAAATTAGGAGATTGAAAGGAGTGGCAAATTGTGTTGGTGTGGTCTGTGATCATGATTCCCAGTGGGTGAGGTCAGTCTTGGAAGAAGTTGGGGGTGCAAATGATGGTTCATGGAGCCTGTTACCGTATTTATTTGCCACCTTCATGGCATCTAATGTTTAGAACACCACTGCCTTCAATGTTGAAACAGGGGACTTCAACAACAATATCAATTGCTTGGCAAGGTGGGTATGCAGTCATTTTTCCATAAATTGGAATAATGCCGATGACAAGGACTCTTGAATGCTTATTAGTTAAATACTATCTGAAACCCAAAGTTAACAAATGCATACATGCAAATAAATTAAACCCACTATGTGCCTTAGATCTTCTGGAACTACAACATTTGATAGCACAAATATCTGTGTTTTACCTTCTACACTTCTAGATACCTTTGCGAATATAAAACTGATAAGTTAAGCCATAGTCTGCTGCACCTGAATGTTGTAGTGGTTCTTATTACGTTTAGCTATCTTTGACAATCAAATTTCTTCTGCAGGTGTATTAGTGCTGTGATTGCAGGAAGCGAGTTTGTTAGACTAGAACGTGAGCATCAGCAGAGACAGTTTTTCTCAAATGGACATGTTGATGAGACACTAGATTCTGAAATACAGAGCCGTTTGTCAGCTGAAGCAAGCATAAAGTCCACAATGCAACTCTTTGTAAAATTCTCTGCAGGGATTATACTAGATTCTTGGAGCGAAACTAACAGGTATGCGAATGATTTCATATTTCTGCTGCATGTGTCCAAATGCCCTTTCAAACAGTGATATGGCATGTTTCAAAATGCTCTTGTAGAAACTAGGCTAAAAAGAAAAATGATGACACTGCTAGACTATGTTTTTCTGCACAACTTGGTCTCTAATTCTCCAGTTTAACCATTGGTGATATGGTGGTTTGTGTTAATATGTAAATTGTCCAAACTGTTAATGTCTTCTCTTTTTTGCACAGATCTCATCTTGTAGCACAGGTTATCTTCCTAGATCAACTTTGTGAGATCTCCCCATACCTTCCAAGAAGTTCTCTGGAACTCCATATTCCTTTTGCCATTCTTCGTTCAATATATAGCCAGTACTATGCGAAAAATCCATCCACACTGCTGGCATTACTAACTGTATCACCCCGCCATTCTCCTGCTGTTTCACTATCACATGCATCCCCTGTAATAAAGCAGGGCCGTGGTGACTCAACTCCTCAGTATCTCACTAATGATTCAGGCTATTTTAAATCAGCATCATCATCATATAGTCAGGAGCACATTTATGATAATGACAGTGGAAACTTTCGGGGGAACGAAAACAAACACCGGAATGTTCGCCGGTCTGGGCCACTGGATTACAGCTCAAGTCGTAAAGTAAAACATGGTGAAGGGTCAACTTCGGGAAGCACAGGTCCCAGTCCATTACCAAGGTTTACAGTTTCTAGGTCTGGCCCAATAGCATATAAGTAGAAAGATGGCCAACAACAAAGAAGAGGGCGGTAAATTATGATATATATTTTCCCAAGGATAGTTATATGTATATATAGTTACTGAGATAGTTCATAAAAATTTTGACAATGTATACCTGAAATTACTTTCCTTTCTGTGGTAGCCTTGATCGTGTAAATTAATGCCATTTATTTCATTCCTTGAACCTCCAAGCTTTTTATCAGAGCTAGAAATTTGTGAAATATGGTTGCTTCCCCTGGGGAAGTATGAACATTCACTCGTATCTCGTACAAGTATTTGGTTGAGTAAACTACCTGCCTGTGACAATAGCTTCCCATGCATTTGCACCTATCAATCATTTCCAACTTTCTCACTTCAAATTTTTGGATCACTATTGTGGCAATTTGAAGGCATCCTGATATTTCCCATTCTTTGGCTACCTAGACTTAGTTTCCCAGAACCCTTTTGGATCATGAAAAATGTAGATTTCTAGAAAAGAGAAGCACACTAACCTCAAGCCAACTCTAATGCTAGACAAACCATAACGATTCAACGGGAATTTTAAGGAACAAGAACAATTAAAATAAAGAACCTAGGAGGCACCTAGACATGCTTGGAGTCAGCACCATTTTGGTCCTCGGAGTTGAAACCTAGGATTACTTGGAGTTAGCAACAAAACATTAGAACAAACCTAGGATTACCTGGAGTTAGCAACAGAACATTAGAACAATTCCAACAGAAGTTTTATTCATCAAAATAATTACCTCAGGAATATATTATTGTGATTATGTAGACTTTAAAATCCTAATACTAATTGATATAGAAAACTCTAATGGACTTATTTTTTAAAAATTAATAAACCTAATTGAATACTAGGGCCTAAAAATAAAAAATAATTCACCAATAAAAATGCAATGGACTCTAATAAGACTAATTTAAATAAATATCTCTTTCTACCTCCTATATCAAATTCTTCCTAAAGCACTTTCTAAAAAAAAAAAAAAAAAATCTTCCTAAAGCAAATGACATTTTTGCCCCAAATATGATTTACCATTTCATTCCATTCCCCCTGTCCACCCAAAATGAATACAAATGAGACAAAGGTATGTGACAAATGAGACAATTGTATGTGCAATGGTGCCTAGCTCCATCAAAAAAAAAAAAAAAAAAAAAAAAGGTTCATGAAGTTCAAAGTGATCACTTTCAGCCCCTTTAAAAACATGGACGGCTGGGATTCTAGATCCTCAAAAGAACTAGTTGATCAGTTTTAAAGTCAAGTTGTTACTTAGTCAAATTATGAATTATCATTGGTTATGCAAACAATACTAATATTGTGTAATTAAAATAAAATACAGTTGAAATAAATAACATACATGGTAACTTAGAAAAAACTAATGGAACCACCGTGCGGTGATCACTCTATAAGTATAAATACTTGTGGTTTGTGGGTGGTAAGAGCTGGAGTTCAAGTCTCCAAGAGGGAACTCACTCGCATACATTTAGATTAGGCTATAGTAGAAATTCTATTTTGTATTAAAAAAATAAATAAATAAGAGAAAAAACTAATGGAGCAACTTGTCCCAAAGTAAAAAACCATTGGGAAGGAGTAGTCTTCCCAAAAAGGCAACCCATAGATTAACTTTTAGTATAAAACCTTTATACCTAGGCTATACAGCCCATAGATTAACTTACAACATAAATTTTCTACTATTTTAGAACCTTTGAACTCTTCAATATATGAATGCCTTTACGAATGATTCTTCTATGTTCATGACTAGAACATCCGACCAACTCCAAGAATTTCCTAAAGCTTTACTTCACAACATCAAGTCTATGATAACACCGTGACTTTAGTCTTGATCACCAATCTTAAAGGATACTGTCATTAGATCTACCTGAATATTGGTATGATGTTGAAATAGAGAGAACTAGGGTTTAGATCTTATTTGTGTGGCAAACAGCTCTCTGTCACTAGTCATCCCTAATGTGTTCTTATATTGTTCAGCAAGTGGGGCATGCATTAGGGCTGAAATAGATGACATAATTGGGCCTTTTAGGAATCTATTATTCGATTTCAATAGATAGGTGTTGAAAGCCTTCAATCAACCAAACAGGGAGTAAAAAAGGTCAAAAATCTAGAAACTTATTGAAGTGCAAAACCAGGCAGCAATCTTTTCTTCAAAATAAAACTACTAAAATAACTTACAAGACACATTTTGTGGTTTGCCAACCTAAAGATAAAAGCTAACACGGACAAATCAAAAACTAACATATCACTACTCCATTAGACACATTTGGGACCAAAATCAATCACTTTAAGTTTGTTAGAGACCAAATCAATCAATTTAAGTTGTTACAGAATAATAAATGACCACTTTAAACAACAGGCATTAAATCACTCATGGACTAAAGGTTAGATAGGAAAAATGTGTTTTGGGCTTATGATTACTATTTACTAGAATGGCATTCGTCTTTGTTTTGAAAAAAAGGATAAAGAAGAGACATTTGCATTACACCTTTTATTTTATAATTTTCCGTAGCTGACAAAATACAACAAGATTTTTTTTTATCACAATCAGAAGCTTATTTTCAAGCAAACTTCCTCTAAGATTGGGTTCATTGGCAAATTACGTATTAAAACATCTATACACACAAAGATATATAGACTATCTGGTTATTGTTGCAGTATGATTTCCTAGTTCACATAGAGCTAATTAATTGAGCTGAAGTTGCAAATTCGCTGTGAAAAGACAAGCCGCTAAATGTCAACGCAGGTGATGCCTACAAGATGAAAAAGGAGACTTAAAAATGTTTCTCAACAGATATTAAATCCAAGATAAGACAATCACTGGGTAAAATGAACCTTAGAGTTTCTTTTGTTCCACGTCGAACTTTGCAACGGATTTTTGGGAGCCCTAGGCGTTGATGGGCCTCATATCGATGGCAACCAGAGAAACCTATAAAACAATGAAAAAGATAATCATGAGCTTTGATCATGGCAAAACAAACGAAAGGCTTTGATATTTACGCACATCCAAATAGACTCTACAGGACTTTCTCTTTATCCTATTCTTTCAAGTAGCTGTGAAAGTGATTTGTAGAGAAGAATTTAAATGAATAAGGAGTTAATAGCTCTTCATGTAGAATTACTTATCCAAAAAAAAAAAAATCAATCTCTTCACAGAATATTTAGATTAAACACCTACCATAGTAAACTCCATCAACCTCAAGAACATCAATCTGCATTGTTAAAAAGACAGTAGGTCAAATAAAATAGAGTTGGCATCATATGACTGTGTTTGTGTTTGTGTATGTGTATGTAACCACTATTTGTTTTTTCAATCAAATGAATGTACATTCAGACAGATCATAGATCCTTATCATAGATTTTTTTATATATCAAGAGAAACCAAAACATTTTGGCATACAGGAATAACAAGAACACATTGCAATTATATTCATATCTTAATTGATCAGAAAGGGCCACAGTTTAAAGTAAGGCAATCACGCACATATTCCTCCTTAAAATAGTTTTACTACTTGTTTATGTAAGGGCACAGTTGCACAATTTAAAATTGGAATGCTTCCAACTGTTATTTTTAGCATTGAAAAATTTGTTAACCCCCAATGTGCAACAGTCGGAGAAGATGAGGCATCAAGGCATAAACACCATGAAAAACAATAGAAGCTACCTCACCTTTTGATCTATCACAAGCTCTATATGGATGTTTTTATTACTAATTTCATTTATAAAAATTCCACGGCCCCCTCCCCCCTCCTCCCCAACCAAAAAGAAAAGAAAATAAAGAAACCTACATTTTCCACAGAGAAAAAAATTAATATGTTGATCTAAAGGGTCGCTCTTTAAAGTGAGGAAATTATGCACATATTCCAACATAAATTTTTTTTTTAAATAGTTTACTTTTTTATTTAAGGGCACAGTTCCACGTGAATCCACAAATACTTAACAATTTTTTTTGATAAGTAAAAATACTTAACAATCTTCCAAGTACAATTGCTCCTGAGCAAAACTCAAAAACATTTGGGCAAATTTTTTTGAGATTCATTTCATATAGCGGAAGGTCTTTCATTCATCCCAATAGGCAACTTATATTAGCTTGGGAAGTGCTATTGGAAGTTGCCACATCAGCTAGGAACAGTTGAGAAAAACTCAATAAGAACATAGTACTCTTAGCGCATGCACAAGGTCTACAAAAATATGTAAAGAAGTGAGGTGTAAAACTTATTATCATTTTTTTGGATAATGGCAAACTTATTGTAATTTTCACCTCTCTGCCAATATCCAACCAATCTGGCAAACCTAAAAGTTTCTTTGCAGCAATACTAATTCAGTAATTCTAAAAGAGAGTTATACAAATTCGAAAAGTCATATTGAATGGAAAGAAACATTATATGTTGGTCCTAGGGAGTCTTTGGATGTCTCACAGAAATTTTCTAGCTATCGCCATAACCTAGTCTCAGGTTTGAAGTCTCCTAAAGAGCAACCACTGTCTTCACCTGTTAAAGCCTAAGCAATTTCTTTATTCTTGTTATGCCAATATATTCACTCACAGTTACGTAACTAGAAAATTTAAGAGAACTTTCCTACCAGTGTGTTGTAAATGTGTAGCATTATATTTTGCAAAATGGTCGGGAAACCACAAATGCTTGATGGTATTGTTGGCCCTAAGAAAAGGTAAGGTCTTTTTTTTTGGCCAAACTCTATTCAATATTCAATTTTCAGTATCACATTTCTCGACCAGCAATGTCATGGTTTGCAAACCATCATCCCAAATGACAATGTCATCACTCTTTCAGTCTTGAGTCAAAAACACAATGACCATCTTTCGTCAAATTAATCTCAAGATTAAAAAAATGAACCAATTGATTGTAGCCTAAAATGACCACAACCAATCTATTAATTCAAAATGTTCCCTCACATAATAAACTAAAAGTGTGGTCTATTTCATTTTACTGCCACGAGGAGGAGAGTGGGAATCCATAGACATCTGGATTCCCTTATCCTCTAGAATTCTCAGGAATTTTAAAAGATTACCTAAACCAATCGTCAGAGTAGAGTTTTAGAAATACATAACATTTGTAAAATGACTCCCTAAACCTAACTATTGTGAGAATATGGATTCCCATTTAAAGAAGTGGGTATCTACATTCTCATGCCTTGAGAAAGATTACTTTTTTGAAGTCATAATAACACATACAATTTACAACCTTTTGACTAACAAAAAATATAAATCTTTTCTGCTGTAATGCAAACTCTCTTCTATACACTTCACTCCCTACCCAATTGTAACACTGTTGGAACTTTGTGCTTCTACCATAGGGAGGTTGCTCTTCCAGTGAATGTAAATTTGTCTTAATCTATTATATTGTCTATGCTTTATTTTCTAATGATATCTTATTTAGTACCTATGAGCAATATTTTCATATCTTATTCAGCACCTACAATTTATTTGAGGTTTTGGGGCGTGGCTGATACATAAATATGTGGATTGGGAACCATTCAATGTCACATTTACATGTTATATTCTTGTAGATAAAATGATAAATACACTTGACATTGTGTTTATAAACCTAAAAATATTTTGGAAAAAATAAAGAATTCTTAGGGACACACAGTCATTCGTAGCATTATTCACCACTGCTACATGGCTTATTGCGATCGAATGAACATCACTTTCACCCTTGGTCCATCATTTACACCCCTTATATTATTCCCTAATCACAATAGGCCATGTCAACTACTGCTAAGTTTCCTTATACTTAATTGAAATTTGGGTACCGGAGTCATATTGGATTCTCCTAAAATATACGTAGATCTCAGGTAGCTAATCAAATTTAACAAAAAAAAAAAAAAAAACAAACAAACAAAGCTCATTCATTTTCCTTAAGCTTCTAGTAGTGAAGTCTTCCACCACTCAAGCATGACTTTTAATTGACCAAATTCTACTAAAATTCCCATTCATTTTCTCGCATACCAAACAAAGCACGAACACTCAATGCAGCAATTATTTTAAAAAAAAAAATTAAAAAAAAAAACCCAGTATTTAAAAAAAAAATTAAAATGCAAAAGAAACCCAGATAAAGAAAACTAAATAGTAATATACTGACAGGTACTTGGAGGCCAATTTCTTGGATACTATCCATGAGTTCCTTAACTTTGTGAGGATCATTAGCTCTGGTTCTCATCAATGGCCTTCTTATCTTATCAAGCGGCAGCTCCACTATCACTGGGCCCCCATTCCCTCCACTCTGGGACCCACTAACCGATGCCCCTCCTGCACTGTAAACCATTTTAGAGATCATAATAAAATTAAAATAAAAACTAAAAACAAAAACCAGAGAGAAACAGAGCATTCATACTCGCACTCTAAAAAGAGAAAAGAATAAAGCTGTTAGTTTATCAATATCTTTGTACCGTTAGATGAAGCAGAAATAGGGAAGGTTCTCAGGGTCTTTGGGAATTGCAATACAAAGTTCGCCATTTTTTATTTTTATTTTTGGGTTCTGTACTTTCAATTGTGGTTGTCCTCTGTCTCTGTGAAGGGATATAGAAACAGTACAAAGTGAGGAATAACTACAATAACCAAACAGATATTTATTTCTTGTTTTTGACTGACAAACATCAATAAGTAATGATTAGACGAAAATACATTTTTGTCACTGCCTTTTGGGCTATTTTATATTTTGATCCCTATCTCTTTCAAGCTCCTGTTTTAGTCCAAAAAAATAAAAAATAGTTTTCAATTTAGTCACTACGCCCTCTTATTAACGGAAATTATTTATGTGGTACATGAGTGTATTGCTCGCGAGCATAAAGTTAATTTGATTATTAAAATAATATTAAAAAAATTATTTATCATTAAAAATGTCACGTCAGTACTTTAATAAATAAATAAAATTGTGTAAGAAATTTTTTTTTTTTAAAATTGAAAAGAAAATCTAAAATCTAATTAAATAAAATAATTGTGGAGGTCAAGCCAACCAGTGTGGGGCCTGAGGGCCTAAACCGTCACAACCAATTTGTTTTGGGAACAAAAAATTAGCTTATAATGGGAGATCCAAAGAGAAAAAAAAAAAAAAAAAAAACCAAGAAACTAGATAATAAGAAGGATTCAAGTATATAACACATATGCAAGTTGTAAAATGAAAGGACTTGAGGTTATAAGGCTCCTCAAATTGCTACATAACACTCTTTACAATTCTCATATGAACTCTCTCTCTCTCTCTCTCTCTTTGATTTTTCCATTAAACCCCTTGCATTTGGGGGTTACCTCCTATATATATATGGTTTATCCTTTACTTAGTGGGTTGTAATGATGGAGTCTTATGGTGACTATCTTGTTAGATGTCTTATCCCCCTTTTCACGGACTAGAGGGAGATTTTGGGTTTAGCACATTGTTCAAGATAGCCATTAAAAAATTAATGTGTGGGTCACCGTTGTCCTGTTCTAACATCAACATTGTTAATTTGTTATTATTCTTTGTGATCATTGCTGCATTTTGGGTTGGGGGGGGGGTGTTCTTAGCTTGGATCGCATCCCCAAGCATTGCACTTCTTCGACTCACCAGCTCGGGTAGACTTTCCTCAGCAAGAGACATTGTGCCTAAGGAGACTCCTTGGGTCGACTTGAGGTTGCATGGGCTAGGCCTGGCTGGTATCTCCTCGGCAAGGCTAATTGGGCCTAAAGAGACTCTTCGGATCGATTCATGGTTCCACAAGTTGGGCATGACTGGGCTTTGTTCTTTATTTGGCCTTCTCTATTCCTTATTGGGCCTTTGGCCAACAACCCAATATTGGGTGGAGCTTATTACCCCTCACAATAATTAAATTAAAAAAAAAATTCTTTTCGTTATATTTTTTGCAAGAACATGCTCTTCTCCCCAAAGAAATGTTCTTTGGTTGCAAACATGTTCTCTCTCTCTTCCTTCCACCCTCACTCCATGAACAACCTTTTTAAGTTTTGGGTACATGCCAATTCTCACTCTCCCTTTCTTTAATCTTTCTCTCTCCCTAGTCGATTAAGTGCTTTGGAATAAGGCTTGGTCTAAATCGAGTTTTAAGCTCGAGTTCGCTTTGACAATGGAGCTTTGTGGATTAGTGAAGGCAGCGGGACTCGAGAATTGTTGATTGGTTTGTTGGTGGCTCTATTTGGATTTGCAGGTTGTGGATTAGTTGTTGGTGGGTGTGGTGTTGTGAAACCCCATATCGGAGTTGGTGGTTATGAATTGGTTTGGATTCACGGGTTATGATTGATTGTTGGTGGGTTTTGTGAAACACAGATTGGTGGTTGGTGGTTAGGTGAGTCACGGTGGTCTGATTTGCCTATTGGTGGGTCGATTTATTCGATTGAATCTGGTGGTGGGGGTGGGTTATTGGTTGGGTTTATTGTTGGTGTGGGTCACATATCAAAGCATTATGATTGAACTCATTCTCTTTCTCTCTAAACCCATGGCCAAAAAACTAGATCGATAGTGAATATGGGTTTACTGATTTTGGATTCAGTTAATTTAATTAGGTTTTCTTTAAGGTCGGTGGTAGATTTGATAATGCTAGGTGGTTGGTTTGTGTTGAATTTTGGTTTGATGATTGTGGTTGAAATTCATGGAAGCATAAAGGTTTATAATTGATTTTCCTTTAATTGAATTTTCTTTATCAAAAAAAAAAAAAATTGAATTTTCTAAAGTTCAAATTTATTCATTTTAAGCCTTTCCTTCAATTTTGTTAAAAAAAATTCTGTACACAATTAACTAATAAAAAATATTTTTTATAAAAAAAATTCTTAATTATTGATTTTTTTTATGTGAGAATTTAAAAAAAAAAAAATTCATTAGCCAATTGCATACTTAAAAATAAGTTTTTAGAAAAATTGGACAAATAATTTTAATTGAATAAATTTGAAAAACCCAATTAAATAAAAGTAAAATTAGGTAATTAAAATAAAATTCAGTCAAATTTAGAGATGTAATTTACATTTTTAGCCTATTAATTTTCATTTCTTTGTTAGTCTACTTTGGTTGTCCCTGCCTTCTTCAGAATCCATGGCTGCATCTATACCACCCTTCTCTCTGCTTCGGTACTCCCTCTCTCTGACTCTCTCTCTCTCTCTCTCTCTCTCTCTTTCTCTTACACAATTCTATTTCCCATGCAAATAATATATGGGTTTGGTTTTGTTTTGAAATTTGAACCGCAGGAACTATGCAGCAACAACTGCAAGAGCTTTTGTGACTGTGAAAGTGAAACCTTCCTACACCATTTCCTCCACTACCCTCCATCATCTTCCCTCTCGCTCTCGCAGGTATTTTCATTTACTCTGTTTTCTTTTATTATAAACACTTGTATAATTTTCTTAATCTTCAACTGGGTCTGTCTTATTTTGCTGCTCTTGTTCTTTTTTATTTTTTACTTTTTATAGTAAAATTTAATAAAGAGAGAAAAAGATTAAAAAATAAAATAAAACGAAGAGTACCCATTAAATAATTTTGTTCATATAGTTGAAATAGATATTGAAAGAGTCAAAATTAACCTAAAGAAGCTTCATTTTTGTTTGATTGGAACTTGTTCAGCCATGGTTTATGCTCTAATCACTCAAGCTTTCAGCTTTCATTTGGGGTCTGATAGGTTCATAGAGTTTGAATTACAGAATAGAATAGTTATTGGCATTCCAGCTCTGATGGAATTGAAAATCAGAACAGTATTATGATTTCATTGTTTGGATGGGACAAAATTGGACTATGGAAGTGAAATTTTTGATTCAATTCACAATGAGTTATATTTAACAAATTAGAGAAATTTTCTCGGAAATAAAGCATATCCCAGGGTAGAAAATTTTCACCCAGGTTATTATACTTCTAGTCCAGTCACTGTTTGATTGTGATGGAAAGCAAATAGTCATGTAAATTATGTGGTTGATGTGGGCACTCATGATCAATTATGCTTGTCTATTGGTGTTTCACTCATCACGATTGGATCAGCGTGTATGACTGCTGCACATATAAGAATAATCAATCTATTTAAATAGTTGTTGAAGGCTAGACTTGGTCTCAATTTCTCACATTGCGAGCATGTGTCTAGGTATCATATTTGTTTGAACTCCCAACTTTGGATGTACTCATTTCAATTTTTCTGTAATATAATCATTTATTACATAAATTCCCAACTTTGGATGTGAAGGCACATCTAGATTCTCTGGATGAGTCTATTTTCTCCCATATAGCCCCAGTTGATGATAAATGAAAAGTTCATAGATAGCTTTTACCAGATGGGTATCTTTTATAATCAGAATATGTGTGGAATACATAAAGTATATTTAACTAGCATTCCTGAAAAAACAGCCATTTCTGTCCATGCCAGGCATAATTGCTGTAGTCAGTTTGCATGTCCAAGACATATCCCATACCCTCAACCTTGTTACATTTTGTCTAACATGGGTACACTTTTCGTTTTGAAGTGTCTATGTGACATTGTTTGACAGTGCAACATTTTGCATTTCTGGACCATTGATTGAACATTTGTAAAGGCAATATCTTGGTTGTTAGTTGCAGACTACTTATTTTTCTTGGTGTTGGTGTTTGATACATCTAACATTCCTCACTACAATTGTTCCAATAATATTATGGATTTTTTAATTCACATGTGTGAAGTGTTTGTGGTTATGTTGGGCATACACTGCAGTTGAGCAATGCCAATCTTAAAATATGGTTTTTTCCTCCCTTTTCATTATTAATTACATATGCTCCCAGTGGGTTTTGAACTAGGGCTCAATGGCAGGATCTTCACATTGATGTTGTAGTTAATGGTTCTCTTTACTCCATGAAATACACAATTGCACATCAACCTAAAGGAATCATTCTTCTCTGTCTTCATTACGCAACAAAGTTTAATTTTTTTAAGGAACATATTTTATAAGATCCTCATTTGTGGGAAAGCTTTAGTGACCATGAAGAGTTGATCCTTCTAATTGTTGCAAGGAACCCCGAGTTGAGGATCTAATATGTAGAGAGGGTAAAGAATTTATTACATTATGTGATAGTAACTAGCTATGCATTGCTACATGTGAATGGTGGAATGCTTCTTCCATTTATAGTCTTGACTCTTGAGATTAGAAATTTATGGTTTGCTATTTTCTTGGATGCAATTACTTGAGATGAAGTACCTGTAATTGTGATGGTTCAATACTTCTTTGATACTTTTTAGTGTAATTTTGCTGAAATTAACCGCATCTTTACACAAGAAAAGAAAACATTGAAACTGTTCTTCATTTGTGTTGGCTGCTAAAAAATTCAAGTCTTCTATTGGTTTCATCAGGATGAATGATTGTTTATTTCACTGGTCTGAGTTAGCGGAGATGATACCTGAATTCTCTTAGTGGGTAATCTTTTTTTGAAGAAATGATCTAATTCATGCTTGTAAATTAAATTGCTATCACATTGAGTTCTAAGGATTTCCCCAGCTTCATAAACTATGGATTTGAGTCTGAAATATTTAGTTTTCTTGCTGCTTCTAACAACTGTAATTATTGGTATAAATATCTCTAATCCTCTTGTTTACTTATTATTGGCTTATGCTTCTAGATTGCAGTTTTATGCCAGTGCTACAAACAATGAAGAGGCTGCTGCTGACAGTGGAGCTCCAACCATGTACCGTCCCTTGTGATATAGTAACGCTGGTTTGATCTCGCATTTAAGTCATACGATGCCATTTTTTCTTGGTCATGTGAATTTTTTTTCATTTTGATCAAGATTTGTAGTTTAGTAGTGATTGTATATATCTAATTGGAGATACTCAAAAGATGGAGAGGGTTGTGGAATTTTGCAGTGAGAATCTATCAATTTACTACAGATATATAAAATTGTTTTAAATATATAGTCAATCATCAACGGTTAAGAAAGTCTTTCTGGAAAAATTCCATATGTAGACAAGCACATATTAAGTTTGAAATACCAGGAAAAAGCTTTTTTTTTTTTTTTTTCCCTATATATATATATATAATACGTACATACATACATATATATATATATATATATATATAGGACAAGAAGAACTGAGCATCCAAAAAGATTTTGCTTTAACTTATAAAAGAACCACAGAACCTACTAATATAAAATTGAAGACTTTGGAACAAAACATGGTGTATATTTTGTGTATAAGTTCCTTAATTTTGTCTAATATCAATAAAACCATAACTAGAATTTTTTTTTTTCCGAAAAATATGTATATGTGGCCCAGAATGTTTTGAAACTTTTCCCAAGTAAATTATCTACATTTGAATGAAAAAGTGAGGCCAAAATGAAAAATAAAAATGAAGTCAGTTAAGGCAATGAGTAGAATCTCATATATGCTACAACATGTTGCAACAACTGGTGCAAAGTACACAGATGGATTTAAGAGTTCTTGTTTTATATTTATTATTATTATTTTTTCAGATTTGACAAGATCATAGCTAAGGAAATCCCTTCAAGCATTGTTTATGAGGATGAAAAGGTCCTAGCATTTCGTGACATTGATCCGCAGGCTCCTGTTCATGTTTTAGTCATTCCAAAGTTTAGGGATGGATTGACACAGCTCGGGAAGGTCATTTTTGTCCTTTTCTTTTATTTACATAGTTATATGCATCAGTAATCTTCCAAATGGGTGCAATGCATCAGTCTTTTCTGAGACTTATCTCTGGCAATGTGGATGTGAAATCTATACGCATAAGTATACCACTTCTTCCTGAAATGTATATAACTATAAATCAGTATACTTATGAAAAATGTAAAAAAAGAAAAAAGAAAATTTCCATACGCTCCATTGCTTTGCAGGTGGTTCATGGACCTATCTGTCTTGAATTTTGAATGTGTTTGACCTTATATTAGCCAAGTGCCCACCAAGGCACACTTTTGATGGTGGAATATTTTGGAAGTTGAAAGATGGTATGCATAGACTTTTTAGCTTATCTGTAGGTATATGCTTCTGCATATTTATACCAAATTGATGTTTGATTTCCATGGAATATCAAGTATTATTATTATTATTATTAGGACAAAACTTAGGTATAGTATCTTAGGTGCTATTCCTTAGATTCTCCTCTTAAGATTCAACCATGTGGCTACTTAATTAAAAAATACACCTCCATCTCATAACAAAAAATCCACATGGCAGAATCTTAAGAAGAGAACTTAAGGAACAATATCTAAGTACTGTACCTAAGTCTTGCCCTTATTATTATTATTTTCTTAGAGAAAAGATTGTAAATATCAATTTTAATTTTATGTAATGAGGTATAGTCAGGTAGTCCCTTGTTTTGGCAGATTGCTCTTTTTGTTTTCTAATCTTAATGACATGTTGATTTCTGCCTTTTCAGGCTGAAGCAAGGCATGGAGAGATACTGGGTCAGCTTCTCTATGCTGCCAAAATTGTAGCTGAGAAAGAAGGTATTCTTGATGGTTTTCGTGTTGTCATAAACAATGGCTCGGATGCCTGTAAGTTATCATCTCCATTCTCTATAATGTCTCTAGATCTCCTCTAAGTTGTTCTGCAATGCAATATTTCCTTATTCTCTCTCTCTTTCTCCCTCTCTCTGTGCAGGTCAATCTGTTTATCATCTCCACTTGCATGTCCTGGGTGGGAGAATGATGAAATGGCCACCTGGTTGAAGATCGGGAAATATCTTTTAGAACTTCAGCGGCCCCCCACCCCCCCTCCTTTCCGTTTTTCAATTGTATCATATTTAAGACTCTTCTTTGAGTGATATTTTGGGAGTATGATATGCCTATATCTTATGTTCCCCATAACATTGTAAGATTGGACCTGAAAACTAGAAGAGCTAATAAATAGAGGCTTTCCATTGGGGACTTAAAGAGTTAGGAATTGTTTATTTATATATCCCTGGATAGAATTAAATGGGAGAAATGGTTTTGAGTAGCCAATTACAAGTTGTTGGGACATGAGGCTTTATTTATTTTGATAAATATTTAACAGTTTTAAATTTATTGTCATCTAGTTATCTACAAACTCAGTATTGTCTAGGGGTGCTCCTCTGAGTAAGCACAAGTAAAGAGAGCTTAAAAAATGGCTCATATGATGATTCTATACCGTTTGCTTTATATTCAATGAATTCATTGTTTTGTCCTTGTGCTGGGGTAGTATAACCTCTAATGTATGGGCTTTATAATGTAAAGTAATATTTAATGGAAAAAGAGACACTGTTCTCATCAAGTTGGTTCTTTTTGTGTCTGTAGGGTGACATTTAGAGGGTGAGCAATGTCATTTCACTTGCATCTTATAAGTTAAATTAAAATTTATCCAATTTGGTTTGGTGATTTCACAATTTAGTCTACCAATTTTCAATTGTTCATTTGGAATAAAGAAATCATAAGGTATTTTCTAAAATAATTGTTTATTTGCACATGTTTTGAGCATTTGACTTTACTGATTTTATTTTATTCCAAACTAGAAATTAAAAAAGTTTGTGAACTAAATTATGATGGGCCTAGATTACAAGTCGGTAAATTGTAATTTACTTATTCAAATGTTGAGGGGTTAAATTTGTTCACAAAATAATATTAATTTGGATGGAACCCTATCAATTTTATTTTAATCATTCCTTTGTGAACTCAAGTCAATCCACAAGAGGTTAAATTGTAACTTATCTTTTAATAATCACCTTTTATGCTAACACAATGATAAAATCAAGAAGGAAAGTAGGTAATGGAGGGTCAAAACCCAAGGTTTTACAAACAAATAATTGAAAAAGGATGTGGCTTTAGTTTTTTGGTATGATGGCCGATTTTATAACATCATAAATAATATCCATCAGAAAATTATTTAATAAAATAAATATATTTAAATTTTCTAATATATTCTTCTATTTTATTTTGTAATGTCCAAAATATTATTCAAAGATATTACTAGAAGAAAGAGTGACTCATTTATAAGCAACATCATTGTTAACATCCATTTATTTTTTCAATGTGACTTGCTTTGTGAGAGAGAGGACTACTTGAAATAAATCTCCACCAAGAATTTTAAACATAAACACAACATTGAACTCAATCAAAAGGAAGCCCAACATTAAACCAAAGAATGGTAGGCCGACAAAATAAATTTGTTAATACATTATGGCCTGTTTGGATGTTTAAAAAAGGAGGGGGAGTAGAGTAGAGGGAGGGAGAGTAATCTAATTACCTTGTTTGGAAGTTTTTTAAGGAAGGAGGGGGAGGGGTTTGGAGGAGTTTGGAGGGGTTTCAACTCCCTCTAGCCCCCCATTTTTAATTCCCCCAAATTGGAGAGATTTGGAGGGGGAGTAGATTATATAAACTATTGACCAAGTAAATTACCTAATTTACCCTTATTATATTAACAAAATTACACAAGGGGAAGGGCTAATTACTCCCTTCCCCCTTACTAATTTTAAAAACATCCAAACAAGGTGGAGGGAATTCATTCTCCTCTACTCTCCTCTCCACTACTCCCCTCCCCTCTACTCCCCTCTACTCTCCTCCCTCTCTAAACTTCCAAACAAGTCATTAATGTTTAAAATGCTTGATAGGTCCAGAGACTTTCCCATCGTTGTAACTAATTCTGGAAAAAGAAATCTTTATGGAATGTGGTTGTAGAGAAAGTATAACGTTCTCTTTCATTTTTTCCTTCAAACAAAAATGTGATAAGCCCGTATCTTAAAATCTACAATAAGGCAGAAAATGACTTATAGACACTAAATATGGCTCACTTCTAATCAATGTGGGACAAGTGCCACACTCACACATATGACACCCAATCTGTAATGAAAATACTCTCTCTCGGGTATTGATCGATCTTCACACACCCAACATTTTATGATCTAAGAGCATCACCATCAGATGTGGTAAATGTGCCAAATGCCAAATATTTGGCACATTTACCACACCAAACACCAAAATCTCATTTTATCAGGTGTGCTAAATCCCATAAAATTTGCCACATGTGAACAGTACCGTTGCAAATTTGCAACGGTACTGTTCACATGTGGCATAATTTTTATTATTTTTTTATTCTGTTTTCTCTCTCTCTTCTCTCCTCAGATTTTTATTTTCTCTTCACTCTCACCGTTCCCTTCTCTCTCACCGTTCTCTGTCACCGTTCCCTCTCACCTCTGTTTTTTTGATCTTGATCCGTCATCGCCGTCATCGCCGATCTTCATCGCCGATCGTCATCGCCGATCCATCATCGACGTCTCACCGGTTTCATTTTGCATCGTCATCGCCGATCTCTCCGGGCATCGTCATCGTCATCGCCAATCGGAATCAACGTGGACATCGACGTTGAGGTGAGGTGAGATCTTGATCGTGGGTTGCCGGTGTTAGTGGGTTTGGGTTGCCTGGGTTGCTTGGGTTTGGGTTGCCTGAGTTTCGTGGGTTTGGGTTGGCTGGGTTTTGATTGTGTTTTCTGGGTTTGGGTTGCCTGTGTTTTCTGGGTTTGATTGTGGCTGCCACGGCGGCGGCGGCGGCGGCGGCGGTAGCGGTGGCGGCGGCAACGGCAGCGGCGGCAGCAGCAGTGTTGTAATGGTCTGTGGAGGTTGACTGTGATTGTAGTTTAATGTGATGAAATTTGTTTAATATTATTTAATGGGTTGGATATATTATTTTAATATATGGAATGGAAGTATAGAACATCTGATAAATGATATGTTGTAAAATGGTGTGTTAAAATGATAAAGTAGGTTTTTGGTGTTGTAAAATGACATTTTTTATGAGAGAGCTGATGAGAATGCTCTAACATGATCATCAACTTTATACTAATTTTGTTGCATCACTTTATTTGGTAATTTTATAAGTAATACTAGGACCATAACTTTTGCCACAATTTGCTCACATGGCAAGTGCCACAACTTGCTTAGGTGGCAAGTTGTGAGTGGTAGAGTTGTGGAACCATATGGACCTACCACTTTTACTTCACCACTTATGATTTGTCACATAAATAAGTTGTGGCAAAATTTGTGACAAAAGTTGTGATCTTAGCATTTTTCTTTATAAGTTATGACCAGAGAAGTTGCCTTTCAAGTTATAATGACAGAGGCGTGCTCTATCTGTGGATGAACAAATTCCACGGACTAGTGATAATGTTCCAATATAAACTTTCTCTATTTTTTTTTTTTTTTTTTGATAAATGAACTTTATTTATCTCCAAAGAGATTGAGTATAAAGTATGTATCATATGCTTACTGTTTTGATGTTATGAGAGAATATTAGAAAAGCCTACTATTCTAACAACACCGTACATACAATGGAAAAATGTATTACACTAACCTTCTTTTTGTTTTATTGAAATGACACCTCAAAATATTAGTGTAAATGGCCCTACTGTATAAATGCAACAAATAAGTTAATATCCTGGGTTTGTTAACAAAATATTTCCTTTTAAAATAAATTTCTACCAAAATTATGTTGAGAAATACTATGTCCATAATATTTTTACAACATTTTTATAACAAATTCTAAGTGGTAAGTTGTTAGTGGCTGTTACGGGTGGGCAAAAAAGTAATTTAAGTGATAGATTCAAATTAGAACTAATAACAACTAACTAATTAGGATTTGTTGTAAAGTTATTGTGGACGTAGCAATCTTCTTTGAATTTGCTGAGTTTGTGTTCTTGTCTATACTTGTTTAAGATATACCAAAATCTCAATTCATGTGATTTTTGGTTTTCAATTTTTTTTTCCTTTTTTATTTAGTTAAAATTGATAAATTAATTTTTTATATTTAGAAGTTGAAGTGGATCTGACGTGGCATTTTTTAAATGCCAAATAAATTTTTTTATTATTACTTTAATGGCCACATCAGCATTTAATGTATTAATAGTGCACTTTCTCTGCCACATAGATTATTTCCATTTGTGAGATGACAGTAAGGACCAAAATTAGAATGCCTTTTGATTTTAGGAACTAAATGCGGTAAAATTAAAAAGTAGTGACTGAAATAGAAATTGGGTCAAAACATAAGGACCAAAAATGTATTTTTGCCTTGGTTTTAATGTCAACATATAAAAAAAAAAAAAAAAAAAAAAAAAAGAAGGTAAAAATGTTATTGTTATGGTTATTTGTTACAGGTTGAGTTTCTACCGAACCCTTGGCATTTGAGACCCACTCACTTGAACCCTTGGAGAGCGAAATATGTGGGATTTGTTTGAAATGTTTGACACAAGGGTGATGTGTGTGTAAGTGAATATTTCACCTTTTTTTACTTATTCATTTTTGAGGTTTTAGTAGTATTTGGGCCATTTCCAGCATTTTGGGAGTATTTTGGTAATTTTTATAGTTTTGAGGTTATTTTTGTTATCTTATCTCTCTTAGGTGGGATCTTTTGGGGCTTGGGTCTATCTTGTAGTTTATAAAACAGAAACAAATGATGGAAATCTTGATTCTATTTTCAATCATATTAATTGGATGTTATATTATCGTTTATTCTACAGGCCTAGGTACAGCCCCTTGGGTTGATTAATGTTGAGAGTCATCCCCTCAAATATAGGGCTGAGAAAGAGTGTGTTACTGATGTGATGTTATATTTTATTGTGATGTTATATGTGGTATGTTTTTGAAATGAGTGACACTGGGGTGATGTGTGTGTGAGAGTCTTTCAATCTTTTTACTTACTCTTTTTTGAGATTTCAGCAGTATTTGGGTTATTTTCAGCATTTTAAATAGTGACATTTTAGAGGGTGAGCAATGTCATTTCACTTGTATCTTTATAAGGTAAATTACAAAATACCCAATGTGGTTTGTGGATATCACAATTTTGTTCATCAATTCTCAATTGTCCAATTTAATGGCCTCTTAACATTTGGAACAAAATGAAACCGTTAGGAATTTCGTCTAAATAAGTGTCTTTTTCACATGTTATCATTTGTCTCCAACGATTTCTTTTTACTCCAAACTTTAGGTGGTTGGATGTGGAAATTATAATGCTTGTGAGCTAAATTGCAATGGGCCAAATTATAGGTGGGTTAATAGTATATTTCCTTATTTAGATATGGAGGGGTAAATTTTTTCACAAAATTTATTAATTTGGATGAAGTCGATATCCTTACTTTAGGGAATCAAATGTTGCAATTGAATCTTTAACTCAGTTATGATAGGGTCAATTCACAATAGGTTAAATTGTAATTTATCCTTTTTAATAATTATGCATTTTTCATGTTAACAAAATGATAAAATCATGAAGAACAAAAGGAGTCCAAATCTTTTGTGACATTTTTCTTGCTCTACCATATACACCACCAATAAAAACTTGCCACATGTATACTTATTTAATAAAAAATTTAATTTTTTGCCTCCACAATTACTGATCCTCCACCACCACCAACCTCCGCTAAAGTCATCAATAGCCAGACACCAACCACCACAACCGCTTACCAACTAAAATAAATTAAAAATTAAAATAAAAACCCAACACGTGGTGGATCAAATTGGTCATGGCAACCACTATGCCAAGCCCAACCACACCTATTGAACAAAATTCTTGGGAGATTTGTTGGAGGGAGTTAGTAGTGGTCGAAGGTGGTGTTTGGCTACTGATGACTTCATCGAAGGTTGGTGGTGGCTAGAGGACTGGCGGTGGTGGTGGCTAGTGGGGATGGTTTGGGTTTTTATTTTATTTATTTATTTTAGGAGACAGAAATAAGAAGATGTAAAAAATTAAATTTTAACTAAATAGGCGTACATATGCAAGTTTTTATATGTAGAATTAGGGCTGTCCAAGGAACTTGCCCACCTGTCCAACCTACCCATACCTAAACCTGACTCTGGCGGGTTGGTTGTAGGTCTCCTCTTTCAAAACTCATGAAACCAGACCCACCAAAAATTTTCAATTCTTCTGGCAATTTTTCAAGCATTTCGGACTAGACCGGCGAGATCTCTTTGAGATCTAGTCTAGATCTTTCAAGATCTCATAGTTATCTGACGAAATATTGGCTAGATCTCAACAGATCCGACCATATATCGGCCCTGGTAATAAAACTCAAAAACCGACTGATACAACTTGAAACCGACAAGACTCAAACTGGCAGATTTGATGAGATATTCTAGGTTGGTTTTGGGTTACGAATTTATTCACTCGAATTTTTCGGGTTGAGTTTGGGTTGGGCACAAACCCGACCCGTGGATAGCCATAGGTACATAGAACATAGACTGGAGCACGAAAATGGGACAAGGAAAGAGTGACTTTTTAATAATCAATGTCATTGTTAATATCAATTTATTTTTCAATGTGGGACTTGTTTTGTGATCGAGACTTTTTGAAACACCACATGCCACCAAGAATTATAAACTTTTTTTTTAGATAGTTAAAATATGTTGCTAACCTCGCGATTCAAATCCTTTTTCCTAGACCTCCAAATACTTTGTGCATGACAAGGAGCCGATTAAGCTATAAAGCTCTTGACAAATTATAAACATACAAACAACATTGAACATAAACAAAAGGCAGCCCATTATTAAATCAATGAATGGTAGGCCTACAAAATAAATTAATCCGTAAATTCATGTTTATAATTCATAATGGGGTTAAAAGTTTTGTAGCTCAAACGAAACCTCGTGGTATTTCCAAACGAAGACATCCAGAGTTTAAATCTCCTTCTTGCATTGCTGTAGCTAATTAAAAAAAAAAAAAAAAAATCCTTGATGGAATGTGGTATTTATAAAGGAGAAAGTATAGTATTCTCTTTCATTTTTGCAACGTTGGACTTCCAGTAACATAATCCAACACTCGGCTTTTCTCACTTCACAACAAGCATGTGCTACAAGGTTCTGCCTAATTGTAATTTATTCACTAATATATTATTTACAGCTTCTTAAAGTTTTATTTTCCAAGTACAAATGTAATTACCTAACTTATATTTTAAGCCTAATACACCAATGAAAATAAAGCTCTCTCTACGGTATTGATTGATCTTCACACATTCAGCATTTTATGGTCGAACATGATCATCAACTTTATAATGATCTTGTTGCATCACTCTGTCTGGTAATTTTATTGGCTATGACTTGATAAGGTGCCTTTCAGATTATAATGACAGAGGTGTGCTCTATCAGTGGATGAACAAATTTCACGGACTAGTGATGAATCATCACTAGTCCGTGTAATTTGTTCGAAAGAAGTCGAAAGAAGAAAATTAATTTTGAAAAAAATTCAAAATTGATAGAAACCAGAGAGTTCTCTAAACCCATTTCAGGTCCAATATAGGCTTTCACCATCTTTGACGAGACTGAGTTTAAAGTATGTATTGCATTTGTTTACATTTGATATTGTTCGAGAATATTAGAAAGATTAATTTTCTAACAAAACTAGTTCATATGATGGACAAATATTTTTTTTTTTTGATGACATAAGAGAACTTCACTCAGATTAGTTGCACGTCGCAGAGCATACTGTACAACAATCCTCACTATTAATCAAACTCCTACAGGCAACTGATCCCACCCGCCAGAACCAATTACCGGATAATCCAGAGGCTTTTCACAAATATATTAGGATTAATTTCACAGAAGTCTCTGGGGTTTATCAAAATGAAACTCTTTCAAATGTTGTATACATGACTTTCCCTCTCAACTCAAGGTTTATATAAAAATGTCCAACTTAATTTCTTAACTGAATAATTATCTTAAAAATAAAAAAAAACAATTCTTATCCGAACTATTAACAAATGACACTTAATAACTTTCTTTAACATATCGATTGTGGGTGGTGAAAAAAGTAATAGGTCTACGTAGAAGTGATTGTTTAGTGTCACTACTCATAGTTAACCACTTCAACAAATTGTAACAAAAGTTGTCCTAAAATTGTGGTAAAAATAAGTAGGAATCTTTTGTTTTTGTTGAACTGAGTAGGATTATTTATTTTATTTTATTTTTTGAAAATGGTATGAACAAATCGAGTCCTGTTTGCAATACATGAAGACTCAAGATAGATGAGAATGACTTTAAAAACAGAGGCACCATAAACTTGCGCAGTCATTGAGAGATAAAATCTTAATACATAAGGAATAAAAGAATCGATGAGTATAGAGATCTTTTTATTCTCTACCATGTACAAATGAATTACTTTATGAGTATTGATATAATTTCCTAGTGCTGAATCTGTTCTTCAATCACCAAATCTACAAGAAGAAAATGTGTAACAAAACCTTAACAAACGGCAAACTCTAGTACTCTATAGAGTGGGGAAAAAAAGCCTAGAAAGGAAATTGTGGTACTATCAGCATTTGGCATATGAGCTAAATATATGAGGTAATTACCACCAAATCCTTCCTTGAAACAGAAGAATCCTCCACGGTGATATTGGAGGACAACCATGCCAGTTTTCTACGTATATTCTCCAAAATCATTGACTAAAGTGGCTTCATAAGCTGGTGAGTATCCCTGTCTGGTTCGTACAGAGGCAAGAACAGTCTGGCTCAGTTAATTCCCTCTTAACAAGACGTTTGTCCCGATTGATCATCAATTTAATTAAGGGCAGCTTCTGTGAGACTTGGCGCCAGATTTCATTCACTGTACCATTTGGTTCTCCATATTGGAAGTAATGGTTCACCTGAATCACATATTTTAAATTAAGAATATTAAACTTGGCAATCTGATGTTAACTGAGAATGTTGATCACTCAACAGATGACACACTGTTTAACACAAGAAAACCTGTGAACGAACCCAAATTAAAAAAAAGAAAAAAAAAATGATGTAGCTGTCATTTGAAAGCATGAATGCAGGGAACACAATTTCAATATATGAAGTGCATTAGCTGTAAACTCAATTCATACCATTGCTATAGTGGCAACAGAACAATTTTGACAACTTTGCAGTCAGTTCTAAGTGTGGTCTCATTCAAAAGGACTCACATGTAAATACAACCACAAATGGATGTGACCACTATTCAAACAATGATCATATCCAGACTGTACAGCCATGATGGCCTTCATAAACATTCTTGTTCATCAAAGGCCACGATCTTGTGTTCTCACTCACCATTCCCTTATCTTTACAATTAAATTTCCTGAGTATCTTGTCCAAGGTGCCATAAGCAGAAAATAACCTCACCATTGGCAGAATTAAACTAACGGATGACATTTAGACATTACAAGTGCGTTTTCAGTACTTACGTGTGAGCTCTATGCCTATATTTCCACCATAAAAGATCTTCCCAGACATTCCCATCAAACACTGGTTTCTTTCCAACACTTTCCACTTTTCATGTGTTTTTCATATGGATTTTTTTTCCCCGAGTTGTAGAAAGCATCAAAGATAGTGAAGACTAGGGTCTTATCCAGACAAGGTATGGCAAACACACCAAAAAGTGGGGTACAACCCAGGTAACAGAGAATGCAAGTGACAGTAGAAATAGACAAGGAGAATATGAGCATGAACACTGACTAAACTAAGGATCTTTTCATAATTATCTAAATAAAAAAGTCCAAAATGGGGTAAAATGAGAGTCACAGCACAAATATACGTGGTGGAATATCAGCATGACCACCTCCCTAGAATAAGGAAGCCTTTCATGGTTTATCTGAAGTCCAAATAGAAGATAAAGGAGATGGAAAAAAGCTACAACATCCATGTAAAAAATTCTAAAAAGGATAATTGTTGCAGCCATAGAAATGATAGAATAAGGGTCAAGTCAATACCTTTAGAGTGGTTTTCAGTTATGACAATTTGACAACTTAGAACATATCATGTATGGTGACAACATGCAAAGTGCAATTGAAGTGGGGGTATATGATTTATATGTATATATAGGGAACCTTTCTAAAGAAGAGCCCTTTGGACTCACCTATACCCAGTAAAATCTATGGGCAGCTGACCCCACCCATGCAAACTAGTTGCTGGGTAATCCAGGGGCATTCACCCTGATAGGCTAAGCAGTTTATGCTCATAACTTAGGTGTATGCTTTTAAAGGTCTAGTGAAAATCATCCTAGGGTAAAAATCAATCTTCAATTTATGTTTTAATTTCATAAATTATGGTTAGTTTAGCAATAAAGGATAGATCTGAAATTTTTAACAACTGTAACATAAAGGTATTTGATGAATTGAGTCAGGCGTAGAACTTTTCAGGAGTTTCTATGTTTTCAAGGTTTATTTTCTCTCAATCCAAGCTAGTCTTTGATTGTGTTTTATTTAGATCTTCAGTTTACTGGTCAATTTAAAGTCCAAATACTAGTAGAAGAAGAGAGTATGTTATTATCCATACTGAGGTACTTAAAACAAAAAGTGACTTTGATAGTAGGATCACGGGCATTTCATGTTGTTGTAGGCATGAGTACCTATACTCTCTTTTTCTCACATTGGCCTTGCACACTATCACAGTTCATGTTTCTATTCACAAAGTCTCTATACAGCACACACTTCTCACTTTTCTTTCTTAAACCATGGATAACCACCGCACCCAAAGGAACTAAAGAAAAGCTAATTTCTTCTGCATATGCATACCATCAATGGAAAATTCTCCTATTCCTCTCCTTCCAAATGAACCACAAGGATCATAATAGAATGTTCAGGGTGTAATGTACTTGTATGCATACAGAATAAAGTTAAAATGAGGTGTGTAATATGACTAGCCAAGGGCCTTGTAGCACCTTCTGGCATTTCCAAAGAAGACGCCTAGGGTTCAAATCCCCCCCTCCTCCATTGTAACTATCAAATTATCAAAAATATAATTTTAAAAAAAAAAAGAGAAAAAAAAAAACTATTATAAGAACAATAAGTGCCACAAGAATCCTGTGTAGCCAATTTCATTAGAACCAACTATTTACAAACTATAATTATTGTCTATCTTATGATTAATATAATAATATTGGTAGCTCTAGTGAAGATGTTCTTCCATGAGCAAAATAAGCCTATAAGTAGACAGAATTTTATCTACAAATTAATAACTCCCACAACGGAATAAATAACAACTCAAGCAGCCAAAATAGGACGCATAAATAGATAAAGAAGCTACCAAGATGCATACATGAACCTGTGCAAATCCTATTACACCAATATGCTACAACAATTTTAGCTCCAATCAAACTGAACACGTAAAAAGAGAAAAATGATTTACAGCAATGAAACCAGTCTTGAAATGTACAAATTTCAAGTCTCAGTACTCAGTATTAGGGTGAAGTTCCTGTTGACTACAATGTAAAACTGCTTTATTCTATTGTTTCTTGCACAGCTGCACTCACGTGCATACACAAACAGTTAAACACACATATAACATATTTACAAGAATAATTAAATATAATACAAAGGCTCAGGTTGAAATCAAAATAGAGAGGATGACAACATGGAGTAAATAAAAGAAAATATCCAAAATACAAAAATGAAGCAATATGGTACACAAGAAGAATATGAAGATAGTACTAACCTCTTTTAGCTCTCTCTGATATTCCATAATCCTCAGAGTGGTTATTCCTCTCAGCATTGAAACCACGAATCCCGGTTTAAGAGCAGAGGTGGAATCTACAAATATTGCAATCTTTCTATAGTCTATAACATCTTCAAACGGCAGTTCAATACTATCACTGATTATCACTGGGATACACAAGCTAACTATAGAATCAAAGAGTCGGCAGGCTGATGGAGTATCACCAGCAGGATTTAAACAAAACTTAGATGTATGCATCCCTTGGGAAGCAGCCCGTCTATTCTCTCTGGATTGTGTTCCATGTCTTACTATGACATCCTCTTCATTTTCAAGTAATTGGAAAAGCAAATCACGAATTTTTCCTCCCTACACACACAAAAGAGCCACCAAGAGAAAAAAGAAAAATTTAGATCCAGTATTAAGTTTATTCAAAAATAAATCTCACTCGTGAAAATATTCTTCTAGTGATGAAGTATATGCATACTACTATCAGTTTTTCACATATCCCATAAATAAAGATACGGTTATATTCAAGCCAATTATCCAGCTTGACAAGTTCCTGTGATGATCAAGTGGTGCTGCAGATTCATGGCCTGTATTAAACTAATGGAAAAGATTCTGTTGACAAAAAATAAGATGGCCCTCATTACCTAGGAGACTATAAATCACGTTGAAAACGATTTTCCTGTGTCGAACAAAGATTTAGGACAAGAACTAATAAATTTGAGAAGTTCTAATACAGTAATCTTAAACATGAAAGAAGCAGGCAGCATTCCCTGAAATCGGCCTTCAGAGCAATGTAGAAAGTGTATGTGTGGAATATCAATTATCTGTTTTTTCTTTTCTTTCCTTGTAAAAATAAGGTCTATTATCAATCTTTTCCATTTTAAATTTTTAATAACCTGAGACTAAACATCATCCTCACTCTGAGTGTGAGACAATTCTACCATTCTAGTGGATATTGTAAATCCGATGGAAATCAACTACCATTCATGGGCTCACAGCTCACTCTTAAATATTCTCTTAGCACCTTACAGATGCAATCAAAAGAAGATAAACATGGCAGGGGTAAGTTTTTTTCCCTTTTATGTTGAAAAGGAGACAAATGAAAAAGGGATAGGATAAAGGAAACCAACTTAGAGTCTTAGACTACCGTTTAATCTATTGGCGATTCTAGCGCCAAGCTAGAGATTCAAGTCTCTAGAGCCTCCCTGAGAAAGATGCCTAGCTAAAGCTCATTTCTGTAATCAAATCTAGATATGAACAAAACGTACAAGGCATCTTTGAGATTTGTAAGTACTTCTCCCATATAGATGAAACCATTCTTACTAGATCTTGCGCTAACCAAGCAAAAGATAAATGCGAGAGCTGTGTCTAACCGGCAATCCTATATCAACTAACCCATCCGAACATAAAGATATAGAGATCAATTTCAGAGTATTTCCTTATTTTCTTCTTCACCAGAATACAAAAACACTGCCCACTTTCACATAGTCTTAACACTAACAAATATTCCAACAATGACCCATCAAAATATCAATCAAATGTCTAATACTACTTCATTCCTACCCATCATCTTATATCAAAAGAATTATCAAAGCCAATCCACATTGCAACAAAATCAAACATTTCAAAAAGCAACAAACTTTACTAAATTGCATTATTGCATATACCTCTTTCCGATACCGAGCCCCCATGAAGAACAATAGCGTCTTCCGATTCCCAACCCCAACATCGCCAGTATAAGTATTGATCCTATGCGAATACGGCACGATCACATCCTTGATTAGCGACGCCTGGTCCGATCTCAACCGTCCAAAATCCGAGACCAAAAGCACACTATTCTTCATCTTATCAATCACTCTATACAATGCATTCGGATCCTGAGCCACAATCACATGGTCCCTCCCATTGTTCCTCTTCCAATACTCCTGCTCCTCCAACCAATCCACCAATGCCTCCTGGTTCTCTTCGTCACTGTACGTGACCCGAGCCTGAGCCGGACCCGCACTCGACCCGGCGGGTCGGGCCGTGTTCACAATCAAACTCAGCGACGAAAAGAACGGCACGTAGAATAAATCCGCCTCGTCCGGATCCGAGACCCTGATCACCGGAGAACCGACCCGGTCGGAATCGGGTCGGGTCAGATCCTTGTACAAGTACCACTCCGCCATGTGCTGGTGGCCCGGGTACTGGAGAAGCGCCACGTCATCGACGGGGCGGCGACCGCGAGCTATGGAGTGTTGTTCGATCACGCCGTGAGTGAACCTTCTCGGGAGCTCGTAGAGATAGACTTTGAGTGCCGATTTTCCGGGAAAGTTGTTCGCGTTTTCCAAAGAAAACCCGTCTTCGATGGAAGCGGAATTCGCATACGGGAAAGGGAAAGTAGTTTCGAGCTTCGACATCGACTTCGGCGACGATGAAGAAGAAGAATTGGCGGGACTGAGGAAAGTATTGAGTAAAGCGTAAACGAAGAGAAGGACGAGAATGGTAGCTAGGGTTTGTTTGAGCAGCGAAGATTTTCGCGCCATGGTGAAAATTAGGGTTTGAGTTTGGGACTGAAAAGAATTTAAATTTGAAGAAGTAGTGGGTTTAGATCTTTTGGATTTGGATCGTACTTCGCTCATTGTGTGAACTTTATTTTCCTTTTTGTGAAGACTTTTTGTCTTGTGAGAGAGAGAGTGTTGTGTTGTTGTGTAGTGTTTTAGACAGGAAAAGTGGGAAACAAAAAAGGTTTTATTGCTTGTGAGGACAAAATTGCTTATTTTGTAATGTATGAAGTGGTGGTGGGTTCCAATAAAAAAATAGAAATAGTGGTGGTGTTGATGAGGAAATGATGTTGAGAATGGTGTATGGAAAATGAGTTTTTGATTTGTTTATTGTGTTTAGTTTCAGTATTGATTGTTGATTGGAGTTGGTAGATAGATGGGGATTTCAATTTTCAATACAAATTTACGGGGATGATGATGGTATTAAATTTTTTTATAAAGACTCAATCAAGATAAGGAAATTTTTATTTATGTTTTAGAGAGGAAAGGAATTTTGGTTTCTTGATTTTTTAGGTTGACAGTCTCCAGTCTCTCTTTATTGGGATAATTGTTGCCTCATAAACCTTTTTCATAAAAGATAAACTTTTCATTTTTTAGGAGGAGATAAGGAATAACTGAACAAGCCAGTGGACAATTTCAACTCATCAATCAATTCTAATTAAAAACAAAAAAACAAAAAACTCATCAATCATACTAACAATGAGAAGTGAATATGTTAATTTCTTAAAAAAAAAAAAAATTAAAGATGTGAATATGTTATAAGAAAATATTATGGTTATTTATAATATTGATTCCCTTTGATGTTTTTATCATATTATTATTATTATTATTATTATTATTATTATGAGTTAAAGATATAAATATCAAAATTTTATTTAAAGATGACATGGTTTTTCTTCAAATCAATTCTTTTTGACATCTTCAAATAAATTTATTGCACAGTAGTTCACATAAGCAATGACAACTGTGACTAAAACAATATATAAATAATTATTTGAGTTTTCATGTCACGAGTTAAAAGTACTTTTCTAAAATTGAATTAGAGAAAAATTTTGTACACTTAAAAAAATAGAAATTGTAGAGGGAAATTCCAGGCGGATTGATATGGGCCTGACTGATCATCCTCCATGGGCTGGTATAGGACGGGCCCGTTGGCGACACAGTCTATTATAAATGGATCCAGCATGAATGAATCGAACCACGACGGGTCCGAATACCCGCTCAGCCCCATGGAAACCCTAGATACGAAATACTTGCGGCGCACGTTAAAGAATCCCAGGATCAAGGGAATTCAAGCAAAAAGAGGATTCTGGAAGATCTGCGCATTAATGAAGATTTTCTTCACAAGGAAATATCTTGGGCCGCACGTTTAGGATTGTCGAGGAGGATTCCTATAAGGAAAAGACCTCCGCACCAAGGAAGAGATGTCAACCCCCTACTACTATAAAAACCCCAATACCCTCACAACGCGAGGTACGCATAGTTTACCCTCTCTAACACTCTAGAGTTGTGAGAATATTTCTGACTTAACCTTTGGAGGGTATCTGGCCGACATCACACCCGTGCTCTCTGTTAGGTTTCCTTCTTTGTATTGTGCAGGTTCACGTTCAAGCACATAGATATCGTGTGGGTCACTGGTGAATTTCTCGGCATCATCAGTTGGCGCCGTTTGTGGGAGACTTAGTTAAGATCCATAAGCCATACTATCGTTTCCCGGACTAAAGGGTTGCATGGTACTCACTCGCTCGATGGCAACCACTAACGATGTTCAAGGAGAGGAACCACCCACGACTGCCCTCGAGAGACAAGTTTGAACTCTCGTTGCCGCCGTGGAACGTCTCACGAAACAAAATCACGATTTGGAAGAACAGCTGCGCCAAAAGAATGCAGCAATGAATGACCAACAAGAAGATCAAAAAAGGACCAGCGCTCCAAGAAAAAACCAGGAGAAACTTGAAGGCAGCCACGCCCCAAGTAGACCGGAGAGGCAAAACTTGAGCATGCCATCCCTCACGGATGCAACTTCACCACATATTGTCGCAGAGATGCAGCCGATGAGGGAACAAATGGAGGTTATGATGAACGCGCTCAAGGGGCGAGTTTCCAATGATCTTGACGATTTAGTCAACCGTACCGACTCGCCTTTCACTATGGCCGTGAACTCCTTCCCCCTACCCCATAAATTTCGCATGCCGCATATAGACAGCTATGACGGCGTGAAGGATCCTCTAGACCATCTAGAAACTTTCAAGACCCTAATGCATCTTCACGGGGTAGCAGACGAGATCATGTGCAGCGCCTTCCCCACAACACTCAAAGGCCCCGTAAGGGTATGGTTTAGCCGACTGACTCCAAACTCCATCAGCACCTTCAAGGAGTTGAGCGCTTAGTTCACTACGCACTTCATTGGAGGGCACATGTATAAGAAGTCCACAGCCTGCCTGATGAGTATTAAGCAACGGGAGGACGAGACGCTGAGGACTTACATAACGCGTTTTAATAAGGAAGCGCTCTCAATAGACGAAGCCGACGACAAAATACTGGTAGCAGCTTTCACAAATGGGTTGCGGAAGGGCAAATTTCTATTCTCCTAATACAAGAACGACCCTAAGACCATGTCAGAATTACTCTACAAGGCAACCAAATACATGAACGCTGAAGACGCATGGCAGGCCCGAAAGGAAAAACCTAGGAAAAGGGAGCGACAAGAAGAAGAACGACGGGACCAAGGGTCGAAGAGGCCAAGAACTGGAGACCGAAGGGATGAGCGGCGCTCTAAGCCACTAGGGGGGAGGTTCATGAGCTTCACCTTGTTGACTGCCCTAATAGAACAAGTCCTAATGCAAATCAAGAACGAGGGGGCTCTAACCTTCCCCGGGAAACTAAAAGGAGATCTCAGCAAAAGATCAAGAGACAAATATTGCCGTTTCCACTGCGATCACGGTCACGACACAGCAGATTGCTATGACTTAAAGCAACAGATAGAGGTCTTTATTAGACAAGGAAAATTACAAAAGTTCGTCAGGAAAGAGAGGATGGATTCGCCACCTCAAGAGCAGCAGCCCTGAAGGGATAATGAGCGTCCTAGACCCCCAATCGGAGACATAAGGATGATTGTAGGGGGAACATCGACAACAGGGTTTTCCAAGAAGGCCCGAAAGGCTTACCTCAGAACGGTTCAGAACGTCCAGCTGACAGGCTTAGTACCAAAGATAGCGCGGAGAGATAGCCCAGTCGTCGAATTCTCAGAGGAAGATGCACGACGTCTTCACCATCCGCATGACGATGCGTTGGTTGTCACCCTACGACTGGAAGAGTATAACTTGCACCGAGTGTTGGTCAACAATAGCAGCTCGGCGGACATCCTATATTACCCTACGTTCCAGCAAATGATGATTGATAGGAAGCGGCTGATACCAACGAATGCCCTGCTAGTGGGATTTGGAGGAACGAGAGTATTCCCATTGGGTGCGGTCACACTTTCGGTGACGGTAGGCGATTATCTTCAGCAGATCACTCGGGATGTGACATTCCTCGTAGTCGACTGCTCATTAGCATACAATGCTATCCTTGGACGGCCTACCCTTAACACCTGGAAGGCAGCAACCTCAACGTACCACCTGATGATTAAGTTCCCCACGGAGTATGGGGTCGGGGAGTTACGAGGAAATCAGGTGGCTGCCCGCGAGTGCTACATAGCCATGCTGGAGATGGATGACCACCAGCAAACCATGTGCATAGAAGAGCAGCGGGTCGCAGCAGAACCAATAGAGGAACTAGAAGAAGTAACTCTAGATGAGTCAAAACCCGGACGGACGACTAGAATGGGGACATTGGCCAGCCAACCCACACGGCAGGCCGTAACAGCATTCCTAAGGAATAATTAGGATGTTTTTGCCTGGAGCCACGAGGACATGCCCGGTATTAATTGCTCAGTCATAGTTCACAAGTTGAATGTAAACCCCACGTTTTTGCCCGTAAGACATAAAAAGCGAGTATTAGCTCAAGAGCGAGACAAAGCAATAGCCAAGGAGGTTAGGAAGCTACTTAAAGCAGACTTCATTCGGGAGGTATATTACCCCGACTGGTCAGCAAACGTGGTGATGGTCAAAAAAGCTAACGGGAAGTGGCGAATGTGCGTCGACTTCACGGACCTCAACAGGGCATGCCTAAAGGACAGTTACCCATTACCTTGGATTGATACACTGGTAGACTCAACGGCAAGACACCAACTCTTGAGCTTCATGGATGCCTTCTTCGGTTACAATCAAATCAAGATGGACGAGGCTGATCAGGAGAAGACCTCCTTTGTCACAAGTCAAGGGCTTTTTTGCTACAAGATGATGCCGTTTGGGCTCAAGAATGCGGGAGCAACATACCAGAGACTAATGAACAAAATGTTCGCACACCAGATTGGGAGGAACGTACAAGTGTATGTCGACGACATGCTTGTAAAGAGCCTTCTCAAACATGACCACCTAAAAGACCTACAGGAGACCTTCGACACGCTCCGGTCGTATAATATGAAGTTAAATTCGAACAAGTGCGTATTCGGGGTAACGGCGAGGAAGTTCTTGGGGTTCATGGTTTCCCGTAGAGGTATAGAAGTTAATCTGGAGAAGGTTCGGGCCATCATGGAGTTAGAACTGCTAAAAACAATCAAGGATGTGCAAAGATTGAACAGTAAAATTACGGCCCTGAATAGGTTCGTCTCGAAGGCGACGGACAAATGTCTTCCATTTTTTCGTACATTGAGAAAATCGTTCGTGTGGACGGACGAATGCCGGAAAGCATTTGAGGACTTGAAGAAGTACCTGTCATCCCCTTCGTTGCTCAGCCCATCAAAGCCTGGGGAAGTACTCTACCTCTATTTGGCAGTTTCGCAAGCGGCAGTCAGTGCGGCCCTAATTAGGGAAGAGGATGGATCACAGAAACCCGTCTACTTTATAAGTAGGGCGTTCCGAGGAGCGGAAGAGAGGTATCCTCGAATGGAGAAGTTGGCCTTTGACCTAGTAACTGCGGCAAGAAAGCTCAAGCCATACTTCCAGGCGCACACAATAGTAGTCCTGACGGACCAGCCTCTAAAGAGAGCCATGAGTAGCCCGGAGATGGCTGGACGCATGGCGTTATGGACAGTGGAATTGAGTGAATTTGATATACAGTATCGCCCGCGAAATGCAATAAAGGGGCAAGCCGTTGCTGACTTCATTGTAGAATTTTTTAGATCGGAAGGCGTAGGGGCAGAAATAAGCGCATAGTGGAGCATCCACACGGACGGATCCTCCAATAGGCACACAGGATTTGCCGGTATGGTAATCCAAACCCCCGAAGGAGATAAAATAGAGTGCATGATCCGGCTGGACTTCACTACAACCAACAACGAGGCCGAGTATGAAGCACTTGTGGTAGGGCTAGACCTCACTAAGGCAGCAGGCGCTGAGAACATGATCGTACATTGCGACTCCCAGGTGGTGATAAGTCAGATCAACGGCGGCTACAAATGCAAAAATGAGAGAATGAAGCGGTACCTGGAGGAGGTGAAGGGCCGCATCAGCAACCTCGAAGTCAAATTCCTCTAAATCCCAAGGGAGGAGAACGAATGTGCCAACCGTCTAGCAAAAGTAGCGTCAGCAGAATTTATGCTTGTCCTCGAACAGGTATTGTCGTTTGTTCAAATCTCCTCACTTATTGATAATGAGACAAATATGCAGGAAGTAAGCACATAAGACAATTGGACTACTCCTTTGGTATCTTATCTGAGGACAGGAGCATTACCAGATGGAAAGGATGCCACTAGGAAATTAAAGGTCCAAGCATCATGATTTGTACTAATAAAGGACGTGTTATACAAGAGAGGATTCTCACGCCCATACCTAAGGTGTTTATGCCAAGAGGAAGCGGACTACGTAATGAGGGAAGTCCACGAGGGTATCTGCGGAAACCATTCGGGGGCACGGTCACTGGCGCACAAGTTGATCCGAGCAGGCTATTTTTGGCCCACAATGCTGAAGGACACCCAAGCCTATGTCAAGGCCTGCGACAAATGCCAAAGGTTCAGCAGCTTCATTAGGCAACCGTCCAAAGAGTTAACCCCCATGACGGTCCCTTGGCCTTTCGCTCAATGGGGACTTGACATCATAGGCCCCTTCCCTACCGAAGTTCGACAGTTAAAGTTTCTTGTTGTTGGCATTGACTATTTCACCAAGTGGGTGGAAGCAGAAGCACTAGCTACTATTACAGAGAGAAACATTCAGAGCTTTGTTTCGAGGAATATCATCTACAGGTACGGGATTCCTAGAGTACTTGTCTCTGATAACGGAAAGCAATTTGACAACAGCGCCTTTCGGGACTTTTGCTGTGAGTTAGGCATCAAGAACCACTACTTTTCACCAGCACATCCACAGGCCAACGGGCAAGTTGAGGTCACGAACTATTCCTTGCTTAAAATCATCAAGACCTGACTCGAGGGGGCAAAGGGTATCTGGCTAGACGAGCTTCCAAGCATTTTATGGGTGTACCGAACCACCACAAGAACTCCAATCGGAGAAACACCGTTCCGACTTGCATATGGAAGTGATGCGGTCATCCCAGCAGAAGTGGGACTAAGGAGCTATAGGGTAGACAACTATGACGAAGACAAAAACGAAGAAGCCATGCGCTTTTAGCTCGACCTAATAGACGAAGTTCGGATTGCAGCAAAATAAAGACTGGCGCGGTACCAGAATCTCATGGCTAAACGCTACAACTCCAATGTTAGGCACAGAGAGCTTCAGGTGGGAGACCTTGTACTTCGGAAGGTGATGGGCACTACCAGAGACTCGTCGCAAGGAAAGCTCGGTCCCAACTGGGAAGGACCTTACAGGATTCCATCATGGCAGAGGAAGGGAACCTACCACCTCGAGACCCTGGACGGGCAAAAGCTACGGCACCCATGGAACGTGGAGCACCTACGAAAGTACTACCAGTAAAAGTAATATGAAAGACAACCGCATTTTCCAATTTAACAGTTTATTTAATTTTTTCTACAAGTTATTAGTTTTTTAACTTTAGACAATTTTTTGTTTACTACAACATGTTTTAAGCCCAAGGGGGAAAGTATTTTTCTACAGCCCATGGTTTTTTATTAATCAAAGTACTATTTGGATGCAACAATTTTTATCTACCGTATTTACCAAGTCCATAGAGTGGACGGCTCATCCTAAGAGGATGAGAATTTACAAAGTCCACAAAGTGGACGGATCCTACAAAGTCCACAAAGTGGACGGATCCTACGTGGACGAATCCTACAGAGTCCACCAAGTGAACAGATCCTACAGAATCCACCAAGTGGAAGGATTTTACAGAGTCCACCAAGTGGACGGATCCTACAAAATCCACAAAGTGAACGGATCTTACGAAGTCCATAAAATGGGCAGAGTTAAGTCCATAAAGAGGATGGTTAAAAACTAAGTCCATAAAGTGGATGGATAACCCCATGACGGTGAAATTTCCTACAAAGTCCAGAGTTACGTTTATAATGTAGACGGATCACCCATAGACGGTGAAAATTTACCCAAAGTCCATAAAACGGACGGATATTGTTAAAGTCCACAAAAGTGGACAGATCACCCCCATGGGATGAAAATTTCTACAAGTCCACAAAATAGACGGATGAAATCAACACTGCGTCCAAAAATGGACGGATCGTCCTAAAACTGAGGTTACAAGCCCAAAAGGGGACGGGTATAAACTAGTTATAAAAAAAAAAAAAGAAAAAAAAGAAGGGCAACATCAACCATAAAACAAATAAAAAAGCGAACGGATGCAAAATATTAAACAAATCAATGTAGAAAACGGACTGATAATATAAAAACCCTCGGAGGGAAAATGTCTACATATGAAGAAGGAATAATAAATTGTTCTCCAAATATTCTTACATACAATAAGAAAAATGTAAGTAAAATTAATCTACGACGGGGGCTTCTTTTCCTTCATCATGACGGGCTTGATCATCCTTTGGGTTGCTCTCAACCACTACCTGGTCGAGCGGGGCATTGACGGGTGCACTTTCCCCAAAGAGCTCGTCCGTGTCTTTGGATTGAATAGGACGGACGGATGTTTGCTCGGGTGCGTTGATGCTGACGGAGGACAAGTCCAGCTGGGGATGCAAAGCCTTCATTTAGTGGATGGCCTAGTCAAAGCCGTCGCCATACGAGACTCCAAGCTCATTCAAAAGGGCGTCGAAGTCTCGATACTCAAGAACAACAGTTTCCTTGGCCTGACGGAGCTCTTTATCTTTATCTTCAACAACTTTCTTCAGCTCCTCCGTCAGCATGTAGAGTTGGTTACTTTCCTCCTCAGCCATCTTGAGCTTCTTCTCTTGGACAACCTTCCAGGCTTTAAGCTCGACTAGCTCACCCTCCGTCACCTTTGCCTTCTCCCTTACGTGGCCTAAAATCGTCTCGTGGTTTAAGCACCGTCCCATCAAACCCTTCATCATGACCATGGCTTGAAGGATGGGAAATAATTTAAATGTTGAAGCAATCATAAATAGGGACGGATTAAAGAAAGACAAATAAAAGATAGACGGATGAAAGGTAGACGGGCAAAGATTATCTGAGCAATGCTAAATAAACCTGTCTCGCCCATTGCCTTCGTCGAGTGGTTACTCAAATCTTCATAATCCTCGGAGGTGATGATGGAAGAGAGTTGCTCCAATGCATACTTGGGATTATCTTGAAGAAGGGACGGAGGCCTCTTAAGGTTGGTGGACGGACCCTTCATAAGTCCTTTGCTGGCCCCATGTTTTGCTGGGGTGACGATTTTTACGCCCTCAGCAATTAGCCCAATGACGGGCTCCAAAGAGACCTTGGGCTTCTTTAGAGGACGTTCTCCTTTGGACTGCTATTTTCTCTTCACAGACGGGTTGCTTGTACCCGTCTCCTTGGGATCAACAGCATTGGCCCCCCTATTCTTGGCAGCATTTGCCTTTATGATTGACCTCCTCTTTGCATCGTCCATTTCTGTAAAGACAAATGGACAAAATTAATTTCTTTAGCAAATAATCAGCCGTTCTAACAGGATTGGAACAACATACTTACGCTGACGGATCCTGGTTTCGTATTTTGTCGCTGCTTCTGTTAATGCAGGACCGTCACAGTACCAATGGATGGTGTCGAGATTGACCAACTTGGCCCAAGTCCTCTCTTCCGGCGTAGTCTTTTCAAAAATGTTTTCAAGGAAACTATACTCCTCGATGTTAACTTGCGGACGTCGTCGAATTGTAAAGAAGAGGACGGTTAAAATATGTTGAAGTAAAATTAAAGTGAACGGTTGAGTACAAAGTCACCACAAAGTAGGACGGATACATACCAGACAGAGACAGTACGCCCCAAGTAGTGTCGACGGGCATGTGTTCTGTGTCACCTGGGCGACACATCCACTCGTCACCCACTAAGAAAAAGTAACGACTCTTCCAGTCTCTGTTGGAGTCTGGGGTTTCATATATTACCTTTAACAACGGACTCCTAGGTACAAAACTATATATACCCCTAGATTTGTCAATTTCATTTGGATGGTAGCAGTGAAGGAACTCTCGCACCATCAACCTCCTTGCTCCGTCTGACCAAGTGCCATACAAGATCTCCATTGCTATGAAGACCCTTCAGGCGTTGGGTGATATCTGGTTGACAGACAGACCTAGATACTTGAGTAACTCACGATGAAGGGAGCTCAGTGGAAACCTAAGTCTTGCCTTCAACATCTGCTCGTACACCCCAACACCTTCTACCCCTTCATAATAGCATTTCTCTGACGCGAAGGGCAAACAGATGGGAATGTTATCTGGGATCTGATAATTAGCCCTAAGTGTTTTGAAGTGAGTCTCCTTAATGGTCAATGTAAAGTCATTTACCGTCCACTCTGGAAGCATGATGAACTTCCTCGGTCCATCAGCTCCTATGACGGGTTCTATTTGTTGATCTTCATCGTCATCATAACCTTCCTCTAGTTCAGCCAATTCCATATCCTCATTTGTTGAGGACGGAGAAGAGGCAGACGGACTCCTATCCTCGCTCGGACTCTCTTGGTCTCTATGACCGAATGGGTATACCTCCTCATAGTCTGCCCCGTCACGGACAACTAACCGGTTACTTGACGCACTAGACATTGCCTACAAGTGACGATGAAACCTAAGACTTTGACGAATCTAAGAATGTGTAACAAAGATAAAAAGCTCGAAGATATTAATACGACGATGGAAAGACTAGAAATAGTGTACTCACCAATTTGTATGTGAACGGAAGAAAGGTGCTGATGACGGATGCAAACGAATGAACTAAATAGCTTCTGACAAGAGTGACGGATTGTGCTCTGACAAGTCTATCCTCTGTAAAATGGGAAAATGAGAGGTGAGGGTTGTGGTATTTATAAAGGAGGTGCACGGAAGGCGAAGCGACACCTCGGTCCAAGATAACGACCAATCGAAGAACGACACATGTCATGCTTATTAATTACCACTGTCAGGGTACGAATCTGTCAACCCAGTGGCCTCTGAACCGTCATCCCCTTCTTGATCACGAATCGTCACCCCACGCGTCCTTAAAATTATGACAGACCCATGGGGTGAGGGGGCAATTGAAGAGGGAAATTCCAGATGGATTGATATGGGCCTGACGGATCATCCTTCATGGGTTGGTATAGGACGGGCCCGATGGCGACACGGTCTATTATGAATGGATCTAGCATGAACGGATCGAACCACGATGAGTTCAAATACCCGCTCAGCCCCATGGAAACCCTAGATACGAAATACTTGCGGCGCACAATAAAGAATCCCAGAATCAAGGGAATTCAAGCAAAAAGAGGATTCTGGAAGATCTGCGCATTAATGAAGATTTTCCTTACAAGGAAATATCTTGGGCCGCACGTTTAGGATTGTCGAGGAGGATTCCTATAAGGAAAAGACCTCTGCACCAAGGAAGAGATGTCAACCCCCTACTACTATAAAAGCCCCAATACCCTCACAACGTTAGGTACGCATAATTTACCCTCTCTAGCACTCTAGAGTTGTGAGAATATTTCTGACTTAACCTTCAAAGGGTATTTGGCCGACATCACACCGGTGCTCTCTGTTAAGTTTCCTTCTTTGTATTGTGCAGGTTCACGTTCGAGCGCATAGATATCGTGTGGCTCATTGGTGAATTTCTCGGCATCATCAGAAATATATAATGAAAGAAATGTTAAAGCATGTTATATATAAATTTAAATAATTTTTTTTAATGTATTGATATAGTTATTTATAGTGAGATCTTGTGTTATAAAGTTAATATTTTTCTTTTTCCTTTTAGCTTGATATATAATGTATGGTTGAGGTTGGAGTAACTCTTTTAATATTTTTGGAATCAGAACTAGCAGTGCAGCTCCAAGAATTTTGTTTAAGAGGGTTATTAAGAATCTTAACTTAAATTTTTTTTAGTAAAACTAGAACTTGAATATATCAAGTTATTGACAAAAAAAAAAAAAAAAAAAAAAAAAGAAGAAGTTTTACAATTTCCTTCTACAAGTTTTCAAATTTTGAATTGTTACATGATAGTTTATTATGGGTATTTATTACCAATGTGGGTAGCTACGGGCATTTTATTTTGTTAAATTTGTCTACCATATTTATTTTTATGTAGTTGTTATTATCTATTAATTTGTCATTGTTTTTATAAAAATATTTTAAACTAAATGAATAAACTTAACTCATTGGTTCTATATTAATTATTGGCGCACACAACCATACTCATTCATACATAAAATAATACACTACGTATCTAATTAACCAATTAAATGCTTGAACAATCACTAGCTTTACAATTTTTCTTCTTGAATTTTTCTAACTTTATAACAAAAAGTTATTATAACATGATAACAATACACACATATATAATAAACTCTCTCTATTTCCTTAAATTATACTCCATCCGTCCCAATTTTTTTCTTTAGTTTGAAAAGTCAAATTTTTTAAGGGAACATCATTTATTGTATTGTCTATCTCTTAAAAATGTATAAGTTTCCAAAACTACCCTTAAAAAAGTTTATTAAAAAATTGAATTAGTAAATTAATAGGGGTATAATAGGAATATTAGTAAATTAATGACTTTTATTTTTAGAAACAGGACAATATTTTGGAACATCTCAAAATGGAATAGAGGACAAAAAAATGGGACGGAGGGAGTATAAAGATATATTATATTTATATTGTACACACAAATATCCAAACACATCATTATTCACACAAATAACATTATAACAAAAAGTAATGCACACAATTAATATTAGACACACTCACACACATATAATATAAATCTATATATATAATAATATAATAATAGGTGAAGCATAGAGAAATTCAAATTGCAATTCCAAATTATAATTCTAATTTTGTGCCATGTGTCTACATCTATGTGACCATCCATTTATAATTATCCTTCCAATTGTTTAATTACAATCTGAAATTGAAGTTCAATTTTGCCCCATAGCTAAATGTATGTGGACCCATTCTTATTAAAACCAATTCTACGCATCGGGTTAAGTGAGCTACTGTGCTAATTAAATTTTTTCTTGATTTTGCTGTCAAACGTGAAAACCTAAGAGGCTTTTTTTTTTTTTTTGATAGGCAAAGAGGCTATTTTTATACCCGATGAAATCACTGATTTCACAAGAGACAAGGGAGGGAGGGAGATGTAACGCATCATGAAGGAGAGATTGAGCACCACCATGTCAGACCATCTCCCACCTTCAAACCAACCTCTTGCCACCAATATATATTGCCTGAACCACTACTGATACAGGTATCTTCAAACAATAAAAATTGGTATCAAATATGATTTAGGTTTTGTTATTTTGGGTTGATTTTTATTAATTTAGGTATTTGGGTTATTGGTTCTAATTAAGCTTGAATGAAGAAAAAAGAAAGGGCATGATCAAAGTCGTTTGAAACCCATTTAGCTTAGGGTTGACAGCCATTAAAGGTATTGCCGAGAAACAAGGAATTTTCTTTGCTTAAACGTGGTTTGGTTGTCATCCTATGTAATGTTCTTTTCTTCTTCTTATTTCAATTTCATTCTCTGAATTGCATTTAGTTTTTTATTTATTATTTATTATCATTTGTTTTTTTAATTCCTTTTGATTTTGATGTCATTTTTTTTTCTTCAAATTTTCGTATCTATTGGTTTAGGTGTCAATGTTAACTTTCTAATTTAATGAATACTCCAAACGGGGTTGAGTATTGCACGCCAATTATTTGATTTGTATTGCCCTTTTCTTATTATAATTATGATTGTTGTTTGGAATGTAAAATTGTATTCTTTTATTTTTCTATTTGTCTATAGGGGACAAGAACGAGGCACTCCATAGATATAGCAGAACTCTTGCAAAGGTCTATTTCTACTCTCATTTGTACATGCAGATTTTGTGTTTGGCAGCCAATTGCCAACTTAAAGCATCCATATTATTAAAATATAAAGAGTAGCAACACTAATGTGAAACAACGAAACAAGTTGGTTGCTTTGGATTTTGTTCATTGTTTTCTTAAAAAATTATGAATAGGATTCTATATGAAGTGTTATTATATACGGTTAGTTAACTGTTTAGCTTAGTTTTTGTATTTTACTTTATGCGTTTAATTCCTAAACCACATTCCTCTCCCCCCCAAAAAAAAAAGAAAAAAAAAAAATCTAAACCACATGTTGTTAATTCAATTACATCAGTTGGATACATCTCATGGAATATTGGATCATGCTCCACTTATTTATTTGGGTGAATTAAAGTGTCCTTTACATGTTTGACTAAATGCTTGGTCATTAGGTCTTACTAAAGATGTATTGATTTCATAGTGGTTATAGCCTCCTGTCCCACAATTGTTTTTCAAAATTAACTTTCTTACTTGGTCATGTTATGGGCATAGTTCAATTAAGTCATATCATATGAAATATGAGGCTTTAGTCTCAATTATTTATCAAGTTCTCTAATGTTATATATGTTGATAGTTGTTTCCTTTATGTTAATGTTTTTGTGATAATAGTGACTGAAAGGACCCAGCATGGACATCCTAGAAAAACATTTCCGACCTTGCTGTCATAAAGATAGACTCAGTTTATTTGTTGTGTTTTGGATTATAGGGCTTTCTTCTGATGCTGATGAAGTTATTCTAAAGGATGCTTTTGGACGATGTGGTGAGCTAATTGAAGGTAATGTAGTAGATTATTTAGGTTTTGTAACTTACAATTTTAGGTTTAGATGACCTTAGATTTACTTGAGGGTATTATGTTATCATATTTGGCAAAAAGAATTATATGTGACCACATTAGTGGGAGTTCAAAAGGGTATGGGTTTGTGCCAAGGGAGTTAATACCGTACCGGAGGCTGTACCGGTATGGCCAGTGGTACGATATATTTCGGATACCGGTCAATACCGGTGTACCGTTTCGGGTTTACCGCTATTTTTTATATTTATAAATAAATAAATAAATAAATAAATATATATATATATATATATATATATATATATGTATGTATGTATGCGTGTGTGTGTGTGTGTGTATATATATATATTATAATAAATATAAAAGTTTACCATAAAACATTTCCTCAATTCAGAACTAATTATTCATGGTTTTAGACTTTAGTATCAATTAAAAGAAAAAAAAAAACACAATATAAAAAATAGAAAGCTTAAAAGTTACCATTGCATACTAAAAAAATAAATAATACTAATAAGTTAATGCAAATAAGTTACCATTCTGCCCTAACAAAAATTTAAAAATTACAAAACTTAAAAAAAAAAAAAAAAAAAAACTTTTTTCTGTGCTGGCCGGTATGCCCGGTACTGGCCGGTATTGCCCGAAATTGGCCGGTATGGTCGGTATATGACCGGTACGGCCGGTATTTTTTCCGGTACGAAACAGGGGGGGTTATACGTACCGGATTGCTGGCCGGTACGGTATATTCCAGTCGTACCGGCCGGTACGGTACGGAATTGACTCCCCTGGTTTGTGCAATTTACTTCTAAAACTATGTGACCACAACTCTAAAAGAAATGGATGATCAGTTAAATTTACTTTGGCATGATAATATATATATATATATATATATATAAAATGTACTTTTTTTTCCTTACAAATAGCTCTGTTAAGCGCCTAATTTTAAATAAAAATAATGTGAATAACTAAACTTATGTTCAACCACTTCAGGTGTTGGATGGCAGAGTGTGTTATGCACACAAGCGAGAAAATAACTTGGATCTTGGGTACAATCATTTTCTCTTTGCATCCACTTAACTAATTAGATAGAACAATTATGAAAATCACAATTTCCTCTTATTCCATTGTCTAATTTTTGTTGTTTGAGCATTTATTTCTTGATTTTTTTTTTAATAATCCTTAATAGGTTGTTGCTGTTGCACTAAAGTGTGAAACAACCTAGGCACAATTGGACGACATGGCCACCAGGTAATGCCTTAGCCCGTGTAATATCTAATATTATCATTGTTATCATTTGTAATTTCCTCTATAATAGTGAATTGAAAAATTACATGAGTCTGCCTTTGTCTTCCTTGGTTCCCTCATCTTCTCAATTGGCAAAAGATAATGATTCTGCATTTATTAGAATATTAAATCTACACTTTCAAATTTAGCTTTCTATCAAGCACTATTCACCCCAGTTTGGATGTTATACTTATTTCCCATTTTCTTCAATGTCCTTGCAGTGAAGTAATTATTGCTCCTTTTTTTTTTCCTCTAATCTAGGTGCTCCTAGAACTCTTTTCGGTCTAAATTTCTACACAGATCTGCCAATTAGGTATGTCAAAGCTTCATTTACATATTCTTCCTTTTTGATTTAAATTTTTATAACTATTACATGAACCATGTATGAGATAGAAAATGCTTTACTCGATTGTGGAGCTTGGGTGATTTAGATATTGTCAAAAAGGCAATTGAAAAGCTTGAGTTGTTTGTTATGAAAACTAACAAACAATCCAAATACCATCTAGAGTCACAAAACTAACAAACCAGATAACACTGACCATAAAACATCTTTATGTTCTTTAAGCATCAAATTAAGAATAAAAATTTTTGATGATAAGCCTAGGAAATTAAATTATGAGAATAAGTTAAAAAAAAAAAAATCACAATAGACTGATTAGGCAGCACACTAGGAAGGTCTAATTACACTAGAAGGAGGCCAGTAATAAACTTTTCAATTGTAATCTACCTTACTTTTGACAATTTAACCTTCCATTATTGTATTGATAATTGCAATTGGGATAGCCAATTTTTTATTAGTAATATAATTTAACGTGAATTGTTGCATTGTAGATCCAGAAGGTATCCCAAATACCTAAAAGTCGCTAAGGATGGGACAAAGAGAAAGCTCATGGCATTCAGGAAAAAAGAAAACGTTATTGGGAATTTTTAGTTTAAATTATTTGGTTTATGACATTGTCTATAACTATTTTATGTGGTTTATTACATTGTCAAGAACTATTTTATGATTTCTGAAATTGAAAAGGTGATTTGAAAAATCAATATATTCATATTAGTTTAATGGATTTGTCACATGACCTATGAGCAAGGTTTTAGTAAGTTCATTAATAAGCTTGTGTAACATTTGATAGACTGTGCATCCTTTATTACTGGTTTTGGTATACTAAACTTTGGCTGAAACAAAAAGACTTAGGTTATGCAGCACAACAAAGGTTCACTATTATATGCTTGAAAAAAATTAATGATTATTGAATTTTTTTATTTTTTTATGGGTGATTGTTAAAGGTTATGAACCTTATCCTTATGGTTATGAGGAATTTGTGGCTTAGTGCAACAGATGCTCAATTGACCTTGAAATGTTTAAGTTGGTGAATAGGTTTATTTAAGTTTGACAAAATAATAATAATAATAATAATTTCCCTTTATATATTTTTAAAAATAAAATGCAATATTCTCTCTCTTTTTTTTTTTTCATTGTAGCATCACTTAAATAATAAAATACAATATTCTCTTTTTTGATTCACTATTTTATCTAATGATATCCTTTGTATGATAAACCCAAAAAAAAAAAAAAAAAACAAAAAGATACCACATCATTACTATAGTTAAACCGCACGGGTTACATACTAGTTTATAATAAAGAGTGACACTTACAGTTTACAAACACTTACTCGTGCTCTTAGAGTTGGAAATATTTGTAGTAAGGGTGCATAAGATTTAAGTTAAGGTGTGCAAAAATATTTTCAAGAATAAATTAAAATATTGAACAAAAAAAAAAAATTATAAATATATATAATTTTTTTTTTTTGGAAGTCAGGGGGTTCATTTGAACCCCGTGAACAAAGGGTAGAACCGCCCCTGAGAACTAATTGATATTTATGTGGTGCTTGAAAAAGTTTACCAAAAATATTTATAAATTATATATTTAAATATATCAAAAAGTTATATCAAATTGAAGGATTTAAAGAACATATGCCACTTAATTAAATAATATTTTTTTTATAAAAGACCAAATATAACTTTGTTAGTGTTTATTTTTGTGTCGGTTTGCTTTTATTCTATTAAAACAATGAGTTATAATTAATTTTTAATTGAAATGTAACAAAAAAAAATTAATATATGTCATAATGTTGACGTGGAAAATGTGAAATTTCAAAACCTTACATCACAATATAAGAAAGATGAGTATAAAATGTCAAAGTGTTCAATTTTATAGACAAAAGCCATATTAAAAAATTATATTATAATTAAGATATGAAAAAATGTAGACTTTCAAAAACTTAGGAGAAAATGGGCATTTGTCTATAATTTACAAACTATGTAGCCAAATGCCTCTGTTTTGAAATTATTTAGCAAAATGCCCCTGTTTTGAAATTCGATTTTAACAAAATCGAGTTACAGGTAAAACTTAACATTAGCAATGTTGAATTCTATACATATTTTGGCACTTAAATTTTTTTGAAAATTTAAGTAAAAATCGACATTACTAATGTCGAGTTCCACTTAAAAATATACATATAACTCAATTTTATGTGTAGATATGCCTTCATGATGATTGGGCTCGTGTTAAGGGTCAAATTGCTACTCTACCATCCTTTTAGAGGAGAACTCTCCCACAAGTTGCCAATCGATGAATTAGACAAACCTGTTTGCATCTCACATTTGGGTGGTTAGTTAGGCCTCGAATAGATTGGGTATAACATGGAAGTTTAATTAAAAAACATATCATGTAAGATTGAAGTTTTATCAAAATAAAAGTAGAGAAATGCTAACGAGTGCTCTTAGGACACTGGTTAATAATTTATTTTAAGAAAGTTTTGATACCAATTTTATGGGAAGTGAAAAACGTTGTCAAAATATTAATTACTTTTTTTTCATTTCCCATAAAAAATTTCTTTAAATGAATTATTAACCAGTGCCCTAAGTGCATTCGTTAGCATTTTCCAATAAAAGTATTAACAAATTAAATAGGAATAAAAAATATATAATGAAACTTCTTTTATATATATATATATATATATATGTATGTATATTGAAAATTTTGGTAATTGAGTTTTATATAGAGTAGTATTTAAAATTTATTATAAGTTTGATAATAGAATTTCACTAATAGTAAACAATGTTATTTTAACTATGTAAAATAAATGGAATTCAAAATAACTGTCTGGATGACATAATGATGAGAAAAAAAAATACAAAATAAATTATATGACATTCATTTTGCTCAGTCATGATATATAAAATTCAACTTTTATTATATAGTTTGTGATTTGAATTCGTGTGATATTATTGTTACTTTATCCCCTTATTTAATTTATTTTGACAATAAAAAAAGGTAATTTAATATATACAAACAATAATATAAGTTTATATTATGCAATATTGTTTTAGGACAAAAAATGACATTATTACATTCTTAGGAATTTAGATTTCCTATACATCATATTTACAAATATTACTTACTAGAAATTGTATTAAATTGGAGAAACTTTTCCTCCAACTCGCTACAAAATGACTCAAATGAGTTGTTATCTGTACTTTTAGTCAAATTACCTATAAGATAGTCAAGTAATGAGTCGTTCAGATTGCTTAATAAGTTATTTAAAACAATACACATGGATGATCATTTGAATCGCAATGTAATGAGTTTAAGGAGATTTCCCCAACTTAAATGGATGGAAAACTTTATATTATTGGATTTCCCAAACCAAATGCCACATGAATATGAATTCTTTCCCAAATTGGTGAGTATCCACATGATAACTGGTTTGGAGAAAAAACAACCCATTACCTAGTAACTAAAATGAGCATACATGTGAACTTTCAATTACATGAACTAATTAATAGTCTTGTTTAAATGATTTATTGATTGTGTGATCATATAAACATGAATGACTTTACAAATATAATTGGTTGGAGAAAATTCCTTCAACTTAGGTTGTTCATCAGCTAGTGTGGTCACAATTGTATCTCACTAAGATGATTTTGTCAACTAAATCGCTGTTTCATCTAAGGTCTAAGCCACTACACCCATGACGACAACCAACAATAAAACCCCACCTTTAGTGGCGGCCAACCCAAATGTGTTTGCAAGAGAGAGAGAGAGAGAGAGAGAGAGAGAGAGAGAGATCATCAAATCTAGTAGTGGTAGGCCGTAATGTGGGAATGGCGATTAGTAAGTCTTTTTTTTTAGAACGAAGATAGAATATATATTAAAATGTGGAAAGAGTTATTACAAGCGGAAAGAAATCAAAGTACACCAAAGTGGATCCTGAGTGAAAAGGCTTTGGAAAACATGATGCCCACTTACACAAGAAGTAACTAGCAGAAACAGAAAAAAACAGTTTTGCCTGAAGTTGTCTGCGCTGCTGTGGGACGTTAGTACTCTATCAAGAGACCAGTAGCTCCATCAAAGATGATCCTAGGCTGTAGTTGAGATTTTTAGAAATAGAATTTGTTTCATGCATTCCAAATAGCCCACATGACAACAGCCCAGGTCTCGAGTTCTTGATGGCTCAATTTGTGTACCATACTCCGAAATAGTCCAAAAAAAATCTGATGCGCCATTTGAGCATTTCTGGATCTACTAACTAGCCATGGACCAAACATTCCTCGCAGAAGGGCACTCCCATAACACATGACATGAGGTCTCGGGGTATTGACAACAGAGTTCACACCTTGGGTCGCTGCAAATTAACTCCTTTGGGCAGAATATTTGAGCAGGCCCTCCGTAGCAGAGTCCGGACTTTTGGAGGCATATTTAGTTTCTACACCTTCCTCCATAATCTGCCATCAAGCCGAGCCTGTGAACGCTCAGCATGAGTTTGATTTTTAAGACCAAGGGCGACTCTATAAGCTGTCTTGACTGTAAAAATAGTGCTTGTATTTTCCCCCGATCCCATTGCCTGGTATCGTCGTCAATGAGGTCCCTCACATATAGTGGACTTGGTAGAGGTCCTAAAAAGATAGGAGCATGAGGTAACCATTTATGCGATGCCACTTCAATGTGTCTCCCATTACCAATCTGCCACTTTGAACCCTCCTGGATAATTTCTCTAGTCATAAGTAAACTTCTCCACACATAAGAGGGATTGGTAAGTCTTAAATTGGGGGAAAGGGGGTGAGAGAGGAGAGGAGAGAAAGTGTATATCTCATAAGGGGAGCCTAGAAGGCAAAATCTAAAAGATGCTAAAATACATGTAGTAATAAATGTGATTAGCGAATATTAAAGACATGAATTAATGTTAGAATTACTTTTTATTTTTATTTTTTATTAATGACACTTGTAATTTTGTGAGCATTATCTTTCCAATAAACGGTAGTCCTTACTCCATACCATTTATATACATAAAAAAGTCACTTTCTCTTATATCATCTTTGATTTTTCTTTTCTTTTCTATAATTTAAACCATAAAATTCTGTCACTTTCTCTTCTCTTATCATACCCCTTTATTATAGTAACAAGAAACCACGAAAAACCTCATATTTCTTTTTCTTCATTGGGTGAAAGTGAAAGATAAACCCTCCTTCTCAAATAACTCAATACCCTCCTCGAGACACACGTCTCTATCTTCCTCTCTGCGCACATTGTCTCCATGTTCCCTACCGACACCACCCTCAAGTTGCAGGCCACAACCACAAATTGCTCTCATAACTCTTATGAGTCAATAAAGATGGCTCTACATATAAACCAGCCGGCGGTACCATATATATGTATAATAATACAAGTATTAGTTAAAATATATATGTTTTTTTATTATTTATAAATCACTTCTTTCCATGCACTATATATATATATATATCTCTGTATTGTTAAAAAAATACACACTAGTTTCTGTATAATTGGAATCTTAAAGAACGTTGCATTGTTTTTGTTTTTTGTATTTCCAAAAATCACTGACTGTCACTGATCTTTAAGCTTAATTGGCTTCCATTATTTAGTGATGAACAGAAGGCGCAGGACTTGGCTGTTGAATCAGACACTCACAGCCATGCTTTTCTTCGTGCTATCCATCTATATAATCTTCACCACCATTCAATCATGGGCCTCCTCAAAGCCCACCAAGCCCATTAGGCCCAATATTCTTCTTCCTCCCATTTCACCCAACACTTCTTCTTCTTCCTCCACGCGAGTCAAAGTTTACATGTACGATGATCTTCCGACGAAGTTCACCTACGGCGTCGTCGAACATTTCTGGACTGCACATGGTTTTGCTGACGTGGCAAAGTCAACGCTCCAAAAACTCAAGTACCCGAGTCACCAACACTCCTTGGAGTGGCACTTGTTGCTTGACTTGACCCGACCCGAAAATGAACGAACCGGGTCTCCAGTCATTCGGGTCATGGATCCTAACGAAGCAGACTTGTTTTACGTGCCGTTTTTCTCTTCATTGAGTTGGGTTGTGAGCAGGACCCATTTTGCGAACTGGTCGGGTCAGGTCAAGAAGTAATCGGATTCGGAGACCCAGGAGGAGCTGGTGTTGTGGCTGGAGGGGCAAGAGTATTGGAGGAGGAACAAAGGGAGGGACCGCGTGTTGGTTTGCCAGAATCCAAATGCGTTGAACCGGGTCATGGATCGGGTCAAGAATGCGTTGTTGTTGGTCTCGGATCTCGGGCGGGTAAGACCCGACTGTTCCTCGTTGGTTAAGGATGTGGTAGTGCCTGACTCGCATAGGATTAGTGCCTATAATGGAGATGTCGGAGTTGAGGATCGGATTCTTCATGGGCAATCGGTTTCGCAAAGGGGTAATTATTTAAATTAAATCAATTTTTCTTCTTGGGTTTTTATTTCTTTTAAATATTATAATTATTGAATTGCTTTTAGATTTTAATCCAAAAAAAAAAAAAGGAGTTGCTATTAGATTATTTATTAGTTGTTTAATATGATTTTTATTGGACTCACATTTTTTTTTGAGACAACTTAGTGGACTCAGTTAAGCATATCAATATAGTTTTTATGTTTTTTGAGACAAGCATACCAACATAGTTTGGTTCACTATATTTAGAGATTAATTATTACATATATATATATATATATATATAGAGAGAGAGAGAGAGAGAGAGTTTATTTGTTAAGATTGAGCTTTTTAGGGAGTCAGACTAGTTAAGCAACTTTTTGCTACTTCTGAATCCAGTGGGATAGAGAATTTTTGTTCATCATGAATTGAAATAAATATGTGATTTTCCGAAGACCCCATAAATGATCTGAATACAAAGAATGATCTCTCGAAGTGAAAAATACTGAAGGAAATTAGGCCAAACTAGAAGCTTTTTGTAGTTGTTGGAGCTAAGAATAGGACCATTCTCCGAACTTTGGTAAGCAAGAGCAGTGCTGGATAGTCAGTGTACAGCCTTCCCCAGCTATGGAATTCAATTGTTTGCCTTGATATATTCTTTTCCTTCCATTGACTTATATGACTTGTGATGAAGATTTTTGTGTTACTAGTCACCTAAGATGGAAGGTGGCATAGTCTGAAGAGGATGGATGAGTGGACTGAAGCTGCTGTTAAGAAAGGTATTTGGAATTTGTTTTTCAAAGGCAGGATCTATTCAGGTAGCTTGGAATTCATCAAGATTATTTGAGGGAAAGAAGCTTTTGAATGGTGCTGGCGCCTCAGGATTAACCTTGGTGGCAGAGGAAGATTTTAGGAGTTAGAACAGTAGCTAGACCTGACCTTAAGCATCTTACATGATAGGGAAATTCATTCTTTTTATGGCATGACAACTGGCATCCTGTGAGGTTGTTGATTTTGAAGTACTTTTTGGGCACGTTTGGTAGATTGTAATAGATATTGTAATGTAATAAATATTCCTTATCAAAAGTATTAAATATCTATTCCTTCACCTTATATAATAACTTTTTAAAATTTTTTTCATAAAAAGCCATTAGTTGCCACATCTTCAAAATAAAAGAAAATAATTTTCTTTGTTGTTAATTATTAACTATATTTTGAATACCCTAAAATAAGTGTATTTTAGGAAATTTGATTTAAAAATGATTTAATTACACATTCTTTTTATACTTTACTAAATTGTGGATGCATATACAAGATTCTATTCCTAAATGGTCACCAAACTAATGAATAGTAATACTTGTTACATTTCAACTTAATATATTTCTTGTCGTATTCTCATGTAATAATCATTACAGTATACCAAACGTGCCCTTAGTGTGATATATTATATTGCTAGCTCTCTTTATACCAAAGGGTCAAGTCTCTTGCATGAAGGATACTGGCTTTGGCTCCCTGCTAGGACCACAAAGTTGGTTAGCAGTCCAATCCATAGCTATCAAGTTAACTTACCGGAGGAAGATGAAGCGGAAACCTTTTAATACTGGTTAGTAAACTTGCAGTTCAATATGGAATGAGCATTGAACCAAAAGGCCTGAAGTTGGTTGGTGGAGAATGATTTAGTTGCCAGTCCCAGATGCTATTTCCCAGCATTCTGTCATCACTTGGTTGGCTGTAAATGACAGACTTTTTACTTAAGATTGTCTGGCCAAATGGGGGTACCAGTACAATGGGGGCCTCTTGGGTGTATTTTGTAGAAGGAAAATTGAATGCTAAAACCATATGTTCTTTTGGTGTTCATTTATCAGGAGGCTTTGGCAGCAAGTCTTGAGGATGTGCCTGATTAATACAAATTTGTCTGACTGGGATAAAAATTATGCAGTGGAGAGTTCATGAGCTTAAGGGAAAGAGGTTTCATGTGACGTTATGTAGGCTTCTTGCTTACGTTAATTATATATGTTGCAACATAATGTAGGAATCCAAAATGGTAATGTAAAGGCAGAAGAAGGCATACTTGGAGTGATAAGGATTGGTGTGAGGAAAGTTGGTTGCTGCAAAAAAGTCAAGAATCTTGTTTTAAATAGAACTTTGTGTAGTCTTTGGGACATTGTACTCTGTTTTTACTTTTTAATCAAAACAAGAGAGGATGTAATATTGTAATTTGATGTGTAGCTGTCCTGCTGGTAGTTTGTACTGCTGTTTGATTGGGTTTGCAACTCTGGTATTGTGTTTTTCTTGTTGTATGGCTGTTTTCTTGCTTAATAAATATTCTGCTCACTCAGGAAAAAAAAAAAAAAAAAAAAAATCCAATGCCACCTATTTCTGCCACCCCTATAGCCACAGCCCCTACTGAATATTTTGGATCCTCCCATACTTAACCTTACAATCTCTCTCACTCTCTCTCATGCATGCTAGCACAATAGTGCTTTACCTATTTTTAGCTAGAGTTAACAGTGTCCTGCAGTCCAGAGCATTAATTTTGAAACTTGAGTGTTAGCTTAGTTATCAATGGTTAGTGTTGGATACTTAGATTACAAGCCCAGAGGGCCAAGCCACTGTACTATATTTGTACTTCACTCCTGTACCTGTCCGTATAAAGTCAATTTTACACAGTTCAATATATACATACTTTTTAATTAGATTTTTTGAGCCATCTGAATTGAGCAATTTCTTGACCACAGATGTAAAAGCAATATTGTCTTGACTGAGATTTATACTTTGGTGGTCTCATATTTCAAAGAAGGCAGGAGTTTTTATTGAACTTTTCTTTAATCAACAAATTTGATTCGCAACCTGTTTGAGTGGTCTTGGGTTTGGGGTTTTAGGACCTCTATTTTAAAGTTTCACAATTCTCTTAGTTTTATTGTGTAATTTTTCTTGATCCTGTGTTCATCATTGTGAACATAAAGTGTTTTTATTTCAATAAAGCAATTCTACTTATAAAAATATAATAAAATTACTAGATTAAATTCAATTAATGAAATTGTAAGGTTGAATTTAATCAACCATCTTGTTGGCTTTATTCAGTGCCAATTTACTTATATTTTAGCACTTAGAAACCCTGTATTTAGGTGAGATTTATGTAAGGGTAGTGAGTGAGAGAGTGTGAAAAAATGCTCAAGATTATGTAAAGATGCAGAGATTCACGGCTGGGACTTGCAGGTGACTCGCGACTGGCAAGCAGCCAACTGCAGCACACGAGTGAAGCGTGCGAGAAGATGAACAGTCACACCAGCTGGTGCACTACTAGACAAAAGGCCTAGCCTGGCAGTTCTCTTATCTTGGGGCTTGAACTCGCAACTCAATCAAGTCTCGAGGCCAAGCCGCGAACCAGCCCTGTTTGGGAAAAATTGACTCTTCGCATTCCTTTCTCACCCAAGTATAAATACCCCTTAAACCCACGAAATGTAGAGAGCTTTTAGAGAGAATTTTGAAAGAGAAAATCCTAGAGAAAAACAAGATTGACTCATCCCCAATCTTCACTTAGAGACTCTTCAAATTCCTCTACTCTCTTCCTCTCCATTGATACATCCTTGAGAGGTTCTTGATCAAATCCTTTTCTCACCACACCCACGTTTGTGAGAAGGTCTTTTGGTGTTTAGGGAAGCAGTTTGGAAGGAACCAATGGTTAATGGTTGATGCTATGGGCTATAGCGGAATTCGGTAAGCTAGAGAAGAAAAAGGTTCGGCGCAACCTCGTTGGAGCAAGAAGTTTGGAGGGCTTAGGTACCTGGGTAGATTAGGCTTAGAGGGTCTATTGCTGTTCATATATCCTAACTATATTTTCTAGTGGATTATTGACCACTTGGAGGGCGGCGGAGAGGTTTTACGCCGAGGGCTTTAGTTTCCTCTTCGATAACACATCGTTGTGTTGTCCTTGTGTTTGCATCTCTCTTCCCTTAATCTTTTCCATTTAATTTCAGCTATGAATGTGATTTTATATTGGTTTAGATTGTTTCTGTCATTAGCTTATGTTCATGTTCTACACATTTATTGTTTGATAATAAGCTCGAATTGGTCATTTGTAATTGGGGGTTTTAACGTTCATAGTGTTTTCAACGCTATTCGAACTTTCAGAAATGAACAAAAGAGGGGGGAGGAGTAGCAGAGTAAAGGTTAAACAAAGTTGAAAATGAAGAAGAAGTCATAATGAGTTGCTTTTGGCGAAGCCATGGATTCTGCATTTGTAGGTAGGAGAAGTCCATGAGTTGCTTTTTCAAGTACTTGAAAATGAAGAAGATGTCACAATGAAACATGGAGCACCATCACAAACTAATCAGAGTTTAGCTTCACAAGGGATGCACCCATCAAAGTTCTGCTTAGATCCTGCTGGTTTCATGCCAACATCATGCCGACTTTTTGATGCTATAGTTAGCATGTGTGTCCCAGTAATAGTTAGTGCTAGAATAGAATTGCCTTTTGAATATGTCATTGACTATAGAAAAATTGCAATATTTGTAGATTCCACCTCTGCTGTAAAGCAGGGATTTTTAGTTACAATGCTGAAAAATGTCACCACAGAAAGGATTCTGGAATACCAGAGAGAGCTGAAACTGGTAAGTTCAATTTGCATAATTTTCTGAAATTTTCGTTGTGATAAGGGTACTTAAATTTTTTGGCATCTCTACTTTTCCACAAAAAGTCATAGCATAGTAGAATGCAATTTCTGGGGAAATAAATAATCTAGCTCACACAGATTTTGTTATTTAATCTGTATTTTAACTACAGACTCAAGAACAGAAGGTTGAAATTGACTAAACCGAATTTTACCTTTAAAACTGTTCTCAGGAATTACTAAGCAACTAATTTGAATGGTTTAAGATGCTTTTATATGCGGCGAGTAACTTTTATTTACCACTGCTATTTAATATTTCTACTTACTATGACTCACCTTGATATGCTTTTCTGTACACATTCAAATCTTCTTGACCATAGTAACTTGCTTGCTCTTACATTCAGGGGGTAATTATAGGTAATGGAGCACCTAATTTTAATAGGTCTTGGTATTTTGTTGATATGTCCGTTATAGTATCCTATATGTCTATTAACATCTCCTTTTAGAATTGATGGAATTATTGTTGAGGAGGATTATGATGATACTGTTCACAAATCACAATAATGATGGTGACATGGCAGCTGCATATTCTTTATGCATTGAAATTTTCCATAAATCTTCTTTTAATAATGTGTCATGACATAGAACCTAATATGTTAGAGATCAAAGTGTGCTAGTAACACCAGCTTCCTAGGGTTAATTATTCTCAATTTAATTCTTGGAATTCAGGTGAAGCGATACTTTGATTACAAAGATCCAAATGGGACAGTGAATGAAGTCTGGCGCCAAGTATCACAGAAGCTCCCCATGATTAAACTGATGATCAGTTGTGACAGAAGGCTTGCCACAATGCATGTGACTGAGCCAGATTGCTCTGCATGTCTCTGTTCAAATCAAAGTGGTATTGCTACCACCTGATGAAGCTGCCTTCGACAATGATTCTGGAACTTTAGGCCTGCCTAAAGAATCAAAGTCTATTGCATATTGAGAGTCAGTGCATGGCTTTTCTTCAGCAAGGAGAAGATCAAGGAATGTCAACTGTATAAAATAACTTTTTTCACCAGAACTGAAGGTAGATGTGAATATGGAATCCCTTCCATTTACGGGATTTTTGAATTTTGGGTTTCCTTACACTTTTCTTTCTTTGGATACCTCACTTATTTTCCCCCCTTCTCCCCCCACACACACACTTGCTCTTTCCCTTTCCCCACTTTGTATCTTCTTTTCTATCTTGACACAAACAAATTTAGCATCTGGAAACTTGGTTGTATGTACTTGAAATGGACATGATAGAGATTACAAGGATCACGTTTATGTTGATTCTTTTATTTGAGCCGTCATAATCCTTGAGTGTTCAATATTTAAAAATAAAATAAAATTCAGTCTTACCTATGATTTATAAGGTCTTTATCATATCCCTCTTTGTGTGTGTGTTTTTAATTACTATTATTTTGAATGAATTTGCATTCTCCACTAAGTGTCACATCTGCTTTGCCTCCTGAAATTAGGATTTATCATTTACGTAATGGTCTTAGGCTCTAAACTGGTAGAAGGCCAATTGATAAAAATTTTGAATTGTAGTGAAATAAAATGACAAGATTTCCACGTCACATCTTAGATTGATAGAAACTGAGATAGAAAATGTCAAAAGTCGATAAAGACTCATCTACAAAGTGTCTTTTTGAGACACGACTTTGAGGATTTGATTCTAGAAGTTAGTGACTCAGTCAAACAAGAGTTTTTTCGTTAGCCTTAACGGTCTATTGTTTTTAAATTGTTAAAAAAAAAAAAAAAAAAAAAAAAAAAAAAACAGGTCTTCCATCTTCTGAAGAAACCGCGGATCAATAGTTGCGAGGAATTTTCCTGTGTAGTCCATTCCGTCTCTCTTTGTTTATATGATATTACCGTCATCGTTGTGAAACCCCTCCAATGGTCCCTCCCTCACAGTTTTAGTCTCATTGATTGATGATTAATCTTCCATTTCCTTTTGGGTTATTTGATGGCATCCATAGCACCGCGTTCTTCTGATCAGAATTCCATCTTTTTGCACTTTCCAGCAGCCAAGTCAGAGTCTGGTAGTGATATTTCATCATCTAATCAAACGCCTTTAGACTTCTCTCCTTCCATACCATTCTTCTTTCCACCATACAACTCTCCTCCAAGCTCTGTATCGTCTCAAACCAAACACTACTCTCCTTATTCCATACCATTATTTTTTCCACCCACACAGTCTCAGCCAAATTCATTATCTAGTGAAAGACCAATTCACGAATTAGCTTATTCCATACCCTCAATCTTCCGGCCAAACTATTCCTATTCGCCTCCAAATGAATCAACCCGGTATCACCATGATCAGAATACATCAAACAAAAGCAAGTTGAGGCACGATGAGCCTAATATACCTCGCTGGCAACCAATTAAATTTCACATCTCTGACAAAGAGGACGAGAGGATATTCCCACAAGATGTCGAAGCAGCGTTCAAGAAGGCCTGCCGCGAGAGGTGGACCTACGCTATCTACTGGGTGGTAGACTGGCCATCCTCGCCTTGGTCGCGCACTTTTAGTGCTGCAAAAGGGTTCTACAATGTGGACGAGGATGATCAAAAGTTTAAAGACAAGGCTGTCTCGTTCTTCCAGCTCAGGAGATCATGGCCAGGCAGCATCATACATAAACTTTTCAGCACTTTGAGTTCGAGGCCCCTTTGGCTTGTTGGCGACACCCTGCTAAAGTCGAGGCATTACCGGGCTCAACAGGGCCGGAAGGCCGGACTCCAGACCATGTCTTGGATACGCGTAGCGCACGGTGTCATGGAATTCGGCTCAACAAAGGTAATTCACCAGTTCAACAGGAAAAAAGTTCGTGTGTTCCCACAGCGACACGCACAACATGTGAACCTCACCAATACCATAAGAGTCATGTCTTGGATACGTGCGCTGCGCTGCGTCAAGGAAGTAAATCAGGCCTGCACTCAGTCAGACTTAATTCCTATCGAAAACCATGCAGATGCAGAGATTGCCGAGCTGGTATTAGAACGACCAGATTGTGTGAGAAATATAAGCTGGAATCCAGACCATGTCTTAGATACGCTTAGCACACAGTGCCATGGGATTCGGCTCAACAGAACTAATTGACTGTCTCAACAAGGCCATGGGAGTCATGTCTTGGATACACTCAAAATTTATTGACTAAAGTATACTTTTGCCTCTTAAAAGTTTTGGATTGTATTTATGTTGACCATTTATGTTCCAAAATTTTCATATGGGCTCTTCATGTTTGACTTTGTTAGTTTGTTTTCATATTGAGACTGCCCATTTCTATTAGTAATCTAACTGTTTATAATATGTTTTTCTGCCTACAAAATTGAAATTCCTTCATTACACTAAAATATAGAGTAATTTTTAGCTATAGTTAATGGTCTTTTGCAGCCAAGAGAATTTTTGAAACTCTTAGAGTGTTAGATTACTTATCAATGATTAGATTTTATGAGCCATCAGAGTTGCAGAAGTTTCTTGACAAAAGATGTTTGGATGCAAAGCAATATTGTCTTGACTGAGATTTATACTTTGGTGGTCTCACTAGCTGATTCTGCATTTGTAGGTTGGATAAGTCCGAGATTTGTATTTTCAAGTACCTGAAAATTAAGAAAATGTCATAATGAAACATGGAGCACCAGTACATATTAACTATCAGAGTTTAGATTTACAAGGTTTGCACTCATCAAAGTTCTGCTTAATCCTGATTGTTCCACGCCTGTATTGGGCGACCTTTTGATGCTATACTTAGCATGTGTGTCCTAACAATAGTAGTAAGTTACATAACTGAATTGTCTTTTGAAGATCTCATTGACTATGGAGAGATTGTAATATTTGTAGATTCCACCTCTGATGTGAAGCAGGGATTTTTAGTTACAATGTTGAGAAATGTCACCACAGGAAAATTCTGGAATACCAATGAGAGTTGAAGCTGGTAAGTTCTATTTGCATAAATTTTACAAAATTTCTTTAAGATAAGGGTACTTAAATAGTTTAGGGCAAGTTTGGTTTCAAAAAGTGGTGTATCCACTTTTTATTTTCTTTATTCTATATTCAAATCTTGAATTTGAATATAGGAAAAACACTTATTTTCACATTTGGTAATATTTGATAAGTTGTTTTGAATACATAATTTGGATATAAAATATATTTGAGTTTGGTCATGTTTTCTATTAAAAAAATATAGTAACTTTTCTCACTTACACACATCACATCACTAAAAAAAAAAAAGTAACTTTGTGTTTTCATAATATTTACGAATATGCTACTATATTTGTATTCATAGAAAACAAAAACACTGAAAAGTTGTATTCATTTTTTGTATTCAAATCTAACTCTTAAAATACTGAAAATGAAAACTGAATACAAATGCTAAAACCAAACCAATTTTTTAGTGGTGAAACTCACTAAAAATTGAAAATAAAAACAAAAAACGGTGTTTTGTTTTTGTTTTTGTTTTTGTTTTTATTTTTGTTTTAGCTAACCAAACAAATCCTTAGGATCTTTATTTCTCCATAAGAAGTCATAGCATAGTAGAATGCAATTTCTAGACCATCGCGCACCCTTGGTGTGATAGTCACTCTATAAGTATAAGTACTTATGGGTTGTGGAGGGTAACGGCTGGGGTTAAAGTCTTCAGGAGGGAGTTTTACACACTTATACACTTAAATTAGTTTAGAGTAGAAATTCTATCTTGTATCAAAAAAGAAAAAGAAAAAAAAAGAATGCAATTTCTGGGGAAATAAATATTCTAGCTAATACAAATTTTATCACTTGATCAGTAAATTAATTATGACGTAAAGAACATGAAGGTTGAAATTGACTATAATGAATTTCACATTTAAAAATGTACTCAAGATTTACTAAGAAACCAACTTGAACGGTTTAGCACGCTTTTATATGCAACAACTAACTTAAAATTACCAATCATATTTAAGATTTGCACATGCTATGACTCACCTTGGCACGATTTCTGGTATACTTATTCAAATCTTCTTGACCAAAGCAATTGAATTCTTGATTTTAGTTGTTTTTTTGGGCATGTACAAACTGTGAGAAATAGTTTGTATGCAACAAATTTAATCTTTCAAAAGTATTTTCTAAGAGACGTGTCAATTGAACAACGCAAGAAAGACTCAAATCCTACCCAACTCTTTTGAATGAATGATTCCACCTAAACCCACAGGTCAAAGGGGAATCGTGGGGGGCAAATGCCCCCCTTGACCTCCCCAAAAACCCGACATACAATAATGCCTACATGGCAATTTGCCCCTCACACAAATAAGAAAATCTCTTTTCTGTCAATTAAAAGCCCATATATCCATATAACTGCATATTACTTTTATATGTCATTTTACAATTAAAATAAAGTTCAATGGGTCGCACCTAAGACTCAAAGTTTTGTGCTTTTGAATTTTGATAGGTTTCCATGACTTTTAAAAGTTTGACATTTCTCTCAACGCAATTCAAAGATAAATAATGCTACCAATACAACTTTTTTCAAAACAAATTTTACCTTTGTTAAAGTAACATTGCTACATACACAACATTTTATAACCATTGAGTATTAAGTTGCTATTAATTCTTATTTGGGTCAACCAATCACATTACTCAATTGTTTAACATTTTACAACTTGCCAACTTAGTGATTATGAAATTTTTTTTGCAAAATATTTTAAAATTTAAACTTATTGTTGTTAAAGTGAACTATTTTAAGTGGTAGAGAAAAAAATGATGGATTCATATGTTTCACTTGCGTCCACCACTCACAATCAATCACTTTAATAATTGTGAAATTTGTTGTAAAAAGAGTTGTATAGATAATATTATTATTTAAAATCTAAATTAGCTTGTGAATATACTAACTCCCCCTCTTCCCGGGTACATAATCATACTTTAAAAAAAAATCCTACTTATATCCTTATATATGCCACTATAACCCTAGCCTCCACTTATTATTATTATTATTATTATTTTCTCTTCTATCTCTTGGTTTATATATATTTTTTTTCAGCATTAAACTTAGTGTTTTGGATATAGATCGAAATTTTAACCGCTTAAAAGAATAATAAAAAAAATGTTGAATTATATATATATATATATATATATATATGTTTTTAAAGAGCATTCAAGATGGTGTGGATACAACTTTGTAGGCACATTGTTATATTCTTAACACTTCACACTAATTTATTATAAAATATCAAATTACTTATTTTAACTTTATGTATTTATAATAATCTCTTAATTAGGTTGTTATTTAACTATGAATTGATTTTTTTGTTTTCATTTACTTTAATGATATGAAATATATATTTGTGCTAAATTGAGATTATGGAATTGTGGTGGAACATTGTCTATTCACATCACAAATTTCTGTAACATTAATAGGAAGCTTATATAAAGGCCCATTAAATATGACTTTTACATAGGTTGTAAAGTTATGATTGTTTGCTGACTTGATTGAGACAGTTTAGTTTGTGTGAGCTCACTATTTTGGAGTTATTTACAATAACACCACTGAGTTTAGTTTTCTTTATTCTGAAAATGAGTCCTTAGTGGTTTTTAAATACCTATTTAACACTAAAATGTGAAAATACCTTTTTTTTTTGGTAAGAGAAAAATGGATAGAAGCGATTAGTGTAGCTTTTTTACCTAAGTTTAACCATAGTAGTACTTTAACCGCTCTCGGGTAAGACCACATATTCTTGGTTAATTAAGTTAGGTTGACCATTTGGGATGGAAATAGGATTTAAGGAACACCAATCCACAGCTAGTTATTTGAGGCTTAAACCCAAGTCTTGAGACTTATTGACCTAGATTTTTACCAACTCGGCTACCCGAATATTTTGGTAAAAATAGTTTTTGAAAACAAGATTTAAAAATAAGCTCTTGGAGCAAATTTAAATTAGATACACAAAGCTAGCAAGCGCAACCCAAATGTTTGGGCTGAACCAGCAAAAGGGGATGACTGAAACAAGAAGATAATCTCAAGGCCTGTCAACATGGATAGAAAAATCTATAAACCAAATTGTGGATATTGGCCCATTAAGCCCCACAAAATAGCAACAGCCTAGCTACCTAAGGTCCATGGGTGGAACAACATCAAAACCGAAAGACCTGAGGTCCAGGTAGTTTCCAAAATTAATGCTATTTCCAGGTATTCTTTCTTCAATTTGTTGGCTGTCAATGACAGACTTTCTACTAGATCCTGTTGGTTCCACACCAGCATCACGCTGACTTTTTGATGACCTTTTGAAAATGTCATTGACTATAGAAAGATTGGTATTTGAAGATTCCACCTCTGCTGTAAAGGCATGGATTTTTAGTTACAACTTACAATGCTGAAAAATGTCACCACAGAAAGGATTCTGGAATACCAGAGAGAGTTGAAGCTGCTAAGTTCTATTTGCATAATTTTCCAAAGTTTTCTTTAGGACAAAGGGTACTTAAATAGTTTTTAGCATCTCTATTCCTCCATTAAAAGTCATAGCAGAGTAGAATGCAATTTCTGGGGAAATATAAAATCTAGTTCATACAGATTTTATCGTTTGGTCTGTAAATTACTATTTTACCTGCAGACTTAAGAAGAAGAAGGTTGGAATTTACTAAACCGAATGTTGTCTTTAAAACTGTTCTCAAGATTTACCAAGCAACTAATTTGAATGGTTTAATTTAACATGCTTCTATATGCGGGGAATAACTTGAAATTACCACTGTCATCTAATATTTGACTCACCTTGATATGCTTTTCTGTACTTAAATAGTTTAGCATCTCTATTTTTCCGTAAGAAGTCATAGCATAGTAGAATGCAATTTCTGGGGAAATAAATATTCTAGCTTATACAAATTTTATCACTTGATCAGTAAATTAATTATGACTTAAAGAACATGAAGGTTGAAATTGACTATACCAAATTTCACATTTAAAACTGTTCTCAAGAATTACCAAGCAACTAACTTGAATGGTTTAGCATGCTTTTATATGCGATAACTAACTTAAAATTACCAATCATGTTTAAGATTTGCACATACTATGACTCACCTTGATTTGCTTTCCTGTACACTTTATTCAAATCTTATTGACTGTACACGTATGGTATGTTTGGATACCGCTTATTTTGCTGAAAATTGAAAATTGAAATTAGAAAACAATAAAAAAAATAATTTCCAAATTACTGTTCACACCAAAAATGCTGTTCATTTGCCTATTTGCACTACTCATGTCCCATGAATAGTGCAATAGGCGCTAGTTTAAAAAAAAAAAAAAAAAAAAAGAAGCAAGAAACGTAAAACGCCCAGTGATCCAAATGCTCACTTATTCAAATCTTATTGACTAGAGCAACTTGAGGTTACGATCTTAGTTGCTTATTGGAGTTTGTGTAAAAACTTTGTAAAATAGTTTATGAGCAACAAGTTTAATTAACCCTTCAAAAAAATTTCCCAAGAGATGTGTCAATTGGATAACACTCTATTGAATGAATCATTCCACTTGAACCCACAGGTCAAAGGGGGAAGCCTATAAAGCAATTTGCCCCTTGACATTTTCATTCATGTTAATTTTTCCCCTAACACAAATAAGAAATCCTCTCTATGGTGAATGAAAGTGTTAATCCACTTTGGTTCATTTTGGTCCACTTGGTCTATTTGGTCCACTTGATCCAATTCAATTAATTTGGTCTATTTTAGTCCACTTCTATCTATTTGGTCTAATTTGGTCTATGCAAATTTTATTATTATTATTATTTTGGAGAATGGTAGTGTATTGTCACCAACCCCAAAAGTTGGGCATATTGGATTTGCTTTATAATGATAGCAAGATCAGTCATGGACCATTACAGTGTTGACACCTCATTTTGCAACCTGCATTTAACCTCACTTGGAGGGTAAAAGGGTAATTTTGCCTTGGAAATATGCATCTTGATTCTAACCATTAGATCCTTAATCTCATTTCACCAAAATGATCTTAATGTTGTAACGATCAAATCGACTGGTTATAAGCTCTAATCAGACCACCCGATTGAAAGTTATTATCAAATCAAGTTTTAATGGCCGAGATGCACTATCACAAATTGAGTCCGACTATATGTGATTATGAACAATTGATTTCAATTGGTTATAAGAGTAATCAATTTGAAATCAATGATATGTCATAATTTGATTGGTTAGGACTACATTTTATAGTGAGGTTGCATATACCTAATTAATTAGATAATTAAATATTAATTATTTAATGAGTAATTTGTGCAATTATCTTTTAATTAGAATAAATTTGGAACCAATTAAGTCTGAAATGAGAGTGATTGGAGCCATTTAATGTTAATTGAGAGCTAATTTGAGACCTATTAATGTTAATTGTCCTGAAACCATTTTCTAACAAATGATCTCTGCTCACTATTTCATCGATATCTCTCAGAATATTTTGAATCTGTGAATGAGATTAATTTTCCCAGAAACTAGACATCCAGGGCTTCAATTTTAGTACAAGAACGAGACAATTTCGATCAGAATTGAGTCAGATATGATTTTTCGAAGTTGGCTTTACAGGTTGTTACAGCAGCTACGGGAAAACCGAATTTTGTCTTGTTCCTTACTCCCACCAATTTTTCCATTTAATGCATCAAATTTTTCCCAAGGCTAAAATAAGGTCTAGGTTCATGATTTTTTGTCAACCTTTATTAAATGGTCTTCCATTCATATTTCCTCAATCACTACTATATAAACCCCATTCTCCTCCATTCCAAGACACAAAAACCCCATCTCTTCCCCTCTCTTGAGTTTTAGTGAAGTTGAGTAGTCTTATCATATCTTGGTCTTCCTAAGACTCAAGGTATTGAGTGAGACTCATTCTTCCTCTCCTAACTCTTTTTTTCCTCCACCCTTAGGATCTCTACCAAGGGTCTCATTTTCCACCATATGGATCTTGCATGAAGGTATAATTCCTTTCCCTAACTTTTTTTTTGTGTTGCTATGATGAGAGTTTAAGATTAAAGCATGATAATAATCATTTAAATTTCTTTGAATATGTTTGAATGTTCTTAATTGTTCTTGGTTGTTCATCACATGTTCATGCATAACACTAGTTTCGATCTTAAATTCACATAAAAAATATGAAAAACATGTTTGTTTCAAAATTCTTTCAAATCCTTGAATCTGGGCTATTACCATCCATACATATTCACTAGAATTTTATTTTTCAATCCAACTGCAATGTTTAATAAATTGAATTAGAGTTTATTACATGCACATACATTAAATTTAACATGTAAATTGATTGACATATTGGATGATATGATATGAATGTTGGCCACTATAGTCTAGAAGACCGGTTTCACCAAGCAAGGTGGGTGCCTAACACCTTCCTACCTTGTAACATAGCCTCCGAGCTTAGATCAAGGGTTAGTAGATCAAATGCTTATCCATGTAATTTTTGATTTTTAGATTGTAACTAGGAAACAAAGTCATGTACTTTATTTTAGATTGTATCTAGGACTAAAGCCATGTAATTTCCTATGATCAATGTAAATTAATAAAATGAGAAAATTTTCAATTTTGGTTTTCTTATTTATCCCAATAATTAAATAAGTGACGACTCATTGTAAAACCCTTAATCTAAAAGGGAAAATATAACTAGTCGAACCTCCATTTTGAGAGGCAATACACGACTCCACCCATTCACGTGAATTTGGCCAAACATCATAAAAAAGGGCCAGAGGTGCGGTCTCTCACATACAGTTGCATGCTATAGGTTTTAGGAATATTACAGTAGAATGCCAGCTTGTTGAGGAAGCATTATTGCGTGTAGTACAAGCACAAGAGCACTTGTCAAAGAAGCACCAAATGCATGTGGTCCCATTTTGTCAAAACTCTACTTTGTTCTTCTCCAATGGGAAGGTGACATCTTACCCATTAGGAAAGTTACCATATCCATTTCCATCATTATTAAAGAAGGAAAAGGAACTCAATACAGAAGAAGATATACACAAGACAAGATAGACACAAGAGATATTTTATGACACTACGGTGGAAGCTCTTTTGCCACATCTTCTTTCTCTCATATCTTTACTGTTTTACTTCTCTTTTTCTCCATTTTAACACAATACCTCCATTGCAACGATTTTCAAAAAAATAGTGGAATATTTGATTGGCTTGTGCCTGTAGTTTTCTCCTTCTCCCAACATAGAGGGTTTCCACGTTAAAAAACTTGTGTATATTTCTCTCACAACTTTACTCTCATGTTCTTCATTTTCTTTCAAACACAAAAGACACCATTTTTGACAAAGATGATGTCTAAATGTGTTGTGAAGGTTTTAGAGATCTTTACAAGATAATCTCCCAAAATCTTAACTTGCACGTACAGGTAGAAACCGAATTAAGGTGAAATGTTAAAAAAAAAAAGTGAGTGCAATATATATATATATATATATATTGTTGAGAAAACCATAATGCATGCACATTGTGGTGGGCCTTTTGTGATCTTAGGCTAGATTGCCTTCTGCTGTACTGAGACCCAAGTGTTCTAGATAAGAGAATTGGGACCGGTTCAATTGCAACTCACCTTGATTCGGCTTGTGCATAAACTATGCCTCATTTGCCGAAACTTTGGTCACATGCTCATGGTAGGCAAGCTATTACAGAAGAGTTATGGCAAACACATACAATATAACATAAAGGCAATACGCTTCCCGTTAGACAAAATAAATACGGAATCCTTAAGTAAAGTAAGAAAAGAACGATATAAGAAACACGTTATAAGTGAAATTGCAAAGGCAAGAAAGGAAATAATTTCGATAAATAGTGAAATCAAAAGGAAAATGTTAGTTTACCGTGTTCAACTGTTCTATAGGACTAATACCAAGGAGGGAACCACTTCCTCAATGTGGATAACCTCGCAAGAGAATTTTGCTATAGAAATTATTCACTTTGAGGGAACAGACCTGAATGGCTTATGCCCAAACAAATTCCTTATCCTCAACAGAGGGTAGGCTTTTAGAGGGAGAAAATGGATTAGTCTATTGGTGCATGCCTGTCATTCTACACTCTCTATTTCTCTTCTTTCTCTTTTCTCTCCGTTTTGTTATTTTGATTCTTTCCCCACTCATATTCTTTCTTTCTTAGTTCTTACTCGTGTAGTGTTATGGTGAAGGTGGTGTTGTGATTCTTTCCCAGTGATTGCTATTGTTGCGATGATGATACTGTGCATGGCGATGGCCCTTTATATACTGTTTGCCATGAATGGTTTTTCCCATTTTAGCCTTTAACTACTTTTTTCTGGATTTGGGTGTCCTTTCCGACCACCTACTAGTTTGTCAGCTGCCCAGCCACCACTACTTACCTGTGCTGGCTATGTCACTCCCCATTATCAGACAAAGATGGCTGTTTTGTTTGCTTGTTTACTGTGGCATTCTTATCCACCATACTGTGGGTATTCTTTCTTGCTATCCCTCATGACATGCACCTAGTAGTTCCAACTCATCCTTTCTTCTTTTGGGTGGTGTGTCATCCCAGCAGGACATCTCCCCTAAAAGAATCTGAGTGGGAACCCCAGAATAGGAATTCCCTTCTCCCCACCGCCAAACCATACCTTCTCTTACCTCTAACCCATGACTCACCACTCCTGTATTGGCTGGGTACAGGTTGATGGTGCCTAAGCCTTGTGCGTGCTCCACTTCCGTGTACGTCCAAAACTTGTCCGCTGCTCATGCGTTTGCCATGGCTTGGAGATCCATTTGTGCATTCTGCTGCTCATCCTTGACCTCTTATGGCGTGAACTATTTTCTGATTCTTTATTGGCTAATCCTTTCAAGGCCTGGGCCTTGCTTGATTGTGGGTTTTTCTCTCTTTAGCTCACTATTTTCTTTTTCTGTAATCCTGCTACCATTCCTACCATGCTATTCTGCTATTTCTACTGTGGTGTTATTTGTACCCATGCTTGATGGGCCTCTTTTGGGCCTACTTCATATTCTTCTTTCAATAGGTTACAATGACCCAGTATGGTCATTGGATTTATACTTATGCTATTTTGGGCTTTCTTGACCCATTACATTACTTGTGGGCTCCTTTTACCCATTTCTTTCTCCTTGGGCATCCTCGGCCCATTTTCTAATTCCGCATTCCCGTGAACTTTTACTAACTCTTTTGGACTTCCTTGGCCCAATTATTGTATCCTTCATCTTTAGGGCTCATGGGTTTTCCATCAATCCTTTACTTTCTTACTTCATTATTTCGGGCCTGCTGTGGTCCACTCTTACTTTTCTACATCACATAATGCCCATAGATTTATTACTTCTTTCTCCGGGCTCCTTTAAACCCATTTTCTTTCCTCAAGGCCCATTTATTTACTTATGGGCCTATGATCCATTCTCTTGCCATTCGGGTTTAATGGTTTTTTCTCTCAATCCACTAACTCCTTTTTGCCTCTATTATTGGGCTTCTCCCTGCTATTGGGCTTCTCCAAAATGAGCCTTAACACACATCTACCTCAGCTGCCCGAGTGACTTGTCTACTTGCTTGCTAATGCTCAGTCCTTATGAGAGTTTAATTTTGCATTCCTTGAAAAGCGTTGCAAAGAGATAATTCATATAATTTATTGCTCTCTCACACTTATTAATGCACATCTCATAGACAACATAGCATTTATAATCTTATGTCCATATATATATATTATTGATATACATATTTAAAATAAAAAATTGGTGATGTGTATAAATGATATACAGTAGGTTCTATATAGATAATATATGGTGATTGACCAAAGCTTATTCTTTTTTCTTTTGCAAAAACCCAAAACTTATTAATAGTTGTGGCATCTCATAGTGTGAGAGAACCAATTCTCATAAAAAAAATAAAAATAAAAGAAAGAGAGAACCAATTCTAATATTTCTATATAGATAATATATGATGCTCTCACCTCTTAGCAAGAATTAATGTGACCAAGTTGAGCTTTCATTTCTTCTCAAAAATGGAAAAAAAGAAGAAGAAGAAGCTTTCATTAAATGGCTAGCTTCACTAAAACTAAGAAAAGCCCTAAATATATAATTAACTCCATTCTTTTTTGAGTAAACAGTAATACTTATTAGAACACACATGAAAATAGTATTATTAGTGTTTTAAACAGGGTTTATAATGCATTATATAACCAGAGTACAACTACAAATGTTACAACTATAAAAGGGTTTAACATTTGTAGTTGTAAACTGAGGTTGTAAATAGTGGATACTAGGCACACATAACCAATGTGGGATAAACATCCCTATTTTTTTTTTTTTTTGAGTAAACAGTAATACTTATTATAAGACACATGAAAATAATAATATTAGTGTTTAAACCAAATTTATAATATACTAGTCATTAACCTGTGCTATGCATGGGGAAGTTTGGCAATTTTATTTTAATATATTATACATATTTATTTTCTTTATTATGTACTAATAAATCAAAAAATGTCAATTAATTTCATATTAACATGATATAATATTATATATGTTATCTCTAGAGTATATATGAACAAATAAATCAAGGTTAATAGCAACTTGATGGTTATTTCATTGGTTCATATAACAATTTCCACATTAAAATTGCAATAATATAACAACAAAAACTCACATTCAAATAAATGCAAAAATTATTTGTTTATGCTTGTATGCTTCCACTTCTTATGGATGGAAATCTTCATTATTGTATACGGTTGTATCTCTATATTGCTGTACATTCTACATAGGAATTGTATTTTTGTATGATGTAGTCTCATTTTTCACCTCAAGGTAAAGTTAAACATGGCCCCAAAGAGTAACAAAAAGTTGTTTTTAGGCCCTCAACAGTGTTCTTTCTTTTCCATAGTGCCCTAGATACTCCCAAAAGTGCAGCTTATATGCTTTGAAAAAGGAAATAATTTATTAACTTCCTTGACAATAACAAAGACCTCCCTATGAAAATGTTCACTTAACAGAATAATAATCACATTCTTTAGTTTCACTAATCTGTAGTTGAAGAAAGTGAGGTTTTAGTATTAGATAAAATACCTTTTCCACTAGTTTCTTCCTTCAGCCTTTTAACAAAATCCTCCATCTAGTAATTGATGCAAACATTACCTCCACGATCTTTGCAAACAACTAATTTTTCATCATTCCCCACCAAACACAATCTAAAATATGTTTACATGGAAACTAAACTTATGCATGCATTAGAAGAAAAGTGATACTAGACTATTAGCAACAATACTGAATTGCAAACAATAAGGAGTGGTGTTTTATATTATATATAGATAGAGATTTTCAGTATTAATATAGTGTGAGGAGAGGAAGAGATGAAGCAGTTAGGAAGCCAAAGTCTGGCATTAGGAAACTGAGGGGTTGCAGTTTGAGATTGTAATCGTAGAATAAAAAGGGTTATTGTTTGAAATTATAGCTGTGGAACATGAAGGATTGCCGTCTAAAATTGTAACTATGAAAGAGATAGGATTGGGAATTATTTTCTTTCTATTAGGATTTTTAAATTTAGAAAAACCATTTTTAAATTGTAGGACAAATTCAGGAAAAAAAATGGTAATGATATGGTTGCTGATGTGGCTCAACTTGAGCATAACAATATTAAATGTTACACTTCAGTTTTTAGTAATATATAGATATGGATGGATATAGATTATATAACCAGAGTACAACTATAAAAGGAAAACTCTAATGCAAAATTGTTGAACAGAAAACATGATAAGAGTACAAAAATGCTTTTATTATTACACAAGACAATTTGAAAGTACAACACTTTTGTCTTGTGGAAAGCCTAATAGACACAAACAACACCGCACACCTTAGTCCTTACTTTCTAAACACAGGAATTTACACTATTGCTTCGCACCAAATTAATGGGCACCTACCTTCTACCTATTTATACCAACCCACCGACTTTTATATTTCTTCACCATTCTTGCCCAAGACATCTTCTAGACCATTAGTGAAATTGTGGCCGAAATTTTACTTGTGCAGGAAACTGTCTAGAGGAAAAATAGGAAATATTTCCAAGAGAATTTCGGTGAGAGAGAAAGAGTTTTTTATTTATTTTTTGGGGGTGGGGGGAGAGAGAGGGGGAAAGGCGGTGCTTGATTTTTGCTAACAAAGTCGGTGTAAAAAGAAGATAACATGTTGACATTGTTGTAAGTTATGTGGGGCCATTCACAAAATTACAAACGTTTGTAGTTAGATTGAGATAAGGTGTAATACTGATGTAATTGGTATGGATGCTGGGACGGAATTAGAACTTTGAGTTAGGGGGAGGTTTTACTCTTAGCTGTGTGTGGCTGTTCAACTTCTGATTCTGCTACTTAGCTGCTGAGATTTTTATTTATTTTTATTTATTATTATTATTTTTTTGTGTGTGTGTGGGTAAAAACAAAATTATTTTTGTTTAGAATTTTTTAAAAGACAGGGTTATTTATTTTGGATAAAATTAATTAATTGAGCTTAATTTTGTTTTTAGTTTACTGATAATTTTTGTTGTTGAGCCATTTTTTTTTTTTGCTTGTATATTTTGTTTTAGATTTATAAATTTTTTTATGGTCGCTAAAATGAGGAAAATGCTAGAGATGCAATTTTTTATTTATTATAAATTACTGATATGATAAGTGGTTACTGGTAAGTAAAAAAATGATGTGAGTGGTGTGCTCATATGCGAACTAATAAGAATTTGCTTCCAAAATAGTTTGTAAAAATGTTATAAAAAAGTTTGTGAGTATATCATTATTCTTAAAAGAATTAATGATATTATTAAAGGGGAACAAAATGTAATTTTAAAGAACAAAATTGTTAAAATTAGTACACATATATAATAATATTTTTTTCAAAAAAAATTTAGGAGGGGCCCATTGTCCCCCCTAGTCCAAGGGTGGTTCCATTTTTGTGGTTGAGATTTAAAGTTATAAAAAGCAACTTTAAATCTCGATAATTAAATATAAAATGTGAATAATTTAAAAAAGTAAAATTAAACAAGTAAAAGAAGTAAAAAATTTTTGTGAGGGATTGGGGTGAATTGCATGGTGCAATTGCACTGAATCCCAATCTTTATTATCAATACTTAAGTGGCAAATGGAACAATAATATGTCAATTTTTTAAGTAAAATATCATTTCTTTATTAAATATTACAAAAAATGAATAGACACCTCGATAAATCCATGAATCCCTATCCCACATTGGACCCACAACGATTATACAAAAATCAAATCCCACATGGCCTGGCTAGGAAAGAAAAGCGTACGAGAGAGAGGAAGAGAGGGGTTGGATTTAAATTCGAACTTTGTTTTAGCTGTGGAAGGAGATTAATAATGTTAGTAACACACTTTTACACACAACTTTCCTGCATGACAGATTGTCGTTGAGAAAAAAAATACAACTCTATATGATAGTAATAGACAATCAATCATATGTAGTTTACTACATTAAATAGTATTCCTGGTAAAGTGTGTATAAAAGTGACTGGTATTAGTATTATTGTGAGGCAATATTGCAAAGGATGCCTCAATTGGCAGCATCATTCGAGTAGTAGATGCGAGGAAGTTTCCGAATCCAATAAATTCTACTGCTTCTCTTTTTGTTTAAATGATGCTATCCTTGTACAATCCATCCGTAGTTCCCTCTCTCCCAGTTTTTTAGTCATATTAATCTTCCCTCTTGCCTTTTGGTATATTAGATGGAATCCATTACACCAGACACAGATTTAGTACAAATTTCACGTTCTTCTAATCCAAATTCTATCTTTTCAATATTTCCACCAGACAATTCTAATGAAACGCTTAGTACTTCATTAATTAATGAAACACTTCCAGTTCCACACTTGTCTCCTTATTCCATACCATCATTCTTTCCACCAGGCAACTCTCTGTCAAGCTCCCTATCTGCTCTAAGCAAACACTTCTCTTCTCCTTCTATATCATCATTCTTTCCACCCACACAGTCTCAGTCAAATTCATTATCAACCCATAGATCAAGTCATGGATTTGATCATACCATACCCTCAATCTTCCAGCCAAACTATTCTTGTTCTAGTTCCAATGCATCAACCCATGACCTTGATCAGTGCACTTCGGACGCAAACAAATTGAATCATGAATTTAAAGAAGTTCTTTTGAGTAAAGCAACTCACTGGTGCCGAATTACATTTGATAACTTGGACGACAATGACGAGAGAGTCTTGCCATCGGAAGTTGAGGTGGAGTTAGAGAAGGCCTGCGAGAAGTGGACCTATGCTATCTACTGGGAGTTGGACAACCTATCCTATTCTTCCTTGAAAAATATTAGGCCAGTCAAAGGCTTCTTCAATATAGACAATCAAAAGTTTAGAAACAATGATATCCAGTTCTTCAAGCTCAGGGATTCGACTCCCATGTTCACATTTGGCAGCGTCCTTTGCCAAGTTTTCAGCACTTCGAGCCCCATCTGAGTGGTTGGGGAGGACTACCTGGCGAGCTCAAGGTACTATCGGGCTCGCTTGGGCAGTAAGTATGGACTCCAGACCATGTCTTGGATACGCGTAATGGACGGTGTTATGGAATTCGGCTCCACAGAGCTCATTCACCCAACTTGAATTTGAGAGAGAGAGCAGGATTAACGAATGTCCTCAGGATATTGCTTTATAAAGTATTTTTAGAAATTTTTTATTGAAAATATATATGTATATATGGGCCTAGTTAATGGAAAATGGTATGCAAAAACCATATGTACTTTGGGTGTGCCTGATGAATAAAACTTCGTCTGACTGGGATGAAATGTGTATTGGGGAGTTAACGAGCTTAAGGGGAACAGTTTCATGTGAAATTATGTAGGCTTCTTGCATCCATCTATCATTTATGGTTGCAACATAATGCAAAATCCAGAATGGTAATGTCATGGCAGAAGAAGGCATACTTCGAGTTATTTTATATGCACGCGTGTTTCTTTAAATTTTTTTGGGGCTCTTTACTCTATGAGAAAATAGGTGAAAGAATGAGAGAAAATTGGATTTTGATTACCATAATTAGGCTATAGATTCAGTGTGATTGCTTTGCTTGTGTATCAAGTAGGATTTAATTAGTGAAGTACCTGAAATAACTATTATCTAATTAAATATTGACCAAGGAGGGAACTAGAAAAAAAAGCTCTATTCAACTAAGAGTATTCGAGTTAGTCTATCTAAAATATTCCATCTATTTTAGCATAATAATCAACTTTTTCTATCTTACACAAATATTTTGCAAAAAAACTTACATTAAATTATCTATTATACACTTTGTTTTATTTAAATACTCATTTATTATTATAATTATTATTATTATATTTCACCTACTAATACACTCTCTTCCTTTTTTGGACATTAAAGAGAGTCCAGGGAAGAGAGAGAAAGAGAGTGACAAGGGTGAGAGAGGAAAGAGAAAAAAAAAAAAAATAACTGTGTATGTTTATATGGTTATTGTAGTAATATTAATATATGGGAAATGTTAAAGAACTCTCTCCCTTTTTTGGACATTAAGAGAGTCCAGAGAAGAAAGAGAAAGAGAGTGACAAGGGTGAAAGAGGAGAGAGCGGAGAGAGAAAAACTAAAATAGAAAGGTACAGTAATCGTGTATATTTATATGGTTATTATAGCAATATTAATATTTGAGAAATATTAAAGAATGCCCTAAGGGCATTGGTTTAGAAACTGTTTATAGAAATATTTTATTGGAAAATGATAAAGTAATTAATTTTGTTGATAGTTTTTTATATTTTTTATAAAAATTATGTCAAAATTTTCCTAATATAATTTATTAACAATTGCCCTATGAGTATTCTTTAACATGCCCCTTAATATATATGCATTATAGATAGACTGATGTTGATAATTTTTGAACAAAATTATGTAAAACTACCTTTTTTCTACTTTGCACTTGTAAGGACCCGGTTTGAACTCCTAGCCCAAAAAATGTGTGGGCTTAGGTCCAAAAAGCCCAAAATAATAAATTTATAGAGAATGAGTTGGAAAACTGAGCTTTAATGAATTGAGCAATAAATAAACAGATCTTGATGACAAATAAAGGAAAATAACGAACTTTCACTAAGGAAAAACGTCCTTGGCAGAGTCCGAGGAGACTGATTCTTATATATTTGCTTTTGCAACTTGATTACAAGTCTGGTCCTAGATTGCTACAGTGTTTCTCTCTTGATTTTTTGATCTCCCCCTCATGGAGGGTCTCTTATATTATATAGATCCTATTGGACTATCTCGATCCTACACTTATTGATCATTTGAGCCCTTACTTGAGTATCTGTCCCATCAGACACCCTTTTTGGCTTTCTATGAGTTGCAGTAGTCAAGACAGCACTGTTCAGGGGTCTTCTCCACATAAATGCGACCAAAAAAGTAGCTGCAGTACATTTAATGCAGTGGTAGCAGCTTTCCCTTAGATATTTTTGGGTTCCCTTTCTTCTCATATGTTCGTGAGACCGTCCCTATCATTGGAGCTTCTTAGAAGGTCAATTTGATCTATGAGATCTATATCTGATTTGCATTTAGCTTATCCAAGGAGATATTCGTCATCGGACCACCTTCCCATTTGCATCTTGCTCATTAAGTCCTAAGTTTGAACCACTCGTTACTATTTGTTCGTCCTTGGACTACTCATGCTCTTGACCAAGGCCCAAGGCCCAATATATGATTTAGGCCCTTAACCCTACAATAGCCCCTCAAAATTTCGATTTTTTCCTCCCATTCGAGGAGAAAACTGGGGTTTTGAATTTTTAAGAATTAATTCTACTTGATCCCTTGATTTACATGTGTGGGAGTGTTGTTTCACGCGCCCCATAACTGCCACTGACGCTTCGAAGCTTGTGAGGGGTCATTAATTGCTCTAGGCGGTGCTTTGTTTCTAAGATCTAACAGTGAGGTGCAGATTTAATGGTTGATCTTTCTCTTGGAATTTTGAGTGGGATAACTCCCACTCATTTTTACCCTCTATATAAAGCCTTGAGGGAGATCATTTTTTCTTCACTTTAAGAATTTTCAAGTTCTTCAGAGACCTCAAGCACTCCAACTCATTAAACTCTCTACACTTCTAAGTTACCCTAATTCCTTTCCTTAAGAAATTTCCAAAAGATTTTTCTAAAGGTTCAGAGTCTAGTATACTCACTTTCGTAAGTATCTATATCTTTAAACTTTCTTTTTCTCCTCGGCCAACCTTCTCGGCCTTCTTTCCTTTTTAGAAAACTTCCTTTGCGTCATCTTCGTTTGCTTAGATGAGTAGATTCAAGCACTTAGTAGACGCTCTGGCCGGTATGGAAGGTTTTAGGGCCAAATACCATGTCCCATAGGGAGTAGGCCTACAATATTGTGCCATAGACCAAGTACTTACAGATAGAGGGGAGGGTGAAGTTGTCATTCCTATGATTGCCTTTATAGAGGGAGGAATGACACTTCCCATAAGTAGGATAACCACAAACTACTTGCGCAATCACAGGTTGTGTCCCTTTTAGTGCGCTCCCAACCTGTTTAGAGACCTAAGGAGCGTAGATGCTTTGAACGATCAGATGAACCTAGGGCTCATATGGCATGATGTCGTCCATATGTACGAGTGCCATTCCCTAGCTGATGCGGGATATTACCTCAATTCTCGATATGATGTTGTTAGATTGATATCTTGCATTCCTAAGTCCAACAAGGGCTTGAAGGACGACTATTTGATCATTTTTAAGGAGTGGCACGATGGTCTTCATTGCCCAGTTCAAGCGGGAAAACCAGGTGGGGCACCTTAGGATTAGGTCCCTTAGTGAGGACTTTAGCCTCCTTTTTTTTTTTTTTTTTTTAAACTCTGCCTCAAGATTTTGCCTTCTCGGTTAATAGTTTTCATTGATCTAACCACAACTTCCTCGGATGTTTTTTACAGATGAAACCCACACTGCTCTGAGGCTCAGCTTAGTCAACGCTCCAAGTCTTAACAAATTGTTGAGATCTGAGATATTCATAAGCGAAGACGGACAGCTATGGGCTGCTCACCTAATCTTGGATTACAAGCCTTTGTCTCACATATTTCAGCACGCGGGCCAGGCAATAAGGGCTGGTGACTCTAGGTTAGCTCGCATAGACGTCTCTAAGCTAGGGTTTTTGGCTCGGAGAGACCTTCCGCCTGTTGAGCTACCTATTCAACGCATCCTTCAGGAAGTAGCTGCTCCAAAAGAGGAGATAGCTTCTACACACTTATCCCTTGAGGCCGAGATCGACCAATTCCACTTTGTGGAGGAAGGTGAAGTGCCAGAAAGGCCGGTAGATCTCTTGGACTTTGAGGCCGATTCGGATAGATTTTCTGCTGCACATTCTCTGAGGTTAATAGTTACCCAGGTTGACACTAGTTCGGAAGTCGAAGAAGAAGGTATGAACCTAAAGCAAAGGACCGGTTAAAGGGTCTACTGGCCAACAAGAACAAGGGGTTAACTTTAAAAGAAATTCCAAAAACCTAAGTTCCTCCCAGTCTTCCTCCTCTTGCCCCCCCGGCCCCCTACTGACCTGGGATTGCACGCCAATCCGAATTTAAGGAAGAAGAGGCCAGTTGAAGATCTGGAGGAAGGTGAGGTGGCCCTTCAAAAGGGGGCTAAACAACAGAAGAAAGTTAAGGACCCTAAGGACAAAAGGGCTAGTTTTGTGGAAAGTCGGGATGAAGTGAAGTGTGCCGAGGGCCGCGTTCTTAGGTTTCTTGGCAGAGTTGGAGGGTGCTTCCATTCCTTGAGATGCCACGATCTGGGAATCTTAAAGGGGGCACGCCACCCACCTCAATGGGGCCTTACAACAACCTCTTCTCCTCCCCAGAGACATAGAGGGCCTCAAGCATACCAGACAATCAGACATTTTCATGTCATTGAAGAGGGACCTCGCAATGGTAAGTCAGTCAACATCCTTTTTTGTTAACTACTAAGATGCACATTTATTCATATATGTATATATTTTTTATGACCCCTTTGCTACTTTTATGTAGCTTACCTAGCAAATTTACATAGCTGAGGAGTAGGTCAGGAATGCCCATGATGAGGTCAAGGCTGAGGCTCACTCCCACTTTGAGGTTAAAAAGGCTCTCGGAGCCCTTAAAGAAGAGCACATAGAGCTGGCCAATAAGCTGACCATCGCGGAAAGGGAACGCTTGAGTGCCCTGGCCGGTTTGAAAAACGCTGAGGCCCAAGCCAAGGATCAATGTAAGCTACTCTACATAACCAAATTGAACTTGGTCACCCAGAAACAGCTAGTTTTGGATCTTAGGGCCAAGCTGCAGAAGGTCAAAGATATAGCTAAAGAGGCAACTTGGGTGGCCAAGGAAACTGCTGAGGCCGCAGTGAAGGCATCCTATGAACGTGGGGTGCGAGACATGGAGACCCAGCTGGCAGAAGAGGTGGCTAGAGCGTGTAGAGACTACTGTACCGAGTCATGGGCAGTAGCACTTGATCGGGTCGGAGTCCTTGCAGACTTTGAACTAAGGAGGACTGAGAACATCTTCTTTCCAGAGGACATTCGAGAAATTTCAAATACAAACCCTCCTCCCGAGCAGCTCCCTACCACCCAAGCTCCCCCTCTTGTAACTAAAGTTTCTGAAGGGTCTAGAGTGGGTAAGGAGGCCCAGCCACCGATGAAGGCCAACCCCTCTAAGGATGACCTTACCATTAGGGGAGTGGTCTCCCAAGCCAAGGATGCAGGGCTTAAGTCTCAGGTTGGGGATTCCCGATCCGAGAAGGCTGATCCCAATAAGGACCCTCCACAGGCAAAGGCTTAAGTATAGGATTTTCTTTCGTAGTTTTTTTTTTTTTTTTTTTTTTTTTTTTTGGTAGTGGCACTTTGTCACGGAATATAATGTACTCCCTCTTTTTGATTAATGAATGGACTTTCCTTTCTATCTCTTGTGTCTTTACTTTATATGCTTTCAAGCTTATTGTTATTGCAAATAAACTTGAACTATTGCCATTTTAGTTTTAATAAAAACTAACAACAATACTCTGCCACCAGCGTAAGTAATTTGACTAAGTACTAACAATGAAGAGATTTACCTCATATTTGTACTGTGAATTGCTCTTTCTACAATGAAGGTTGAATCTAATAAAGATAAGTAATAAACTTTGCAAAGAATAAAAGGGGGAGATATTCTTCAGTCTGCTCAACACTTGGATAAATAATTAAGGACTTTAACATACTTAGAGCTACCAATCTGAGGAGTTGGTTATAATCTTGGATCTATCTTGACACTTATAAATATGTCATAGAGTGTTAATTTCCCCAAAGTATCCGGTCCGAGGACATAGGTATGACTAAGTTCTGTTTAAACACTTATAAAAATGTCATCGAGTGTTAACAGGACCCAGACATGACTTTTTTAAAGGTTATGTTTAAACACTTACAAAAATGTTATAGAGTGTTAATTTTCCCAAAGCATCTGGTTCGAGGAACCAGGCATGACTAAGGTTCTGTCTAAACACTTATAAAGACAATAATGGGTAGTATGATATATTTACACAATAAATAAGCATATGACAAATGGAACTTTCATTAATAATAATACATTTTCAGGTTGTTTACATTCCAAGGTCGTGGTATTACACATTCATCTAGGTCTTCGAGGAAATATTCTTTTATACCAGCCACTGAAGTGATGCAGTATGGCCCTTCCCAGTTGGGCCCCAGCTTCCCCCATGTTGGGTTCTTTGAGGTACCTAGAACCTTTCTCAACACCAAGTCGCCAGGTGTCAATGGTCTCAGCTTCATATTATCATCACAACCCTACTTGAGCTTGTGTTGGTAATATGCCAGTTGGACCATTGCATTTTCTTTTCTCTCTTTAATCAGGTCAAAACTCTTTTCTAGCGATCCGTTGTTATTGCTTGGATCAAAAGAACTCGTTCTCAGTGTTGGGAAGCCAGTCTCTAAAGGATTAACAGCTTTGACTCCATAGTTCATTGAGAAAGGGTCTTCCCTGTTGATTTGCGAGGTGTGGTTCGATATGTCCAGAGGACATGCGACAGTTCTTCCGCCCATTTTCCCTTTGCATTGTCTATCCTCTTCTTAAGTCCGTTCACTATGACCTTGTTAATAGCCTCGGCCTATCCATTGCCTTGGGGATAAGCTTGGGTAGAGTATCGATTCGTAATTCCAAGATCACAGCAGTATCGCCTGAAAGCTTTGCTATCAAACTGAAGGCCATTATTCGAGACGAGGGTACAAGGGACCCCCAACCGAGTAACGATGTTCCTCCAAACAAACTTCTTAGCATTTACATCCCTGATATTCGCCAAGGGCTCAGCTTCAACCCACTTAGTGAAGTAGTTCGTGCTGACGAGCAAATATCTCTTATTCCCTGCTGCATTGGGGAAAGGACTAACAATTTCTAAGTCCCATTGAGCGAATGGCCAGGGGCTGGATAGAGGATTAAGGATTCTTCCCGGTTGGTGTATGTTTGGTGCAAATCTTTGACATTGGTTGCACTTCCTTTCATATTCTTGTATTTCTTTTTACATGTTGGGCCACCAATAGCCTTGAGTGATGGCTCTATGCGACAAGGATCTTCCTCCTGTGTGGCTTCCACAAATCCCCTAATGTAACTCCTCTAGAAGTAACTCTGTTACTTCGGGGTGTATGTATAGTAGGTATGGCCTAGAAAATGAGTGTTTGTACAATTTTTGGTCCTCGGACAGCCAGAACTGAGGAGCCTTTCTTCATATTTTGTCAGCTTTTGACCTCTCATTGGGTAGGATATCCTCCTTCAAGAATAGTACTATGGGGTCTATCCAGCTAGGCCTCATTCTAACTTGGTGAACATGAACCACCTCTTTGTCCACCTCTGTGGGTTTGCATAAGTCTTTCACAAGAATGACCCAGGGTAAGCTTTGCGCAGAGGAGGTTGCAAGTGTGGCTAGGGAATTAGCATGTGTGTTTCCACTTCTAGGGATATGCAACAGGTTGCAAGATTCAAAACTTGATTGCAAACGTCTAACCTGACTCAAGTACCCTCGCATTCTTTCATCTTTGGCTTCAAACTCTCTTTTCACTTGGACGACGACCAATCTTGAGTCCGAGAACACCTCTACAGCCTTTCCGTCCATTTTTTGAACCATGACCATTCCCATCAGTAGAGCCTCATATTCGGCTTCATTATTTGTGGCTGAGAATCCCAATCTTAATGATTTCTCAATGGTGATTTTCTCGGGTGAGACCAAAACAAGCTCCACCCCGGACCCCTTCTGATTTGCTGCACTATTAACGTATACTTTCCAAGATAAGGGACCTTGCTGGGAGATCATGCCAACTGATTTTTCATCCATGTTTTGATTTTTTGTTTCTACTTCTAATGGGGATTCAGCAAACTCAGCTACCAAATCCGCGAGGACTTGACCCTTGATAGAGCTGCGAGGCATGCATTTGATGTCAAAAACCCCTAGGATCGTGCCCTATGCCTCATTTACCAATTCTCCCCATGTAATCAGCACTTCGGAGCAAAGCTCGAAGCGGGAGTTGAGTTAGGATAAGTACCATGCGTGCCTTGAAGTAATGGGGGAGTTTACTTATAGCATGTACTACCGCCAAAATGGCTTTCTCTAGTGGCAGATAGTGGATCTCGGCCTCATGGTGACTTGCTTACATAATAAACTGGCATTTGTATGCCGCTATCAACTCGTATCAAGACCAAGCTTACAGCATGAGGGGCCACCGCAATATAGGCAAACAAGACCTCATCCATCTCAGGACTGGACATGATAGGTGGCCGAGAGAGATAATCCTTAAGCTGCTGAAAGGCTAAGGCACACTCCTCAGTCCACTAAAACCCCTTCCACTTATTCATAAGTAGGAAGAAAGGTCTGCACCTATTTGCTGATCGAGAGATGAACCGGTTCAAGACAGCAATCATTCTGGTTAGTTTTTGGACATCCTTGGGATTCCGAGGTGGTTGTAAACTGTTGATTGCCTTAATCTGATTGGGGTTAACTTCAATTCCGCGATGAGTAACCATGTAGCCTAGAAATTTGCCTGACCCCACACTAAAAGAGTATTTGGAAGCGTTAAGGCGCAACTTGTGCTTCCTCAGAATTTCAAAAATGTTCCCGAGATCTCCCACTTGCTCGGACACTACTTTACTTTTCACCACCATGTCGTTTATAGAGACCTCGATGCTCTTGCCTAACTGTGGTTCAAACATTCTAGTCATCATCCTTTGATAGGTAGATCCTGCATTTTTCAAACCAAAGGGCATCACCTTATTGTAATAGTTCCCAATGGGGGTGACAAAATCTATTTTTTCCTGATCATCTAGGGCTAGCGGTATCTGGTGGTACCCTTGAAAGGCTTCTAAGAAGCTTATCCGAGGATAGCCTACAGTTGAATCTACCAGCTGGTCTATCTTAGGCATAGGGAAGGAATCTTTTGGGCAAACCTTATTTAGATCTGTGAAGTCTACACACACTCACCATTTTCCACTCTTCTTTTTCACCACCACAGTATTAGCCAGCTATTCAGGATAGAACACCTCCTTGATAGCCCCTGCCTGTTTAAGTTTCATCACCTCGTCTTTAACAGCATCAGAGTGATCCTTAGATGAGCGCCGATGTGGCTGCTTTTTGGGGGTGATAGAGGGATTGACATTTAAATGATGACAGATGAAGCTTGGATCCACCCCTAAGGCCTTGTAAGCATTCCATGCGAATACATCAACATTTTTTTTTAAGAAACTCTATCAGCTCTTCCTTCTTTAGAGGAGGTAGCTGAGCCCTAATCTGAAAGAACTTCTCTGGATCATCACCAACAATGACCGTTTTCAAGTCCTCACATTTTGCCTCTGTGGCCGATCCGTTGACAGGCAACACCAGAGCTCTTAATTGCTATAAGCCCCCTTTAACAGTGGCCGAGGACTCAGTTTTGGGCTGATGTAAGATGACAGCCACCAGGCACTGCCTAGCCGTGGATTGACTTCCCAGGATTTCCTTAACCTGGCCCTTCGACAGATATTTCACTTTCTGATGTAGAGTAGAAGAAACGACTCCTAGAGTATAAAGCCAAGGTCTGGTCACAATGGCTGTGTAGGGTCAATAAGCGTCCACCATGATGAAATCCACCTCCACCACTTCTAAACCAGTCTGTACGGGTAATCTACTCTGACCCTTCAGAATGACGACCTTCCCATCAAAACTTACCAGGGGTGAATCGTACGCTGTTAGGTCATCGAGTCTCAAATTTAGCCCCTTTTATAGGTTGGGGTACATAATCTCAGCACCACTGTTTTGGTCCACCAACACCTTCTTCACATCATACCCCTCAATCCTGAGTGTGACCACTAAAGCGTCATCATGGGGTTGGATGGTTCTGATCTTATCCTCATCCGAGAAGCCCAGAATCGGTTGGATTTCTATTCTATCCTTCTTTGGCTTCGGATTAGCATCCTCGGCAGATAGCCGAGTCATAGACATCACTCTGGAAGGGCAGGAACCAGTCCTCCTTGGAGCAGCAAAGATGATATTATCGTTCCCAAGGGCAGTCTTGAAGAATCATCTTTCCGGGATTCTGAGTTTGTCTGGCCCCCCTGACCACTGGAGTGATCCAAGAGTTCCTTTAACTTTTCTTCACGGACGAGCTGGTCTAGATGGTCCCACAGATTTCTACAATCTTCCGTGGTGTGTCCTTAGTCTTGGTGGTATTGGCAATAAAGGTTTTGATTGCGCCTTACGAGATTTCCTGCCATCTTATTTGGCCATTTGAAGAATGACTTATTCTTAATCTTTTTTAGAACTTGATGCACCAGTTCTTGGACCATAGCATTGACCGTCTAAGTATTAGCAGTTCTTGACTGCCCAGCAAAATCTCTCCGTGGCCGGTTGTTATTGTATCAGTTCGACCTGAAATCCCTCTCTCTTAAGGGATAACTTTATCCTTTCCTTTCCCTACTGCTGGTCTTGCTTAACCATTTTATACTTATCAATCTAGTCCATGAGTTGGTGCACATTGGTGACAGGTTTGCCAGTCAAAGATTTCCTCAAATCATGTTCGGCTGGGAGGCCGACCATAAAAGTACTAATGGTCACATCATCAAAGTCACCATCTATCTCGTTGAACATTTCCCAATATCTATCCGAGTACATTTTTAGGGTCTCTCCCTCTCGCATGCTTAAGGACAGTAGGGAAGCAAAGGGTCGAGGAACCCTGCTACAAATGACGAATTGGGAAACAAATGCTCGGGTGAGCTCCTTAAAGGAACTTATGGAATCCACCCTTAGGCTGTTGAACAATCTCATTGCAACGGGTCCTAGACTGGATGGGAAAACCTTACACATCAAGGCTTCGTCATTGGAATGGATGGCCAGTCTCTGATTAAAGTGGCTCACATGCTCCATGGGGTTTGTTCTACCATTGTACATGGTGAAAGTGGGCTGAGTGATTCATTGAGGAAGTTTTTCCCCCTCAATTTTGCGAATGAAGGGCGACTTAGAGATTTGGTTTAAGACTCTGCTCATAGCGTCGTTTCCCACGCCTTTATGAGGCAGGCTTCTAACCCTCCGCTCATGATGGTGCTCCTCCTCATAGGAGAAAGATTCGCTAGGTGAGGTTCGAGACCTTCACCTGTAATTGACGTCCCTTTCGTCATTAGAAGAAACATCAGAGTTGGAGGGGATTCACCTTCACCGTGCATGGTGCAACTTCCTCTTCAATTGGTCAATCTCCAGTTGCATGCCCTTGTTACTCTTTGCATGAGAGATATGGCTTCCACCTCGAGGTTGACTCCTATCAGTATGTGTAGTATGAAAACTTCTTTCACGGTCACCTCTCTGCTCAAGGTTAACAAAAAGGTCGACATGCTGGGATCCCAAAGACTCTGCTTGGTGTGGACCTGATCCTACCATGGTTAGGCGTTGCACTCACTATTGCACTAGTTCTTCCCACAGACGACGCCAACTGTAAAGACCCAGTTTAAACTCCTAGCCCAAAAAATGTGTGGACTTAGGCCCAAAAAGTCCAAAACAATAAATTTGTAAAGAATGGGTTAGGAAACTAGGCTTTAATGAATTCAGTAACAAATAAATAGATCTTTATGACAAAAAAAGGAAAATAACGAACTTTCACTAAGGAACAACATCATCGGCAGAGTTTGAGGAGATTGATTCTTATGTATTTTCTTTTGAAGCTTGATTACAAGTTTGGTCCTAGATTGCTACAATGTTTCTCTCTTGATTTTTCAATCTCCCCCTCATGTAGGGTCTCTTACATTATATAGATCCCCTTGGATCATCTCGATCCTACACTTGTTGATTATTTGAGCCCTTACTTGAGTGCCTGTCCCATCAGACACCATTTTTGGCTTTTTGTGAGTTGTGGTAGCCATGGTAACACTGTTCAGGGGTCTTCTCCACATAAATGCGGTTAGAAAAGTAGCTACAGTGTATTTAATGCGGTGGTAGTAGCTTTCCCTTAGATATTTTTGGGTTCCCTTTCTTCTCGTATGTTTGTGAGGCATGTCCCTATCACTGGAACTTTTTGGAAGGTCACTTTGATCTATGAGATCTATATCTGATCTGTGTTTAGCTTATCCGAGGAGATATTCATTCTCGGACCACCTTCCCATTTGTATTTTGCTCATTAAGTCCTGAGTTTGAACCACTCATTACTATTCATTCGTCCTTGGACTATTCATACTCTCGGCCAAGGCCCAAGACCCAATATATGATTTGGGCCCTTAACCCTACAGCACTTACTGGTGTAAAGACTAAGACATGCTTGGGAAATAGGTTCTTTGATGTCGACTATTAGTTTATTTATTTATTTCTTTTTGTTTTATTTTGCTTTAAACAAGCATGTCATTACTATAACTAATTACATTATTTTACTCAAAGCACAGAACATTTATATTATTTACAAGATATGTAAATTAAATTATTTTACTTGAAGCACGTAGCATTCATTTGATTTGTTCTTTACTATTTCATTTAATTAATTTAATGACATATGTAAATTTAGAATTGGCCACTAGATTTTGACTTGCTAACTTTTGATGAAGACGTCAATGCAGGAAACTTTAGAGCAAATTAAAGAGGGGTAAGGAAATAGTGAATGAAATATGGGTTTCGAGTCGCAGGGTTTCGTAATAGAGATCAATATACAAAATTGCCACCACACATTATTTATTTATTTTTTTGGGAACACCAGGATGTCATAATAATTGACCAATATACAAAATTGCCACTAGCACATATTAGAATACGAGAAAGTGGAGACAGAAAACATCAAAATGACGTAAATTTCTATAAACTCATCCACAAAGTGTTTGTGAGACTTGTTTACAATAAACAGTCAGTCAACAATAGTTCAATTAGGTGAAAACAAGTTTTGAAAACTCTTACCAGCGTGTTTTCAATCCTCAAAGGAACGCGGAATATTAGTTGTGAGGAGGTTCCCAATAAACTCCACTCCACTGCTTTGCTTTCTGCTCAATGACTTGTTTGAATTGAAAGGATATAATATAAATCTTTTGTATCACTTTTTGTATTCACACTTTATGTTTCACCAATTACAATTTGTCATGTATTTATTATTTTCTATTTTAAACTTTTACTATTTTATAAGGAGAGTTAAATAAGAAGTTGTGATTAGTGGAATATAAAGTGAAACACAAAATATGGTACAAAAGATTTGTATCGAAATGAAGGAGAGTGTAGAGTAGAGTTAGTTGATTCCATCCTCATTAATGTGCAATCCATCCATAGGTCCCTCCTTAGTTTTAGTCATATCAAATAGGACCTTTTGTCTTTTGGATTATTAATTTGATGGAATCCATATATGTCTCTACGTGCAATGATCTAGTAAGCATGGTTTTCAGACCCGGACCGTTCATTGAACCGTAAAAGGGAGAGGTTCAAGGTTTTTAAGGTCGAACCGGGGTCGAACCGTGATGACGTCATAATTAATTTAATAATTATTTTAAATATATATAAAAACATTAAATTAATAAAAAATAGAAAAATTAACTAAAATAGTCTAATTTACTTTCAAGATAGCCAACACACATACACAAATGCATTCACAAGCTAAGAAAAAGGCAAGGCTTAGTAAATTACTAGCTGCCCCAAAGATCTTTTGAATTTCATGGCATGTTACTACGGTGAAGATAAAACTATGTATATATATGTGTATAAAAAATATACATTGAAAGGAAACAGTATTAATAAAGATACATTATTCATCATCATTACAGGAAGTTTAGAACTTCCCAAAATATTTGCAGACTCATCAAAACTAAAATGAGTTCTCCAAAGAAAAAGGTAGGCTGCTTAACACAGAATATAACAATTTAAAGAACACTGCATTATATAGGCAGCTGCTGATGTTCTGAGGCATTGCTCTATAGCCCTAGCTAGTTTGAAGTATCTATTACTACTTCTATTACAAAAGCACAAGAAGACCTAAAAGTAAATGTAATCCATAAAACTTAAAAGTACAAAATAAAAATACATAAACAAGCCTACAAGTTACAGTACACAACTACACATTGTTTCTTACAAAAATACATAAAACTTATTTCTAAAAAACAACAATAAAACTTCAAACTCCAAGTTACACACTGTCTTACAAAAAGACATAGAAATTATCTCTAAAATACAAAATAGAACTTCAAAGTTCAAACAGAATTATTATGATGATAAATCATCAATGTCATGAAAGTTAGCATCATCATTCCCTGAAAATCCAGGAGGAGGGCCAATAGGCTGTCCAAATGTTCCCAACTCAATTCCTTCAGCCTCACTGCTATCATCTACAGATTCTACACACAAGTTTGAACAAAATAAAAAGAAAAATCATTATAATGTTTACACAAGTTTGAAAAAAAATAAAAGAAAAATCACTATAGGTTATCAAATTGTTTACATATAAACTAACCTTCAATATTAGAAGAAGGCTCTGCTGGATATGCACCCTCTTCATAAATTGCATTCTCCAACTCTTCATAATTAAGATATGGGTCTTCCTCTTCCACATATACCCAAAAATCAGTTTTGTCGATACTTGCATAATCAATGGGTTCAAAATTAAACTTTTTGTTGTAAAGCCTGCATCATAAAATGTCATGCTCATTATTGGAATTTGAACATAATTAGTAACTAACAATTACATTATATAAATGACTTCTTAAAAATTAATATAATGACAAGATATAACATTTAGTTACCTATGTTTCAATCGCAAGTTATGATGAACAAACACAAGATCATTGAGCCTTTGATGCTCCAACCTATTTCTCCTCTTAGAATGTATTTGGTCAAATAAACTCCAACAACGCTCACATCCAGAAGAGGCGGAAGTTTGGCTAAGGATTCTAATTGCCAATTTTTGCAAGTTTGGAGCATCAGCACCCCACAACTTCCACCATTCATCTGATTTTCATAACACACCATAATCTAATATTAATCAACATAAACAAACAAACTTTCAATTGAATAATCACTTCAGTTATTCTAAGTTTCTAACTATAGTGACAAAACTAACTTTCAACATGAGCAAAAAAACTAAGATTTGTTTATAGTATTAAAGTAAACTAATTACTTCTCACCTGGATGAGTGGTCGTGCTTGTTGACAATGCGAGATCTCTATCAAAGCTCCCAATATGGTCTCGAAAATATTGAGTTTCCTTAATTACCTTTTCTTTGTCACCATCATATTTTGTCCCAATGTAGTCCAAAACAGCCATATTTACTGCTGGTTTCCGACAAAAATTCTCCTCATCATATTGAAAAGCGGGATTTAACCAATATGCAGCAGCATGAAGATCTTTACGCAAATGTTTGTCCCAACGGTTTTTTATAATTGAGGTGTATGGCTTGTACAAGTGCTTCTTCTTTCGGAAGATCTTCTTGATTCCTAACCGTGCTCTATGCATGCCCTCATACACATATCCTATTGCAGGCTTTTGATCAGAATCAACAATCCGTAACAAATGGATAAGTGGCGATGAAATCTTGACAAGAACATTAATATCATCCCAAAAAGAATTATCCAAAATGATAGAAACTACTTCTTTTGCCTTTGACTCTCTTGCCAATCTATTGTTCACAAAGAACTTGCTAGTCACTAAGGCTTGTACAAGTGCTTCTTCATTCGAAAGATCTTCTTGATTCCCAACCGTGCTCTATGCATGCCCTCATACACATATCCTATTGCAGGCCTTTGATCAGAATCAACAATCCGTAACAAACGGATAAGTGGCGATGAAATCTTGACAAGAACATTAATATCATCCCAAAAAGAATTATCCAAAATGATAGAAACTACTTCTTTTGCCTTTGACTCTCTTGCCAATCTATTGTTCACAAAGAACTTGCTAGTCACTAAGGCTTGCAAGTCATGCTTAAGCACATGAAGGCTTCCAAATGAAAGGAAAATAGTAGCAAATCTTGTTGCTCCCATGTGTACAATATCTGTCCAACCAGGCCTCTTCCTCAACCAAGCAATCAAAGCCACATGATTATAAACAAAAACTGTAACTTTGGTTGCACGGCTTTTAAGTCTCTCCATATGAGGCATGTCTCCCATATCCTGCAGCACAAGATTTAGGCAATGTGCTGCACAAGGAGACCAACTAATAGTTTTATACTTTTCACACAACAATTTACCAGCAGATACATAATTGGAAGCATTATCAGTAACCATGTGAACTATGTTTTTTGGACCAACCCATGTAACTACTTCATCAAACAATTTAAACAAGTTTCTGGTACTCTTCACAATATCTGAGGCATCAACTGATTTTACAAATATCATTCCCCTAGGACAATAAACAAGGAAATTAATCAATGACCTATGTCTAGTATCTATCCAACCATCAGCCATAAGTGTACATCCAACTTTTGCCCAATGCCTACGTTGTGACTCAACCAACAACTGAACCTCTTTCTTTTGATCCCTCAACAAAGGGACCCGTACAGCATGATAAGATGGACCTTTGTAACCAGGACCAGCAGCAGCTATGGCATCAATCATCTTCTGGTAGTACACTGAATTCACTACATTAAAAAGAAGGCAATTGTCATACAAAAACCTTGCAATAGCCATATCAGCATGCCTCACCCTTTCTTTGCTTTGGAACACACTTTTAAGACCAGGTTGAGCTCCTGGAGTAGTTCTTGGAGCAAAGTAATTATCTACTGGGCTTGTACCATTTCTTTTACCTAAAACAGGTTTTTTAGGCAACCCACTACTAAATACTTCTTGAACATCTTCATCTTCTTGTATATCACTATTTGTGGAAGGCACACTAAACATTTCTTCTTAACGTTGTTTCTTAGCTTTTTTCTTCAACTCAAACTCCTTCAAATATTCCAACATTTGGTATCTCACATCATGAGAAACCTTTTTACACGATCCAATATCACCTTTTATCCCCGCAAGGTGTCGTTTCATCCTATTAATACCCCCACCTTTATATGTTTGCCTACAATACACACATGTAAAAGTATTCCGTCCCTTCTCATCCTTACCAAGACTAAAATGTTCCCAAGCCGGATCAACCTTTTCCCTTACTCTTGAACTAGACTCCACTACATTGGAATCAACTTCATGTGATGGAGTAGACCCGTTCTCTGTTTCCATTTTAATCTAAAAGACTAAACAACCAATCAAACACGCATAGACCCATCAATTTTTGAAATACAGATAGTCAAAGAATCACAACTTTATACACAGTCAAATTAACAAACTAATATACACAAAGTCATAAAGTCAAAGAATTACAAGGGAACTCAGCATTAAAAAGAAACAATTACAGTGTACAATGTAGCCACAATCAATAATATAGCATACAAGGGGACTCAGCATTAAACCCAAATTCATTCATCAACAAACACCTAAACCGAGCTAAGAATATAATCAAATAAACGAGTACACTTAAAGAATATAATCAACCTATTTCACACTAAAGTTCTCATAATTTCCTTTTCCTTTCTTTTTCTGCTCTAACCATAAATTCTTAAATCCAATCACATTAAAAAACCAAGCACAATTTAAAGTAACAAAATTGAGTGTACAAAAAACAACCTTAAAAAACAATCAAAGTACACACACAATCCAATCAAAATCTACAGCTTGTACCTCCAGAACACAACATAAAACAAAATATAGGAAATTTCATTACCTAAATCCAAAGCTTTCTATAAGCTCTAAAACATTTTGCATACAAATACATAAAAAATTAACATCTTTTTCTTGATAAATACAAATCAACCTAAGAGAAATATCCAACACATAATTCAAAAAAGAAAGCTAAAAAAAAAAAAAAAATTGTACCAAACGACGACAACGAGGGAGAGCTGCGACGGCTGAACGATGAGCGTGAGCTGCGACGGCTGCTGCGATGAGCGTGAGAGAAATGAGGGAGCTGCGAAGGGCTGAGCGGCGCTGCGATCTGGGCTGCGACGGCTGAGCTGCGATCTGGGATGCGTGAGCTGCGACGGCGAGAGCGGCGATGCGTGAGCTGCAACGGCGAAGAGGATCGTAGCGGCGACGAGGGAGAGGCAGAGACGAGAGAGTGAGAGGCAGAGAGATTTGAGAGATTAGGTTTCGTTTCGTTTGAATCGTTTCAGACTTGAGGGCATTAAGTCAGATTGCCCAAAACGACGCCGTATCAGGGAAAAAAAAAAAAAAAAGGGACTAAACGACGCCGTTTAGGCTAAAACAGCTGACCTGTTTGAACCATGAGAACCGGCCACGGTTCACAGAACCAGCCGGTCGGACTGTGGTTCGGACGGTTCCATGCTTTTTTCGCATGAAACGGTTCGTAGCCTTAAATGGACTGTGAATATGAGGGGTTCACGGGTTTTCCGGTCGGACCGTACGGTCTAGTCCGAGTTTAAAAACCATGCTAGTAAGACTTCAAGTGTGTTTAGGACTAACTTATAAGCTAGTTTTATGTTTTGTAGTTTTTATGCAGCTTTTTTTTTTTTTTTTTAATACTTTTTTTCAAAGTAAAAGTATATTTTCCCATATACTATTTTCCAAAGTATATTTTCAGCAAAAAGTTAAATAAGTTGTTTTCATATTTCTCATATTTTCACTCTTTCACTCCATCCATCTTTTCACCCTTTCCTGCAGCCAAATCCTTGTCTGGTGCTTCATCTTCTCTTTTATTTGACACAGGCAAATTTGGGTTGGATATTTCATTTATTAATGAACTATTTTAGAAAAGTATTTATATTACTTTCATAGGAAATATAAAAAAAGTGTAAAAAAAAAAAATCAATTGTTTATTTTTCCCATTAAAAGCTTCCAAAAATATTTCCAAAACCAATACTTTTAGGACATATGTTAACTTTTACAAACAAATTTAATTAACATATAAAACTTGGTAGTTTGTACTTGGAATGTACATGATACCGATAAAAAAGACCACCTTATCTTGATTTTTTTAATTTACCCTTCCTAATAGAGTCCAAAGTTTTTTTTTTTGGGAGAAAGTAATAGAGTCCAAAGTTAATTACAAAATTACCACAATATGAGAAAGTAAGACTACACCAAGAGTTATGTTAGAGATACTATAACTTTCACTATATGGAGATAATAAACTAATGTGCTACTGATTACTAAAATGCGTTATAAATATTCATTTATAATGTGGTTGAAGTCTAATAATCACTTACATTACCACATAATTTTATAAATTTTATGCAGTAAAACTTGTATCTTTAGCATTTTCCATACATTAAATGACATTCTCTAAAAAACCTCAAGTGTTATAAACAAAAAAATTTTCACAGCAATTGAGTTGGTAGATTTTGTTAATTCTCATCTAATTAAGCCCTATTACTCACAATATGTCATTTTGGTAATTACGAAATATTTTAGTTTATGTTGATAGTTTTTGAACAAAATTGTGTAAAATTAACTTTTTTTCTACTTTGCGCTTACTGGTGTAAAAGACAAAGACATGCTTGGGAAATAGGTTCTTTGATGTCGACTATTAGTTTATTTATTTCTTTTCGTTTTATTTTGTTTTAAACAAGCATGTCATTACTATAACTAATTACATTATTTTACTCAAAGCACAGAGCATTTATATTATTTACAAGATATGTAAATTAAATTATTTTACTTGAAGCACATAGCATTCATTTGATTTGTTCTTTACTATTTCATTTAATTAATTTAATGACATATGTAAATTTAGAATCGGCCACTAGATTTTGACGTGCTAACTTGTGATGAAGACGTCAATGCAGGAAACTTTAGAGCAAATTAAAGAGGGATAAGGAAATAGTGAATGAAATATGGGTTTCGAGTCGCAGGGTTTCGAAATAGAGATCAATATACAAAATTGCCAGCACACATTATTTATTTATCTTTTGGGAACACCAGGATGTCATAATTTTTTACCAATATACAAAATTGCCACTAGCACATATTAGAATACGAGAAAGTGGAGACAGAAAACATCAACATGACGTAGATTTCTATAAACTCATCCTCAAAGTGTTTGTGAGACTTGGGGGGTGTTTGGTAGAGTAGTTTAAAAATTGTTGTTTGTAGTTTTTTAAAATACGTGTAGATGAAAAAGTGTGTTGAAATGCGTGAAATGCTGTTTAAAAACTAAAAAATGTTGTTTGAAAACACAAACCAAACGGACCCTTGATTTTTTAAGATGTGTTTATAATAAAACAGTCAGTCGATCAACAATAGTTCAATTTGATGAAAACAAGTTTTGAAAACTCTAACCAGCGTGTTTTCAATCCTCAAAAAGGAACGCGGAATATTAGTTGTGAGGAAGTTCCCAATAAACTCCACTCCACTGCTTCGCTTTTTGCTCAATGACTTGTTTGGATTAAAAGGATGAAATACAAATCTTCTGTACCACTTATTGTATTCACACTTTATGTTTCACGGTTTCTCTTTCACCAATTACAATTTGTCATGTATTTATTGTTTTCTATTTTAAACTTTGATCATTTTATAAGGAGAGTTAAACAACAAGTTTTAATTAGTGGAATATAAAGTGAACCACAAAAGGTGGTACAAAAGATTTATATTGAAATGGAGGAGAGTGTAGAGTAGAGTTAAGTTGATTCCATCCTCATTAATGTGCAATCCATCCATAGGTCCCTCCTTAGTTTTAGTCATATCAAATAGGACCTTTTGCCTTTTGGATTATTAATTTGATGGAATCCATATATGTCTCTGCGTGCACCAGACAATGATCTAGCGAGACTTTGAGTGTGTTTAGGACTAACTTATAAGCTAGTTTTATGTTTTGTAGTTTTTATGCAGCTTTTTATTTTTTATTTTTTATTTTACCTTTTCAAAGTAAAAGTATATTTTCCCGTATACTATTTTCTAAAGTATATTTTCAGCAAAAAGTTAAATAAGCTGTTTTCATATTTCTCATATTTTCACTCTTTCACTCCTTCCATCTTTTCACCCTTTCTTGCAGCCAAGTCCTTGTCTGGTACTTCATCTTCTCTTTTATTTGACATAAGCAAATTTGGGTTGGATATTTCATTTGTTAATGAACTATTTTAGAAAAGTATTTATATTACTTTCATAGGAAATATAAAAAGTGTAAAAAAAAAAAAAAATCAATTGTTTATTTTTCCCATTAAAAACTTCTAAAAATATTTCCAAAATCAATACTTCTAGGACATATGTTAACTTTTCCAAACAAATTTAATTAACATATAAAACTTGGTAGTTTGTAGATGGAATGTACATGATACCGATAAAAAGACCACCTTATCTTGATTTTTTTAATTTACCCTTCCTAATAGAGTCCAAAGGGTGTTTTTTTTTTTTTTTGAGAAAGTAATAGAGTCCAAAGTTAATTACAAAATTACCACAATATGAGAAAGTAAGAAAGACTACACCAAGAGTTATGTTAGAGATACTATAATTTTCACTATATGAATCTTATAAACTAATGTGCTACCGATCACTTAAATACGTTTTAAATATTTATTTATTACGTGGTTGAAGTCCACTAATCACTTACATTACCACATCATTTTATAAATTTTATGCAGTAAAACTTGTATCTTTAGCATTTTCCATACATTAAATGACATTCTCTAAAAAACCTCAAGAAGTGTTATAAACAAAAAAAATTTCACAGCAATTGAGTTGGTAGATTTTATTAATTCTCATCTAATTAAACCCTATTACTCACAATATGTCATTTTGGTAATTACGAAATATTTTGTAAAAATTGTTTTGACTTTAGACATATTGAGAAAACTCGCCTCAAAACATCTTCAAGTCATAAATTTTTTTAAATAAATATGATAGAATTTAAGTTTATAACCTCCACTATATAATCATTACTCTTTTTCTAGGTTTAACTCTCAAGCTCAATAACAAAAGACTTTAGAAGTCACTTTAGTCATGATTTCTAAGATTTGGTTTCTGTAAACAACAAAGTCATCATTCAATAAGTTATTACTGTTTTAGTGGGCCTTACCGCTTGTTATTAAATGGTGGAAACTGAAAACGAGTTTCAACTTTGAAGGCTCTTGCAGTCGTACCAAATTGGGAAGAAACCGTGTACGGTAAGTTTCCTATAAACTCCACCGCCACAGGTTCTCCTTTTATTTATAATGCTACTGTCGTTGCTGTGCAATCCATCCTTAGGTCTCTCCATCGTCCCACTTTTTCTTCTTATTTTCTGTCTTTCCACTTTTTATCCACACAACCAAACGAACTCTTAGTCCCAATAATCTTCCCTTTTTCCTTTTGGATTATTTGATGGAATATATTGCCCCAGCCGATGTGTCTCTGCCCAGTACACCAGACAGAGAAGAACAAATTCCACGTTCTTCTATCTTTTCGATCTTTCCACCGGCAAAGTCTCTGTCTGGTAGCAGTGGTGATGCTTCATTATATAATCAAACGCTAATTCCACACTTGTCTTCTTCCATACCATCTTTCTTTCCACCAGATAACTCTTGTTCAAGCTCCGTATCTGCTCAAACAAAACACTTCTCTCCTTATTACATAACATCATTATTTCCTCCCACACAGTCTAAGACAAATTCAGCATCTAGTGAAAGACCAGCTTACGAATTTGGTAATTCCATACCTTCAATCTTCCGTCCAAACTATTCCTATCCTTCTTCAGTGGAACCAACCCATCACTATCAATTGAGTGAAACTAAAGAATATCATTTACAGTGGTCTAATATAAAGGACTGGCGCTCAATTAAGTTTAGTATCAACGATGAGGAAGAGAAAATCTTTCCACTGCAAGTGGAGGCTGCATTCAATCAGGCCCGCCGCGAGAGGTGGACCTACGCTATATACTGGGAGTCAGACGGGCTATCCAATTCTTCTTTAGGGCACACTTTGAGCCCTGTCAAAGGGTTCTACAATATGGATGATTTCAAGTTTAAAGACAAGGCTGTCTCGTTCTTCCAGCTCAGGGAGTCGTGGCCTGATAACTTAACCTTTGGCAGTGTCTTATGCCAAGTTTTCAGCAGTTCGATCCCCATCTGGCGTGCTGGGGAGGACCGCTTGGCAAGTTCGATGTACTACCGACCCCGCCAGGGCCATGAGTATGGACTCAAGACCATGTCTTGGATACGCTTAGCTGACGGTGTCATGGAATTCGGCTCCACAGAGCTGATTCACCGTGCTTGAATCTCATATCAGAAACATTGGACAAAACATGAGAGGAAAATCAGGAGCCGAGATTCGTGTATGAGCCTACAAAAATGGGACTCGGCCTTCCAAATATTTGAGCTAGTCTAACGATTCTTTTAAAAAAATTGTTCAATTGATCTGGTAGTTAGAGAGTTTTTTTTTTTTTTGTACATTTTTTTTTATTGTAAAATGTATTATTGTATCTATTACAGTTCTAGACTATTTATGTTTTTAAATACTTCATTAGTTCAATTGAAATTTTTTACTCATTAGAAAATTTGGTAACTTATATTAAAAATGAAAATTTTAAGGATTCACTATAAAGGATATTAAGTTATATGTGTATATAGATGTATGTGTTTGTGCATATTTATGAAAGTTTGTATAAGCTAATAAATTAGTATAATAAGGGTTAGTTTGGGATCTGGTTATTTTTTTGAAATTAAAATTTTTTTTACTGAAAATACGGTAGATAAAAATAAAATTTAGTTGAAATAGTACAGTGTGATCCATGAATAGTACCAAAAAGTGCCGTGAGGCCTATGAATAGTAGCAAAAATAAGCTGAATAGTAAACTAAGTTGACTTTTTAATTTTTGCCAAGCACACACTAAGTTGACCCTCCAAACAAAAATTTCTGCCTACAGCCCCGAGGAAAATATTATAAGGGATGATTGAAGGATATATATTCACCTTTTTAGAAAATTCATTTTAATATTGCTATTATAAATTGAGAAATGCTACGTTTATAATATTTTTATAATATTCTTACAACAAATCATAGGTGGTAAGTTATTATTTGTTCTAATTTAATTTTATTATTAAAATTACTTTTTTGTTCACTAATAACAACCTGTAATAACCAATGTTATTAAATCCGTTCAATTCCATTCTGGTTGAAACGGCTGAAATATCTCATACTGGGATGTAATTTGAAACGGTAATACCGCCTATTCCACCTTAGGTATTATTCCGGCCAATTTCGGTTCTTCTGGCCAATTCTAGTCAATTACATTATGGCCGATACCAGTTTCCAAAAAAGAAAAAGAAAAATCCTAAACTATCAAACTCATTTGCAAAGCATGTTGCTACCGCCGATCTCTTGAAGAACAAACCCAGCCATCACAAACAATTGAGAGGTCGCCCCTTATTTTCTTCTTCTTTGCTTCGTCTCAGACCCTCTGCCTCTTCTTTCATTTTTTGACTTTAGTCTATGCCTCGTTTAAGACTTTGCTTGGTTTCTTCTTTATGTTTGCCTTTTAGTTTGTTGACCTCACCCACATGACAAAGCATTCGAAAGGACAAAATTCAAAAAGCTGACAAGAGAGTTTGAAAGTTTCAAACTTATTTATTGAATCACCACTAGGGGTGTCCAGACCCGACCCACACCCGCCGGACCGACCAAACCGCCCGATCTCCACCCGATTTCAGCCCGAACCGATGCTCCTGTCAGTCGGTTATGGGTTGCCGCGCCCAAGACCAGACGCCGGCGGGTCGAGTGGCGATTTTCTTCTCCAAAACCCGAGCCACTCGACCCGACCGATGTTCTATACAAAAAATGCAAAATCCGGCGAGGTCGAGCTTAGATTCGAGCAGATCCGGCGAGGTCGAGCTTAGATTCGAGGAGATCCGGCCAAGTCCCATCAATTTTTAGCCAAAAAATGCAGAATCCGACGAGAAAATGCAGAATCTGGCGAATATTTCCAGAATCCGGTGAGATTTCCAGGTTCCGGCGACTTTTTTTTTTTCCAGATTTTGATGCTTTCTTTATTCCGGTGACCCGCCCGACCCGACCGACGTTCACCCTCACCCGAAACCGACTCGAACGATGCTTCCGGCGGGTCGAGTTCGGGTTCCTCCACCCTTCACCCGACGCCGGCGGGTCAAGTCCGGGTTGGGTCCAAAACCGACCCGGCCCGACCCGTGGACAGCCCTAATCACCACAGCATAATTCTTGGGTCGTAGTTTTTTATTATCATGAGTTCAGTTAATGTGTGTTTTAAATTATTTATTTAAAATTTTTTTTTTTTGAGAATTAAAAAAGTTGTCAATACTTTTTCAATTCTTGAAAAAGAAATTAAAAAAAAAAAAAAATTATTGTGTGCTCTTAGGGCACACATTAGCAAAATCCTTTTATTATCTATGTATATATTTATGTTTTTTTTTTTTTGTTAAAGTATGTATTTATGTTTTAATATTTTAAAAAAGTGATTGTACTGTAATGAATAAATAATTTGTTGGATCAAAAAATATATAATATGTATTATTTGAGATTTACCTATTTGGGTTGATGATTTTATATTGTATAAATATATATATATATATATATATATATTATTTTAAAATGTTACATCGAACTAGACTAATATTGAAATATTTAATTCTACTAGGTAAACTGAAACGGATCTGAAAAAATATTCATAATATTGATAATAACTAAGAGCATCCGTAGCAGATGGTGTAAAAATTATGCCATTTTGCCACACCAAACACCTACTTTATTATTTTACCACATTATTTTACAACATTACATTTATCAGATGTTCTATAATTCAATTCTATACATTAAAATAATATTTACTACACATTAAAATAATATATTATCACATCCCATTACCATTAACAAGAACAACAGCAACAACAACCCACACCGCCACAGCCCACAACCACCGGCCACCCCATAGATCAACCACCGACCACCAATATCAGCCACTGCTACCAAAAAAAAAAAAAAACTTAAACAAACACTACAACCAATATCAGCCCCTACACAAAAAAAAAAAAAACACCATCAACCAAAATCAAATACCCATCCCAAATCTTACACCCACAATCCGATCAGCCTACCACCATCAACCACCAACAATCAAAATAACCAACCACCAAAAGAGAGAGAGAGAGATCGGCGAGATCGGAGCGGCGATGACGATGGCGATGATTGGAGTGGCCTCGCCCATGCCGCTGGCGCCTCTGACGGTGATGACGATGGCGATGATCCAATCGGAGTGGCGATGAGAGAAGAGCTGGGCCCGATCGGAGTGGCGATGGCGATGAGAGAAGAGCGATGATCCGATCGGAGTGGCGATCCGATCGGAGTGACGATGGCGATGTGAAAGCTGGGTTCGATGGCGATGGCGAGAGAACAGAGAGGAGAGAGCGAAGAAAAGGGGGAAAAAAAAATCGGTGAAGGATATAGATCAGTGATGGTAGCTCATATTCATGAACGGGAAGAAAATAGAGCAACAGGGAAGAGGGAAGCGGAAAGAGAATGAGAGAGTGGAGATGGAGATGGAGGCGGTGAATGCTGAACACTGAAGGAGATGAAAGAGAAATGAGAGTGAATGAGGAATAAAAAATTAATAAACCAATATACCACATATTACCGTACAGTTGTAAATTTGTGATTGTACTGTTCAATGTTGCAAAAAATATAACATTTACACCATCTGATAAATGGGGTTAAACTTGGTTTGGTGTGGGATATGTGCCAAATATTTAGCATTTGGCACATATCCCACATCTGCTGTGGGTGCTCTAATAACTTGCCATGTATAATTATTGTAAAAAACTGAAAATATTGTAAACTTAACGCTTTACTTATAAATTTTGTATTTTTCTATCAATGTCTCGTAAACAAAGCTTTTAAGCTCCTGCCGACTGCCACATGTTAGATATGTCCATTAATTACAATAATTGAACGGTGATGACGATAGTGATTACACTGATAAATTCATGATGAAGATGTGGACGCGAGCTATACGTTCTTTATGAATATGCATTAAAATATTCTAAAAGTCTTTTACTCTTATCACAAGTCATTTACAAATTGGGTGTGGCACAAAAACCCATATTGCCAGCTCATTTATAGAGACTTCATTTTGCAATTCTAAATTTAAGGGCAGAATCGTAACTGTCTAATCAAAAGATATTGGAAAGTCCAAAAAAAAAAAAATACAATCACATTGATTAAAAGATAGGAAAATCTTCACTATATATTCTTTAAAAAATCATATTTATTTACCCAACACTCTTCTTTCCAAGTTAAATCTATACCATATCTTCTTTAAAAAATTTATACAACATGTGCTTCTTTCCGTCCTTTTCTTCTTCTGCAGCTCATTTTCCTTTCATTTGTTTCCTCACTGTAACTTTCAAATTTGCGGTTCGCATCATTTTTTTTTTAAAGATTAAAATTTCTTTCAGTTTTCACATGCAATAATAAAGATAGGTGAGTCCATTGACACTTCCTTATACATAAAATGCTTGAAATCTATAGGGAAAAGAGTTCGAGTTGCAGAATTAGCAGCATGTTGTAATTATTTCTAAAAAAAAAAAAAATACAGATTACAAAAAAGATCAATTTTCAAAACTCAAAATCTATCATATTTCTCAAAAACCAATTGAATTCAACATAAAAAAAACCTCAAATTAGCAAACAAAAAAAATTCCAGCTTCATTCACAACCCAAAATCCAATCAAAACTCTCAAAATCTTCCCCAAATATTAGAGGCAAGATGGGTCGGTGGAAGGCATGAGCAGTGAGAATGGCAGTCGGACAGGCAAGATTAGCAAGGTTTGATGGAAGAGACAAAGAGCAAATGGTTGTGGAGAATGAGGAGAGGGGAGCAACAGCAGAAATGGGAAAGGAGGAGAAAAAAAAAAAGAATAAAAAATAAAAAATATTAAAATATTATGAATAGTGATAAGTGTATATATATATATATGTGGGTTGGGTTCAAGTTACACCTGATATAACTCTAAGCAATGTTACACAATCTAATAACTTGTTATTGAATTAATATTTTGAAAATCTAACCGTTAAATTATATATTCTATATGTTCTTAACATGCATGCCAATTTTCATATCAATCGGATGCTATTTACCATTTGATCTATAAATTCATCTTTTATGCATTATTTTAAACTACAAAAATTTGAATTTTAACAATTGATTGATGACATAGCTATTAATCTTTGATCACCTCGAAATTTTGCAAGCATGAAGAATATACGAAGATAATATAATTTAACGGTGGATTTGTCAATATTCGCATCCAATTAAAAAATATTGAGTGATGTAACATTGCTTAGAGTTGCACCAGGTGTAACTTGAACCCAACCCTATATATATATATATATATATATTTACGAGCTACATTGCGCAACCAAAGAAGCCAAAAATTTTGGCTTTGGCTCCACTAATGGAGAAATTATAGAGTCCTCTGGTGGACCATGCCATTTGTCCACTATTTCACTAAAAATTTTTTACTTGTTTAAAATTACTGAGTCAGTAATTAATTTCTGTTTAAAATTTTTTTCTAACTAACAATTTTAAACAAGTGGCAGTTTTTTAGTAGAATGGTGAACCACATTACTTGTTCACCATATGGATCTTATAATTTCTCCCACTAATGGAGCTCCAATTTTGTAATTGGTGGTGGTAAAAATATTAATATGGCTTTTTAGTACCACCAATAATAATGCCCTAATTGAGGCTAAATCGCATGAGATTATAATCGATTAGTTTTAATTGGACCAATAACAAATTAATTGTTTGTCAAAATCTTATTGGATAAAGTTAGGAATAGTTGCATGGATGCATGTACTAAAATGTCCAAATATTGACAGATTTAGAAATTTCTAATTAAAAAATATTTAAATTTATTAATATTGAAATAATTAATAATGGACTGAAAAGTTCTCCCAAGCCCAATCAGTTAGAACATTCACATTTGGTTTCTTCAAAAAATTCTATTTTACTATCTTAAAACCTACTTTATCAATTATATTATATCATTTTACAACACATCCAACATTTCAACTTTTATTTTCCTATACAACACATTAAAATAATATATCTACACAATAAAATATATAACCCAAAAAATAATATTTTCTTTCTATTTTCTGTCTCTCTTCCTCCCCCCCTCCCCCCCTCTGTCTCTCTCTCTCTCTCCACTGTGTAGAAACCCAAACCCCAACTCAACCACCATCCAAACCCAACCACCCCACCACATGCCAATCATCAAAGTATTCAATATCAATAGAAACAATAATATTACTGCCCAGCAGCTACACAACCACTTACCCCAACCAAATCAGTACCACCATATCAGAACAATTACCCAAACCATAACCACCTCCTTCGCCTAGCAACAATCACTTACCCAGTCCTCTGCCCAGCAACAATCACCCACAACACGGACCCAAATCACTGCTACACCACTAGCCACCTCGGCAAATCACAACAACAATCCTAAAACAAAAATTTGAAGAAAACCCACCATCAATCCATGCCAATCTTTAAAGTGATCGGAGTTGCCACTGTTGCCAAACCCCAACAAACCACCAATCACCAACACCATGCCACACACCCACAAGCCATTAAATCATAAACCAACAAACCCATTAAATCAGAAAACCAACAAACCCATTATTTTGGTGATCAAAATCTAATCTCCATAGAACCCATGCAATCAAAAATCCATTGGAATGGAACCCACGCCGATCAAAACCCAATCTCCACGGAACCCACTCGATCAAAACCCCATCAAAACGAAATCCACGCAATCAAAACTCGATCTCCATGCATGTCGATCAAAACCCTGATCTCCACGGAACCCATGCCGATCAAAACCCCATCGGAACCCACCCAAAATCAAAACCCACATCGCCACACCGATTTCCATACACGACCTCGCCATGACCCACACGCCCTATGATGAACTCCTTGCAAAATGGCCCAAGCAGCTCCAATGGCAAGTCTTGAACAAGAGAGAGATGTGAGAGAGGGAGTGAGGACAAAGTCACATAGAGAGAGCCAAAGTGAGAGAAGAAGAGAAAGTGAAAGAGGGAGAGGGAATAAAGTAATAAAAAAAATTATACAAGCCTGCTATAGTGTCATCCTACATATAAGACCGCATTGTAGCAGTATTGCAAATTTTTTTACAATTGGGAGTTTGAATAATGCATGCTTTTTGTGCTTTCATGCTAAAATTTAGCATACTTTGAGTTATACAAGACCTAATACTAATGCTCTTATAGATCAAAAATCGCCATTGGAAGTTGGAAATTCATTCAAAATTTGAAAATTGGTGTTGAAAACTGGGACTAAGTTCTGGTAATTAAGCACTTTGGACCAACATTTAATTTGTCGATTGGCATATCAAAGGCTCCTCTAAGTGTGAATAAGGCACTTAGAGTACAAATATGTAAATTTTTTTCAAATTTTCTACAACAACTTTAATAAAGCTTCAGATTTCAAATATGATTTGCCAGCTAATAATTGATTCAGCTCTAAAGGCTTTAGAGCCATCCAAATCTTCCATGAATAGAGTGGAATACTCCTATTCCAAAGCACCCCACCCCCTTGCTTCTTAGATGGAAGTAAGAGTTACTAGTCATACTTAGATGAATCTGCATTCTATAGTAATGGTAAGATCTTCTTTAATAGAGTTGTTGGGTTTCCAGATAGAGACCAATATAATACAAGATTCCCCCACACCTTTTTTTTAATAATTTTTTTTTAAACAAGTGTACCTAAAGCACTCCGAACACTTGACTATTCACTCTAGTGTATATAGTCTTACATTTCACACACACTATGTTATTACAGGGAGAATGACTCTAAAATGTTGGTTAGATATTTTGAACCCAAAATCTCATAAGACCTTTGAAATCATTTGGGTTACCAAGTGTTGATATCGAATTTTGTTCGGCCTTAAATATTTCTGAAAGCTTGAGCTTTAAATTAAGAATTGGTGAACTTAAAGGTCATAAAATTCTCTTCAAATTGATTGTTATTGAACAAAAGTCATGCCTGAATTGGGTGAGTTATTGTGAAAATTTGAAAATAATCTCTTTGAATCTTTTGTGGAAAATGTGTATTTTGCCTTGATTTGATTTGGATACATGCTTGAAAGACATTTTATTTCTCAAAATTACTTGAATGTGTGTCATTCCTTGAAAACTCATTTAGTTTTCCATTTTATTGTGTGTGTTCAAATTAAATCAGGTCCATTTTCATGTTGTGCTAATCTTCAATTAATTGTTACATGAATACACATTGTAGCTCTTGTCATATGGAGGGCCAAGCTCATGCCATGTGGCAATCTATGATGAGGCTAGGTGCCCAAAGTTCTAGTATCTTCAAGAGATATTTTTAAATAGATATTTTCATGCAAAATTGCTCTCCAAATTTTTTGCTTGCTCACCAAGTTTTCTATTTGCTCACCAAGTTTGATTCTCTTTTCCCACACATTCTTTGGCCATTACACTCTCCCTATTGCTCTTACCACTACATAAGGACACAACCTCAGTATAAGAAAAAGGGGAGAGGACCTCACAAAAAGGAAAATAATCCTCTGGAGCTCTCATCCCCCATACCCTTGGCTTGGAAGAGAGCCTTCTCTCTGCCTCTTCCTTATCTCTTCCTCATTTTCCCCTTTCCTCTATCATCTTCTTCCCCAAATACCCACCAACAAAACCTTCGCAAAATTGAGCAAAAAACTCTCACAAAAAACCCTTCCAAATTCCAAAAAAAAAAAAAAAAACCAACTCAAAACCCTCTCAAAACCTGGCAAAAAGCTCTCATAGAAAACCCTTCCAAATCCCCAGAAAACAACTCAAAAACCTCCCAAAATACCTAGAAAACACAACTAAAAAACCCTACTAAAAAAACCCTCCTAGAAATTTTGTGGAAAATAGCAACAGAGAAAAAGAAAGAAAAAAGAGCAAGAACAACACCAAAGAAACATAGCACAACCCACTGAATGAGCTTCCTCTCTCTTTTTTCCTTTACTCATTTTCTAGTGTTGTTTGAATCTTAACCTTGTTCTTTGTGTTTTCTCTTTAGCCAAACACCAACAGAGGTAACCACAAGCATGAAGCCAGAGGAAACCAACACAACATAGCCAGCAATCATCAAAAAAAAAAAAAAAAAAAAAAAAAAAAAAAACACACACACACACAAAGAGGGCATGAACTAGGTAAACCTGAAATTCCTCTTTGATTTTTCTATAGCTTTGTGCAGTATTTACACTTTTGTACACGATACACACACCATCACAAAATCACATCATCCACATTCTATTTCTAATCTATGCCATAGATTGCTCCTTTCTCATATCTATACTAGTTGTGCACACATATATGCATCATGCTCACTTGAACACAGAGCACACAAGCACAAAAGCTCCATAACTTACTCTCTATTTGTGCGTTTTGTTCACGCATTGCCTTAGTCTTCATTCATTGTCAATCCATGATCTCCTAGGACTCCAAACCATTGTTTTTTTGCTCATGCACCAAGTAGAGCCCTCCTAGGTAGTAGATAGAAGGTTGGAAGCCTAAGGTTACGGGTTTGAGAGAGTAGCTTTTGGTTCGAGTTTAGAGAGAGAGAAAGTGATAATCCAAAGTTGAGAAGCCACCCTTATAGTGGTGGTGGCTAGGGTTTTTTACGGAGGAGCTAGTAAGCTCCATTCGTTTAGATCAGAGAGATTGAGGAGAGATAGAAAAGGGATGAGGTTGTTTAGGTCTGATGTGTTGGAGGAGGTGCAACCACTGTTTGTAGTGGTGACGAAGGTTGGAGATGGAGGAAGCTTGAGCTTCGACCATGCAGTTTTTGTAGAACTAAGGTTGAGAGTAGATAAAAAAAGAGATAGAACTTAGAGTGGGAGATGAAGAGTTTAGGATGGCTAAGAAGGAGGGAAACCATCGCTCGTGGCAGTGTCTGGTGGTGAGAAGCTTTAGAGTTTCAGCCATGGAGGTTGAGGCTCGGGACGGAACCATGTTAAGGCTAAGGGGGGCTGTGGCCCCCCCAAAATTTTTAAAATATTAAATAGTAGGTATATATTTAAGATTTTTGAAAATAAGCCCAAGAAAAATTATATTTGCCCCTCTCAAGAAAATTTTATTTGCCCCCCTCGACTTCGAATCCTAGTTCCGTCCTAAGAAAGTTTTCGAAGAGAGAGAGAGAGAGTGTGTGTGTGTGTGAAGCATTGAGAAGCTTCTTGAGTTTAAGGATTCGCTAGAGAAATAAGGAGCTGGGTTGGGCTAGACCTGATCCATTTGATGAGACCCAATTTGTTTCCTTAATCCTATATTTAGGACACAGTCAACCTTGAGCTTAAGTTCGAAACCCAAATCCAATAACTTTGGTCCATTTGCCCTTAAGCCCAGTGGTAAGTCCAACCTTCAAGCTTGAGCCCATTGTCCGAGTTTAACCTAAGCCCAACACTTTGGATATAAACCCACACACTTTAAATAATAAAAGGGTCCACCAGCTTGCTTTTCCTTTAATTTCTAGCATGCCATCATATTTTTCATATTTGCATGTTAGTCCATAAAATTTCTCAAATCATGTTTTGACTCGAACTTTCACAAAATTATGTTGACCCCAAAACTTTTCCAAAGTTGCATTTTGGTCCGTAACTTTTTCATATTCATGTTTTTAACCTAAAGTTTCCCAAAATTGGATTTCAACCCCCTAAACTTTTACAAAATTACATTTTGGCCCTTCAAACTTTTTTAAATTGCATTTTGACCCCTAGGATCACCAAATTCCCTTTTTAATTTCTTTGAATGAATGAAGTGTCTTGTTGGTATTCACATGTTGATAGATCAAAATTGCATGATATTCTCTTTGGAATTCACGTATTTATTCATGTCTCGATCAAGGTAATATATTCCCCCCTTCCCTTGGCAGTAATGTTTTGGCTTATTATGTTTGTGAATGAGAAAGAGAAAATAGAGGATAAATTTGCTAAAAGGTGACTCTCTCATTCTCTCTCCTTTTATTTTATGTTGTATATATATTCAAATGTTAGTTACGTAATAAATATTATACTAACATGCTAGTTATACATATTTAATTTTAGCCTTCACATGCGATGTACATAGATTTCCTATGTTTTGATTGTAAATACTCTTTGAAGTAAATATTCACATAATATGTTATATGTAATAAATACTCACATGTGTATATATACACACACACACACACACACTAGCCTCATCACACACGCTTCGCGGGTGTGATGAGACTTTTTTATTTTATTTTAGTGGTCCTATTTTTTAGCAAAACAAAAATTTGTGTTTTGATTTTATATATATAATTTTTATTTTGAAAATCTAATTAATAGCAATATTTTAGTGGGAGTTAGAGTTGTATTTTTATAGGACTGTCTTTTAGTTTTGTCTCTACTTAAACATAGGGGTGTATGGGCATTTTTGGAAAAAAAAAAGAAAGAAAGAGGAATCCAAATAGGGGAAGCCCCTTAAATAGTAGTATGTGTGTGTCTATATATATATATTGATTGTACAAAATCTTTTCTCAATACCAAGTACCTAATTTTTTCACTAAAAGGTTAACGTTGGAATTAGTATTAAAATGGAGTATTATTTTTTGGATAGGTGGTGTGGGGTGGCTAATACCTTTCCTATCCATAACCGAACTTCCAAGTTCAAGATTTTTGATTCAAGACTTTAGTTTACCTTAATTAATTAATAACTCTTGAATTGGTTTTAGTTAATTAGGTAACTAAAAAAAGAATTAGACAAATAGGTGACCAATCACGCCTAATAAAAAACCAATGATTGGTGGTGACTGCTAAAAAATAAAATAAGAAATACACATACCTAATCCTAGAAATACATGCACACTAAAGCAGCGTTTGGATAGCGCTGATGTGCATCTACGTTTTCTGTTTTTTTTTTTTTTTTAGACTAGCACCTCTTGCACAGTAACCCACGCGTGAACAGTAACTTTTTTATTTTTTTATTTTATTGTTTTCAACAAAATAAACAGTATTCAAATGCACCATAAGAGCCACGTCGTGAAGCCTCCAATGTGTAAAACTAGAAAAAGAAGAATTGAGAGGGACCGAGCATCCACAACTTAGCACACTCTCTCCTTCCGGTTTGTGTGTGTGTCCACACCAAGTACATTTTAGAAAAAGAGAAACTGAGATAGAAAACATAAAAAATGGCACTATAGGCTCACAAAAGATCTGAAGATTATTATTTTTTGGCTTATTTGGAAGATTTGTTTCTAGAAAACACTCAGTCACTAATTCCAGACTTCTATGACTATCCTTCCATATCATCCTTCTTTCCACCAGACTACTCTCGGTCAAGCTCCCTATCTTCTGCTGCTGAAACTCAACACTTGTCTCCTTATTACATACCATCATTCTTTCCACCCACTCACTCTTATGGCCTGTTTGGATGTTTAAAAAAGGAGGGGGGGTAGAGTAGAGGGAGGGAGAGTAATCCAATTACCTTATTTGAAAGTTTTTTAAAGAATGAGGGGTTTTGGGGAGGGGGGGGGTTTGGAGGGGTTTCAACTACCTCTAACCCCTCATTTTTAATTCCTCCAAATTGGAGAGATTTGGAGGGAGAGTAGAGTAGATAAATTATTTTCCAAGTAAATTCCCTAATTTATCATTTCTAAATTAATTATAGACCAATATTGCAAGTCTATTTTCAAATAGGGGTAAATTTGTCTATTTTAATAATTTCCTCTCCTCTCCATCCTAATTTTTAAAACATCCAAACAAGGTGAAGGACTAATTACTCCCTTCTCCCTTACTAATTTTAAAAACATCCAAACAAGGTGGAGGGGAACCATTCTTCTCTACTCTTCTCCCCACTACTCTCCTCCCCTCTACTCTCTTCCTTCTCTAAACTTCCAAACAGGCATTAGGGAAATTTAATATCTAGTGAAACCCCACCTTATGGATTTGCTTATTCCATACCCTCAACCTTCCAGCCAAACCATTCCTTTTCTTCTTCAATTGAATCAACCCATGACCATCATAAGTTTATAACTACTAAAATTTTTCATGTGCATCATAAAACTCGCTGGCTGCTGCTGTCTACCAACATCGACAAGATTATCGCGGTCCCGCAGGAGGTGGAGGCAGAGTTTGAGCAGGCCCGCCGTGAGGGGTGGACCTACACTATGTTCTGGAAGGAAGACTGGCTAGGCTCTCCTTATGGTCACAACACTATTAGTGCAGTAAAACGGTTCTACATGTGTAAAACAAATTGGTTCTTGTTCACGAGGTTGTGGCTCGGCAGTGTCATACATCATCTTTTCGGCACTCATAAGTGGGGCCCAGAGGACTACAAGGCAGCCATGTCTGAACGGGCTCCCTAGGGCTGTAAGGCTAGACTCAAGTCCATGTCTTGGGTACCCATAGCAAATGGAGTCATGGAATTTGGGTCAACACAACTAATTGACCGGCATGTTACAAATAAATGGTTCGTGAATTTTGACAGCAAAAATACTCGCTTGTCGATTCTAGTTATGACAATTTTTTCCCTACCCATTTAACTTGCCCCTCCCTGCTTTGTCCTGTGTGGGTTTTCCTCACTCCGCAAAAGTGGTGGGACAGGGATGGGACAAGAATTTAGCCCCGTACCATGGGGCGGGATGGGGATGGGTTTAGACTTTTTAGACCCACCCCGCCTCGCTCCTCCCTGTCCTCGCCCTGCCCCACATTGCTAAGTCTTATAATTGTAAATTTCTTATACCCTAAAACTCTACTATTTAAAAAAACATATCAATATTAGCTTATTTTATTCAACCTAATATAGTTCTCTGCTGTTATTTTGTTATGTGTTATACTGTGAGTTTTTTTTTTTATTAATTTTTTTTTAATTTTTTATTTATGATTGTCTTGTTAAACACTTGGATATATTATTCAATTTTTTCTAAAAATTGATTTGATTTGATAGGATAAATTTCGTTGTAATTTCAAGTATATTTTTATCAATGAAGGTTTCATTAAAAAAATTGTATTAGTTGTACGGCAAATTAACAAAAAGTAGAATTTCACGGGGTGGGGTGGGGCTTTGCGGGGCCCCAAGGGGGGGGGGGGGAATGGGGTGAGAAAGTTTTTTCTGTCATGCGGGGCGGGGTGGGGATGTGGCAAGACAAAACTATGCGGGGCGGGGATGAAGACCCCATCCTTTAGCCCCGCCTCGCCCCGTCCCATTGCCATCCCTAGATCCTACCGGACCATTGGAGTTGTAACTTGGATACGAACGAAGTAAGTTAGGCCTGCACTCAACTATCAGATTGTATTCTCATCGAAGCTTCTTCAAGACAAGGTTGACTCAAAGAAGCTGGTATTAGAACCGTCAGATTGTATTCTCATCAAAGCTTCTTCAAGACTGGGTTGACTAAAAAACGTTTGAGGTGGAAGGTGATAACATTAAATAAGATATTTTTGTATATTCATTCAACTTTGTTTATTATTTCTCAAAAAAAAAAAAAACTTTGTTTATTATCAATTTCTTTGAAATTGCTAAGAAAATTATGTATTGAGTTTGATTAAATAGTGTATATAACGTACATAAAAAGTAAAAAATAAAATAGACTTGTTTATCTTAAATATGACATAAGCGAAAATTTTTATGAATAGGAAATAAAATGAGTTGTTTGATAATGATATATTTGTTATCAATGCTCCATTTGTTTCGAAGTAAAATATTTTTAAGAAAATATTTTCACATTTTACTGTGCTTGTTTTGTAATAAAATATTTGGAAAAAAATAAAATATTTTCAATCAACCAAACAACTAAGGCAAATTTGTGTTAAATGTTTTACACTTGAAATATTGGTAAAACATTTTACATATTTGTGCACACTCTTAGTCTGATACTCTACCTGTCTCTCTCACTCTCACACTCTATTAGCATTCTCTCCAAAACTTAGCCCATCGTGGTCCTTGTTGGGCTTTGTGTAGCCCAGTTTATTTTTGGCCTATTTTGTAGCTCATTGTAATCTTGTGCGCAGAATATAAAAACTGTTTTTTGTGATTAGGGTTTTGGCTTTTGTGTTGTTGTGTTTTTAGAGAGAGAGAAAAAACACTGTAGCCGCACTTTGTATTTTTTCCCTAATAATAGTGAAATCACTGCAACTCCGTGGACTTAGGCAAATTGCCGAACCACGTAAATACTGTCTTGTGCGTGTGATTGTTCTTCTTTGACGTGTGTTTTCTCTATTTTTTTTGTTTCTCACAGTTGGAATTTCGGTTTAATTCCTAACAACTGGTATCAGAGCCTAGGGTTAGGTTTGAGTGGGAGCAATGGCAGAGGAAGCAGGAAAGGCGCCTGGAATAGAAAAGTTTGATGGCACAAACTTTGCGTATTGGAGGATGCAGATTGAAGATTATCCCTATGGGAGGAAATTGCACCTGCCTCTTTTGGGGACAAAACCTAAGGCGATGAAGGCTGATGAATGGGCTCTTCTTGACAGACAGGTACTGGGAGTTATCAAGTTAACTCTGTCTAGGTCTGTTGCACACAATGTTGTAAAAGAGAAGACCACAGTAGATCTGATGAAGGCTTGTATGAAAAGCCGTCAGCAAACAACAAGGTGCATCTGATGAAGAAACTGTTCAATTTGAAGATGGCAGAGAATGCATCAGTAGCCCAACATCTGAATGAATTTAACACTATCACAAATCATTTGTTGTATGTAGAAATTGATTTTGATGATGAGAAGATTCTACAGGAAAGGAAAAGCTCAAATACAATGATATTCGAGATTTAATTCTGACTGAGGATATTCGTAGAAGAGATGCAGGTGAAACCTCAAGATCTGGTTCTACCATAAACCTTGAGACAAGAGGCAGAGGTAATAATAGAAATTCAAATTGGGGCAGATCAAAATCCAGAAATACTAATCAGAACAGAAGTAAATCTAGATCAGGCCAATAAGTACAATGCTGGAATTGTGGGAAAACAGGTCACTTTAGGAATCAATGCAAAAGTCCTAAGAAGAAGAATGAAGATGATTCTGCTAATGCTGTAACAGAAAAGGTACAGGATGCATTACTTCATGCAGTGGACAGTCCACTTGATGATTGGGTTTTGGACTCAGGAGCTTCGTTTCATACCACTCCACACCGAGAAATCATACAGAATTATGTTACTGGTGATTTTGGTAAGGTGTATTTGGCTGATGGTTCAACCTTGGATGTTGTGAGTATGGGAGATGTTTGAATATTGCTACCCAATGGGTCTGTTTGGTTACTGGAGAAGGTTCGACATATTCCTGACCTGAGGAGGAATCTGATTTCTGTTGGACAACTTAATGATGAAGGGCATGCAATACTATTTGTTGGTGGTACTTGGAAGGTTACAAAGGGAGCTAGAGTATTGGTTCATGGAAAGAAGACTGACACTCTCTATATGACCTCAAGTCCAAGAGACACAATTGCAGTTGCTGAAGCAAGTACTGATACAAGCCTATGGCACCGCAGACTTGGTCACATGAGTGAGAAAGGGATGAAGATGTTGCTGTCAAAAGGGAAACTACCAGAATTGAAGTCCGTTGATTTTGACATGTGTGAAAGCTGCATCTTAGGAAAGCAAAAAAAGGTGAGCTTCTTGAAAGCTGGCAGAACACCGAAGGCTGAAAAATTGGAGTTAGTGCACACTGATTTGTGGGGGCCTTCTCCGGTTGCATCCCTTGGAGGTTCAAGGTACTACATCACTTTCATTGATGACTCAAGCAAAAAGGTATGGGTTTATTTTTTGAAAAATAAATCTGATGTATTTGAAACCTTTAAGAAGTGGAAGGCCATGGTTGAGACAGAAATAGGTTTGAAAGTAAAATGTTTGAGGTCAGATAATGGAGGAGAGTACATAGATGGAGGGTTCAGTGCGTATTGTGCTACATAGGGAATTAGGATGGAGAAGACCATTCCTGGGACACCACAACAGAATGGTATGGTTGAGCGCATAAACAGAACTCTCAATAAGCGTGATAGGAGTATGAGGTTGCATGCTGGACTACTAAAAACTTTTTGGGCTGATGCTGTTAGCACTGCAGCTTACCTGATAAATCGAGGGCCATCAGTTCCCATGGAGTTCAGACTTACTGAGGAGGTTTGAAGCGGTAAAGAGGTAAAGTTTTCACATTTAAAAGTTTTTGGTCGTGTTTCTTATGTTCATATTGATTTTGATGCTCGTAGTAAACTTGATGCAAAGTCTAAAATATGTTTTTTCATTGGCTATGGTGATGAGAAATTTGGCTATAGGTTTTGGGATGAACAAAACAGGAAAATCATCAGAAGTAGAAATGTGATATTTAATGAACAGGTTATGTACAAGGACAGGTCAACTGTAGTATCAGATGTTACAGAGATAGATCAAAAGAAATCTGAGTTTGTTAACTTAGATGGATTGACTGAAAGTATTGTCCAGAAAAGGGGTGAAGAAGATAAGGAGAATGTAGATTCACAGGTAGATCAGAGTACACCTGTAGCTGAAGTCCACAGATCTTCCAAGAACATTAGACCTCCACAGTGTTATTCACCCGCTTTAAATTATCTCCTATTGACTGATGGTGGTGAGCCAAAGTGTTATGATGAAGCCTTGCAAGATGAGAATTCAAGCAAGTGGGAGTTAGCCATGAAGGATGAGATGGATTCCTTGTTGGGGAATTAGACATAAGAACTGACTGAATTACTAGTAGGAAAGAAGGCTTTGCACAACAAGTGGGTATATAGAATAAAGAATGAGCATGATTTGCAGCAAACGTTACAAGGCTAGATTGGTTGTTAAAGGGTTTCAGCAGAAGGAGGGCATTGACTACACAGAGATATTTTCTCCAGTTGTGAAGATGTCAACAATTAGGCTGGTGCTGGGAATGGTGGCTGCAGAAAACTTACATCTTGAGCAGTTAGATGTGAAGACGACATTCCTTCATGGTGACTTGGAGGAAGACCTTTACATGATTCAGCCAGAAGGGTTCATTGTTCAGGGACAAGAGAATCTAGTCTGAAAACTGAGAAAGAGCTTGTATGGCCTAAAACAAGCTCCTAGACAGTGGTACAAGAAATTTGACAGCTTTATGCATAGAATTGGGTTCAAGAGATGTGAAGCTGATAATTGTTGCTATGTTAAATTTTTTGACAATTCTTACATCATATTACTATTGTATGTGGATGATATGCTTATTGTAGGGTCTTGCATTGAGGAGATTAATAATCTGAAGAAGCAATTGTCAAAACAGTTTACGATGAAGGATTTGGGAGCTGCAAAGCAAATCCTTGGTATGAGAATCATTAGAGACAAGGCTAATGGTATATTGAAGCTTTCACAGTCAGAGTATGTGAAGAAAGTTCTCAGTAGGTTCAACATGAATGAAGCTAAACCAGTGAGCACACCCTTGGGTAGTCATTTCAAATTAAGCAAAGAACAGTCACAGAAGATAGAAGAAGAAAGGGACCATATGAGCAAGGTGCCCTATGTCTCAGCTATTGGTAGCTTGATGTATGCTATGGTGTGTATAAGGCTAGACATTGCACATGCAGTGGGAGTTGTAAGCAGATTCATGAGTAGGCCTGGAAAGCAGCATTGGGAGGCAGTCAAGTGGATTCTGAGATATCTGAAGGGTTCATCAGATACATGTCTTTGCTTCACAGGTGCAAGTTTGAAACTGCAGGGTTATGTAGATGCTGATTTTGCTGGCGATATTAATAGTAGAAAGAGTACTACTGGGTTTGTATTTACTCTGAGTGGTATAGCTATATCATGAGCTTCAAATCTACAAAAGATTGTTACTTTGTCTACCACAGAAGCTGAGTATGTTGCAGCAACTGAAACTAGAAAGGAGATGATTTGGCTACATGGTTTCTTAGATGATTTGGGTAAGAAGCAGGAGATGAGCATTCTACACAGTAACAGTCAGAGTACAATTTTTCTTGCTAAAAATTTGACTTTTCATTCAAAGTCGAAACATATACAGAAAAAATACCACTTTATCCGGTACCTTGTTGAAGATAAGCTGGTAATACTTGAGAAGATATGTGAATCTAAGAACCCGGCAGACATGTTGACTAAGTGTATCACTATTGAGAAGCTGAAGCTGTGTGCAGCTTCAATTGGCCTTCTAGCTTGAGGATAGGAGGATGAGTTGCAGGGATGAGGGATTGCTTTTGGAGGATAGCGGCTGATGTTAGTGATTGAACTAGTCTCCAAGTGGGAGATTTGTTGGGCTTTGTGGAGCCTAGTTTATTTTTGACCCGTTTTGTAGCCTATTGTAATCCTGTGTGCAGGATATAAAAGCTGTTTTTGTGATTAGGGTTTTGGCTTTTGTGTTGTTGTGTTTTTAGAGAGAGAGAAAAAACACTGTAGCCGCACTTTGTATTTTTTCCCTGATAATAGTGAAATCCCTGCAATTCTGTGGACGTAGGCAAATTGCCGAACCACGTAAATACTGTCTTGTATGTGTGATTGTTTTTCTTTAACGTGTGTTTTCTCTATTTTTTTTTTGTTTCTCACAGTTGGAATTTCGGTTTAATTCCCAACGGTCCTTTCCCACCTATCATCAGCAACACCTTAGGCACTACCCATTGCTGGCTCCTCCCTTTGCCGACGCTACCCATCACTGGCTTCACTATCATCGGCTCTACGTGAGTGTCTTTTTTTTCCCTTGTAATCCTCCATTGTTGTCATCAGCTCCACCATTTCTTGGCACTTCCATTGTCATAAGCTCATCCATATGTTCTTAGTTCTAATTTTTTTTCTCCTTTACTACCGAGTGGGTTACCGATTTGGTTTTTTGCTTAGTTTTGGTCAAGTGTGGCTGCTTTTGTGGGTTGCCATTGATGGTTGGGATAGATTGTGGGTCGTGGTGGTGGTTGGGTTGTGGTTCGTGGTGGTAGAGGGTGGGTAGTTAAAATGGTTTGTGGGTTGCTGTGGTGGTTGTGTTGTGGTGATGGTTGGTTTTGTCATTTTGGCTTAATTTTTAAGTTTTGGAACTAATGTAAAATTTTAATTTTACAATATTTCGGTTTATGCTGAGAAATATGCCAACAACAATTTTTTGATAACTCTGTTGAGACTTTGGCACTTTCTTTTATTTCACAATCTTCCACAATTCTATACTTGCATTTTTAAAATATTTTAAACACTCAAATTCTTTATTACGATTTTAAGAATTCTGCATTGTTGCAAAGGAAGAAAAAAAACGGCATTTTTAACAGCAAAAAGAAGACTCAAAGCCTTTCTTTTCAAAGTTCTCTCTCTATTGGTGTGAGTGTGAGTTTTTGTTTGAAATTTTACGTATACATATATGCAGTTACTCAGTTACTGGGATAGTGAGTGATTGGGGTGTATATGTTTCAATTTGCTTAGAGATATCAGGAATTTTTGGCATATTTGTTCTGATTTTATTTTATTTTCCCAGTGTAGAACTTGATTTTCAAGAATCAAGGTAGTCCTCTTTGTAGTCCTTGTAGACCAAAAGTGTTTTGTCCTCTATGATCACAATGGTTTTAAGATAGTCCTTTTTGTAATCTTTGTAGACTCTGATGCTCCCTCATCTACTTCTATGTATTTTTGGGAAGTTAATAAATTTTTTTTAAAAAATTTTTAATAGTTTTTTTTTGGTCTATTTTACATTGTGTCAAATACCGGAAAATATTTTACTTAACATTTTCATGTATACAACCGAACACTGTAAAATGAAAATATTTTCTTGCAAATATTTTACATGTAAGATATTTTACCTTTGCAAATATATTTTACATTAAAAAAAAAAAAACAGAATGCAATAAATGGTTTTTGAGAAAAAAAAGAAAGTATTTGTGGCTTTCTACTTAGAGCATTCCAGTTGAGTAATGCAAAAATGCATTTTGCATTATTTTGTAGCCAAAAAAAAAAAAAAAAAAAAAAAAAAACCTAAAACACACTCCATTGGCTTATTCATTAGTGTGTGTATATATATATATATATATATATATAGAAAACAATACATGTCAATTTTTTTTTTGTTGCTCTCTCTCTCTCTCTCTCTCCTTCGGATTGTTGTCATTGTCTTTATTAGGTATTTTTGTTGTCAGTGATTCTCGCACTCTCCTCCTCTTCTTTGGTTTTTTTTTTTTTTGTTTTTTTTTAGTTGGGTTTTGTAGTGGTGGTGTTGGGTTATTACAATGGTGGTGCTAGGTATCCTGGTGCTAGATTTGTTTGATATTTGATTTCAAACCCGCATGATAGGAATAAAAATCTTTTCTCCCACTTTTTATATTTCACTTTATATTTCATCAGTTATAACTTATTATGTTTTTTTTTTTCTTTGCTTTTAAACTAATTAAAGACTAAAATAGAAAAACATCATGCACATGAAAATTTGTGATTATAATAAAATAGAACATAGAAAGTGAGACAAAGAATTTCTATTCACAAGATAAAAGAGATAAGTCTACAAATTAAATTTGTTGGTAATTATTCTTAGTAAAAGAAATAAAATTGGAAATAATTATCAACAAACACAAGCCCTGTTGTGACTCTTCTATTTTTTATCAATCCAAAGAGAGTACTCATCTTCAAATAGATCAATTTAAAGGGAAACTCATATTAAGAAGACGAACAAATTTTAAAGTCTCATCAAATTTCATTGCCAAATATAGCTATGGTGGTAGTGTTAGGGGATTTAGGCTTAACAAGTTCATGTCAGATTTGAATTGACATGGAAAATTTAAATTTTGCATATGAAATCCATTAAAACCGTGTCTAACTAGTTCAATTGAATGTAATTTTTACCAATTTATTGGAAATTAGTTGTAAATTTTTTTTTTTGGAAAGTTTCAACCTATGACATCTACTCCTAATAATAGCTATTTATTATCAGACCAAGACATTAATCGGTTTTTGATATAGACAGGGATTGAACCCAAAATCTCTTATCAAACATATTTATTGTATAAAATATGAGAATTGCTAATAGGTTAATTATGTTAAGTAAATGTGTTATAACCTGAATGCACTACCTATTTATTAAATGGGTCATGTTAGGTTGTGTTGACCCTAGCTAATACGACTCATTTATTAAATAGGCTAGGCGAGTTGTATTGACTCATCAAAATTTTTAATAAACAGACCATGATAAGATTGAGTGATCTTGACATTTTAAGTGTTCTTGACATGATTAATAAATATATTGTATTCATGTTAACCTATATAGTTAAATACTCATTTGTCGACATGATATGAACATGAAACATAAGCACAAATTGCTAACTCTAAGGATAAATTAATTAAGATCAAAGGATCAAAATAAGATTAAACTACTTTTGTAAAAAAGCAATGTTACATGCACAATTTCATGACAAAATTTCACATCTGTTGAGTTAGAAGGCTATGAATTTTTATATGAACTTACCGTCGATATTACTTTATTATTCATCTTTAATAACTTGTCATGAACTGTGAAATTTATTTTAAATTTTATTGTATTTCTAGACTAATTGTTTTCAAAATTCTTTCAAGACATGATTTTGAAGATGTGTCTCTAAAAAAAGACAGATAAACAATAGTTTATTTCTAGTGGGCTCACGCGGTTTTATTTTTTGAAATGAAGGAATGTGAAAACAAGTTTTAAGAAGTCCTACAAGCACGTTTTGTGTGGGGATGGAAATTAAGCAGTAAATGCAAGGAAGTTTGCAATAAACTCCATTAAAGGTCTTCCTCAAAAAAAAAAAAAAAAAAACTCCATTAAAGGTACCTCCGAGTTTTAGTGGCATTATTCTTCCCTTTTTCGTTTTGGATTATTTGATGGAATCCATTACAGCAGCAGATGTGTCTCTACCCGATACTCCAGACACAGAAATAGTACGAATTCCACGTTCTAATGATCCTTATTCCATCTTTTCACTCTTTCCACCAGCCAAGTCCTCGACTGGTGGTACTCCATCATCAAACGAAAGGCTTCCACTTCCACACTTCTCTCCTTCCATACCATCCTTCTTTCCACCAGAAAACTCTCCTTCAATCTCCCTATCTCCTCAAACCAAAAACTTCTCTCCTTATTCCATACCATCGTTCTTTCCACCCAACCACTCTCAGCCAAATTCATCAGCACGTAGTGAAGATGGACTTGGAATTTCTATACCCTCAATCTTCCAGCCAAACTATTCATATTCTCCTTCAATTGAGTCACCCCGACATCACCAACAGTTTACTGAATCTCATTGTCAGAAGCCTAATATAACTCGCTGGCGCCGAATTAAATTTTATGTCTTCGACAACGAGAGAATCTTCCCACAGCAAGTGGAGGCGGAGTTCGAGCAGGCCCAGGAGAGGTGGACTTACGCCATATATTGGGAGTTCAACAGGCCATCCGATTCTCCTTTATGGGGCACTTTCAGTCCGGTCAAGGGGTTCTACAATGTGGAAGATCACAAATTTAATAACAAGGCCTTGACCTTGTCCTTCTTCCGGTTCATGGAATCGTGGTCCAACATCATCTTTGGCAGCGTCCTGAGCCAAGTTTTCAGCACTTCGAGCCCCATCTGGGTGGTCGGGAAAGACTGCCTGAAGGGCTCAAAGTACTACCGGGCTCGTGAGGGCCGTCAGTATGGACTCAAGACCATGTGCTGGATACGCGTAGCGGATGGTGTTATGGAATTTGGTTCTACAGAGCTGATTCACCCACCTTGAATCTCATACCGGAGGAGAAAATAGAGAGAGATCAGTGGCCGGTATATTTTTCCATCTCCTCCCTCTCCTCTGTTCGTTTTCCTTTTCCCGTTAAGAATATTTTTTTTGTTAAAAAATAAACATACAGAAAAAAAAAAAAAAATGATAGTAACCATTTGTATAGAAAATCATTGTCGATGTGTGTTTTAAGGAGGTAATATCTTGTGTACAGTTGCATAAAAAAGACTCGTCTCAAGTTTAATTTGTTATGATATAATATATAGTTACATAAAATAGTTATACAAAATAATAAACTCAATACATTTTACAGAGTTTATTAGATTAGGTTCAACTTACAGTTGTGTTTTTAGTACCCAGTTTGTTTTTTAAGCTAAATAAGTTATCCCAAATGAGTACTAGCTAGGCATATGATAGATTGACAATTTCTCTTTTTTTTTTTTTTCAATAAATATTTTTGTTTATTCAGAGGTATATAAGTCTTCTTCTTGTTTCTTTTTATTATATAGTGTTCTTGAAATGTTATAATTAAGTGGTAAGTTTTAGTTAGTTTAACTTGTAAAAGTTTCTTATCCTTAAATAAGAGACTTGGGTTCTAATCCCTACTTATGTAGGGGTGGCATCACTTGAAGCCTGGGGTTCAAATGAACTTATTATATAGATTTTTTTTTTCTTTTTTTGTGCTGACCCCTTAAAATAAAATTTTGAATACCATGAACTTAATTATTTTTTTAATCTAGTTGAAATAAGCTTGAATATGATACTCTTAACAATACTTTAATCTTTTTAAACACATAAGAAAAGTCCAATAACAAACCAATTTGATCTAACTTCTAGACCCCAAAAAAAAAAAAAAAAAAAAAACCAACATCAAAAATAGAAATTTGTTAATCTTAAAACTTATAAAAAACCCATTTAGATCTTCACAAATTTAAAATAAATCAATCAAATGGTAGATTAGTGGATGAATGTGATTGTTTGGCTATGTACATTGAATGTGGATTTTCATATTTGGGTTTCCTTCCACGCCCTCCTCTCCTTGTGGATGTTGGATAGATAAATACCTTGGGGAGCTTCATTGAGTGGTTAATATAACATATAAAAACATACTCACCCTAAAAGGTCTAAGTCCAATGGGGGTATGAGCTCAACTATGTTACATTAATCATTCATTAATCTTTTATCATAATTCAATGTGGAACTTCACTCACATGTGTACACTCAACAATTTTCTCCCACATGTTAATATTCTTATCATTATTCAAAGTGAGACTTCACTCACATATGTACACCCACGAATCTACTACTTGTGTGTGAGTCTCTGCCTTATCCATGAGAACCTCGCACCTTTGCCTTACGAGATTTTTTCCTTTACTTGCGTGCATCATCCATGGGTCTCCACATGTCAACCCATACGTCTTTTATCCATTGGAACCTGGCACTTGTAGCACCATTCGCAATACACTTTTGTTTGGTTTTTTTCCAGGATCATTTGTGTGGGCTTTATAGGCTTGTCTAGTGCAATATACAATTTCCACTCCAACTACGAAAGGAAGCTTGATAACCTTGCCACCTTTGCCTCACTCCACCATGGGCTTTGATATCACCTATTGGGGAGATAAACACGTTGTGGATATTCCTTGAGTAGTTAATATAACATATATAAACACACTTAACCCAAAAGTTTTAAGATACCTTAGTTTTGTCCCCCACCCTACCCCATCCCTCTTGTATCTCCTTTTCTATCTTGACATAAACATGTTTAATTTTTGGAAACTTGGTTGTATTCAATTGGAATGTACATGATAGAGATTACACGGACCAGATTTATGTTGATTCTTTTACTTGACCCCCCTTAATCCTTGAGTGTTCCAATGGTAAGGAAATACAGTCTTACTTATAATTCATAAGGTCTTTATATCGTTTCTTTCTTTATGTGTTTTATCTTGAATAAATCTACATCTTCTTTGTTTAATGAAATCTCTTCGAAGGCTATTAAAGTAATGGTCATTTAGTCCATGTTTGTAACTAATTTAACCAATAAGAGAGAGAAAAACCAAAAGAAATTATGTCGATTTGTTGGCACTTGATGGGCGGTTGGGTTATTTTCTGTTGGGGGAGAGAAAGACCTTGGGGAACCTCCAAGGTGTTATCTCCCCCAACATAATCAAATTTGGTGGATCAAAATTATTAATAAATAATAATAAATATTAAACTTAAGTGATAAAAATGAAAACAATTTAAATCTTTAACACTCCGAATGTGAGGAAAGAAATGAATAGAAAGAAATTAAAGGAATTATGTTAAACTTTTCCTTCATTCCTTTCTTTAAGAATTTTAATAGAGGAAATGAAAATGTCATCCTCTGTTTGGAAATTTAAGTAAGAGGGAATAGAATAATTAGGAGAAAACACTTGTTTCTCTTTATTCCTCCAAAACCTTAAATTTTTATTCGTCAAAATTAGGAGGAATTGGAGGAAATATATGTAATTTTAATATAATTTTTACTAAAACTCTCAAAATTTCCTTATATATTTAGATATTTATTTTAAAATAGGGATCGAATATTATTAGAAAATAATTCTATTAATTTCTTTCTATATTACTTCCAAACAAAGTTATTTACCTTCCATTACTTTATTCTAAAACATTAAAACAAAATTATTTAATTCCATTCGGCTAATTTCTTTTTAATTCATTTTCATTACTTAAATACATTTCTTTCAATTCAATTCATTTCTATTTTTTTAATGATTTACTTAGTTTATTCTTTTATGAACTTTCAAACAAAGTGTATGGGTGGAAGGTGTAGTTTAATATTTATTAATTTATTTTAAAAAAGAACTTTTTATATGCTATTAGTCTTATTGCATTTAGTTGAAAAAGAAAAAAGAAAGAAAAAAAAAAAAAAGAACTCTAACGATGTGATGATTACGCGTTTTCGTTGAAGTAAATCTCAGAGCACTTGACTTGAATCATGTGACTATGGGATGAAGTTTCCTATGTAACTCCAATGCGCCCCCCGCCCCGCCCCCCCCGCCCCCCTTTTTTTGTTTTTTTTTAAGTACAAAATTTAGGTACAAAATTAATTGTAGTGTAAGGTTATAACTTTACTCAATATTTTTTTTTTATTAAAGGTGAATTTTGACAAATCCACTATTGGATTATATCTTCTTTATATATCTTTTATGCTTGCAAAATTTTTAAAAAATTAAAGATCAATAGTTATGTCATCAATAAATTGTTTAAATTGCAAGTTTTGTAGTTTAAAATTATACATAAAATATAAGCTTATATATCATATTGTAAATAATATTTGATTGATATAAAATTTGATATGCATATTAAGAGTACAAAAAATATGTAATTCAACCATTAGATTTTCAAAATATGTAGTAATGTTTATTTTATTGAGTAAAGTTGTATTCTTAGGTTACAACCAATTTTGTAGCTAAACTTTATCCTTGTTTATACGATGTGCATTAATCCATCCATAGGTTCCTGCCAGTTTTGGTCATATTAATGATTAATCTTCCTTTTGTCCCTTGGATTAATTTGATGGAATCCAAATCCATTGCCCCAGCGATGTGTCTTATGACTCTCTTCCTATTCTAGTTATAGAGGTACAAATTCCACGTAGTAATCCAATTTCCTATGAAAAAGAGAGCAATCTTTCTCAGATAAAATTTAGTTACAAAATTGATTGTAACCTAAGGGTACAACTTTACTCAATATCTTTTTATTGGTAATGAATTTTAACAAATCCACATCTGCATTACATTTTCTTCTTATATCCTCCATTCTTGTAAAATTTCTAGAAAATTAAAGATCAATAGTTATGCAAGTTTTTGTAGTTTAAAATTATGCATAAAATATAATCTTATAAATTATATAGTAAATAATATCCTATTAACACAAAATTTAACATGTGTATTAAGAGCATAGAGAATATGTAATCCAACGGTTAGATTTTTGAAATATATAGTAATGTTAATGATATTGAGTAAGGTTATAGTTTTAGGTTATAACTAATTTTGTAGCTAAACTTTGTCCATCTTTCCTTCCGTGTTTTTATTCTTTCCACTAAACGATTCTTTGCCAAGCTTAATACCAGCTAAAACAAAATAATTTTCTCACTTCTGTCCACTTTGGTCCATTCAATCTAGTTCGGTCTATTTCGTCCACATTGGTCTAATACGGTCTAATTCTATCCAATTTCGTCCATTCGGTCCATTTCGATTGACTTCAGTCTGTTCAGTCTACTTTGGTTCACTCTAGTCCATTTGGTCCATGTCAATGCACTTACTTAAGATTAAGAATAACGAGGTTTGGGTTGAGAGTATCTTTTTTAAATATGAATTTATTAAAGAATATAGATCTCAAACTTGTTCCAAATTTTATTAGATTTAAGCAATCCACATACATTTAATGAATCCAATCTCATTTCAAATCCATTTATTTTCCTTAAAAATAGACAACTTAACATTACTTATTGTTAAGTTCTAAAGCACTATTAAGTCACATTCAAACCTTAGAGCCACTAAATTTAGTCCTTAAGCTTGATTATATATTGAGTAATATTAATCTAATATGAGAAAATCAAATTAGATTATTATCAGATAACAGTGTGTGTGTGTGTATATATATACATACATACTAGTTGTTAACCCGTGATGCACAAGAATAGCTACTGAATGAGTTTCAGGAAAAGAAAGAATCATTATTTTTTAGTTGGAGTAGTAAGCAAAAATGCATTAAAAAAAAAATGATATTGAAAGAAATAGCACATAGTTTTATTAGTTAGGCAGAAGAAAGTAATGTTGTTTTATTTTTTAGTTTTTTGTGAGAAGGAATAAAAGATATAATCTTGTGTCTTTAGTTTAGTTTGTGTCATATATATAGATATTGTTAGGACATATGTGTTTCACATACTAAGAACATATGTCTTACTTATTTATGTAAATTGGCTAATCCTTTGACAAAACGCACTCTACTTGTAATTGGGTAGATCTAGGTGTTTTTAATACTTTAAGAAACAATGTTTCAAGGTCAAGTATTGAAGTCATCAAGTCTGTCCAAGAGAACACAAGTTGAAGTGCAGAATTTTTAAAGCTCGACACCTCTCGATAGCTACCTCGACACCTGCTATCTATCGAGATTTAAAAAGTCAGAATTCCAAATCTGATTTTCTTGGGATCCGTGAATATGTTTTTGGGACTTCTTTTCTTCTAACCCTAAACATATAAAAGGATTATATTAAGAGCCATTTTGGGTGACACAAGTTGTATTATCATTGAGCAATCTCTGTTTATGCAAATTGTGCTCAACAGACGAAGTTCTTGACCTAGTTCATCTTCCATCAAGAAGTTGCTGTGTCTTTGCACCATAGAGTTTTGTAACCAAGCATCTTCCTGCTATTCATCACGTGGATGAACTGAAGAACTTTGCAGCCAACCTTTCTTCCTCAAGTTGGTGTTTCTGAAGTCGCGTACTGGGATCCGCGCATTGGTTAGTCACGTACTTGGGAGCCGTGCATCAAAGGTGGAAATTGTCACTACAGATCAAGTCCAATTGGGTATTGGGGTAAGGGTTCAACTGTAGGTTGGTAAGGTACTTGGGATTCCTTTCTTGTAACCGCTTGATTTGATAATAGTGGAGTTTCGGGAGTGGTGACCTGAAAATCACCCGGTGGGGTTTTTGCCGTTAGGGTTTTCCCCATTCGTAAACAAATCACCGTGTTATTTATTTTTCGCTGCATATTTAGTATTTGGTGATTTGTTTGTGCTTCCACAAAATTGCATGCTTAATTGGTTAATTAACAACTTGGCTAATTAATTAATTAATTAGGGTTTATCACAAGGGGTCATTCAGATTGTGACCTATCAAGTGGTATCAGAGCAGGCACACTCTGATTAGGATTTAATCTTAGCTGTGTTGATCCATTGACCCCTGTTGTCATTAGCTATAACCTGCTTAATGAGATCTGTGTTTTCAAATACATCTTGTTTTTCTAATCACTATTTGCTTGAGTGTCTCAGAAAATACAAGTCTAAAAGTTATTTGAATTCTCTTATGATGACTATTGGAAAAGATCTCAGCTTTGCTAAGAAGAAACTAGACTGTCTCAGAATGAAAATGTGCAAAGGAGTTCGTCTGAGAAGAGTGAAAGTTATAGGCTTAGCTCACAAAAGGCAGTTGAGAGAAAGAACCATTCCCTCTGATTTATCATCTAAGCATGAAGTATGTTTCATGATGAAGTCTGCATTCAAGGTAATGGACACATGTCTATGGTATCTTGACAGTGGCTGCTCACGACACATGACTGGAGACAGATCTCTCTTCAAGATCTTTGAGTCTAAGAAAGGTGGCAATGTTACCTTTGGAGATGGAAGCAAGTCACAAATTAAAGGGAAAGGGATTATATCTCTGCCAGGACTGCCAGACATTGCGAATGTCCTTTATGTAGAAGGTCTAAGGGTGAACCTATTGAGCATTAGTCAGATATGTGATTAAGACTTCATGGTGCTATTCTCAAAAGGGAAGTGTCTTGTCATGGATGAATCTGGAAAGAAACTCATTAGTGGGGTTCGTACTTTGGACAACTGCTATGGATTGGTTCCTGATGCTGATATTGTGTGTAATAGTATTCGTTTGCCTAATGAAGATCTGTGGCATCAACGAATGGGACATGCTAGCTACAAGCATCTATCTATTGTATCTAAACATGAGTCAGTCTTGGGGATACCAAAGCTTAGTAGAGTCAGCAATGTGGTGTGTGGACCATGTCAGCTTGGAAAACAGACAAAAGCTAAGCATCCAGGCACTCAAACAACAGCTACATCCAGACCATTGGAGCTGTTGCACTTGGATCTTATGGGTCCAACCAGAACTGAGTCTCTTGGGGGTAAGAGATACATCATGGTTGTGGTAGACGACTTCACCAGATACACTTGGGTCATTCTACTACGATCCAAGTCTGATGCTCCTGAGCACATTGAAGCTTTATGCACAAGACTGCAAAATGAAAAGAGCCTGAAGATTGATCGAATTAGGAGTGACCATGGGAAGGAATTCGAGAACTCATACATGGAATCCTTCTGCACAAGATCGGGTATATCTCAAGAATTCTCTGCTCCTATTACCCCTCAGCAAAATGGTGTGGTAGAAAGGAAGAACAGGGTTATTCAAGAGATGGCTAGAGCCATGCTGCATAACAAAGATGTGGCTAGAAATTTGTGGGGAGAAGCTGTAAACACTGCATGTCATACAGTAAATAGGGTATACTTCAGACCCGGTACCAAAAAGACTCCCTATGAGTTGTGGAAAGGAAGGAAGCCTAATGTGAAGTACTTCAGAATTTTTGGAAGTACCTGCTTCATTCTCAAAGATAGAGAGAATGTGGGAAAGTTTGACTCCCGGAGTGATGAAGGCATATTTCTTGGTTACTCTTCTACAAGCAAGGCTTATCGAGTGTACAACAAAAGAACTATGAAGCTAATGGAGACAGTAAATGTCGTCATTGATGAGTCTTCAGAGTCAAGTTCTGAGAAAGGCACTGAGGGACTTCCCAAGGAAATTCTTCCTTCTGAGCATAGGGAAGTTCAAGACACTACTGAACAAGAACCTGCTTCTCCCAGTACTCCTAGTACTCCCAGTATTGTGGAAGACCCTGCAGACCTACCCATTTCACCAGAGTCTGAATCGTCAGAAAAGAAGGGACCTTCATCCAGAATCAAATTAAATCATCCTCCAGAAGTCATTGTGGGAGACATGAATGAACTCACATTAAGGAAACGTACAGTTGATAAATGTGTTGCTAACTTTGTGTCTTATTCCTGCTACTTGTCACAGGTTGAACCTAAGAAAGTTGAGGAAGCACTACAAGATGAAAGTTGGGTTGAAGCAATGCATGATGAATTACTCCAATTTCAGAGGAATGATGTTTGGACTCTAGTGCCCAGACCGGAAGGAGAACACATCATCGGTACAAAGTGGATATTCCGCAACAAGACTGATGAAGAAGGAAATGTGATTCGCAACAAAGCTCGACTTGTGGCTCAAGGATACTCACAAATGGAGGGAGTAGACTATGATGAGACATTTGCCCCAGTTGCCCGAATGGAGTCAATCAGAATTCTTCTTGCCCTAGCATGTCAATTGAATTTCAAGCTCTATCAGATGGATGTAAAGATTGCCTTCCTGAATGGGTTACTCAAAGAGGATGTCTATGTGGCTCAACCAAAAGGATTCACTGATCCACACTTTCCAGATCATGTGTTGTACCTTAAAAAGGCACTTTATGGGTTGAAGCAAGCTCCTAGAGCCTGGTATGATAGACTCACACAATATCTTGTGTCACATGGGTTCACAAGAGGGAAGGCTGATCAAACCCTCTTCATCAAAAGGGAAGGTGGGGAGTTAATAGTTGCTCAAGTCTATGTTGATGATATCATCTTTGGGTCGACTAAGGATGAACTGGCTCATGGCTTCTCAAAACTCATGCAAGCCGAGTTTGAGATGAGCATGATTGGAGAGCTGACTCACTTCCTTGGATTGCAGATTCGCCAACAAGTGTTGATCATTCTCTCTATAGAAGCATGATAGGTAGTCTTCTTTACCTTACTGCTAGTAGACCTGACATTAGTTATAGTGTTGGTGTGTGTGCTAGATATCAGGCTAACCCCAAAGAATCTCACATGACTGCTTTAAAAAGAATTATAAAGTATGTCAAAACCACTGCTGAGTTCGGTGTGTGGTATAGCAAGGACACTAATGGTGTCTTAGCTGGGTACTCTGATGCCGATTGGGCTGGAAATGCTGATGATAGAAAGAGTACCTCGGGGGGTTGCTTTTATGTGGGTAACAATCTTGTTTCTTGGATGAGCAAAAAGCAAAACTCCATCTCCTTATCCACTGCAGAAGCTGAGTACATCGCTGCTGGTAGCTGTTGCACCCAACTCCTCTGGATGCAAAAACTCCTCCATGATTATGGTATTTGTCAAGAGCATCTCACCATTTACTGTGACAATACCAGTGCCATCAATATCTCGAAAAATCCGGTTCAACATTCTAGAACCAAACACATAGAGATTCGACATCACTTCATTAGGGAGCTTGTCGAAGATGGTACTCTCACTCTTGAGTTCATCCACACTGATGATCAGAAAGCTGATTTGTTCACCAAACCTCTTGACAGCAAACGTTTTGAATTTCTTCGTCAAAACATTGGTGTCATCTCCATGGACTGATCTCCTTCTCTTGTTCTTCTTCCTCATGCATCTGCATCTAGTTTTTGCTTTGCTTTGTTTAACATGTTTTTGTTTGTTTATTTTTCAGTTTTGTTCATTTTGTTTTTAAAATAAAAAAAAAAATTGAAAAATCAGAAAAATACAAAAACAGTGTGTGTTATGTGTACTTTGGTATTTGTGTACCTTGGATGGCCAATGAAACAAAGTTTCTCTAAACTTTGTATCTCTTGTAGCTTAGATGAGCATCTCTATGCACAACTAAGCAAGTGAGATTTGTGGCTCTTGTTTGTGATGAGTAAGATTAGGTTATCTCTTAAAACTTAACACTCATATCACTCTTTTTGACGGGTAGGACTAGAAAATCCTAAGAGAAAGGCATTAATGACCATCTCACCACTGTTGCCCGCCAATCATAGTATGACACCTGTATGCTTCGGCATAGCAAAAGTGCAGTGTCATAGACACCTGTATGCTTCGGCATAGCAAAAGTGCAGTGTCAAAGACATTCGTATGCTTCGGCATAGCAAAAATGCGATGTCAAATGCTTAACATCTTGGGTATTTCTTTTCTCTCTTTTTATGCCCATGCATGATATGCTTAAAAAAAAAAAAAAAAAATATGCAAAGAAAATATAAAGCAAAAAGATTAAAGATGCTTTAAATATGATTGCAAGCGTGTTTTCTAGGAGATGTGGGAGTTATAGGATGTACCTCGAAGGTGATAGTCCCCATCAAACAGTTATGATTGTGTGTGAGTTAAAAGTTATTTACTCATATCTCAGATCATCATAACATGTATACACATATGCAATCTTGCGATGTTTTTCACACACAACACGCAATATTCTTTGCTACTTTTGATACATGTGCAGGTACAATGTGATTTGGCCATCACAAGTGTTTACATATGCTAATGTATGCTCACTAAACTGTCATAACTTGTTTTTGAAATATAAAATTGGTTAGACTTGTTTAGTGTGTGTGTGTGTGTTTTGCATGATCTTTGTGCTTAATTTCTTGTTGAGAGATGTTTTGAGAGGTTTATATGTTGAGTGGATTTGTTGGTAGAGATGTGTGTTGGATTGCATTCATGTCTATGTTTTTTTTACTTCTCGAAAAACTCCTTTTACTGTGTCTCGACACCTTCCTCGACACCTCCTCGATACCTGGTCATCTGTCGAGCTTCTCAAGTTTTTCTTATCGCAGTCTCGACACATCCTCGACACCTTGTGGATCGATCGAGAAAGTCTCTGTCCTCTCGATAGATTCTCGACACCTGTTGGATCGATCGAGATTCAATTGTGCTGTTTGTGTCTTCCTTCTCGACACCTGTCTCGATACCTTGTGGATCGATCGAGATTTCTTCTGTCTTCTCGATACCTACTCGACACCTTCGCGATCGATCGAGCTTCGCGTATCTGAAATTCTCCTTGCATCTCGATACCTCTCGATACCTGCATCTGTCGAAGGCTTATTCCTCGATACCTTTATCGACAGATACATCGATACCTCTCGACACCTCAGTTGTTGAGAATTACTGAGGTGCCTATTTAAGTGCAGATCGCGATTTTTCTTCATTTCACTCGATCTCTCTCGATCTCTCCGTGGCTGTTCGTATCCCTTTCACTCTCCTTTCACTTAAATCCTTCAACCCACTTGGATCTTGCTCATTTCTTGCTCAAATCACTTGGTAAGATCTCTTTTCTCTTCCTTTTTCATGCATTTCATGTTTTGAAAACCTAGTTTTTGGGATTTTTCATAAAATTTGGGGTTTTTCAAAATTGTTGAGTTTTTATTGAAATTTTGGGTTGGGTTTGGACTTAAATGATTTCAAAATATCATACATTGCATTTCATGTGCATTATAATGGTATTTTCATGCATTTGGAAGTGAGTACTTTGTTTATATGCTGATTAGAAATGGATTGGGCTGAGCCCATGATAATATTTCTGTTTTGCATGTCACATGTTCATGCATTCCCATGCATACATACTCTTTGTTCATATATCTGTCATATTTGAACTGATTTGGAACTTTTCTGTTTGTCTCCCTCTCTATCTCTTTCTCATTCTTTTACGTGAGTAGTGTCTATGGCACCCAAACGTAAATCTACTCCTGCTCGGAACCCTCTGCGTTCTGGAGCTTCTACTTCTTCTGATTCTGCTCCTTTTAACATTCGGTTCCGTGATGGAGATGCCCAAAAGGCATTTACTGAGAACTTTTCTAGACGAGGTGTTCATTCGGAACGCCAAGTCATTCTGGCGGACTTCGCCGACACTGACCTTCCTTCTGTCATTCACAGTAGGGGATGGGGGTCACTGTGTGACATCCCGGTCACTTGCCCTCTCGTGCTGATACAGGAGTTCTACTCCAACATCCACGGGATTGATCTTTCAGTACCTCAGTTTTTCACTCGCGTTCGAGGTATGCGCATTCCTGTCACACCGCAACTTGTTGCGGATGTGCTTAGGGTACCTAGGATAGAGTTTCCAGATTACCCCTCTTGTGAGCGTCTGAGGACTGTGTCCAAAGAAGAGCTCATTTCTGCTTTTTGTGAGCGCCCTGCTGATTGGGGTGAGCATCAGTTCACATCATGTAGGCCTTTTGCTAAAGGTCCTAGATTCATGAACATGGTGATGACTTTTGTTCTCCATCCTTTGTCTCACTATAACTCTATCACAGAGCCTCGTGCTCGATTTTTGCTTTCTCTTCTTGAGCACTTGACCATAGACTTCCCTTCTCACTTCATCCGGTCTATCTTAGAGGTTTATCTTGATTCGGCGTCCCGTGATAAGCTCATCTTTCTTTCTGCTATCACGCGGATTCTACGCCATTTTTCCGTTCCCTTTCCTGTGTCCGACCACTTCACACACATATCTGCCATAGATGCCGCTACCGTAAAACGTAGTGAGGCACAGTTTAGGTCGAGACAGCCTGGTGCCACTCCTCCCTCTCGTTCAGCACCATCCAGATCAGCTCCATCTACATCTGCTCCTTCTTCCTCTTCGAGCGATGTATCCCTTGGTGATATCATGGCGCAGCTGCAGCGCATGGACACTCGTCTTGATACACTCTCTGCTGAGTTGTATCAAGTGAATGTTCGTGTGGGTCGTATTGCACGACGGCAGGCGACCATGGGTGGTTTTGCTCCAGAGGCTACTCCTTCACCACCTACTCCAGTAGCTTCAGATTCTGATGATGATGATGATGATGATGTTGATGATGATGATGATGGAGATGCTAGCTCTGCCGATGAGATGTCTACATGACACTCTACCCTTTGTCACTCGTGACAAAAAGAGGGAGTAGTTTTGGGTTATGAGAGTAGTCATCTTAGGGGGAGAGTTAGTATAGGACATTTGTGGGACATTTTTGATAGGGGGAGTGTTGATACTTTTGAGGGATGTAGTGAGGTTTGATGTATCTTTTTCTTTTCTTATCTTTTTAGATACATTGTTCTTGTATATGAGGTCTTGTGACCTGTTTTACATACATGGTACTTATTCTTTATTTATGTGGATGTATGTTTCTTTCACCTCTCTCTTCATGTGTTGTTTCTTTTCTATCTTTATACACATGTTCTTTACTTGTATGCAATCTATTTATTTCTGTTTCACACAAGATGCCTTGATAAGTTTTGTTTAAAGTGTTTCAGAAATACAGGTTGTCAAAGTCTACTTATCATAAGCTCTCTTCTTGCAAAAATTTTCAAGAGTTTGTGTTAGGATAGATTTTATTGTATTCAACAAGTGAATATGAGTTGAGTGATTTATGACTTCTCTCATATACTCATTTGTTTGTTGTGGTTTTGTCACGGATTGCCAAAGGGGGAGATTGTTAGGACATATGTGTTTCACATACTAAGAACATATGTCTTACTTATTTATGTAAATTGGCTAATCCTTTGACAAAACGCACTCTACTTGTAATTGGGTAGATCTAGGTGTTTTTAATACTTTAAGAAACAATGTTTCAAGGTCAAGTATTGAAGTCATCAAGTCTGTCCAAGAGAACACAAGTTGAAGTGCAGAATTTTTAAAGCTCGACACCTCTCGATAGCTACCTCGACACCTGCTATCTGTCGAGATTTAAAAAGTCAGAATTCCAAATCTGATTTTCTTGGGATCCGTGAATATGTTTTTGGGACTTCTTTTCTTCTAACCCTAAACATATAAAAGGATTATTTTAAGAGCCGTTTTGGGTGACACAAGTTGTATTATCATTGAGCAATCTCTGTTTATGCAAATTGTGCTCAACAGACGAAGTTCTTGACCTAGTTCATCTTCCATCAAGAAGTTGCTGTGTCTTTGCACCATAGGGTTTTGTAACCAAGCATCTTCCTGCTATTCATCACGTGGATGAACTGAAGAACTTTGCAGCCAACCTTTCTTCCTCAAGTTGGTGTTTCTGAAGTCGCGTACTGGGATCCGCGCATTGGTTAGTCACGTACTTGGGAGCCGTGCATCAAAGGTGGAAATTGTCACTACAGATCAAGTCCAATTGGGTATTGGGGTAAGGGTTCAACTGTAGGTTGGTAAGGTACTTGGGATTCCTTTCTTGTAACCGCTTGATTTGATAATAGTGGAGTTTCGGGAGTGGTGACCTGAAAATCACCCGGTGGGGTTTTTGCCGTTAGGGTTTTCCCCATTCGTAAACAAATCACTGTGTTATTTATTTTCCGCTGCATATTTAGTATTTGGTGATTTGTTTGTGCTTCCACAAAATTGCATGCTTAATTGGTTAATTAACAACTTGGCTAATTAATTAATTAATTAGGGTTTATCACAAGGGGTCATTCAGATTGTGACCTATCAGATATATACAAGGTAAGTTGTCGTATATATAGCAATAGGTGTCTATCAAAAGGTCATAATCTTTCAAATTAGATATACTAAAAGATGTCTATTGAAATGTCATAATCCTTTATATTGGATATACTGAAAGGTGCCTATTGAAAGGTCATAACCCTTCATATTGGATATATATGAAATGTGCGTATTGAACGAAAAAGTGTCTATTGAATGAAAAAGTGCCTATTGAATGAAATGTCTGTTGAATAAAAATGTGTCCATTAACAAAAAAAGTGCATTTTATATTAAAATGTGCCTATTGAAGAGTCATAATCCTTTGGATATAAATAGTGGTTCATATTCATTTGGTAACTTCTTCTCAATTTCTTCTCTTTCATCTTTCATTAAAAATACAAAAAACCTGTGGATCTTCTCCAAAATTGCTATTTATAGAACCTAATAAACTTGATTGTATATGTGGTTGTTACTTTGAAGTAGTTTGTACATTGCCATAGAAATTAATTATCCAATCAGATTTTTGGCATTTCATCCAATTTTTCATAACTCGTTTCCTCTTGATTGTATGATCAGTTGATCAATAACTTCAATTTTGAAAAAAAAAAAAAAAATTGTGGGTACCCTTGTAATTGCAGCCCGAAGTCAGAGTATATGGAAGAAATTGTTGAAACCGTCCTGTCGTCACATTGATGTTCTTGTTCAAGACTCTTCAATGGTCATCCCGCAAAATGAAATGATGCAACTGGTCAAAATTCTATTGCTAAGTGGACTCCCTTTCTTTTTTTGCCAAAGTGTACTCCCTTTCTTTCTTTCTTTTTAAATATTTTTTTAGTTCTAACTTTTTACTGTCACTCCACTTTGTCTACCACTTTAACATTTTTCTTTTTTCCATAGTTGAAGCCAATGTTGAATTTTCTTTTACTTTTCTAATATGGGTCAGTGGAGTGCGTGTCCTTGTTTTCTCTGTGGGTTTGTTTTCATTCTGCTCCTTGTTTTTCATTTCTTTCATCTGTTTAGTTTGGGCAGTATTTTTTTCGTAGGTTTTTTTTTTTTTTTTTTTTCTTGGGTTAAATAGTGGAAAGGTCTAAGAATCAAACCACATAACTGCTCGGTATTTTTAAATGTATACGTGGCAGAAATTTATGTAGTCACGTGGTGCAATAAAGAATAGTCAACAAAATCTTAAACATTTCGACTATTATTATTATTATTATTGTAGGGTCAGTTTTTGCAGCCCAAGCCCAAGGAAATATGGATTCGGAGCTCACTGAGCCCAAAACAATAAATTTTGTAGAGAGTGGGTGAAAGAGTTAGGCTAATAATGAAAATAACAGTATTAAACGGCAACACCAATGGGAGGATTTGGGTTAATATGTCCTCGGACTGATATGAGTGCCATGTCCGAAGAGGTGCTTTTCATTGATAATTTAAGATTACAATTCTTGGAGCTACAGTAATCAAATATATTCTTTTTTCCTCCCTTCTATCAGAGGCCCCCTTCCCTTATATAACACTGCCTTCCTACATCTTCTCCGTCCACTTGTTCATCATCCAGGCGTCCACTTGAGGGCATGTCCCATCACCCCACTCTTAGCCTTATGTGAGTGGTGGTAGCTGAGAAAGCACTGTTTAGGGGTCTTGTCCTCATAAATGCGGCCAGAAAGGTAGGTGCATTGCATTAAATGTGGTGGCTGAAGTATGCCCCCTTGATATTTCTCTGTTCCCATTATCTTTACGCGTGTCTAAGGTTCCTTTCTCTCTTAACACTTGTCACACAGATCGCTTGAACCTCCCATGCTCGTGTTGGATCAAACCTCTTCGGATCCGAAGATGTTGGACTACTCGGACATATGAACATCTCCTCGGATAGTACACGTGTTCATCTCAAGGCATTCTCCTTTGACATGGGCCGGACTGAAGGCCTCGCCTCCTCGGACGAAAAGTGTTCCTCATTCAGGGCCTTGGGCCCAATAAGTTGTGTTGGGTTTTTCTCCCCCCACAATTATTATTATTATATGTAATTTCTCCATTGGGATTTCAATGTCGGTTTAGCATTTCGATCGATTTTGGTCCAATTCAATCAATTTGGTCATGCTTGGTTAATTTTAGTCCGTTTGGTCTATTCAGTCCACTTTAATAAATTTGGTTCACTTTAGTCAATATCAGTTCACTCCGGTCCATTCGGTCTACCTTGGTTCACTTTAGTCTATTTTGATGTACTTACTTAAAATTAAGGAAAAATAAGTTTGGTTAAGAGTACCTATTTTAAATATGAATTTATTGTAAAATATAGATCTCAAACTAGTTCCAAATTATATTAAATTTTAGCAATTTAATAGAATGTTTAAAAAAAAATATTGATAGATTAATATTACTCAATATATGCCAGATCTCAAGAGTAAATATAGTGACTCTAAGTTTTGAATATGATCTAATAGTGTTTTAGAATTTTAACACTATTAATTAATGTTATCATATATAATATTTAAACCATGTAATAATAATATTAATAATAAAAAATAACATTTAGATTATATCATAAGATTGAGAGAAAGATAAATAAATGGTGGATAAATTTTATCATAAAAAAATTATGATAAGACGAAATGTCTAATAACATTTAGTCAACCATTAAATAGTTATATTCACTCAATAAAATAATATAAAAAGCTACCATACTTGTATATATTTGCTAAGTATTAGTGAAAGATTAGACCATGGCAATGAAGACCTAGATTAGGGATTTGGAAATAGATTACAAGATTGTCACATTACATCTTAGAAAAAGTGACACTGAGATAGAAAACATCAAAATGACTCTATAATTAAGTAAAGACTAATCTACGAAGTGTTTTTTGAGTCATGACTTTGAGGATTTCTTCCTAGAAGTTAGTCAGTCAAACAAGAGTTCTAGTTAGCCCCTTGTTTTCTATTGTTTTGTTGTTTTGAAGATAAGAAAGTGATAAAAAAAAAAAAAAAAAAAATTCCCGATTCTTCAGAATATTCTTGCCTGCTCGTTTTCCATCTTAGTTCGAAACAGCGGATCAGTAGTTGTGAAGAACTTTCCAATGAAGTCCACTCCTCTCTTTGTTTTAATGATTTTACCAGTTTTGGTCACATTAAGGATTGATCTTCCATTTTCTTTTGAGTTATTTGATGGAATCCATTGCACTAGTCAATCTGTCTCTGCCTAGTTCACCAGACAGAGAAGTACAAATTCCACAAATATGTAAAAGTATTTCTATTAAATTAATGGGATACATTACTAAAATACAAACATAAAAGTTTTGCCATAAAAGACACTCAATGAAATACTGGGACAACACAGTAAGTTATATTCTTGATAATATTAGTAGTTTATTACAACATTAAATCAACTAAATTCAGCAATTCAACATTCATTGCATGTAAAAGGGGGAACTTAAGGCGGAGAAATTAATAATAAACAATAGCTAACAATTTCAAAGTATAAAAGAGTTTAATATATACCATAACTATTCATGAGTGCTAGATGATATTATATTCTCATTTTTAAGATTTGAGTTTTTACAATTAAACATTAAAATTGTTAATCTTTAAAGAAACAATTAAATAAACTAGAACCAAATATCGTAGAAATTTGTAATACTCCAAAGTTGTTAACTAATGGAAAACAAAGTTTATATTATCCAAACTTGATCCGTGATAATTGAAACTAAAATTGTTTATAAATCCTTTAATGGAAAAACATGATAATTCTAAAACATAAGCTCTGATACTACATGTAAATATTTTCTTATTGTTGTTAGATTATAATTAAACTACTAAAATTTTGAGATCTTAAATTATCATGATTTCACAACTAAACAAAATAATTGTGAAGCTTATCTTGATCCATTACTGAATTTTTCTTAAGATCAAGTCTTGTTATAAAAGGCACTTAATACTTATAGGAAACTGAGGAAATGTTTCTCTCTCTCTCTCTCTCTTCTTTTTATTTTTTTATTTTTTTTTAACTATTAAATTTATGAGATGAAGTAGCTGAATGTTTCTTTAATAGGTAAAGATATGAGGAAATTCCTTGTACGTATAACCTCTACTTGCCTATCAAAGTTAGAGTTACTTAAAAAACTTACTTTTCCATTAACCAATATTTAAGAACATGTAACATCTTATATTAAACCATAAATATATGAAAGTATCAAATTGATACAAAGAGATAAGAGGTAAATTGCTATACCTCAAGTAGCTGTCAAAGGGATAAGATATATACAAATCAAATAGCTATCAAATGATAAGATATATACAAATACAAATTAACTGCTGCTACAAAGGGATAACCTAGCTTTGTTACTTGTTCTATTACTTACATGCTCTCTATTCCTTGGTCCGTTTACCTTTAAGCCTATCCCTAAAAGTTTTGGTGCCTTACAAAAAGGTTAATTCGACCACACTGAACAAGCTCTTGTAATCAAGAGAAATTTATGAGTGCTACTGTTATAAAAAAAAAAAGATGTGTGTACTGCGTGTATAAAAGACATTGCAGGGGTGAGCCCTTTTACAAATGTGACAAGTGTCTGTCACCGCTCAGCAGATCCCATCACTACAATTTTGTCTCCAATTTTGGCCTCCTCATTGTAAAGTACGTGCAAATCTCATTCTTTTTGACTCACGAACCTGCATATGATCACAATTTTTCTCTACCAACTTAGCTTGTTCAATTAGCACAGTGAAATCCCTTAACATGGAGGGAATAATTTGTGACCTAATGTCTTTCCTCAAACCCTCATAAAACCTACGACATTTACTAGCCTCATCTTCTGCAACATGAGGGGCATATCGTACTAGCTCTAAGAATTTCATCTCATATTCTTTAACTGTCTTGCTCCCTTGTATAAGTCTAAGAAATTTTGACTCTAACTGATCTCGAATACTATCAGGAAAGTAATGATCATAAAATGCCCTTGAGAATGCCTCCCATGTTACTTGTGCCCCATCCTCATTCATCAATCTTTGTTCATATTCCCACCATCGGTTAACCTCCTCTCCCTCTAACATGAATGTAGCAAAAGTTACACGTTGATCATCAATGCACCCTATGGTATTGAAAATATTTTCCATCTTCTTTATCCATTCTTCAGCCTTAAATGGGTCAGTTGTTCCTCTAAACCCAGGTGGGCTTAGCTGACGAAATCGCTTGAACAAAACCAAGATTATATCTCTTGGAGTAGGAGGAAGCGCTGGGGAGGCTCCACCCTGAGTTTGTTGCTCAGACGCACAAGCTTGATGCTTCTCAGTCATTGGTGGCAGAGTGGCAAACATTTGATAAATCTCTTCAAAACTATCATCCTGAGTTAATACATCATGCTCTTCACCTCTCAGCTGATTAGGTTTCCCTATCACGATCTCCTAAATCATCAAATGAAACCTTAGAATATTCAAAGATTATTAGAACATTAATGAAACGTAATGAAAATACAATGTCATGAAAATATAAATTCAACATAAGGGTGTAAAATATAAATTCATATATCCATCCACCAACCATTAGCTATATTTATGGTACCCATTAAGTATTTCAATTGCGTCTTAATCAGTTATATCTCAGGTGACGGGACTGACGAGTCCGTCCCACATGGACGATCCCATGAATGTAGACGAAGACACCCTCGGGCCTGATGAAGTTGTTATTCACGCTACTGACGAAGACAGCCAGGCAATTCAATGCAGCCAATTAGACCCAGAACGGTTACAAGGCCAACTGTATGAACCGTTGGAGCACATTAATGCTACATTACATAGCACCAAGAGGATCATTAATACCTCCATAACTACTCCAATGCATGAAAACATATAAAAAGCTCACACATTGCCAAGAACAAGGTACATACACACCAAGAGACTAATTTTTGCTTTACTATTTTGCATTGTTCATTCTCGAATAGCATCTTATACTAACTTTGGCATCGGAGGCATTGTGGCAGGCACCACATTGGTGACCACCTTTGAAGACCGGAGATTGCTTCCATCTGACAATCTTGACTTACGAACTTATGCTTCATCAGTTTGGCGCCGTCTATGGTGACGACATTTTCATGTTCAGACTAGAAAAAGTAATTTCCGATCAACTGTTACTTTCAGATGGAGTCCAATCAAGATTCCGCAGCCTTAGCCCAGCAGGTTCAGGCTCTCGTAGCTGCCGTTGAAGAACTCACCAAGCAAAATCAGGAAATGAAACTATAGCTTTAACAGGAGGAGAATTGATCCAAAAATTGAGGACGAGGGAAATAGCCATAGAAGAGGCGACCATCAAAGGCCTACTACTCCAGTAGAACAAAATTCATATCTTCTTCAGGAAATGAGGAAGTAGATGGACGAACTGAAAAATGCCATCAGGGAGAAGACAGACCAGAGCGTGGGCAGATTAGTAAGGGCGACAGACTCGCCCTTCATAGCCGCGGTCTTAGGATGCCCAGTACCGTCGAAGTTTCGGTTGCCACAACTGGAACCATTTGACGGACTTAAGGACCCCCAAGATCACCTTAACACCTTCAAAACAACTCTAGGGCTTCAGCAGCCCCCTGACGAGATATTGTGCCGTTCCTTTCCTACCACCTTTAAAGGAGCTGCAAGGGAATGGTTCACCAAGCTACCAAGGTCATCCATTGACAACTTTGACTAGTTGAGCAACGCCTTCTTATGGCACCTCATTGGGGGGCAGCGTCCCAATAGGCCAGCAGATTATTTGCTTACCATCAAGCAGGGAAAAAAAGAGATCCTGAGGTCGTACGTTAAGTGCTTCAATCGGGAGACCCTAGAGGTGGACGAAGCTGATGATAAGGTACAGCTGACGACTTTCAAAGCAGGGTTAAAGTCCAGAGATCTCATGGCTTCGCTTGCGAAGAATCCTCTAAAAACGATGGCTGAAATGCTCATAAAAGCACAGAAGTACATGAATGCTGATGACGCACTAGCGGCCATAAAGGACACAGAGAAGCCAGGAGATAGAGGAAGGAAGGAGGACGAACGTAGGAGACAGAAAAGGGAGCGCCCAGAGTGTTAGACCAATGACGGTAACAGAAGGAAGGACGATAAAAGATCTCAACTGGTAAAATTTACTCCCCTGGTAATGCCTTTTGATAAAATTTTAACGCAAATTAAGGATGAACATTTCCTCAAATGGTCAAGGCCATCGCATTCATCTCCAAACGTCTGTGACAAGAACAAGTACTGCTGGTTCTATAAGGATCATTGCCATTACACCAAAGATTGTCGAAACCTTAAGGAGCAAATAGAAGAGTTGATACGGAAAGGAAGGTTACAAAGGTATGTGAAGAAAGGAGAGTTTAGCAAATTAAGGGATGGAAACAAAAATCAGAGAGAATCCTCATCCAGAGATGAAGGTAACCCCTCCCAACCCCCCCAGGATATTATTGGTGAAATCAATACAATAACGGGAGGGCCGTCCTTAGGTAGGTCATTCAAATCCCTCAAGAAAGCCTATCAAAGGCAAGTGAATAGTGTTTACATGATACCTCCGTTCAAGCAGTGACGGACGGATCAGGATATGTCTTTCAATGAAGCAGATGCCAGAAGAGTGAAGTAGCCTCACAATGATCCATTGGTCATAATGCTGACTATAGAAGGATTCAACACCAAAAGAATCCTTGTAGACAACGGTAGTTCAGCAGATATCGTCTACCTCTCAGCATTTCAGCAGCTCAAGTTAGATCCAAAGAGACTGTGCCCATTTGACACCCCTCTCGTCAGTTTCAGCGGAGACAGAGTATATCCCAAGGGTATGGTGACGTTAACAGTAATAGTGGGGACCTACTCGAAGTAGTTGACTCGTCAGATAGACTTTTTGGTTGTAGACTGCCACTCGTCTTACAATGTGATTATTGGAAGACCCACACTTAACAAATAGAGGGCAGCTACGTCCACCTATTTCCTGAAGGTGAAGTTCCCAACGGACAGCAGGGTTGGAGAAGTGAAAGGCGATCAGGTCTTGGCTAGGGAATGCTACCAGGTCGTCTTAGCTGCAAAAGAGAATCACACGTGGACGATTGAAGAGAAAGAAGAAGACAAAACAGAAACCTTGGAAACAATGAAACTAGACGAAGAAGAGGCCACCAAGACAACGAGGATAGGGACGACGCTAAGCCCTGAGATGAAATCAAGGCTAGTCCAGTTCCTAAAAGAGAACCAAGATATCTTCGCTTGGAGCCATGAGGACATGCCTGGTATATCCCCAGAAGTCATCCAGCACAAGCTGGATGTGGACCCAAAGAAAAAGCCTGTCAAGCAAAAACGAAGGGTATTTGCTCCAGAACGAGACCAGGCTGTTATAGACGAGGTAGATACACTGTTGAAGGTAGGATTCATCCGGGAAGTATACTCTCCTGATTGACTTGCAAATGTCGTCCTCGTGAAAAAAGCGAATGGGAAGTGGAGAATGTGTGTGGACTTCACGGACCTAAATAAAGCATGCCCGAAGGATAGTTTTCCTCTACCAAGGATAGATTAGCTTGTGGATTCTACTGCCGGACATAAGTTGTTAACATTTATGGACGCCTTCTCAGGATACAACCAGATAAGAATGGCTGACGAAGATCAAGAGAGGACTGCTTTCATCACAAGCCAGGGGCTCTATTACTACAAGGTAATGCCTTTTGGGCTAAAGAATGTAGGAGCTACTTACCAGATGTTAGTAATTAAAATGTTTAGCAAACAAATCGGTAGGAATATGGAAGTATACGTGGATGATATGCTCGTCAAGAGCAAGGAAGAACTTGCACATCTGGACGACCTGAAGGAGATGTTCGCCACCCTCAAAGAATACCAGATGAAGTTGAATCCAAGTAAGTGTGTCTTCGGTGTAGCTTCAAGCAAATTCTTAGGGTTCATGGTGTCCCAAAGAGGAATAGAAGCAAACTCGGAGAAGGTACAAGCTATAATCAACATGGCATCACCTGGGACCGTCAAGAAAGTCCAAAAGCTCACAGGAAGAATTGCAGCACTTAATAGGTTCGTTTTTAGGCAATTGAACTCAGCCAATTTGACATCGAGTACCATCCCAGGATAGCCATTAAGGCACAAGCCCTGGTGGACTTCATCGCCGAGTTCACTTCACCGAACGAAGATAAGCGCACCAACAAGGCTGAGAAATGGATGATACAGACCGACGGTTCGTCAGCCCGAAAGAAGGGGGGAGTAGGGGCCGTCATAGTCACCCCAGATGGAGAAGTACTAAAGTATGGAGTTCAACTAAAATTTTTGGCCACCAACAACGAGGCCGAATATGAAGGGATTCTAACGGGATTGAAACTCGAAAAAGTGCTTGGGGCTAAGAACCTGTTAGTCCAAAATGATTCAAAACTGGTGATTAGGCAGATCCAGGGAGAATATGAAGCAAAGGAAGAGAGGATGCATAAGTATCTCAGGCTGACGAAACGTTTGGCTTAGGATTTCGATGAAGTGATATTCGTACAGATACCGAGGAGCCAGAATATGGAGGTAGACGATGTCTCGAAGATAGTCTCGTCAGAAGAAGGTACGTTGAGTGTGGACTTAATGATGGAAATCCAGAAAAACCCCAGCATTGTAGAAGTTCCAACGTTTGCAATCTAGAGCACAGACAGCTGGATGACGCCCATCATATCCTTCCTCTAGGACAGACACCTCCCTCCGGATACAGACGAGGCCAGGAAGATTAAGAAGAGGGCAGCCAGATTTACAATCCTTAATGACACCCTATATAAGAGAGGCTTCTCCATGCCCTACTTGAAGTGTGTTGGTGAAGAAGAAGCTAGGTACATCCTGGAAGAGATACATGGAGGAATCTGTGGGGACCATGCTGGCCCTAGATCCCTGGTAAGCAAGGTTATTTGAACAGGTTATTTCTGGCCTACTATGCAGGTGGATGCAATGGAGTTCGTCAAGAAATGTGACAAGTACCAACGGTTCAGGAATGTCCAACAACTTCCAGCAGAAAGACTGACGACGATAACGTCCCCATGGCCATTTGCACAATGGGGAATCGACATTATTGGCCCATTGCCCTTAGGTAAAAGTCAGGTAAAATTCTTGCTAGTTGCTATTGATTACTTTATGAAATGGGTTGAAGTAAAGCCACTGGCGACCATCACCAAAGTAAAGATCTGAAGTTTCATATGGAAGAATATAGTTTGCAGGTTCGGGATTCCAAGGACGATCATCTCAGATAACAGACGACAATTAGACTGCCAAGGCTTCAAGGATTTCTGCTCAGGCCTGGGCATCAAGAACTAGTTTTCATCACCAGGACATCCACAGGCGAATGGACAGACGGAGGTGACAAACCGCACGCTGCTCAAGATCATAAAAACCAAGCTGGATGATGCGAAGGGTGACTGGCCAGAAGAATTGCCCAATGTCTTGTGGGCCTACAGAACAACAGAAAGAACCCCGACGGGAGAGACCCCCTTCAGGCTCACCTACGGGACTGAAGCAGTGATCCCAGTCAAAGTAGGAGTAACCAGCACCAGGCGAAAAATGTTCAACGAGGAAGCCAATAACGATCTTCTACGATTCAACCTGGACTGTCTAGATGAAGTAAGAAACAAAGCCTACAGCAGAGTGACAGACTACTAGAAAAAGATGACGGACTATTATAATAGAAGGGTGAAACTCAGGCGACTCAACATAGGCGACCTCGTCCTGCGCAAAGTAGCCCCAGCAACCAAAGATCCTACTCAAGGGAAACTCAGCCCCACATGGGAAGGACCCTACAGAGTCTTCCATTACTCTAGACAGGGTAGCTACCACTTAGAAACCCTGGACGGACAAAGACTCCCGAGACCATGGAATATTGAACACTTGAAGAAATACCATCAATAGAAGTAACATTTAAATGTATTCATTACTGAAATCAATAAAGAGGTTATCCAGCTAATGTTTCTTTGCGAGCAGATCTATTCGATTATAAGTCACTGAAAGCCAAAAATGGCTAAGTAAAAAGATTTCGCATTGACGAATGTAAGTTACTGACGATGACAAGATCCCTAAAAAAGGGTGTAAGTCACTAAAAGCCAAAAATGGCTAAGTAACAAGATTCTGCCTTGACAGATGTAAGTTACTGACGATGACAAGATCCCTAAAAAAGGGCGTAAGTCACAAAAAGCCAAAAATGGCTCTGCCTAGACGGATGTAAGTTACTAATGATTATAAGACCACCTAAAAGGCTGTGGGTCACAAAAGCCAAAAATGGTTACGTAACAAGATTCCGCATAGAACGGACGTAAGTTACTAACGATGATGATCCTTAAAGGGACGTAAGTTGTAAAAAAGGGGCTAAGGGACTACCCCTGCCTAGACGAGTACACAACATGGACGATTGAAAAATCACACCAGCATATCACCAACCAAAGATCATACAATCACAAGTACAAGTAAGTATGCAGATGTAAATTAAATTAAAACCCAAAAGCAACGGGCAAATTACAAGTGTTCCTACAACCAAAGACCCATAAACACTGGGCTAAAAACATTGTTCTTAAAGTAGATTAATTGTTCAAGGATTAGATATATAAAACAACCCAAAACATAGCGGGCATCTAAGAAGAAAAAATAGAAAATTATTATGAAGTGTCCGGGGCTCGGGCTTCAACATCAGCGTCATTTCCAGCAGCGTCCGCATCGGCAGAAGCATCATTGGTAGGAGCATTCTTAGGGGCATCAGGCTCGGTGGCAGAAGGTTGGGCGGCCTCGTCAGTAGCCATCTCCTGGTCTACCTCTTCCAAATCCAGCTTCTCCATGTCTACTCCAGAAGGATGCTTAGCGAGATATCTCCCTAGGAGCTCAAAACCTTTGAAATACCAGCTGGATAAAATAGTATTATATTCATCAGTTATCTGAAATGCCTCGACAGACCTGGCAGCAATAGTCTTAAGACTCTCCCGAGCGCCAAGAAGCTACTCGTCCTTCTCCAGTGACAACTGACGCTTCGCTCTGAGATTGTTTTGTAGGGTCTTCACTGTTCCCTTCAAAGAATTAGCCTCACCCATGGAGTCAATAAGTTTCTTCTTTAAAGTCGAATTCTCCGCTTCCAAAGCCTCCATCCCAGTCGTGAGGGGCGCCATCTTAGCCTCTTGAGTGAAAAACTCGGAAGTAATATGGAGACTTTCTCCCAGCACCTGGGAAGGAATTCAAAGTCATCAGTGAAGCAAAAAAAGAAAAGGAAATCAAAAGTTGCCCAAAATATCTTACTTGGACAAGCTTATGGACATGACACGCGGCAACATCATTGAAAGGAGTGCCAGGCAAGACCTTCAAATCCGCAGTAGTCACGATTTCGTGAGCCCTTTCCATCGCCAGCTTCTCATCACTCCAGATTGTAGATGAACGAGAATCGACCTTCTCTTTCTCTCTCTCCGACAATCATGGTCTCTTGGAGACGGGAGTAGCACCAATCTCTTCCACAAAAGTGGTGGGAGAGGCTGTCCTCGTCATCTTGGCTGCAGAAACAACAGGATTGACGGAGGCAGCTGGAGCGACGGAACTGCTCTTCCCGGTGACACGAACAGCTCTTTTTCCAATATTAGACAACGGTTCGTCCTTCTTGGACCTCATCTTCGCGTACATATCCTTATTGAATTTGGTCGTCATTTCTACAAGAGGAAGACACTAGTAAAAAAAAATAATAATAATAATAAAAAATTGGAGAGCCAAGTCAGCACTGACGAACCCAACACTTACTTTTTTTTCCCTCGATTTCAAGATTTCGCAGGACAAAGCTGGAAGGATCTAGTCCGAGGCAATAGAAGGCTAGGGTTCTTGGGCTCACAAGATCGTCCCGGCTTTCAATTGTTTGTGCGTATTCAATCACCTTCTGCACTCACTCCGTATACCTGCTCTTTAGTTTGGGCCGCCTTTTAATTGTGCAAAAGAAGAAGCAAAAGAGTCAGTAGCAATAAAGGCCAACACGATAGAACTTAAGTAGCAAGAAGAAACATTGACGCACCTAAGGTCAGGGTTTCCCACCGACAATGCAAGCTCGGGAGTTCACCCCAAACCTCGCCAGAGGGGGTCTCAAAATCGTCCCCAGACACAAAGAAAAATCTGGACTTCTAGTACCTGAATGACGAAGGTAACCCCTTAACGATTCTAGTTTTCCTTTCCCAAGGCACCAATTCATAATACCCGTGCTCCTTAGACGCTTTTAAGCGATATAAATAGGTGAGCTCGTCAACCCGGAGCATATCTCCGTCCATGGTAGCTAGCCATATTCCCATACAGCTGACCAATATTCTCCACGAATTTGGCATAAGCTGCCCAGGAGCAATACCAAAGTGGTCTAATAGCTCCATGAGGAAAGGGTGGACGGGAAACCTCAACCCACAAACGAAGGCGGACTCATAAAAGCATACCTCGCCTGGGAAGAAGTGACAGGCCCGGTCCTCCTTATTAGGTAGACAAACCCTAACCCGATCCGGAAATTGAAATCTATCCTTGAATCTCCCTAGTACATCTGCATCCAATCCACACTCCTTCCCGAGGGCATAAAAAGGCCTAACATTTTGAGGGGAAGAGATGACGGTATCCCCCTCCACTGGGTCACCACTGGACGATAACCCAATTGCAAGCTCACTGGATCTGACCTCAGACATCTCCCCTCGCTCCCTCACTACGTTCTCAAACCAATCTAACGACTGACGAAGCAAAGGCAACAGATTAGCCAAGGTGACACTTAAACAGTTTCCCTCAAAGACGAAATTCTCAATATTGGGGAAAACACCTAAAGACCCTCCTAAATGCGCAAAGAGGAAGGAAATTGATGGGCAGACTGTCCTGATTTCAGAACTACCAACCATAGAAACCCAAAAAGAATCACAGAAAAGAACAATATAGCTAAACCCTAGGGAGATTGAAAGCAAATAGAAAGAAAAAAGGAAAGGAAAAGAAGGGAATCAGAAACACTACCATAGCAAAACTACGAAAGAAAAAGCGAGAAAAGAAGGAGAACATACCTTGAACAAAAGGCGGACCGAGGAAGCACTGCCAAACAGCACACCAATTCGAAGAAGAATAGCAGAAGAAGGGTAACAGAGGAGAAGTAATGATTGAAGATTTTTTGAAAAGTGAAAAGAAAAAATAAGGAGAGGAAGTGTTTAAAAACAAAGGCTCGAAAAACGGAAAGGCCGGCGGGAAACCCAATAGTCCCACTAGTTGGAGCATTAACTCCATCAGTTAGCACGTGCCACGTATGCCACGATCTGTGGAGCGCCGCCACTTCGCACTTAATACAGGGCAAAACCCCAAAAGTCATTTGCAACCTGTAACCCTTCACATTCTATGATCGTCATGACATGACGAACGCAGAATCGGGGGGGCAACTGACGAGACTGACAAGTCCGTCCCACATGGACGATCCCATGAATGTAGACGAAGACACCCTCGGGCCTGATGAAGTTGTTATTTACGCTACTGACGAAGACAGCTAGGCCATTCAATGCAGCCAATTAGACCCAGAACGGTTACAAGGACAACTGTATGAACTGTTGGAGCACATTAATGCCACATTACACAGCACCAAATGTTACCAAGAGGAGCATTAAGACCTCCATAATTACTCCAACGGCTATAAGGCATGAAAACATATAAAAAGCCCATACATTGCCAAGAACAAGGTACATACACACCAAGAGACTAATTTTTGCTTTACTATTTTGCATTGTTCATTCTCGAATAGTATCTTATATTAACTTTGGCATCAGAGGCGTTGTGGCAGGCACCACACCGGTGACCACCTTTGGAGGCCGGAGATTGCTTCTATCTGATAATCTTGACTGATGAACTTACGCTTCATCATCAGGGACATTCTATTTTTATGTTGTATAGTATACTGTAAATTTATATCGTAGACACATAAAAAGTTCCAAATGTAATACACATTTTGTAAAAAATAATAAATATTATACACCTTTTTTGTAAATGAATAAATATATATCTTTTTTTTTTTTTTTTTTTTTTTTTTTTTTTTTTTGTTTACAGTGTAAATTTAGACTGCAAGTATAATATAAACATGTAAAGTTCCTATATCTAAATCACAAACATCTTGAAAGTCGACATAAAGGCAATGTTTGATGTTTGTTCAATGCATGGCATGTATCGCGCAATCTATTGCCCCAGAATACTTTACCCATGGTATGGTCATTACTTGGGTTTGACACTGGGGTTATTTGGTATTTTTAATTTAGTTAAGGGCATTTTAGGGGTTGTGCAAATGAAATATTCCAAGAACCAAGATATTCCGTTTAGGATTCCTTTTTTTTTTTTTAATTTTTTATAAACCCTCGTATATTATTTTAATCATTATTCATCGTGACTAATATTATTCTATTATTCTTACTAATGATTCATGACTCACTATATTAGTCATTAGTTCTTTTATTAAATTAGTGTTGTCTTTGAAATGTAATTGTTCTAGCTTTTGCTAGCTTTGTAGAAGAGAATGATTAGGTTACTTTTTGATTGAAGAATGCTTATCTTTTCTTTTTCCAGTTAACTGTGAATTAATGAAACTAGTATCTACTTTTACTATAAAAAAAAAAAAATATTTGTCATGTAATCACTTGTAAAGCTAACCTTGTTGATCATATCGGTGCTCTGGAAAATTAGCATAGTGGAGCCCAATTCCACGACGCCATTTGCCGAGGGTAACCAAACCATGGTTTGGAGCCCGGAAGCCTGACCCATTCGTGCCCGGTTGCACGTCGAGGTCGCTAGATGGTCCCACCCGACCACCCAAACCAATTTCGAAGTGTGAAAAGCTTGGCCTGGGAGGCCACTGTCGTTCAAGAAGCACTGCGTCTTCGACTTCAAGAAGAACCACTCGGTATTGGTAACATCTTCTTCATCCGTAGCAGAAGCTAGGATCTCTTGTTCCTCCAACACCACTGACAATGGCTTCTCAGTCCTGTTGTTGGTTTCCATGTGGTAATCATCGCTACCTTCGTAGTATCCATCAGCCCATCGCAAAATGGGCATGCCAGAATGGTCGTACGATAAACCCCACATGATGGCGTAGGTCCAACTGTGGCGAACCTCCTCGATTAGCTTCTGGAGTGCAGCTTGAAGCTGATTGTTATATTCAGATTGAATTGATAGTTTTGAAGGAGAACCTGTACTGTTTGTTGACTCGTTTGGGGGTCTTTCATTGGATTCTGAACTCTCGGTAGACTTGTTTGGTGGGAAGATTGATGATATGGAATTAGAGAGTTGTGGTTGTGGGTGTCTTTCATTGGATTCTGAACACTCAGTAGACTTGTATGGTGGGAAGATTGATGATATGGAATGAGAGTATTGTGGAACTATTTGGTCCATTTCAGTAGATGCTGAACCATCAGATTCAGATTTGTTTGCTGGAAAAATTGATGGTACGGAAGGAGGAGAATGTGACATTCTTGTATCTTCACAAATCGAGCTATCGGGTACAGATTGATTTTTTAAAAAGAAGACAAAGCTGAAGAATTTCGTCCGTGATCGCAATACCTCTTCAAATCAAACACACAAAAAATTAATAAAATCAAATCAATATTACTAATCTCGTATATACGACTAGATCTTTTATTTTTACTTAGAAAACAAATGAACAACCCCTTTTTTTTTTTCGTGTGTGTGGAGTAACAAATGAACAATCTTGGGCAACAACAATTGTGGGAAAAACAAAAGCTTGCTCTCAAATGATTACCTCACCTTGGGAACAATCCCCAGCAGCCACAGGACTGGTTTTTAGACCAATCTTGCACAGCAATTTATGTGGAAGATTGATGTCAATAACCTAGAAAGGACCTAATGACAGAGTTGACATGCACATAGAATAAGTTAACAATCACCCGTGGAGAAGATTTGACAGTCGACAGGAATCTGCCCAGGCTATTTTAATTCTTAGAGTTAGAGCAATTGCATCAATGGTTGCAAAAGTTTGCAAAATACAAAAAGTGGGAACCATGCAAGAACCAGATGAAATCAAACTACAAAATTAACCAAAATCAAGATGAAGTCAAGTGGGGACCATGCAGCACTACATCAAGATCGAAGGTGGCGGTGGGGGGTCGCTGCAATTGGGGCTGACTTGGGTTGTTGGCGGCGGTGTGATGATGGCGGCAGTATAATGGAGTGGATACGGCTATGGAGGAGGATATAGAGGTAGACTAGGGTTTGGAAAGGAAGAAGAGAATGGTAGTGGAAAAGGAAAGAAGAGTCCTGGGATTGCATCCGAATGAACTTATTTTTTGAGAAAAGAAGAGCCCTTGTTTATCAGACTCTTTGTGGTATTCCAAGCCAAGTACAAATAAAATGAAAGAAAGAGTTTGAAAAGCTAGCCAATCATGTGGGGTAGGAAAATTTTAGGAAGCTTCCTCTTTTACGAGTACCCTAATGTCTATGTTTATTTACCAAAAAAACCAAATTGTTTTAGTTTTTACTAACTAATCTGATTAGTTTATTTGGAATTTTCTTAAATGTTTATATTAAAATCATTAAATTAAAAAATATGACCATTATATTTGAATTTACTGCATTAAAATCCGGTCACTTGAGCCGCCATTCCGGTTACCGGAGACACCGTTTTGGTGATCAATACCTAAGGTCCGATAATCGAAACTATCAATTCAATCACTAGTGCTAGCTGTCCAATCATTGAAGACACCACTCTGGCAGTGGTCATCGGAGCAACTATTCCAGTAACGTCTAGCACCAATGGCTCCACTACCAAAGCCATCGGTTTTGGTGGTTGCTTGAAAAATAAGTTTAAATTCAAAAAGTATGATCATTAGAGGGGGGGGGGGGGGGGGAAATGAATGAAGAATGAATATTTTATTGAAATCTCTTCTAAAATAAATAAACTGATTTGGGTGATTTGGAAAAGTGGTTATGTAAAATAGAAAAAGTAAGTTTTTATGCTAAAATAGACGAAATATTTTACATGAACTGGTGTGATTGCTCTTAGTCTAAAATGGCAACCAAGTCTTAAAGAAAATTCCCTAGCCCACTCATTGACATGGGACCTGGTTCATTAGTTTTAAAATTGGAAGGAAAGTTTTAAAATTGGAAAGAATTGGAGGAATATAATTAATTTTAATATAATATACACTAAAATTTTCAATTTTTTTATATTATATATTTAGATATTTAGGGGTGTAGTAGTAACCTTATTAGAAAACTAACATTTGAGCACACGCTCAAGTACGTGCTTAGAACCTCTTCTATTTTTTGAATAAAAGTTAATTTAGAACATTTATTATTATTTGGAATCACTACATTTTCTGATTACAATAAAAACCTAAGTGTGTGATGAAAAATTATTTCATCACACTTAATACTCATCACACCCCTAGGTTTTTTTTTTTTTTTTTTTTTTTGGTTGTGATTGGAAAATGTAGTAATTCCAAATTATAATAAATGCTCTAAAGTAACCCTTACCCAAAAAAATAGAAAAGCCTCTTAGCACACGCGCGCTTAGAGGCTAGTTTATATAAAGATAATTGAAGTATTTGAATTCTAAAGGTTAATAATTTACATTCATCATAATTAATTTGGAATTATTACATTTTCCAATTACAAAAATACCTAGGTGTGATGAGATTTATACAAAAAAATATATATATATATATATATATATATTTTACCCACAAACACATAATTCTCATTATACTCTAGGTATTTTTATAATTGGAAAATGTAACAATTGCAAATTATAATAAATGTAAATCACTAACTTTTAAAGGAAAAAAAAAATAAAATAGAAAAGCCTATGAGCACGCAGCGTGCTTAAAGGCTAGTATATGTGTAAATTATTTAGTCAACATGCATCTAAACCAACTGTATATATTAGAAGCATAGTTGTCAAATCGTGAATTGTATCGTGAATCGTTTTTTTATTTGTATGTATCATGTATCATATCGTATCGTGTATCATAAGATATAAAAACAGTATATAAAATTTATAAAACATTATACATATACATATATTTATTATAAAATTGAAACATATGCAAATAATGACTACTTTAATTATCACTTATGTTATAGTATTTGACTAAGCTAACCAAATAAACCAAATGGAAATATATTTTAAACATCCATATCCAAAAGAGAAAAATATCCATATCCAAATTCATTAGAGTTCAAAGTCACTGTATATTATATTAGTCAAAATACCTTTTTTCCTAATCATATTCATCATTGCCTAATCAAAATCATCAAAATCATCTCCATAGTCCAAGTCAATGAAGTTATCATCTTCATCATCTTGCAAAATCATTTCATCATTGGCATCTTCTTGTACATCTTCTTCATCATCTCCAACATCCACTATCTCTTATGGTTCTTCAACTTTAATAACTTTTTCTTTACTTTTCTTTTTGGCATTCAATTTCTTGGACCTATAAAAATAATTACAAAAAATATATATTGTCAAAATTAGCATGTTATTCATAATATAGAAAAGAAATTTTCAATTTAATATAAATCTATACCTCTTTTTCTTTTTTTACTACATCCTTCCTCATTAACTTCAAAGCATTCATGAATGTCCATCCATGAAGCATCTTCTAGCAAGCAAGGTTCTTCCTTTTAGGTAATCCATTCATCATCAGATTCCATATCCGATAGACAAATTGGATCATATAAGTCACCATTCTCTTCTCTCTTTATTTGTCTCAACTCCAAATTAATATTATAGTTTACAAACACCAAAGCATTCACTCTTTGTTGCTCAAGAAGATTTCTTTTTTTAGTGTGTACATGATCAAAAGTACTCCAATTTCTTTCACATCCCATTGCACTACAAGTTATGCTTAAGATACGTATAGCTAAGTTTTGAAGCTCTTTGCAATGTACTCCATAACTTTCCCACCACAATGCTATATTGCCAACAAAAGAAATTGTAAAGGCCTACAATATAATTATGATAACAGCAAATAAAAAGCTACATTAAGATGATGATGATAATCAATAATAATGATAATAACAATAGCACATACCTGGCTGCTTCTTTGTTCTTGTAAGTATAGCCATTTTTTTTCCCAAACAAACCCTCAGCTTTATCAAATTTCTCCAATTGTAGATCAATCCTACACCTCTCCAAAGTTGTAGGACACATCCTTTCAATCACTTCATAAAGTCCAACTCTCACTTCTTCATTTGCAACAAAGTTGGGATCACAATGAAACCTATCACAGTTTTATATCTTATAAATAAATATGCATACAAAATATAAACATAAAGATTAAAATATATAACAATTCAAATAATGAACTTACTTTGGATTGAGAAAATAAGCTGCTGCATGTAAAGGCCTATGAAGTTGAAGCTCCCATCTAGTTTCAATAATTCTCAATATAGGTCTGTATCTCCTTTGCACATCATTAAAATTTTTCCAGATTTGCTCTTTTGCTCTATCCATAGCTTCATATATGTAGCCCATTGCTGGTTTTGCATCACCATCTACAAGCCTTAAAACTTTTACTAAAGGGATCACACATTTCAAGCAAAATTTAATAGCAGGCCAAAACTTTGGATCACTCAAGATAATTAATTGGACATTAATGCCATCACTTTTCTTTGCATAGGGACTCTTAGCCCATTCCTCGAATGCAAACATAGACCTTAATCCAATTTTTTGTTGATATATACTCTTCAAAGTTAAGTAGGTAGTGGCAAATCTTGTGACACCTTGTCTTGCCAATCCCCTCCCTTTTGTATATTTTCTCATCAAATCAAGCACCCAAATATGAGAGTAAATAAAAATAGTGATCTTCTTTGCTTTTTTTTTTTTTTTTTTTTTTTTTTTTAATAGTATTTGCATGCACAGGCAAATCACCAATGTCATGAAGTATCAAATCAATATAGTGGGCAGCACAAGGATTCCAAAAGATCTTACTTTTTTTTTTTTTCCATTAATTTTTCACTAGCTGAAACATAAGCCGAAGCACTATCTGTCACTACTTGTACCACATTCTCCTCTCCAATTTCTTGCACCAAAGAATCAAGCAATTGAAATAAATTTTCAGCATTCTTGGAAATATCGGAGGTGTCAATAGATTTAAGAAAAACTGTTCCCTTTGGACTATTGACAAGGAAGTTTGTGATAGACCTCTCTCTATTATCCATCCATCCATCTGACATCAAAGTGCAACCTGTTTTTTTCCACTCATTTTTATACTTATCCAATGTGATAAGTATAAAAATAGATTTAAGAAAGTTTGTGATAGATTTAAGAAAAATTGTTCCCTTTGGACTATTGACAAGGAAGTTTGTGATAGACCTCTCTCTGTTATCTGTCCATCCATCTGACATCAAAGTGCAACCTATTTTTTTCCACTCATTTTTATACTTATCCAATGTGAAGTGCATATTTTCTACCTCTTTTTTCAAGAAAGTCACCCTTGTTTCATGATAAGTAGGGAGTTTCAATCCCTTGCCATAATTATCAACTAAATCCATCATTTTTTTAAACAAATGGCTCTTAACTAAATGAAAAGGTATAGCATGAGCATAAAAAAATCTACAAATATCCAAACAAGTTGCAGTACGATCTTTCACCAAGGAAGGTAAAGTCACTTGTTTAGAATTTGATTTCCCTTTTAAGTATGCATCCATGGTTCCCTTTTCTGCATTATCACCACCAATCTTTTGTAATTCATCTTCTTGAAGACATTCAACATCAAACTCATCATCAAGTTGCTCATTTTTTTTTTTTTTTTTTAATGTTTTCCAAAAGCTTGGCAAAATAATTTTTAACATCTTCGGGCACCTTCAAGCATGGTTTAACATCCTTATGTGTATGTGCCAAATGGTTTTTCATTCTTATGACTCCACCCCAATATTCATTTGAGCAATAATTACATTTAAGCTTAAGCCTACTTGTCTTATCATCATTAATACGTAGACAATGATCCTAAGTGGGATCTTTCTCCTTATTTCTTTTCCTCTTATCACCCTTTTTTTTTAATTTTTTTTAATTTTTTATTTATATATATACCTAAAAGAAAATATGAACACATGAATTTATAGTCAACTAACAACTTTTATGTACACAAATTAAGCATCACAGTTACACTATCACAAATTCACATTATCAATATTAACATTACAAAACACACACACACACACACACACACACACACATATATATATATATATATATAATATTTATATATAAACACTCCTATACATACATTGATACATATTCAGTTATACTAAACTAATTTTTTATAAGCCACTCAGTTATATTAAACGAAATTAACTAATATAATAGGTTAATAACAACAAAAAATTACAATAATTTTTTAGTATAAAGAATTAATCAAAAAATTTTATTAAGAAAAAGGAAAAACTAACCTTACACACATAATGGACCCAACGTGAGGCAGCACTTGTTGTTGTTGTTGTTGTCTTGCTCTAGTAGCATGTGGGGTGTGGGACTTTGGGTTAGGAAAAGGAACAGAAGAAAAAGACAAGGTTGTGGTCCTTTGGAGCTTGTGGTCCCTTGATGAGTGATCTCCTGAAACTTGATGATCTAAAAGGTAAAAAGATGAAAACAAAGAGAGAGGAAGCCAAAGGGGTTTTGGGAAAGTTGAGAGCTTGAGAATTGAAATAAAAAGGAAAATATCAGATAAAAAATTTGTGGGTGACTGGTGTGGCTATGTGGCGAGGCTAAATCAATTTATTTGTGATTCAAATTTTTTAGGCCTAAAAAAAAAAAAATTAAGAAGGCTTTTATATTGGGCCAAACCACCAAAATAGCCCAACTTGCTTTTAAAAAACAATGGAAAAATGTTTTGGGCTAAACTTGGGTTGAAATTTTGGTTAAAAAGCCTATTTAAGCCAATTGTTGATGTACCGTCCCATAACCGATACGTACGATACATACAACTGTATCGTCCGATTCATATGCACCTACGGAACGTATCAACAATACAACACTTTTTTCAAACGATACGATACTGACAATTATGATTAGAAGTGTTTCTAATCTTTGATGAGGTGTAATTTTGTCTTTATCATTCAATTAGTGTTTACTGTATATACACAAAAAATTAAATTAAATTAAAAAATGAGTAGGAGACATAAGAGGGAACAATAAGGATCCGTCGTCCTTCCTTCTCCAGAAACATATCCACATGCACTCTAAGTTTCCTAATGAAAAATCAAAATTGAAAGGTTAATTTAATTAATTAGAAACATAATTATGTTCTACACAGATTTGCTTGAGAAACGTTAGGAAACTGCAAACAAACTTACTACTACAAAGTGAGTTAATTAACCCCAACTGGAACATTATAGGTATCAACTAAATGGGTTTCTGAATGTACCTCTAAAAATATAAGTGAAACCCAATCAAATGCAACCCAATCTTCTCTGTTGTAGGAAATGCTCCATTTAAGTGCCTCTTTCGGCCTTAAAATGGAGAAATAATACTATGTTTCGGTAATACTAACTCAGCATCTATTTTTCGTATTTCCTACCCAATAAATAAATGACATCTGTTTCAAAAAACTACATTAGACTACTCCGATAAATTAATTACAATCTTCTATACTATCGGAAAGATAAATTAATCGTTTATTGGAGTAGTTTGATGTGGTTTTTTGAAACATGTGTCACTCATTTATTGGGTAAGAAATACTAAAACAGATGTTGAGTTGGTATTACTGAAATATGATATACTTTCTCCTTAAAATGGGTCGACTAATGAGCATACCTGCATTCCACCCACCCCATTTATTTATTTATTTTTTTTTTTTTATCATTCCTCATTTTCATCGTACCAAATAAGAAAAAAACTCCCATTTTTCATCAAGATTTACTTAAACCGAAAGGACTAACAAATTTCTTGGTATTTGAGTATTTCTAATAAAAAATTTAGAGAGACATCCATGATTCAAATACTCTTACACAAATACAAATCTTCTTTCACATTTGTTGTGTTCTATGCTCCATAAATCAAAACTTATTATATATTTAGTTAACTTATAAAATAACCAAATTTTGAAAAATAAAAATAAAAACACATAGTATATCATAATTTGTACAGCATAAATGTGACAAAAAATTTGTATTCTTTTTACACCCTATTCTGTGGGTTACAGTTAACTCAACTGATAAACTCTCTGATGGTTGAATAGGAGATCTGGGGTTCAATTTCTGCCTACACAAAAAATGGATTGGTGTCTTAGTCTGATAATAAAGAACATCACCTGACGCAAACTCTTTCAAGAAATTCTTACACCTTGTTATTGAATTATTTAAAAAAAAAAAAAATACCGCGTAAGAGTGGTGTGATGTAGGTTTAAGGAAACGGTGGAGATGTTGTAGCAAGAGATGTGAAGTTTTTTAGCTTTGTAGACTTGATCCGGAGATCTAGTGAGTAGCGAAGTGGAAAGGGCAAAAAAAGGTAGCAACGACAATTGGGTAAGGAAAGGAAACCAGTTTCCCTGAACTTTCCTTAAATTTGCCACATGTCTAAACATCACTCACCCAACTCAACCGTCATTTTTGACTTTCTAATCCTAAACTTCTGCCCCGTCTTTCATTAGTGAAATAAAAAAAAATTCTACTTTTATTCAAGGGAGTCAATTCCGTACTGTACCGGCCGATACGGCCAGAATTTATCGTATTGGCAGGTGAACTGGTATAGAAACACCCATGATTTGTACTACTTAAAATACCGGTCCTTACCGGACTATAACGGATGTACCGTCGAATATCGGACATCTCGGCCGAAAAATGGATATCGAGCGGTACTAAAAACTTGAAGAAAATGGAAAAAGTTAGCAGCAGAAAGCTCACAATGCCGTCCTCACTGGTTGATTTCCCATGTTGTTGGCCATTCCCCCAGCCTTCCTCCTTCTGTTTTATCCAGCTGCTTCTTCTTCTTCTTCTTCTTCTTCTTCTTCTTCTTCTTCTTCAGTTTTGATCGAGAATGAACCTCTCTTCTTAGGCCTTTTGTTTTAGTTGTGTGTGTGTGGCTCTTGTTTAATTGTTTTCTTGTTCCTTTTGTTTTAGTTGTGTGTGTGTGTGTGTGGCTCTCGTTTAATTGTTTTGTGTGAGTTCTGACACCCCATGTGAACTCTAATGAGTTCAAATTTCAAATATGCTTGGACTTTTAGGTTGGCTGCCACTCACATTTGATAAGCAATTTTATGTTTAAAAAAAAAAAAATTAATATCATCTTTTTATCTTTTTTTTATTATTATTACAATATAGTATGTCAAGTTATATTAAAGGGTTGATATTTGAGCAAGAAATAATCATATTAAAAATAAGCAATTAATAGCAAGAAATATACTATTATAAATTTAAGGATTCTTATATTGATTTATAAATAATTCTAAATAAATAATCAGGTATCTCTCTCTCTCTCTCTCTCTCTCTCTCTCTCTATATATATATATATATATATATATATACATATGAAATAATAGCGATAAACTCAAAACGGTACACCGGTATTGATTGGTACCCGAAATATAACGTACCGCTGGCCAAACCGGTACAGTCTTCGGTACGGTATTGACTTCTTTGTTTTTATTATCAAAAGATTCAAAACCACCAACATTATCGTTATCCAAATATCTTTAAAGGAATATCATCATAAATAAAAATTATTTGTCTAAAAAAAAAAATTTTTGGTTGAAAACTCTGTCTTAATTTTTTATTTTTATACTCTGCTAATTATAGATGAATATCATCATAAATAAATATTATTTGTCCTAAAATATTTCATTTAATACTCAATTAATTGTAAAAACTTATTGCACATAAATTTTTATAAAACAATTAAATTTATACTAGTCTCTTGTATGAGTGCATGCTCAAAGGCTTTTCTATTTTTTGTGTAAGGGTTAATTTAGAGCATTTATTATAATTTGGGATCACTACATTTTCCAATCACAAAAAAACATAGGGGTGTGATAAAAAATTATTTCACCACACATAATACTCATCACAACTCTAGGTTGTTTTTTTTTTTTTTTTTTTTTTTTTTTTTTTTGTGTGATTGGACAATGTAGTGATCCCAAATTATAATAAATGCTAACCCTTACCCAAAAAATAGAAAAGTCTTTGAGCACGCGCGTAAAGATAATTGAAGTATTTGAATTCTAAAGTTTAATAATTTACATTCATCATGATTAATTTGGAATTGTTACATTTTTCAATTACAAAAATACCTAGGTGTGATCAGATTTATACAAAATATATATATATATATATATATTATTTTACTCACAAACACATAATTCTCATTATACTCTAGGTATTTTTATGATTAGAAAATGTAGCAATTCCAAATTATAATAAATTTAAATCACTAAATTTTAGGGAAAAAAATAAATAATAGAAGAGCCTATGAGCACGCGTATGACCATGTGCTCAAAGGCTAGTATATGTGTAAATTATTTAGTCAATATATGCATCTAAACCAATCGTATGTATAAGAATTGTTTCTAATCTTTGATGAGGTGTAATTTTTTTTTTTATCATTCAATTAGTGTTTACTATGTATACTAAAAACAAATAATAATAATAATAATAATAATAATAATAATAATAATAATAATAATAATTAAAAAATGAGTAGGAGACATAAGAGGGAACAATAAGGATCCACCGTCCTTCTCCAGAAACATATCCACATGCACTCTAAGTTTCCTAATGAAAAACCAAAATTGAAAGGTTAATTTAATTAATCAGAAACATAATTATGTTCTACATAGATTTGCTTGAGACACGTTAGAAAACTGCAAACAAACTTACTTCTACAAAGTGAGTCGATTAACCCCAATTGAAACATGATAGGAATCAACTAAATGGCTTTTTGAATGTAACTCCAAAAATTTAAGTGAAACCCAATCAAATGCAACCCAATCTTCTTTATTGTAGGAGATCGCACTAGTAGGATTCTTCCAATTGTTAAATTTGATCCCTGAAATATATAAAATTAAAGAGAAGAATATATAACATTCTTAAATAAGGAAATTTTTTAGAAAACTGTACCAAAGCTCATATAGGGCACACACTAAGTACATCACCCAATTTAATAAACTTTTCTTACATTATACAAAGTGGTCAAATACTTTAGATCCTTTTGTCAAAAACTGTTAATACAATCATATTACAAAAAAAATTGGTTTTATATAGAGATGTAAGGGTGGATCAGTGTTAATCTTTTAAATGATAAAAATGCAGACTCCAAACTCAAATCAACCTTTGATTGAAGATAAAGTCTCTCCTTATCAAAGACTGATCTCTAACTCAAGATACAACTCAATTTCATATTTAGGACTAAGATAATTCCATTTGATGTGTTTCAAATATTTAATTTCTAATTCTCCATGGTAAATATATATATATATATATATATTTTTTCAACATATACCTATATATATATGTGTGTGTGTGTGTGTGTGTGTATATATATATATATATTATAGGAAGACTAATCTTTCATTAAATTATTGAAGAGAAATTACATCATAGATTAGAGCTTGTTCTATAAAACAAAGATTCTCATCTATCCAAGTACAATAATCATCGATGCCCTTGGCATATTTTGCTAACAAATGGGCTAGTCTATATCCTTGACAACAGACATGAGAAAACCCAATTTGACGGAGCTCCACAGAAGTCAGATGGGATGCCAATTCAAGTAAGGCTCTCTGTATAGTGAGAGAGTCCCCTTCCATGATAAGGAAGGGTACTCTCATCATGGAGATCTAAAAAAAAAAAACAAAGAGATCTCAATTACTTGAACTTAGAGCAGATATTAAATATTCTATTGACATCAGTTCCAAAGATATCTCAATTACTTAAGGATGTAATTTACAAATCCATCGCTGTGCTTGTGGATTCCAATTAAAAAAAAAAAAAAAACAATTGCAATCTCTCTAATTGTCAAATTAATGCAAAAAATAAAAAATTTAACACCAAAAACATATGCAATGATGGTAAAAAAAAAATTCTTAAAAAGAAAAAAAATACATTGAAGAAAAAAAATAAGTGAGGAAGGAGAAGGAAATAGTAATTGAATTAAATAAAAAAAAGACGAAAACCTTGGCATGCCACTTCAAGTTGGAAAATGAATAGGAATGGATGGAAATTACACTTGGAGTTGGGCAACTGGTAAGGGAGTATTGGGATGTATGTTGGCAAATGGATAGGAACGGATGGGAACTTGAGTTGGGCAACTGATAAGTGAGTATTGGGATGTAAATTGTGGCAACTATTTTTATTTGAATTCAAATTAAAATGTGGGTGCGTGGATAACATTGAAACTACCAGTAACTAATTGGAAATGTGAATGTGTTATAAATTTAGCTAAAATTTAGGAGTTTTTAAATTAAAAATTTTACATGTTTAACCCTATGATTTAAGGCTTAGAAATTGATGAATTTAAGGGTATTTTAGGCATAAAAATTGAAGAATCCAAATAAGAGAAGCCCCTTAAATAGTAGTATAGATAATTCTATTAATTTCCCTCCTTATTACTTACAAACAAAATTACTTACCTTTCATTACTTTATTCTAAAACACCGAAACAAAATCATATAATTCCATTTCGTTAATTTCTTTTTCATTCATTTTCACTACTTAAATACATTTCATTCAATTTAAATAGTAATATAGATAATTCTATTAATTTCCCTCCTTATTACTTCCAAACAAAATTACTTACCTTTCATTACTTTATTCTAAAACACCGAAACAAAATCATATAATTCCATTTTGTTAATTTATTTTTCATTCATTTTCATTACTTAAATACATTTCATTCAATTTAATTCAATTCTATTTTTTTTTTAATGATTGTTGTGCAATTACCACCCCAAGACTCAAATCAATAACAGTAAATAAGTAGAAATTAAATAACAAGCACATACAAAAAAATACAAGAATTTACGTGGTTTGGCATACTACCTACCTCCACGGCAACGACGGAGAAATTTCACTAGAAAAAATTAGGGAGATACAATAGTACACAAGAAGACTCTCAATACACCCAAATCCCAATTGCACCCTAACACTCTCTCACAAAAGAAAAAAATAAGAATAGAAGCACCTGCCTCACTTTTCTATTTTCTTTGATGTGGCTGCATTGCTAGGTTATTAGGAATTCTATCTTTCATACTCTTCTAATTGCTGCACACTAGCACGTATATATTGCTATGCTTAAGTCGGCAATATAGGATCCTTGTATTATTTTGACCAACATGGACTTGTGGTTTCCTATTACAAGTTGCATTTGGTTTACTTGTAATTAACTTGGGCTTTTGACAATTCAAGCTATCCACCTTTGCTTGAATTGCTCAAACTGCACTAGCGAATTCCTCCATCACCTCTACCTTAGCCCTTAAGGGCTCACAATCTGCAAATACCAATTAAGTCCAAGTAGTGCCTGAACTTGTCTATTGGAACTGGCTTTGTTGACATATCAGATGCATTCTCACTAGTGAGAATCTTCGACAAAGAAATATCATTAGAGGAAACCCATTCTCTAATCTTATGATATCGCACAACAATATGCTTTGTTCTTGCTTGATATACCTGATTCTTTGCCAAATGAATTGCACTCTAACTATCACAATGTAGCACCAAGCTATTCTTCTTGAAACCAAGCTCATTAACTAGTCCACCAAGCCAAATGGCTTCTTTTCCTGCCTCTGTCGTCACCATATATTCTGCTTTTGTAGTAGATAAAGCAACTGCATCTTGTAGTGTAGACTTCCAGGAAATTGGGCCACTAGCAAACCTAAAAACATAGCCTATCATGGACTTTCTAGAATCAAGGTCCCCAGCATAGTCAAAATCCATATAACCCACAACATCTATACTAGCTCTCTGATCAAATAGGATACTAAAATCATGAGTGCCTGTAAGATATCTAAAGATCCATTTTACTGCATTCCAATGCTCTTTACCTAGATTTGCCATATGCCTATTGACCACATTTGACTCCTCATCTGAACTTAGACACAACTGTGAGGAAAATTTAAAATGGGCTGAAAGCAGTGTACTAACAGGTTTTTCATCAAGCATACTAAATCTCTCTAACATCTTCTTAAGATATCCCTTCTAAGATAACCATACTTTACCAGCCCCTCTATCACAGTGAATTTCTATCCCAAAGATCTTCTTGGCAACTCCAAGACCCTTCATGTCAAATTCACTACTCAATAAAGACTTCAACTTCACATTTTCTTGCTTACTCTTTGTAGCTACTGACATATCATCAACATATAGAGCAAGAAATATATATGAGCCATCTGCAAGTACTTTATTTAAAATAAATACAATAGTCATACTCACAACGCATGTACCTGTGTGACCATGAATGAATCAAACCCATTTGTACCATTGCTTGGGAGACTGCTTCAAGCCATATAATGATCTCTTCAACAGACAAACATAATCTTCCTTGCCAGGTTTTTTGAAGCTTTTGGGTTGTTGCATGTAAATCTCTTCTTCTAAATCTCTATGGAGGAATGGGGTCTTCACATCTAGCTGCTCTAACTCCATGTCATGCACTGTCACAAATCCTAGGATTACTCGAATTGAGGTGTGCTTCACTATTGGTGAAAAAATCTCATTATAATCACTTCCTTCTCTCTATGAGTAACCCTTAGCCACTAACCATGCCTTGAATTTTTCAACTTCCTTTTCTAAAAATGCTTCTTTATTGCGGAATACTTACAACCAATAGCCTTCTTTCCCTTGTGCAATTTCACTAATTCTCAAGTTTTATTCTTTTGTAGTGACTTCATCTCTTTTAACATTGTTACAAGCCTTTTATCATTGTTTTCCCTATTTGTAGCCTCCTTGAAAGAGAATGGATCTCCACCACTGGTTACGAGAGCAAAACTAACCATATCTTCAAAACCACATCTCTGTGGTGTTTTGTGAACCTGCTTCTGTCTACTTTTAACAATTGAATAAGACTTTTTTTGTTGCTGCTGTGGATCAATATCATTATCACCACCCTTATCACTAGGTGAACTATTCTTATTAAATTCCACCTCAACAGTTAATTTCTCCTGTGAACTATTATCACATTTCTCTGCTTCATTCTGTCTCAACATAAAGGCTTCATCAAATATGACATCTCTTCTAATCATTGTTTTCTTTGAGATTGGATCCCAAAGCCTGTAGCCTTTAACACATTTTTTAAAACCAAGAAATACGCATTTTCTTGACTTCAAATCCAATTTAGAATGCTCTCCACTCTGCACATGCACATAAGCTAGACAACCAAAGATTTTTAGACTAGAATAATCAACTAGTCTACTAGACCAAACCTCTTCTGAGAATCTTGAATCTATGGCTAATGATGGAGATCTATTAATAATGAAACTTGCTATGTTAACTGTCTTTACTCAGAACACTTTAGGCAACCTTGCATGCAACTGGCTTTTTTTGCTAAGGTTCTGTTCATTCTCTCTACAACCCATTCTGCTGTAGAGTTCCTTTAACTATGAAGTGACGAGTAATGCCTTCTAATTCACAAAATCTTATGAATTCTTTATCTCTTTCCTCTAGTTCATTATCTATTCTAATGTATTCTATTTTCCTGCCAGTTTGATTCTTAACCTATGCTTTCCACACTTTTTAAATATGCCAAACACATTAGGCTTATGCTTCATAAAATAAAGGCGTAAATTAGGGATGACAATTTAAATTTTTCCCGCGGATACCTGGCCCAACCCGACCCTAATGGGCCAGATTTTACCTGGCCTATAAAGAATAGGGTTGGGTATGGGTTTAAAAAAAAAAAAAAAAGAACCCCTAAGTGGGTACGGGTCGGGTTCAAATTTTATCAAAACCCGGCCCGAAACTTGACCCGGTTAAGACCCGATTACCCTGAAAGTACCAAAAAACCCTCATATATATATATATATATATATATAGTTGTAAACCCTAATTTCCTAAACCATCCGCCTCTCATAATCTGATCTCATTTCAATCTCTCTGTCACTCACGCAGCCATGCACTCAACCACGCACAAGAGCATGTTTGGGTAAGGATCTGTGGGTTTCGTCTCTCACCGTTTGGTCATTGGATTAGTTTCTCAGTTCTCACTGTTTGAGGTATGTTAATTTCTTCTTTGGCTGTTTTTCACTCATTTGCTTGCTGTCTAGGTCCCAACAATTGGTTCTGTTTTTCCTTGTTTTTATTTCATTGTTTGGTATGATGAGTTCATTCAGTCAGGTGGATCAGTTTCTCAATCTGCACTTTGCATCCGCTCACTTCAAACTTCATAAGAACAATCAAGTTGAAATATTTAGAAATATTTGGAGTAATTCTGTTGGTTCAAGTTAATGTGAATAGCTTTTGGTCAAACTGATTGACTAATTTTTTAATTTTTTTATGCTGTGAATTTTGGAAGTGATGGGGCAATGCTATGAAATTTTATAAGATTGAATCTAATTTTGAACAACTGTGGATATAAATATACACACATTGCATTATAAGAACTAAATGAAATAGATTTAGCTTACAATTAGAACTTTTAAGCATTACTTTTGAAGAGGAAAGCCTTTTTTTAAAAAAAATAAAAAAAAATAAAAAATTTAAGTGGCATTCTTCATGTAATGATTTTTAAATTTATGCACAACTCATGTGCCCATGTGGGATTGAATCATCCACTGATTTGTATTGGGCTTTATGTACTTCAAATTTATTTGGAGGAATTCACAAGGTATCAGTTTGAGTTCCCTAATGGTATTACAATAATGTGATATCTTTGTGCCTCGGAAAGAAATCCATCACTGCTAATTTATGCTAATGGAAGAAATTGTTTTTTGTTTTTGGTTTTTGTTAGGAATGCAGAGCCTAAAATGGAGATGGAAGACACAAACAAATCTGGTTCTTCCTCGCCAAGCGGCTCTCCCTTGAGAACCGGACATTGTCCCTTGCTAGCTATGCGGTTTCCTTCGCCATTTTCACGATCACCCTCGCCATTGTTGCCTGGCAGCTCACCCTCAAGATCACCATCAACATTAAATAACGAGTAAGTGTTTGAATTTGTAGTTAATCATGTTTAATTATGAATTTGTGCCTATTAATCAATGAGTACGTGTAATAATAAATTTGTGAATATTTGTTTTGATTCTAACTCCCAAACTTTTGAACCAATTAGGAGTCCGAAATCTCCGGTGGTGGACTTAGTGGAAGAAGACTTAGAGGTAGAGGAACAAGAAGGGACAGAGGAAGAGGGAGAGCAAGAGCCTACAAATGAGGACTTGGATACAAGTAGAAAAAGAAAGACTGCCTCAAATATTTGGGATCATTTTACAAGTCTTAATTAAACGACAAAATAAGGTGGATGGAACTATGAGTTTAAATGCTTACCAATTTGATCAAGTCAAAGTGAGGAATAAGCTTTCTCGTATGGTCATCCTACATGAATACTCCCTTTCAATAGTTGACCACAATGGGTTTAGAGTGACATTCTTAAAATCTATGACAATGAGAGGGAGAAAGCTTTGAAGATGATGGACAAGAATGGAAGTATGATGGCAATTACAACTGATATGTGGACTTCAAGTAAAAAAAAGAGAGGGTTTATGGTCATTACCGCTCATTTTATTGATCATACTTGGACGTTGCAAAGCCGGGTTTTAAGGTAATTTTTTATGAATGTTAAAGACTTTATGTTAAATTGAATGTTTATTGAGTTATGTTACAATTATTCCTATTATTTTGCTAGGTTTCTTTATGTTCCTTCTCCACACATGAAAGATGTCCTTGTTGAAGTCCTTGTTGATTGTTTTTTAGAGTGGAACATTGATAAGAAGTTGTCCACAATAATTGTCGATAATTGTAGTACTAATGATGCCATGATAAGACTTCTCTTGAATAAGCTTGATACTAGTTCTCTTATTTTGGGTGGGTCTATTTTGCATATGAGGTCTGTTGCACATATTTTGAATTTGATTGTTCAAGATGGGTTGTCTCTTATTGGTGATGGTATTGAAAGGATTCGGGATAGTGTGATTTATTGGACTGGATCACCAAAAAGGAGGCAGAAATTTGAAGAAAATGCACGTCAATTGCGTTCAATGCACCAAATAGTTAGTCTTAGATTGTAAAACTCATTGGAATTCAACTTAATTAATGTTTTCTACTGCATTGATTTATAAAGATGTTTTCCCGTGTTTGGCTAAATGTGAAACATCTTATACTTATTTGCCACATGATTATGATTGGGAGTTAGCCAAAGATATTTGTGGGAGGCTGGAGTTGTTTCATAGTGTAACTGAGTTTTTCTCTAGACGTAAGTACCCCATAACTAATATGTATTTTACTTTGGTGTGTGAGTTGAAAATTGCATTGAATGAATGGAGTTTGCTTCAAATGAGATGATAAGTACGATGGCAAAAAGTATGCTTGCTAAATTTAATTCTTATTGGGCTAATGTTAGTGTTGTTATGGTTGTTGCTGCTATCTTAGATCCAAGATGAAGTTGTTAGAGTTTTATTATCCTAACATTTATGGTGATAATTTTGATTTGGAGATTGAAAAAATTAAGAATCTTTGTTATGATTTGCCTGACAAGTATGGAGATATAGATGAGTCCCCTGTAGATAATCCTGCAAGTACTTCAAGCCCTGTGGCACAAATGAAGTTTAGGTTGAGTAGGGCAATGTCATCTTTTGATTTGTTTGTGAACAATAGTTCAAGTAGTTCAAAGAAATGGGAGTGCTAGAATGAAATTTGGTCATTTCATGGATGAGTGAGTGTTAAAGAGGAGTGAAGATTTTGATATTTTGGCATGGTGGAAAAGTAATGGTCTCAAGTATTCTACTTTACAAAGGATTACAAGAGATATTTTAGCCATTCCTCTCACAACTGTTGCTTCATAATCTGCCTTTAGCACTAGTGGGAGACTTTTAAGTCCACACAGTAGTAGGCTACATCTCAAGACTATAGAGGCAATGATGTGTGCTGTTATGGAGTGAAATCAACGGTTAGCAATTGTCTAATTTCTATTTATAAAATCAAAATTGTATTTTTATATTTGTTAGTTACAATTTGATGAAGTTTATTCCATTTTTTTATTCATTGTTGTTGTAGGTTCTTCAACTCTGTCTGGAGATTGTACACTTCAACCAATTCTTGATGATGGGAGCCTAATGAAGAGGATGGGAGTTGTGTCACAATTGTGGAGGATTAGACATTTTTTTGTATTAATTGAGTGGCCTTTTTAATTTCTTAGACTTGTTGGATTAATTTGTTGGTTTGTAATTATTCTAAGCCTTTTTAGCCTTTTGTAATTTCTTAGCCTTTTTAATTTGTTGGTTTGTGGAGGATAAGACATTTTGTAATTTCTTAGCCTTTTTAATTTCTTAGACTTGTGGGATTTATTTGGTAACTTTTTAATTTCTTGAACTTGTTGGACTTGTGATACTTATTTCTTGGACTTGTTGGATTTATTTTATTTTTATGTTTAGCTAGCGATTTTAGTTATGATTTATTGATTTATAGATGTATAATTAATAGGTGATTTATTGATTTATGATTAACCTATGATTTGGATTGATTTATGATTTATTGATTTATGATTAATCTATGATTTGGATTGATTTGGCATTTGGGCCACGTTATATGGCTTGAATCTAGGCAAAAAATCTTAATGGGCTTCAAAATTTTTTTTTTTTTTTTGGTTGGGCTAGATTTGGGCCCAAGCATCTAAACGGGGCCCGGCGGTGCGGGTCTGGGCCTCGGAAAAAAAACCCGATTACGAATCGGGCCGAGTCCAGGTCGCCGGTCCTGGGCCCGTGGGTCAGGTCCGGGTATGCAAAAACCCGGCCTGTTGCCATTCCTAGTGTAAATGCACTTTTAGTCCCTACATTTTGGTTTTTTTTTCCATTTTGGTCCCTACATTTTAATTTCATCACTTTTAGTCCTTAAATCAATTAGCGCGTATTATTTTGGTCCTTTCTGTCAATCAATAGCCAGAAATATTTGACGTGGCAGATGGAGTGCATTGTTGACATAGTAAATGCTGACGTGGCGAATAAAATAATAATAAAAAAATTATTTGTTATTTAATAAATGCCAAGTCAGCGTAAAATAACAATAAAAAAAGATATTTTCATTTTTTTTTCTAAATTCTATTTAAATAAAATAAGATAATTAAATTAAAAAAATTTATTTGTTTCATTATTTTTTCTGAAGAACATGTTCATGTTCCTTGTGTTCATCCCCAGAACATGAATCATATTCTTAGATCAATGAGTTAAACTTTATTACAAACCTAGAAAAAATTCGCACAATCATAATAAAAACCTCCAAAATAAATAGATTGATATCCAAAAAATTATCCCAAACCCATCAAAATCACAAAATCCAAAGTTTGGGGAAATAGCAAATCATAAAAGAACAAACCTTAGGTCCAGTGCAGTGGCGTCAGATCCATAAACGATCTGTGAGGTGGTGCCAGCAGCGGGGTTGAGCTCCAGTGCTCAGAGGAGAGGAGGAGATGGAATGGGTTTACGCGTTGGAGGAGGTGTTCTTCAGGTCTGAATCGTGTATACAGAGAAAGAGAGAGACCTGATATTGAGGCCTTTGGCACAGGTCTCCTTGTCGGCACAGACCATTTCCTCAAGTGAGAGCCTATTCTCCTTACCGAAATCCATGATGATTAGCCAGTGGTTTTAATTGCAACCTTCGAAGAGTATCATATCGGGTCTGATCTCTTCGTTGCTATTGGGGTTGTAGGTCGAGCGAGAGGAGTAGAGCGCTATGGCCGATGATTTGAACGGTTGAGGTTTAGCGAGGAGATTGGAGGAGGAGATTGGAGGAGGAGGTGGTGGTGGATCAATTTTCATTTTCCCCTCTCTCTCGGCAGTTGGCTCTCGATCTCTCTTTCAGCTCTTTTTTAGCTTTTTATTTCTCTCTCTTTTTCCTATATGGGTTTGATTTGGGTTAAAGAAAGAGAATGAGGGGTTAGATTAGTGGTGGTGGAAGTGGTGGTTGCAGATTAATAGTGAAGGTGGTGGTTGCAGATCAGTTGTGTTTTGTATTTTTGTGATTGTTGGGTTTTGATCTCATTTGAAGACTGCTGTGTGTTTTGCATGTTTAGTTGCAAAGAAAATGCAAAAAGAGAAACAATGGGAGAATCTTTTAGATCTAGGTTTGTGTTCTTGTTCAAGAAACTTTTAGATCTTAATTCATGTGAATTTTTGGTTTTTAATTCTGTTTTTAATTTTTTTTTATTTAGTTAAAATTAATAAATAAAATTTTAAAATTTATATGCTGATGTGTCATGGGTGATGTAGATTTTTAATAATATTTAAGTCATCCGTTTACCATGTCAGATATTTCTAGCTGTTGACTGACGGAAAAGACCAAAATAACACGCACTAATTGATTTAGAGACTAAAAGTGGTGAAATTAAAATGTAGGGACCAAAATGAAAAAAATCCAAAATGTAGGGACTAAAAGTGCATTTATGCCTAAAATAAATCCACCCCTTTCTAGAGTAGTCATCAATGAAACTAACAAAGTACTGAGCATCGCTATGAGAAGAAACTGATACTTGGCCCTAAATATCTGAATGAATGTAGTCAAGAATACCCTTACTTGTATAAGAGCCTGTCTTAAAATTGACTCTATGTTATTTCCCATACACACAATACTTGTAGAACTCTAGCTTGCATATCTTCACCCCTTTAATAAATTTCTCTTGTGCAACTCTAACATACCATGTTCACCAATATGGCAAAGCTGCATATGCCATAATTTTGTGTCGTCAGCGCTAGACTCCATCGGAGTGGTGACTGCAATTCTTCTTACAACTGTGTTCCCAATCAATCTATAAAGCGTGCTTACTTTTTGTCCCTTCATCACCATCAAAGCACCTTTGGTAATCTTCATAATTCCACCATTTGATGAGTATGAATAGCACAAATCGTCCAATACTCCTAAAGAAATTAAATTCTCTCTAAGATCTAGAACATGTTTGACATTACTAAGAATTCTCACTACTCCGTTAAACATCTTGATCTTCACGGTACCAATCCCAATAACTGGGCGTGTAGCATCATTACCCATTTGGACCATACCACTGTTGTAAGGCTTATACATGTCAAACCAATCTTTCTTTGGAGTCATATCATATGAGCATGCTAAATTTAAAACCCAAGATTCTAGTAGAACATTATTACCTGATGAAATTGAAAGTAAATCTGGACCAATTTCACTATCGTCTGATGTTTCTTCAGCAATACTAACTGATTCATGGGACTTCTTTCCATTCTTCTTCTCCTCTAAATGCTCTTTAAACTGATTTTTGCAGTGCCCTTTCTTGTGACAATAAAAGCACTCTACATCTTTCTTTACACGTGATTTTGACTGTGATCTGTTCTTGTTGAAGTTCCATCCTCTTGACCTGCTTTTACCCTTATTGCTTGACTCAGACTTTACATTAAGAAGTCCATTAGCCTAAGAACTATCACCATCTTGCTTCATCTTTACATGTGACAAGAGAGCACTAATCACATCATCGAGTACTACAGTCTCTTTCTCGTACATCAATGTCATCACGCTGAAACTTGACAATTGGGTGTTTAACATGTTAAACATGTTAAGATGCTCCAACAGTTTTGAACCCTCCTTCATATGCAACTATACAGTTGCTTCTTCATGTACAACTTGTTCATCAAATTCTTTCTCATATAAAGACCTTCTAGCCTTTTCCAAACCTCCTTTGCGATCTTTGCTTCTAGGATATTATGAATGATTTCATCACCTAGGTTGAGATGAATAGCGCTAGTTGCTTTCACATCCATCTCTACCCATTCGACATCCTTCATCATTTCCAGTTTCTTCTCCTTCCTATGCAAGGCCTTATGAACTCCTTGTTGAATTAGAAGATCCTTCACCCGCCTTTGCCAAAGAGAAAAATTTCTCTTACCACAAAACTTCTCTACATCATACTTTGTGCTTGACAACTTTATTTTATTCAAAGGATTGAATCCTAACTTTGCTCTAATACCACTTGTTGTGCAAATAGCACCCCAAGACTCAAATTAATAACAATAAATAAGCAAAAATTAAATAACAAGCACATACAAAAAACACAAAAATTTACGTAGTTCAGCAAACTTCCTACCTCCACGGCGACGATAGAAAAATTTCACTATAAAAAATTAGGGAGATACAATAGTGCACTAGAACACTCAATAAACCTAAATCCCAATTACACCCTAGCACTCTCTCACAAAAGAAAATAATAAGAATAGAAGCAGGTGCCTCTCTTTTCTAATTTCTTTGATGCTACTGCATTGCTAGGTTATTAGGAATTCTATCTTTCATACTCTTTGTATTGCCGCACACTTGCATGTATATATTGCTATGCTTAAGTCGGCAATATAGGATTCCTTGTATCAATTGTATTCGGTCAACTATTGTGACAAACATGGACTTGTGATTTCCTATTACAAGTGTTAGGATCAATGCCCTTAAATCCTATTGTATGATGCTATGTATGATATTATGTATGACTTAATGTTGTGATTAATAAAGTTATTTTATTATTATCTAAAATAATGGTAACATGAATATTTAGACATTATCATATAGTCCATGAGATGCATAGTATATAATTTATGTGATTTAGTCATAGAAGATATAAGTCACAGTTTCTTTGTAAACTCAGAATTTTAGTTCGTAGCCGGTAATGAAATTGAGCATTTCATCTGCGAAAACTATAACATATCAACTAAGATGATTTGTCTTGATCATGGAAGTGGAGACTTCTAGTTGATATGTTGATATGTTTTAAAAGTTAAGACATATTGAACTGGACCGCTGTGAGATTTATTATTCTCCTAACGACTATCAAATGAATAATAAATCTCACGACTTCTATTTATATGAACTCTTAATCCTGAGAGAATAATGGATCTGATCATGAAATGTAAATTGCTTTGATATATCAGGAGTGAGATCTAAAACAGTCAAAAGCTCAGTATGTTGGGCAGCCACATTTAGTGTTGATGGAACATATATTTTCAAGATGGAATTTGTAGTCTCTTAATGGAGATATAAAATATTCCCTTGAGATAAGTTTAATGAGTTTAGTTATTCAGAATGTTAGGCCTAACTACTTTAGTAAAAAGTTACTAAATTATATATTTATAAAATTGGATTTCGTAAATATATTATGAATAACTTGAAGGATTAAACCGAGTATTCACGGATTAAGATGCAGTAATCTTCAAAGTAGCAGTCTACATTCATGACTTTGTATTACTACGATTATTTAATGAAGGTGTTGCATGTACAATAAAGTCTTGGAATATAATTTATTAATGAGGCTTAGAGTGAAATTATATTTATATAGTCATATTAAATATAATTAATAGTAACTTTGGACTTGTCAAGAGTTGACAAAAAAGTCTAAGGCCCATTGGAGCTAGAATCTTATTTGTTCCCTTTTGATCCCACTCCAAGCCACATACTAAAGCCCAATTGGAAAGACCAAAAAAATAGCCCAATTAGATAATCAGTTATAAGGAGAGAAACATATAGAATTTTGTATGGGAATAAAATGGTTTGTATGTGAGTGTTGGACACTTTCTAATTCTCCCTTGAACATATTCATAGAAACTGATTGAGAGACCACACTTCTCGGGCACTAGTGGAATTGGAGTGAAGATTAAAAGTGTTCTTAAGAACTTCTGATCTTTAGTTTTAAATTTCATTGCACCAAGGTACACTCTCTTGTTCTTATATTCTAAAACTTACATAGTACATGTTGTCAATTGCGAATGAAGTAGATCCGTTAATTTTTCACTGCGTATGTTTTATATGCAATACAAACATGTATTTTTCCATCAAATGGTATCAGAGCGGTCTTCAATTTCGAATCTGTCTAACATGTTTTGTAAGTTTTGGAATTAGAGATAATAGTTTCTTGATGTTAGAAGATTATACATTTAATTTTCTACATGGTTGTTGAAATTATTGTTTAATGAAAAATGATATTGATGTTATGATGTTGTTTAAATTTGAATTTAATTTAAGTATGTTAAATTGAACTTTAAGGCTATAGCATCAGTGGAATTCAGTTTTGATGTCAATCTCTGCCTATCATGTTCATATGATCGTTGTTTGTTCATGAAAAACCATTGAAAATTGCCTTTGAAAAATTCTAGAAAATTCAAGTTTCACGAGATTCGATCGATCGAAAATTGCTTTTGATCGATCGAGTGAAACAGTGACCAATCTATTTGGTTTGATTGATATTCGATTGCTAGTTGATAGATCGAATGTTCTTTTTCGATCGATCGAGAAGTGATCGAGTACCGATCAAGCCATGCAGATTGTCAAGAAAGAATTTATTAATTTTTTTGACCAATCGAGATATACATTCAATCAATCGAAAACTTTGAATTTAGAATTTTTCCTAAGTATTTTCACATGTAAAAGTGCAAGGCTATGTGTAACGAGATTATGCATGTTTACTAATTAAAAACCTTTATTTAAAACATCTAGTGGGAGAGAGATACAAGAGTTGGATCTCACGGCCTCCATTGTCGGTTCATAATAGTATGAAATATATACTGTCTTTGCTTCGAGCTTAGCATTCCATGTGGAGAGTATTTATTTCATGGTCATACAAGATTGAATTTCCTGGTTTATAGTGTTTTGGTCAAACACCTTGTCCTAGCCTTGAGCTTTGCATTCCATGCGGAGGGTGTTTTAAATCATGGTACTACAAGATAGACTTGTTAATGGTAGATGAAATGTGGCTACACATGATTCTAGACAATGGTATACACTAGACTAAATATTATAGTATCCTCTATGCTAAGTTCTTACTATTATTATTTAGAGGCTAGATGCATAACGGCATATTATTAGTGTTTGATAAGAGTTATTGGTCTGTTACGATCCACTTTGGTCCAATTCTATCCATTTCGATCAATTTTGGTCTGTTCGATCTACTTTGGTTCACTCTAGTCCATTCATTCCATTTCAATGCACTTACTTATGATTAAGAAAAAATAGGTTTGGGTTAAGAGTATCTATTATAAATATGAATTTATTAAAAAATATAGATCTCAAACTTGTTCCAAATTTTATTAAGTTTAAACAATCCACATATATTTAATGAATCCAATCTCATTTCAAACCCATTTATTTATTTATTTTCTTTAAAAAATGTTAACTTAACATTATTTATTGTTAATTTCTAAAACACTATTAAGTCACATTCAAACCTTAAAGCCACTAAATTTAGTCCTTAAGCCTAATATATATATTGAGTAATATATATATATATATATATATATGCATGTGTGTGTGTGTGCACGTGTGTGATTATAATTATATGCAATTTGTCCATTGGGATTTCAATGCCAGTGTAGCATTTCGATTAATTTGGTCCTGTTTGGCTCATTTAGTCAACTTCAGTCCAATTTAGCTAATTTTCGTCCATTTGGTCTTTTCGGTCCACTTGAATAAATTTGGTTTACTTCAATTCATTTCAGTCTTTTTGGTTCACTTTAGTCTATTTCGATACACTTACCTAAAAGTAAGAAAAAATAAGTTTTGTTGAAAGTACCTATTTTAAATCTAAATTTATTGTAAAATATAGATCTCAAGTTAGTTCCAAATTATATTAAATTTTAGCAATTTAATAGAGGTTCAAAAAATATTGATAGATTAATATTACTCATTAGTAATATTTAAACCATGTAATAATAATATTAATAATCAAAAAGAACATCTAGATTATATTGCAAGAGGAAGTGTCTAATAATATTTATTCAGTCAACCATTAAATAGTTATACTCACCCAATAAAATAAAATAAAAAACTACAGTACTTGTGTATATTTGCTAAGTATTAGTCAAAACTTAGACCATGGCAATGAAGACGTAGATTAGGGTTTGGAAATAGATTACAAGATTGTCAATTTACATCTTAGAATAAGTGACACTAGATAGAAAACATCAAAATGACTATAATTAAGTAAAGACTAATCTACGAAGTGTTTTTTGAGTCATGACTTTGAGGATTTGTTCCTAGAAGTCAGTCAGTCAAACAAGAGTTTTAGTTAGCCCCTTGCTTTCTATCTTTTTTTAATATTCTTACCTGCTCGTTTTCCATCTTAGTTGGAAACAGCGGGTCAATACTCGTGAAGAACTTTCATGTGAAGTCCACTCCTTCTCTCTTTATTTAAATGATGTTACCAGTTTTGGTCACATTAAGAATTGATCATCCATTTTCTTTTGAGTTAGTTGATGGAATCCATTGCACTAGCCGATGTGTCTCTGCCTAGTACACCAGACAGAGAAGTACAAATTCCACTTTCTAACACTTCTATCTCTTCACTCTTTCCAGCAGCCAAGTCTGTGTCTGGTAGTAGTGATAGTTTATTATCTAATCAATCGCTAATTCTTGACTTCTCTCCTTCCATACCATACTTCTTTCCACAATACAATTCTCAGTCAAGCTCTGAATCTGCTCTGATGAAGCGTAAGTTTGTCAGTCAGCAGACGGAGTCAACCCAAAATTCACGAGTATGTCTTCTTAAGAATGGTCACCGGTGTGGTGCCTGCCACAACGTCTCCGTTGCTAAAGTTAGTATGAGAAATTCTTTGGACAAAATGCAATATATCAAAATCAAAGAAATCACTGTGTGTCTGTCTCTATGTACCTTGTACTTGGTAACGTGTGAGCTTTATATATGCTTTGATAGCTTCTAGCCATTGGGGCAGTTATGGAGATCTTAGTGCTCCTCTTGGTAACGTTTGGTGCCGTGTAATGTGGCCTTAATGTGCTCCAACGGTTCATACAGTTGGCCTTGTAACCGTTCTGGGTATAATTGCGTTGTATTGAATTGCCTTCCTACCCTCGTCCACGGCGTGGGTGCTAATTTTCTCGTCTAGGGATATCTTCGTCTGTATCATGGACGTCATCTTCGGTAAATGACTTCGTCAGTCCCGTCAGTTGCCCCCCGATTCTGTGGTCGTCGTGACTTGTCATGTGAGGAGTTTTTGGGCTGTAACTGACTCTTGGGGTTCCGTTCCGTATTAAATGTAAAGTGACGGCGCTCTTCAGGTTGTGGCTTACGTGGCACACTTTGACCGGTGGAGTTTAATGCTCCCACTCATGTGACCCTTGGGTTTCCTGTTATTTTTCAGTTTTCTGAGCCTTTTCTCCTTTTTATTTTGCTTTTCTCAAAAACTTGTCAATCATTGTTCCATTTCCTTCGCTTTTCTCACTCTACTACTCTTCTTCGAACTAGTGCGCCGTGGTGTTTCCCCTGTCCACCATTTTTAAGGTACACCTCTTCTCTTTTTCCTTCTTTTTGCCTTTTTTCTTTTTCTTTTGTTGCAATACGGTTTCTGATTTCTTTTTGCTTCTCCTTTTTGTTTGTGTTCGATATATATATATATATATATATATATTTTTTTTTTTTTGGGGGTTTGGTTGGTAGAATTTCCCTTTGTGTTTTTCTGGATTTCCATGGTTAGTAGTTCTGAAATCAGAATAGTTTGCCCATCAATTTCCTTCCTCTTCGCATGTTTAGGAGGGTCCTTAGGTAATTTCCCCCATATAGAGGATTTTGTCTTTGAGGGCAACTGTTTGAGCGTCGCCTTGGCTGATTTATTGCCTTTGCTTCGTTAGTCATTGGATTGGTTTAAGAACGTGGTGAGGGAGCGAGGGGAAATGTCTGAGGTCAGGTCTAGTGAACTTGCGACTGGGTTATCGTCTTGCGATAGTCCCGTGGACGTAGGTACAGCCATTTCCAGCCCTAGAGAAGTTAGGGTTTTTCACGCCCTCAAGGAGAAGTGTGGGCTAGATGCTGAAACACTAAGTAGATTCACGGGTAGATTCCAATTTCCGGAGCGAGTTAGGATTCGCTTGCCTGGCGAGGATGATCGGGCATGCAATTTCTTCCCCGGGGAAGTATGTTTGTACAAGTCTGCTTTCCTCTGTGGATTGAGGTTGCCTGTTCATCTTTCCTCATGGAGCTCTTGGACCGCTTTAGTATTGCTCCGGGGCAGCTAATGCCTAACTCATGGAGGATAGTAGTCAACTGCATGGGGATCTGGCTGGCAGCTAATGACAGGGATATGATCAAGGTAGACGAACTCATCTACCTATATTGTCTGAAAGCGTCCAAGGAATATGGGTACTACGAATTGGTGCCTTGGGAACGAAAAACTAGGATTGTCAGGGGATTGCCCTCGTCCTTCAAGTACTGGAAGTCAAGGTTTTTCTTTGTGTCAGGGGACGATTTTGAGACTTCCTCTAGCGAGGTTTGGGGGGACCTTCCAAGGTTGTGTCGTTGGTGGGGAACCCTGACCTTAAGTGCGTCATTGCTTGTCTTCGTCCATTAAGTTTTGTTTCGTTTGCTGTTATCTCTGTTGATCTCTTTACTTCTTGTTTTGCGCAAAAAAAAGAAGACCTAAACTCAAGAGTAGGTATAGGGAGCGTGTGCAGAAGGCGGTCGAATACGCATAGACGATCGAGAGCTGGGACGATCTCGTTGATCCAAGAACCCTTGCTTTCTATTGTCTCGAACCAGAGCCTTCCAGCCTCGCCCCATGAAACCTTGAAATTGAGGGAAAAAAGAGTAAGTGCAGGATTCGTCAGTACTGACTTCACTCACATTTGCTCTTCCCTCTTTTTTTTTTTTTTTTAATAATAATCGTTTCTACCTTGTAGGAATGACGACCAAGTTCAATAAGGGTATGTACGCGAAGATGAGGTCCAAGAAGGATGAGTCGTTGGCTAATATTGGGAAGAAAACAGTCTGTGTTGCCGGGCAGGGTGGCTTAGTTGCTTCGTCTGCTTCCGTCAATCCAATGGTTTTCGGGGCTGAAGCGACGAGGATGGCCTCTCCTACAACTTCTGTGGAAGAGATTGGTGTCACTCGCATCACCAAGAGACCGCAATTGTCCGAGGAGGAGAAGGAGAAGGTCAATTCTACGCTCTGGAGTGACGAAAAGCTAGCGGTGGATAGAGCTCATAAGATTGTGACTACTTTGGACTTGAAGGTCTTATCCAGCGTTCCCTTCAATGATGTAGCTGCGCGTCATGTCAACAAGCTCGTCTAGGTAAAGTGTTTGGGTAACTTTTAGTTTTTTTTTGTTGATGATTTTGAACTTCTTTCCAGTTGCTCAGGGAAAGTCTTCATATTACCTCTGAGTATTTTACTCAGGAGGCTAAGGTGGCGTCCCTCACATCTAGGATGGAAGCTCTGGAGGCAGAGAATTCCAAATTGAAGAAGAAACTCATTGACTACATGGGGGAGGCTACCTCCTTGAAGGAAACGGTGAAGACTTTGAATGACGACCTTAAGGTTGAGCGTCAGCTAACACTGGAAAAGGACGAGCAACTTATAAGTGCCAAGGAGTCACTCAAAACGATCGCCGCCAAATCTGTTGAAGCCTTCCAAACCACTGACGAGTACAACACGTTGCTTTTCAGTTAGTATTTCAAAGGTTTTGAGCTCCTTAGAAGATATCTCGTCAAGCACCCTTCCGGAGTTGACATGGAGAAGCTAGATTTGGAAGAGGTAGATCAGGAGATGGCGGTTGACGAGGCCGCCCAACCTTCTACCAATGTGCCTGACGTCCTTGAGAAAGCTCCTACTAGTGACGCTCCTGCTGGTGAAGACGCTGCTATTAACTCCTGAACCTGATACTTATGAAAAATTTCTTTTCTTTTTTGAATGCCCATTATGTTTTTGGGCTGGTTTGTAGATCTAATTTGAGAACAATTTTACTTTCATCTATTTTGAGAACAATGTTTTTAGCCCAACATTTATAGGCCTTTAGCTGTAACAACAATGGTAATTTGCCTTTTTGTTTTAGTCTTTGATTTAATTTGCTTTACTGTACTTACTTGCACTTGTGGTTGCACGTTTTATGGTTTGTGATATGCTGGTGAAACTTTCCCTTCTCTTCTTCAGTAGCTCTTGTCAATTATTTTGTTACTCTCTCGCTAACGACATCTTGTTGGGGGTTTTGGTGAACTAATTCCTGTTTGAGTCCTGTCCTGATTTGTTTGCAAGATTATTGTATCTTCAATGGATCTTTTTGCCATTGGTAGATCTCTATTCGTCTATGCAGGGCTTAGTTACCCAGCTACTTTTGGCTTTCATTATTGGTAGCCTACGTCTGTCGAGGCTACTTAGCCAATTTAGGATTTTTGTAACTTACATCCTTTTTAGGGATTTGGTCATCGTCAGTAACTTACATCCGTCAAGGCGGAATCTTGTTACTTAGCCATTTTTGGCTTTTTGTGACTTACACCCTTTTTAGGGATCTTGTCATCGTCAGTAACTTACATCCGTCGAGACGGAATCTTGTTACTTAGCCGCTTTTTGTGACTTACACCCTTTTTAGGGATCTTGTCATCGTCAGTAACTTACATCCATCAAGGCGGAATCTTGTTACTTAGCCATTTTTGGCTTTTTGTGACTTGCATTAACTGAATAGACCTGCTTGCGGAGAAACATTAGCTGAATAACTTCTTTATTAATTTCAATAATGAATACATTTAGCTGTTACGTCTATTGATGGTATTTCTTCAAGTGTTCAATGTTCCATGGCCGTAGGAGTCTTTGTCCGTCTAAGGTTTCCAGGTGATAGCTACCCTGTCTGGAGTAATGGACGACTCGGTAGGGTCCTTCCCATGTCGGGCTGAGTTTTCCTTGAGTAGGATTTCTGGTCACCGAGGTCACTTTACGCAGGACGAGGTTGCCTATATTAAGTCGCCTGAGTTTCACCCTTCTGTTGTAATAGTCCGTCATTTTTTGCTGGTAGTTCGTCATTCTGCTGCAGGCTTTGTCTCTTACTTCATCTAGACAGTCCAGGTTGAATCGTAGACGATCATTATTAGCTTCTTCATGGAATACTTCTCGCCTGGTGCTAGTTACTCTTACCTCAACCGAGATCACTGCTTCAGTGCCGTAGGTGAGTCTGAAGGGGGTCTCTCCCGTCGGGGTTCTCGCTGTGGTTCTATAAGCCCACAAGACATTAGGCAATTCTTCTGGCCAGACCCTCTTTGCATTGTCCAGCTTGGTTTTTATGATCTTGAGTAGCGTACGGTTCGTCACTTCCGTCTGTCCATTCGCCTGTGGATGTCCTGGTGACGAGAACTGGTTCTTGATGCCCAAGCCTGAACAGCAGTCCTTGACGCCTTGGCTGTCAAACTATCGTCCGTTATTTGATATGATCGTCCTCAGAATCCCGAACCTGCAAATTATATTCTTCCACACGAAGATTCGGATCCTCTCTTCAGTAATGGTCGCCAGTGGCTCTACTTCAACCCATTTTGTAAAGTAGTCAATAGCAACTAGTAAGAATTTTACCTGACCTTTACCTAGGGGTAGTGGGCCGACGATGTCAATTCCCCATTGTGCAAACGGCCATGGGGATGTTTTCGTCGTCAATTTCTCTGCTAGAAGTCGTTGGACATTCTCGAACCGTTGACACTTGTCACACTTCTTGACGAACTCTGTTGCGTCCACCTGTATAGTAGGCCAGAAATAACCTATTCGAATGATCTTGCTTACTAGGGATATGGGGCCAACATGGTCCCTACAAATTCCTTCATGTATCTCTTCCAGGATGTACTTAGCCTCTTCTTCGTTAACACATTTCAAGTAAGGCATGGAGAAACCCCTCTTGTATAGGGTGTTGTTGAGGATCGTGAATCTGGCTGCCCTCTTCTTGATCTTCCTGGCCTCATCTGTATTCAGAGGAAGGTGTCTATCCTGGAGGAAGGATATGATGGGCGTCATCCAGCTGTTTGTGCTCTGGATCGTAAAAGTTGGAACTTCTTCAATGCTGGGGTTTTTCTGGATTTCTATCATCAAGTCCACGCTCGTCGTTCCTTCTTCTGACGATGCCATCTTTGAAACTTCGTCTGCCATCATATTTTGGCTCCTAGGTATCTGTACAAATTCCACTTCATCGAACTCCTAAGCCAAGCATTTCGTCAGCCTGAAATACTTCTGCATTATCTCTTCCTTTGCTTCGTATTCTCCCTTGATTTGCCTAATTACCAGTCTTGAATCATTTTGAACTAACAGGTTGTTAGCCCCAAGCATCTTTCCAAGTCCTAATCTCGTCAGAATTCCTTCATATTTGGCCTCGTTGTTAGAGGTCGAAAATTTTAGCTGAACTCCATACTTTAGTATTTCTCTGTCTGGGGTGATTATGACGACCCTTACTCCCCCCTTCTTTCGGGCTGACGAATCGTCGGTTTGTATCGTTCATTTCTCAGCCTCGTTGGTGAGATTGTCGTCGTCTGGGGAAGTGAACTCGGCGATGAAGTCCACCAAGGCTTGTGCCTTAATGGTTGTCCTGGGATGGTACTCAATGTCAAATTGGCTGAGTTCAATTACCTATTGGACCATTCTTCCAGCTGCTTCAGGCTTGTTCATGGACTTTTTGATAGGTTGGTCTGTCATCACCAGGATTGGATTTGCTTGGAAATACTGTCTTAGTTTTCGTGAGGCAACTATTAACACAGATGCAATCTTCTCAATTTTTGGATACTTGGACTCAACTCCTTGGAAAGCTTGGATGACGTAGTACACTGGGAGCTGTTTCTTGTCTTTTTCTAGAATCAAGGCTGCACTCACGACTGTGTTTGATACCGCCAAGTACAAATACAGGTTTTCCCCTTCTTTTGAAGGACTCAAGAAGGGTGGGTTGCTTAGGTAACGCTTTAGTTCCTGAAATGCTACTTCGCATTCGTCTCTCCACTCGAATGCCTGTTTCAAAGTCTTGAAGAAGGGGAGGCGCTTGTCCGTTGCTCTAGAGACGAACCTATTAAGAGCTGCAATTCTTCCTGTGAGCTTTTGAACTTCCTTGACGGTCCTGGGTGATGCCATGTTAATTATGGCTTGCACCTTCTCCAGGTTTGCTTTTATTCCTCTTTGGGACACCATGAACCCCAAGAATTTTCCTGAAACTACACCAAAGACACATTTATTAGGATTCAACTTCATTTGGTACTGTTTGAGGATGACGAATGTCTCCTTCAAGTCGTCCAAGTGAGCGAGTTCTTCCTTACTCTTGACGAGCATGTCATCCACGTACACTTCCATATTCCTGCCGATTTGTCTGCTGAACATTTTGTTCATTAACCTCTGGTAAGTAGCTCCTGCATTCTTTAATCCAAAAGGCATTACCTTATAACAATAAAGCCCCTAGCTTGTGATGAAAGCAATCTTCTCTTGATCTTTCTCAGCCATTTTTATCTGGTTGTATCCTGAGAAAGCGTCCATAAACGTCAACAACTTATGTCCGGCGATAGAATCCACAAGCTGGTCTATCCTTGGTAGGGGGAAACTATCCTTTGGGCATGCTTTATTCAGGTCCGTGAAGTCCACATACATTCTCCACTTCCCATTTGCTTTCTTCACTAGGATGACGTTGGTGAGCCAATCAGGATAGTACACTTCCCGAATGAACCTTGCCGTCATCAATTTGTTAACTTCGTCTGTGATCGCCTGATCTCGTTCTGGAGCAAAGACTCTCCGTTTCTGCTCGACGGGCTTCCTTTCTGGATCCTGACTTCTGAGGATATGCCTGGCATGTCCTCGTGGTTCCAGGCGAAGACATCTTGATTCTCTTTTAAGAACTGGACGAGCCTTGATTTCATATCGGGACTTAACGTCGTCCCTATCTTCGTCATCTTGGTTGCCTCTCCTTCGTTCAGTACCACTGTTTCCAAGGCTTCCATTTTGTCTCCTTCTTTCTCTTCAATCATCTATGTGTGGGTTTCCTTCGCAGCCACAACGGCCTGATAGCATTCTCTGGCTAAGACCTGATCCCCTTTTACCTTTCCAACCCCGTTATCTGTGGGGAACTTCATCTTCAAGCAATAGACGTGGCTGCCTTCTATTTGTTGAGTGTAGGCCTCCCAATAATCACGTTGTAAGATAAGGGGCAATCTACCACTAAGAAGTCTATTTGACGGGTTAACTGCTTTGGGTAGGTCCCCACTGTTACCATCAACGTCACTATGTCCTTGGGATATACTCTGTCTCCACTAAAACTGACGAGAGGAGAGTCAAATGAGCGCAGTCTTTTTGGATCTAACTTCAGCTACTGAAAGGCCGGGAGGTAGATGATATTTGCAGAGCTACCGTTGTCTACGAGGATCCTTTTGGTGTTGAATCCTTCTATAGTCAGTACTATAACCAAAGGGTCATTGTGAGGCTGCTTCACTCCCCTGGCATCTGCTTCATTGAAAGACATATTCTGGTCCGTCTGTTGTTGCTTGGATGGAGGTATCGTGTAGACACTGTTCACTTGCCTTTGACATGTTTTCCTGAGGGACTTGAATGGCCCTCCTAGGAATGGTCCTCCTGCTATGGTGTTAATTTCCCCAATAATATCCTTGGAAGGCTGGGGGGTGTTATCTTTATCTCTGGACGAGGGCTCCTTCTGATTTCTATTGTCGTCCCTAAATCTACTGGATTCCCCTTTCTTCACATATCTTTGTAACTTTCCTTTCCTTATCAACTCTTCTATTTGTTCTTTAAGGTTCCGACAATCTTCAGTGTAATGACCATGATCCTTGTGGAACCGGCAGTACTTGTTCTTGTCACAGACGTTGGGAGATGAATGCAATGGTCTCAGCCATTTAAGGAAGTGCTCATCCTTAATTTGCGTTAAAATTTTGTCAACAGGCATAATCAGAGGGGTAAATTTTACCGTTCGGGAGTTTTTATCGTCTCTCCTTTTGTTCCCGTCATTGGTCCAATGATCTGGGTGCTCCTTCTTTTGTCCCCTGCGCTCGTCATCCTTCCTTCCCTTGTCCTCCGGCTTTTCTACATCCTTTATGGCAGCTAGTGCGTCTTCAGCATTCATGTATTTTTGTGCTTTTAGGAGCATCTCCACCATCGTTCTCGGAGGATTCTTTGCAAGTGAAGCCACGAGATCTCTGGACCTTAATCCTGCTTTGAAAGTCGTCAGTTGCACCTTGTCGTCAACTTCATCCACCTTCAGGGTCTCCCGAGTGAAGCGTTTGACGTAAGACCTCAGGGTTTCTTTCTCTCCTTGCCTGATGGTAATCAAGTAATCTGCTGGCCTCTTGGGACGCTGCCCCCCAATGAAGTGACGTAAGAAGGCATTGCTCAACTGATCAAATTTGTCAATCGACGACGTTGGCAACTTGGTAAACCATTCCCTTACAGCTCCTTTGAGAGTAGTGGGGAAGGAATGACACAATATTCAGGGGGCTGTTGGAGGCCTAACGTCGTTTTGAAGGTATTAAGATGGTCCTGAGGGTCTTTTAGCCCGTCGAATGGCTCAATCTGGGGAAGGCAGAATTTCGTCGGTACTGGGCATTCTAGGACTGCCATAGTGAACGACGAATCCGTGGCTTTGACCATTCTATCCACGCTCTGGTCCGTTTTCTCTTTGATGGCATTTCTTAACTCGTCCATCTCCTTCCTCATTTCTCGCAAAGATCCGAATTTTGCTCGTTAGGAGTGATGGGTTTGTGTTGATTACTTCTTCTGTGGCTGTCTCCCTCATCCTCTAGGCTGTCGTTTGACCGATTCTCCTCCTGTTGAAGCCGCAGCTTTATTTCCTGGTTTTGCCTCGTAAGTTCTTCAACAGTGGTCGCAAGAGCATGGATTTGCTGAGCCAAGGTTGCAGAATCTTGATTGGACTCCATCTGAAAAAAAACAGAAACTGTATTTTCGGACTCGGAATATGAAAAATGCAAGTAGTTCCCCGCAGACGGCGCCAAACTGATGAAACGTAAGTTCGTCAGTCAGCAGATGGAGTCAACCCAAAATTCATGAGTATGTCTTCTCAAGTATGGTCACCGGTGTGGTGCCTGCCACAACGTCTCCGATGCTAAAGTTAGTATGAGAAATTCTTTGGACAAAATGCAATATATCAAAATCAAAGAAATCACTGTGTGTCTGTCTCTATGTACCTTATACTTGGTAATGTGTGAGCTTTATATATGCTTTGATAGCTTCTAGCCGTTGGTGCAGTTATGGAGATCCTAATGCTCCTCTTGGTAACGTTCAGTGCCGTGTAATGTGGCCTTAATGTGCTCCAACAGTTCATACAATTGGCCTTGTAACCGTTCTGAGTATAATTGCGTTGTATTGAATGGCCTTACTACCCTCGTCCATGACGTGGGTGCTAATTTTCTCGTCTAGAGATATTTTCATCTGTATCATGGACGTCATCTTTCGTAAATTACTTCGTCAGTCCTGTCATGCTCCAACCAAACAAATCTCTCCTTATTTCATATTATCACTATTTCCACCCAACCAATCACAGCTAAATTCTGTATCTAGTGATAAATCACTTCACGAATTTGATCATTCCATACCCTCAATCTTCCAGCCAAACTATTCTTATTCCCCTTCTGATGAATCAACCCATCACCATCACTTGATTAAAACCGAAGACTATCATGTCCAGTGGCCTAATATAACGGGCTGGCGCTCAATCAAATTCAATTCCAATGTAGAGGAAGAGAAAATCTTTCCTCGACAAGTTGAGACAGCATTAAATCAGGCAAGTGAGAGGTGGACATATGCTATCTACTGGGAGTCAGACAGGCCATCCAGTTCCCCTTTAGGGCACTCTTTGAATCCCGTTAAAGGGTTCTACAATGTCAGCGATTTCAAGTTTAAAGACAAGGCCGTCTCGTTCTTCCAGCTCAGGGAATCATGGCGCGACAACTTAACCTTTGGCAGTGTCCTACGTCAAGTTTTCAAGAGTTCGATCCCCATCTGGCGGCTCGGGGAGGACTGCCTGGCAGGCTCGTTGTACTACCGACCCCGCCATGGCCACAAGCATGGACTCCGGACTATGTCTTGGACACGCATGGCGGACGGTGTCATGGAATTCGGCTCCACACAGTTGATTCACTGAGCTTGAATCTCATATCAGAAACATCTCAGGAGAAATGAGAGGAAAAGGCAAAAAGGGATGATCAGTGAATATTCACCTAGTTAGAAAGTTAATCTTTCATAGCTCCATAAAATGTCTTTTTTCTATCAATGCATGAATTTCGTAAACAAAGCTAAAAGGTCCTGGTACATGTTGATTTGTCGATTACCATAAATGAAAGGTGGCGTTGATAGTGATTACAACGATAATGTTCATGATGATAGTGTGGACGTAATAGCTGCATGTTCTTTATGCATTAAAATTTTCCGTTGGTCTTTAAAGGTATTTTTCCTTTCTTATAATAGCAATTTTTCCATTGAATCTCATAAAGATAGAGCCGCAAACTATTTTATTAACATTTTACAGACTATTTTGGTGGTGTTCAGATCCGGATGAAAAGCCAGCATCTACGTCTGGCATATTCTTTTTTTTTTTTTTTTTTTTTTATGCACGTGGATTATACTGTTTAGGAGACATTATGCACTATTCACGGACTGTACATGCACTGTTCACTGGACCCACAACCACTTTATTAAAAAAAAAAAAAAAATTAGGTCCCACAACACTATTCACAATCTAAAAATTATTTTGCTACAGTGTTTTCAGTTTTCAATTTTCAGCAAAATAAGCGGTATCCAAACGGACCCTTTATATTGTATACTCCAAATTAGTTATTGAAAAATTGAGTTTCCATCTCAAATATTAAAATTACTCAAATGAAAATCTCACTACAACGTCTTAAACTGAAAAACCATTCCAGATTTCTCCCTATGTCAACTCTCCACTAGAATCTCTTCATCTCTAGTAAATCCGAAAAACACATTGTCCAGACCATCCATCTTTCTCTCCCACTATTTTAGTGGCAAGATTAGTTACAGAGACGAATAGAGAAAGACACTTTTGAAAACGAAATGAAACTTCGTGCACCAAAATGAAAAGCTTCAAGTTTAAAGCAAGAAAATAAAGACAACTTCAAACATTAAGGTCAATATGCAATTTAGTCTAATTAATTTTCAACTATAAAAGAAACTCTTAGATTGTATTTGGGGATGGGGGCTGATTTAGCATAATATTGTTTATAGGTAAATTTGTTATAACTATATGACAAGTGTGATGTTATTTGGGAGAATGAGTAAAGAAGACCAAATTGAGTACATATTCGATAATTATAAAAACCGAATTGAGGTGAAATGTTGGGGAAGAAAAGAGTGATAATGCAATTTGGTATCACAATTACTAAAGTTAATATGTAATTAGGCATTAAAAATAATAATAATGCACATTCCTTTTGAAAATTTTATATTGCATATCTAGCCTCACTGCTCAAGTAACTTGTTTGTTTTCTGCTCGCGAATTACTTAGTAATGCACTTTCCTTTTGAAAGTTTTATTTTGCATTCCTTCAAAAGCATAGGAAAGAGATGACATTTGAAGAGAAAATTTGTAATTCTATCATAATTATTCCCTTACATTCGTTGATGTACACTCTATATATAAGTGGCAGAGCTAGAACTTCAGTTTAGGGGAATAAAATTAAAACACAATATTATAAAAATAATAATTTATATTAATAATAATAAATAAATAATTATAATTTTCATTCAAAATCTAATATAAATGTAAATTATAATTTATTTCTTTGTACCCAATTTATTTTATCCAACAACTACCAGTGTTCTTTCATATTTTGAAATTGCGTTACATGATTTTGATCTGAACTCATTATTATAGTAAGTATTTTTCTTAATATCAATTAAGTATAAATATATTTTTCATACCAATTCATAGTTACTAACAATCAAATTTATTAAAATATGAGATTGATATAAATATATAAAAGTTAAACATCTAATTTGATTCCTTAAAATAAATTGAGAAAATAAATCAATCTAAAAGTGTTTAGAGAATAAACCTATAAAGTTGTATATTCTCACCGCTTGATTGCTTTTAACAAATCTATAGAATTCAAACTTTTCGTTCTCTATTATTCTCAATTGTGAAAAAGTAATAGAATGTGAGAAAAAAAAAATAATTAAAAAAGATAGTAAAGACGAGGGATGTCCACAGGTTGGGTTGGATTGCATTTTGGGTTGATTCACACTCGACCCAAAAGGCTTGGGTGAACATAAAATGGACCCACAACCGATCGAATGTTCGGGTCAAACCTAGCGCGCTACAACAAAATGTATTTTTAGTAACGAAAAATTCGTCATTAAAAGTCCAGTTTTCATTGCCAAGGACCTTTAGTGACGAAATCTACTAATTAGCGACGAAACACATTTCGTCGCTGAAACCCCGTCGCTAAAAGTCCTAGTGAGGAAAAATTTCGTCACTAAAAGTCTGATTTGTTAAAAAAAAAAAAAAAAAAACTTTTAGCAACGAAAACGTTTCGTTGCTTTTCCTCGCTAAAAACACTATTCAGTGATGAAAATATTTCCTCACTAAAAACACTTTAGTTTATTAAATCATATTTAGTGACGATCAATTTCGTCACTAAAACTATTTTTAAGAAAATCCAGGGACATATAGCGATGAATATTTTCGTTACTAAAACCATTTCTTACAAAATTCAGCTACATTTAGCGACGAAATATTTCATCACTAAAGCAATTTTTTGTTGCTATATTTGTGATGGAAAAATTCATCGTTAAAACTTATTTTTTGTTTTTATTTTTTTCATGGCTTTGATATTAACCTGTAACCTGTCATTATATTATTAAAACCCCACATTTGAATAACACATTTATTTCAACAGCATATTTATAATAAAAAAAAGATCCATACATTCTACAAGTAAAAAATAAAACAAGTATCCAATTCAAACTCCTTCCACACAATAACTTTTTGCAACACATACAATAACTCAAGATGTTTTATAACAATACAAAAAGTGTAGCATAATATAATTAGAACCAACAGAAGATGTCCTCATATGTCTTCAAGTAATGCCAAAAGTAAATCGCCTAAAAGCTACTAATAAGAAATTTGCACTAATATAAAACAATACTACATTAAAATCATAAAGTAAAAACATTAACTATGTTATAAGAAACATTTCTAACAATGCATTAAGAGTAGCCACACCAATGAATTAAAATCACAACCACCACAAAACCAATCACAAACATTACAAGTATAGAGTGTTTACAAGTATTAAAATCAATTAAAGTACTATTCATCACATCTAATCAACAAAGTCCATTCACATTTGCAAGAAATTAAAAACACTCCCAATATGAATTTAAATTACCTTATAACACCATGCAACCTACTCGCTTGCTCTAACACAACAACCTACCACAAAACCAATTACAAACATCACAAGAACAATGCTTACAAGTATTGAAATTGAATAAAGTAATATTCATCACATCTAATTAACAAGTTCTATTCACATTTGTAACAAACTAAAAACACTCCCAAACAATCATTAACCTTGTCATCACATTCAAACAAAAACCATTAGTATTTACTTTTGATTATATATATATATATATATATATATAGAAGTTTTGGCGTTATTACACAAATGGTGTGTACACTACACCTACCTAATGCACATTACTTAGAATTCTTAGCTTGAACTTAATAGATGTGATGTATGGACAATACCAATTCCTTAATTCTCAAGACATATATGTTTGTTTTTTACCTGACAAAGTTGAAAGATTCACTCTTTAAACCTAACAATAGGCAAGGTACAATGTATCATATAGCATATTAGAAAAAGTAAAATAAAATAAAAGATGCAAATTGTCATGAGTCATACTCTTTTTCTAAAACTTCTATATAAAGTCAATTTAGCATTATGAAAAACTCCAAAGGGTTGGTGGACATGTTTTCAAGACTCGTGATCAATAAGGTTAGTTTAAGTCTCTTAATCAAAATACCTTGGGATCACTTAAAAGAAATTCATTCTTATAATTATGTTTTTGGAAGCTGACCAAGGCAAGTGCTCAATTGTAATGAATGCAACACGAGCAAGATATGTGTTCAAAAATGGCAAGTTTCACTTCAAGGCTATGTCCTTATAGTATTGGACAACTTTGATCTTGACAGTGAATTTTGTATCATCTAAAAGCATCTTCCTTCTAAAGACTAGAAAGCTTGTATTATATATTTTGCATTTTTGCTACCATGTGTGCTATTGTATTATAAAACCTCTTAAGAGCTACAATACAAAACAAACACTACTACAAAATTACAAATAGATGCATGTCGCAATCCATCTATTTTTGGTGCCAACTATTTGCTAGTTTAGTGTGCAAATGTTTTCATATCATGGGAATCTCTCAATTTTTCATATTCTTCTTCCCCTTAAACAATCAAATCTATTACATAAAAATTTGTTTCTAATGCCGCCCTTTGCCTCAATATTCATTCACTTCACGTTTCACTTTATTCAAACAAACAAAAGTATTAGTTCCAAATCTCTAGTAACCAAATATTGCTTCTATATAAAGACCATTTTTTATACAACACAAACTAGTTTCATTCATGACTTTTTGGCTTTTGAATCACTTCCTTAAACTTATAGGACAAAATGATCTTTTTAGAGCTATGTTTCTAATGCCGCCCTTTGCCTCAATATTCAATCACTTCACTTTTATTCAAACAAAAGCATTAGTTACAAATCTCTAGTAACCAAATATAGCTTCTATATAAAGATCCATTTTTTTTTTAATACAATACAAAGTACAAACTAGTTTCATTCATGACCTTTTCGCTTTTGAATCACTTCCTTACACTTATGGGACAAAATGACCTTTCAGAACTATTTCGAAGACGGGGTCACCCTTTTTCACGTTTCTCCAATAAAATTGCGTAGTCAATTAAGATAAGAAATAGGGCTTTGCTTGACAACTTGTATTTTGTCTCTTTAAACTACCTAATAGACGATAATGATGATGCATTTGGGACTGTTAGGACACCCAGTTAAATACAACAAAAAAACAACTAGTACTATATAACATCTTAAACTTTTGTTTATTATATTTTCCTCCTTCAAATAAGATATAGTTGACCTAATAAAATTATAATATTTAATTAAAATAGATTTGACCAACTCTAATATATAACTCTTAAGAATATTTTATATTTGACCAAAGACAGCCACTTGCAAAGAATCCCACAATTTGAAATGTGAACAGGCCTGAAACTTTGACCTTTCCAAGTAGCTTCCCTTTGCTATTTTATTAACATTTTACAAACTATTTTATATGGTATACTCCAGTGGGGGGCTTTTTCGTTGTGCGTTGGGCTAGACTGCCTCCAGCGATAGTAGGCCCGAGTATTCTAACTAAAGGAGTTGAAACCGGTCCAACTGCAACTTAATTTGGTCAGGCTTGTGTGCAAACGTTGAGCCCAAGTCTGAGGGAAGACGCAGCAAAGTGGGCTTATCCTTTGTTTCTGTTGCAGAAAACTTTTCTCCAGTTTCTGCCGCAGGATTGACGTTTCTGCCGCAGAAGGAACTTTCTGCCATGCAATGAAGCTGTTTGCTGTGCAATAAGGCTTTCTGCTGTGCAGTAAAGCTTCCTGCTGTAAAGACTTCTGCTGTGCAATAAAGCTGTCTGCTGTGCATTAAAGCTGTCTACTGTGCTTTAAAGCCTTCTGCCGTGTGAATGACTACTCTTCATTTTTACTGCAGAAATACTTTTCCACTTCCTTGGCCCGGCTTGTGCGCAAACCACACCACGTATGCTAAAGTTTGTTTATAAGCTTACAGCAGGCAGAGTCATTGTTAAGAGGTTATGGCAGGCAAACATAATATGGATAACATAAAGAAAGTACAGCCACTATTTCTGCCACAATAAGTAAGGCAAATAACTTAAAAGGCCTCACTTTTAAAGAATAAAACTTAAGCAAAAGGTTAGAGCGAGATTAGTAGAATTAAAAGAATGAGTCTGCCGCACCAACTGTCACTGTAGGACTCTAACCAGGGAAAGGAAAACTGCTCTCTCAACGCAAGTAACTTCAAAGGAGAAATTAATTGCTTTGAGAGGCCAACCCCAAATGGTATGTGCCCGGGTATGAGTTGTATTTTCCTCCAATAGAGAGCAAGGTTATTGAGGGAGAGAGGGGGTTAACCCATTTGGGTGCATGCCTGCCATAAAACACTTTGTTTTTCCATCTTCCTGCTCTGTTCTTTTGTTTTATCTTTTCTCTCTGTTTTCTTTCTTAGACTTCTTGCATTTCTTTTCTTTTTTTGCTTTCTTTCTTTCTTTTCTTTCTTTTCTCCTCTTTGTTTTCTCCTCTTTGTTTTTTCCTTTTTTTTCCTCTATCTTTTTTCTTCGAATTCCCTCTCCCTTTCTTGTACACAGCTACGGGTCTCTTATATAGAGCCTGCTGTGACCGGTTTTACTTTTCTAGCCCCTTAATGGCCCTTGTCTGGTATGGGAACCTTTTGCCGACCACTTACCGAGTCAATGGTTTTGACTACCACCATTGACCTGTGGCTTTCAGACAATGAAGATTCCTTTTCTACTCGTCCAGTGTGTACCCTCTCCCTCTCGGTCTCTCATGGCATGCACCCAATGGTTCTTACCCAGTCTTGCCTCTTTTGGGTGGCATGTCATCCCAGCAGGACTGTGCCCACCGAAAGAGCCTGAGCAAGAAACACAAGAATGGGTTTCCACTCCTCTCCCCATCGGCAGACCGTGCCCTCTCCCATGACCTCACCCTTTCTCATAGTGGCTGGGTATAGGCTAGTGATGCCTGGGTCGTACTAATGCTTTACCTTCTTGATGTTTCATACGTTTGCCGAGGTCTGAGAATGGGTGTGCATATCCTGCCGTGCGCGTTTTGGCTTTTTCTGGGTTGCATCTCCAACGTTTATGACTTGTCCCTTTCTTTGGAGGGTTGGGCCTTGTTGGATCATCGGGCCTTCCTTTAGTTTAGGTGTTTACTTCGTGGCTTGGCATTTCTTACCATACCAGATTGTTATTCTTGTTGCTTATCTCAATCCTGTCGAGCTCTTTTGGGCCTGCCGTGTGTTTTTCTCAGTTTTCACGCCTATCTTTTTTACAAAAGGATTTGGGCCTTTGTGGGCCAAATGATGTTGACTGGATCAAAAGGGTCTTAGGCCCAATTTATCTTCATCTGCCGAAGCCATCTTGTTAGAGAACTGTATTCTGCGGTAGATCTGTATTCTGCAGCAGATTTGTGTTTTGCAACTTACTGGGCTTTCTTCCTCATGGGCTTTTGGATATGGATTCACAAAATTGGGCATTAACATTTAGCCCCCTGAGCATAAGGATTGCTCCTGCAATTCGTATGCGAAAACTCGTGCAATTTTCTTCCGTGGGTTGTTTCACAACTCATATGCGAATGCCTCTCTTCTTTTCTTCACGGGCCTACTATTTCAATCTTTACTCTCCTTAGGCAAATCATTCTCTTTCTTTCGGAACATTCATGACCCTTAAAGGGTAGCCAAAAAGTTGCTCTTCATGAGGGTGGTGCTAGGTTTGCTGGGCCTCTTTAGGCCTGCTGTATGCTTTCCTTTTGCTCTTCATGACTTGTGTCTACTCAGCCTCTTTGGGTCTGCTGTATGCTTTCCTTTTGCTAAATTCCATTAGCCCAGTACTATCATTAGGCTTGTACTATGCTGTTTCGAGCATCCTTGGCTTATTTCATTGCTTTCGGGCTCCTTTGTCCCATTTGGGCTCCTTTGTCCCATTTTATTCTTTTGGGCATCCTTGACCCATTTCATCGTTTTCGGGCTCCTTTGTCCCATTTTATTCTTTTGCGCATCCTCGACCCATTTCATCGCTTTCGGGCTCTTTTGTCCCATTTAGGCTCATTTGTCCCATTTTATTCTTTTGGGCATCCTCGACCCATTTCAATTCTTTACTCCTATGGGCTTTTACTAATTTCATTGGGCTTCCCCGGCCCAATTACTGTATACTATCCTTGGGGCTCATGGGCTTGCCATCAACCTCTTACTTTCTTTGTTTACATTACTTCGGGCCTGCTGTGGCCCATTCTCACTTTTCTACATCATATACTGCCCATGGGTTTGCTTTCTCTCTTTCCTGACTCCTTTAAGCCCGTTTGCTTCCTCAAGGCCCATTTGTTTATTTCATGGGCTTGTGATCCATTATTTCTGCCATTCGGGCTTAATGGTTTTCTTCTCATTTTACCAACTCTTTTCTTCCGATATGGTTTTCATTCAAAGGGATTGTGTGCATCCTTCTCTTCATCATTTCTTTACTTGTTTCTTGGTTTGCTCCTTGGAAATTCCTTGTGATCTTGAACTTCTACAATGGTACTCATTTCTTTATGTCTGCGGCAATTTGTATACTTATTTCTTCACGTTTCTGCCGCAGCACGTACTCATTTCTTTGCTTTTATAGGGATAAATACTCATTTTTCTGCTTCCGTAGAATATATAGACACTTTCTGCCACAATACATGCACTTATTTCTCTGCATCAATACACCTCTTACTCTGCTTTTGCTAAAGCAGCATCTATACTGTAGGAAGTGAAGGTTGTAACAGATTCTGCGGCAGAAGAATTAGGCTTGACTGCTTACTTTCCCCACGTATTCCTTTGTATCATCTCTTCACCTCTTCATCCTTTCTTGTTGGGTTCTTCTTCATTATGACGTTTTACATTTTCTCATCTCTGCAGAATGTTCAAAATTGGCTCTTTGGATTCTTTGACTCTTCTTTCTCTTTGTGTTTACACATCTACATTTCTTTTGCTCAAAACAAAAGTGTAGAGCTAACATTGCAAGCCCTTATCATAGCATAGTACTCTTTCATTTGCTGATAATGTATTCTTTGCCAAGATGAAGTTTCTGCAGAGAAGGATGTTGGGCCTTGTGAAAAGGCAAGTTTCTTTCAATGATGATGTGTTTATGGAGGCCTCCTTATTCGAAGCTGCTACTGACATGGGCAAATGTATTATTGCAATAGTAGAGGACCTTTTAGCCCCTAAGATCATCAATACTCTTGTACCTTTGCTGTTTGCATTGCGGGTTGTTTCTAATTCTGCCATAAATTTTGGTTCTGCTGCAAAAGTGATCTTTTTACAGAAGCGACTGAGTCTGCCACTCATTTTACGGCGCCTACAAGTGGTGCCACTATAGATGTTTGTCTTTCAAGGGGCAATGAGGATGCTTTACAAGAAATCTTCACTTTCTTTTCATTCTAAACATTTCCTTTGTCATTCTGCCACAACAACTATTGATTCCTTCGTGTTTGCCTTTTTTCTTCTTCAACATATTCTTCTTGCCATTCTATCATAGGCTTCAGTCATCTTTTGTCTATATCTGCGGCTGCGCTCTTGGGCCTCTTCCCTCCTTTCATCAAGCCCCTCTAGGTCTTCGCATCTTTCTGCCGCAAAGACTTCATTTTCTTTTTCTTTCTACTGCATCTGCATAACTCTCAAGGATGGAGTCATTACTTCTGCCGGGCCCATTACCTCTGTCCTGTAGACTAAGGAAAAGAGTGAAAACCCTGTGGCTGACTTTGGCAAATTTCTCTAGAGCGTCTGGCAGATGCATTGCCCATCCTCTTGTATACTCTTGGCTCATTTCGCTGATGATCTTTAAGCCCCCAAGTGTAGAAGGGCCATGGGGTGACCATGCTGTGTAAGTTCTGTGGACGAGTGTAAATCAAGTTGACCTGTAGTTGGCAGCTGTGGCATTTTCTTTTTTTTTTACAAATTCTGTCGTGTCTCTCTTCATGGCAGGCAAGTAGTAGTCTATTTGCAGCAGGCACTTGTAAAGCTTTTTCTTCCCCTAGTGCTTGCCACACTCTCCTGAGTGTACTTCTTTTATCATTTCTCTTGCTTCTTCAGGGCTCAAACACCTCAAAGGGTCCTCGTCGTACCCTTCTTTGAAAAGGACCATGTTATGCAAAAAGTAACGTGTTGCCAACCTCTTAAGCTTGTACCTTTCACTGTGTTTTTGTGGTAGGATACCTTCTGTCAGGTACTTCGTGAATGGGCTTCTCCAGTCTTTGCTGATGAACACGGCGTAACTTTCCTTTCCATCTGCCACAAGCTGGCAAGTCCCGCACTGGGTTTGGACTTGGTCCGCTTCTTTACCCATACTTGGCCAATAGAAGCCTGCCCTTTGAAGTCTGCGGTAAAGGCTAACCTCTCTGCAGGATTCGTAAGTCTTATCATGTACTTCTTTTAACTTTCTTTGGGCTTCCTCCTGCCCTACGCACCTGAACAAGACCCTATCTGGCATCCTGCGGTACAATTTTCCTCCCACCAGGGCGTAGTCTTTTAGCACCTTTAGTTCTGTGGTGTCTTTTTCCTCCATCAAGACCTCCCTTATAGGGATCCGCCAATCTCCTTCACACTATTCCACCTGGAACTTTTCCTTCAACATCTCAATAATAGCCTCTTTCCTCTTGCTGACTTCCATCCTGGTGCTATCCCCTTTGAAAAGAATTATTTGTGAGCCAAATGTGACCAACGCATCCACGAACCGATTTTCGTTCCTTGGAGTATGCTCTATTTCAAAGATTGAAAATTTTTCCTCCATCTTTTAGGGCAATCAATGCACCTATGGCAGACGGGTTAGTGGCTAGGTAGAGTAACAATGGCCTTTTGCAGATTGGGGCTTGCACAGTAGGAAGGTTCATCATGATCTACTGTAGCCTTTTGAAGGCTGCCTGCTGTACTTCTTTCCTCGAAACTTTGCCCCTTCTATCTCAACGTGGAATACCCTGGCAGGCAGTGTGGAACAGCCTGGCAGGCAGTGTGGAATACCCTGGTAGGTAGTGTGGAACACCCTGGCAGGCTAGGCCATTGGCTTGGCTTCGGGGTCCACATTCAATGTATGCATTATTAGCCCAAGATCCCATCCTGACATTTTCATTGTAATCCCATGCGAAGACATCTTTGAATTCTTTCAGCAACAGTATCAATTCTGATTTCTCCTTTTCTGAAAGTCTTAAGCTAATTGAGATGGGTCTTGGTTCCTGTGGGTCCGACCCCAGGTTAATTTCCTCAAATTTTTCTTCTACCACAACCTATACATCCTTTTCTGCCACAACTTCTTTGTTTTTCATTTCATTACTCTCTTCCTCCAAACTTTCTTGAACCACGCAACACATCAAGCTTTTGTAGAAGATACATGATGTTGCTGCTTCATGTTGTTACTCTAAGCACTTTGCGGCAGGCTTTCTAAATTTACTGCAGAATGGGCCTTAGCCCCCAGTATACGAGAATAAGCCTTTAGCTTTCAGCAGACGGCTTCCCATGTTTGCCGTAGAATGAGCTTTAGCCCTCAGCATGTGAGACAACTGGATGAGCTTGATATCACATTCTCTTGGTGTCAATGCTCCATCATGTGGTTTATGCATTCTTTAGTAAAAAATTAGATGCCATGGATCTGCAAGTTGCCATATTGTAGAAATTCTTCGTTGCTAGAGAATTTGGGAAAAAAAGTTACTTCCCAAGCATGCTTTGACTTCATTCCACTACAAGCACAATTACTTCCCATGTGTTTTCTGCTACATATGATTGTGGCTATAGCTCTTCTGCAGATTCTTTCTAAAGATTTGCGATCATGTCCTACCATACTACTCAGTCATTCCTGCTGCAATGACTTGATCCTGCTGAGCCTTTCCAGGGCTGCCGCTTATTCTTTCCCCAATGGCTTATCTGGCCATGGGTTTTCTTACTCATGGGCTCTTGCGTCCCTTGTGTTTTACCTTGTGCATCCTCGGCCCCTTTGCTTTGTCTTGGGCTTCCTCGGCCCATTTGCTTGTCTTGGGCTTCCTTGGTACTTTTTCTAACTTTGAGTTCCCATGAATTCTTGATGGGGCAATGATCACTTTTGTTGTAGAAGATAACCACATTGGATTTATGATTGCACTTAGAAAGTTCAAGAATTTAATACTGAATTTTGTGGTAGGATATTTTGCGAAAAGACCTGCTGGAATACAAAATATTCTGCTGTAGAATATTCTACCAGAGAATATTTTGCTGTGAACAGTCTGCTGTGATATCTGCACTTTGGCTTTTGAAACTTTCTGCTATGAAACATTCTGTAGATGAGCATTCTACATTTTTGAAATTCAACAGATTTTGCTGTGAACAGCCTGCCGAAAGATCTGCACTTAATCTTCTGAAACTTTCCGCTACAAAATATTCTGCCGATGAACATTCTGGAACTCAACAAATTTTGCGGTAAATAATCTGCAGAGAGATCTACGTTCTGGCTTCTAAAATTTTTATACTATAAAATATTCAGCGGATGAACATTCTGCACTTCTAAAATTCAACAGATTCTGCTGTGAACAGTCTGCCGAAGGATCTGTACTTTCTGCTATGAAATTTCTGCGGAGGGACATTCTGCACTTCTGGAAAAGTCTGCTGAAGGATACTTCACGGAGGAAATATTCTGTACTTCTAAAATTCAGCAGATTCTACTGTGAGCGGTCTGTCGAAGGATCTGTACTTTTTGCCACGAAATTTCTGCGAAGGGACATTTTGCACTTTTGGAAAAGTTTGCTGAGGGATACTTTGCAGAGGAAATAGTTATTCATAACAGTATAGTAATGATGAAAATTTTCCTTTGGCTACAATAGCTTCATTTTTTGTTTCTAGCTTTTGTTTTTTCAGGGGAAGTAGAGCTAAAATCACTAGCATTAAAAAAAAATGATTGAAACCTTGTGAGGGAAAGAAGGGATTTTTCTACTTTAAGTGCTGGACCTGAAGGTGGAGGTGGAGAGAGTTTAGAAAGCTTCTAGCGCTTCCTTAAAATAAATGAGAGCAAAAAGTGGTGGAACTCTTGGTTTTGCATGTTAATAAGTGGCTTGCCACATGTCTCACCTGCATGACAAGGAAAACAAGTAGCATTTATAGGATAGGAACAAGTGGCATTTTTGTTGTAGAACTCTATGGTGTTGTAGTGATATTTTGCTACCACATTTTTGAGGCAATGCCATTGAACTCTACTATGGTATTGTGGTATTCTACCACAACATTCTGCTGCAATATTCTGCTATAGCATTTTGCTCAAGATACTGCTTTGTTTAAATGTTGTTGTGTTCTGCCATAAAATTCTGCTATGAAACTGTCCTGCTGCAATATTGCTGGATTCTGCCACAGTACTATCCTACTGTAACGTTGCTGTATTCTGCCACAGAATTCTGCTACAGCACTATCCCGCTGTAACGTTGCTGTATTCTGCCATAGAATTCTGCTATAGTATTGTCCTGCTGTAACATTGCTGGATTCTGCCACAGTACTATCCTGCTATAACATTGCTGTATTCTGCCACAGAAATTCTGCTACAGCACTGTCCTGCTGTAACGTTGTTGTATTCTGCCACAGAATTCTACTACAGTATTTTCCTGCTGTAACACTGCTGTGATATTCCACCATAGAATTCTGCTATGGTACTGTCCTGCGGTAACGTTGTTGCAATGTTCTGCCATAGAATTCTGCCACGCTGTTGTGATATTTTTCCATAGAATTCTACTATGGGACTGCCATGACGTTTTGGATACTTTCCTGAGAGTATAGCTTGGAAAGTTTAAGAACATCTGCATATCTGGCTTTGGTAAGGACTTGGAAACATGTTTGCAATGGAGAAATATCTCATTCTCCCCATCTTGATCCCAACTCCCCAGTGAAGTCGCCATTTTAATGTAGGGGGCCTTTTCGTTGTGCGTTGGGTTGGGCTGCCTCCCGTGGTAGTAGGCCCGAGTATTCTGAGTAAGGAAGTTGAGACCGGTTCAACTGCAAATCAATTTGGTCCGGCTTGTGTGCAAACGTTGAGTCCAAGTATGAGGAAAGACGCAGCAAAGTGGGCTTATTCTCTGTTTCTGCCGCAGAAGACTTTTCTCCAGTTTCTGCCGCAAGATTGACGTTTCTGCCGCAGAAGGAACTCTCTGTTATGCAATGAAGCTGTCTGCTGTGCAATAAGGCTTTCTGCTGTGCAGTAAAGCTTCCTACCGTAAAGCCTTCTGCTGTGCAATAAAGCTGTCTGCTGTGCATTAAAGCTGTCTGCTGTGCATTAAAGTTGTCTGCTGTGCTTTAAAGCCTTCTGCCGTGTGAATGACTACTCTTCATTTTTACTGTAGAAATACTTTTCCACTTCCTTGGCCCGGCTTGTGCGCAAACCATACCACGTCTGCTAAAGTCTGTTTATAAGCTTACAGCAGGCAGAGTCATTGTTAAGAGGTTATGGCAGGCAGCCATAATATGGATAACATAAAGAAAGTACATCCACTATTTCTGCCACAATAAGTAAGGCAAATAACTTAAAAGGCCTCACTTTTAAAGAATAAAATTTAAACAAAAGGTTAGAGCGAGATTAGTAGAGTTAAAAGAATGAGTCTGCCGCACCAACTGTCACCGCAGGACTCTAACCAGGGAAGGGAAACCTGCTCCCTCAATGCAAGTAACTTCAAAGGAGAAATTAATTGCTTTGAGAGGCCAGCTCCAAATGGTATGTGCCCGGGTATGAGTCGTATTTTCCTCCAATAGAGAGCAAGGCTATTGAGGGAGAGAGGGGGTTAACCCATTTGGGTGCATGCCTGCCATAAAACACTCTGTTTTTCCTTCTTCCTGCTCTGTTCTTTTGTTTTATCTTTTCTCTCTGTTTTCTTTCTTAGACTTCTTGCTTTTCTTTTCTTTTTTTTGCTTTCTTTCTTTCTTTTCTTTGTTTTCTCCTCTTTGTTTTTTCCTTTTTTTTCCTCTCTCTTTTTTCTTCGAATTCCCTCTCCTTTTCCTGTACACAGCTACGGGTCTCTTATATAGAGCCTGTTGTGACCGGTTTTACTGTTCTAGCCCCTTAATGGCCTTTGTCTAGTATGGGAACCTTTTGCCGACCACTTACCAAGTCTATGGTTCTGACTACCACCATTGACCTGTGGCTTTCAGGCAATGAAAGTTTCTTTTCTACTCGTCCAGTGTGTACCCTCTCTCTCTTGGTCTCTGATGGCATGCACCCAGTGGTTCTTATCTAGTCTTGCCTCTTTTGGGTGGCATATCATCCCAGCAGGACTGTGCCCACCGAAAGAGCCTGGGCAAGAAACACAAGAATGGGTTTCCACTCCTCTCCCCACCACCAGACCATGCCCTCTCCCATGACCTCACCCTTTCCCATAGTGGCTGGGTATAGGCTAGTGATGCCTGAGTCATACGCATGCTTTACCTTCTTGATGTTTCATACGTTTGCCGAGGTTTGAGAATGGGTGTGCATATCCTGCCATGCGTGTTTTGGCTTTTTCTGGGTTGCATCTCCAACGTTTATGACTTGTCCCTTTCTTTGGAGGGTTGGGCCTTGTTGGATCATTGGGCCTCCCTTTAGTTTGGGTGTTTGCTTCGTGGCTTGGCATTTCCTACCATACCAGATTGTTAATCCTGTTGCTTATCTCAATCCTGCCGAGCCCTTTTGGGCCTGCCATGTGTTTTTCTCAATTTTCACGCCTATCTTTTTTACAAAAGGATTTGGGCCTTTGTGAGCCAAATGATGTTGACTGGATCAAAAGGGTCTTAGGCCCAATTTATCTTCATCTGCCGAAGCCATCCTGCCAGAGAACTGTATTCTGCGGTAGATCTGTATTCTACGGCAGACTTGTATTCTGCGGCAAACTTGTATTCTGCGGCAGATTTGTGTTTTGCAACTTATTGGGCTTTCTTCCTCATGGGCTTTTGGATATGGATTCACAATATTGGGCATTAACAACTCCAAATTAGTTATTGAAAAATTGAGTTTCCACCTCAAATATTAAAATTACTCAAATTGAAATCTCACTACAACGTCTTAAACTGAAAAACCATTCCAGATTTCTCTCTTTGTCAACTCTCCACTAGAATCTCTTCATCTCTAGTAAATCCGAAAAACCCATTGCACAGACCATCCATCTTTCTCTCTCACTATTTTAGTGGCAAGATTAGTTACAGAGACGAATAGAGAAAGACACTTTTGAAAATGAAATGAAACTTCGTGCACCAAAATGAAAAGCTTCAAGTTTAAAGCAACAAAATAAAAACAACTTCAAACATTAAGGTCAATATGCAATTTAGTCTAATTAATTTTCAACTATAAAAGAAACTGTTATGGTCTGTTTGGATTGAGGGGAAGGGAGGGGGAGTAGAGTAGAGTAGATTCAGCACAAAATTAACTTATTTTTAGCCAACTCTACTCTACTCCCCTCCATTCCTCCTCCTTCCCCCCATCCAAACAGGCCATTAGTTTGTATTTGGAGATGAGGCTGATTTAGCATAATATTGTTTACAGGTAAATTGTTATGACTATGTATGACAAGTGTGATGTTAATTGGGAGAATGAGGAAAGAAGACCAAATTGAGTACATATTCGATAATTATAAAAACCGAATTGAGTGATAATGCAATTTGGTATCACAAATACTAAAGTTAATGTGTAATTAGGCATTAAAAAAATAATAACGCACATTCCTTTTGAAAGTTTTATATTGCATATCTGGCCTAGCTGCTCACGTGACTTGTCTGTTTTCTGCTCGTTAATTACTTAGTAATGCACACTCCTTTTGAAAGTTTTATTTTGCATTCCTTGAAAAGCATAGGAAAGAGATGATATTTAAAGAGAAAATTTATAATTCTATCATAATTATTCTCCTACATTCATTGACCTACACTCTATATATAAGTGACAGAGCTAGAACTTCAGCTTAGGGGGACAAAATTAAAACATAATATTATAAAAATAATAATTTATATTAATTATAATAAATAAACAATTAAAATTGTCATTCAAAATCTAATATAAGTGTAAATTATAATTGTGGGGGCATTTTTTGCTTCAAGGAAACTTATGAGTACTCCTTAGGCAAATTTTTGCTTTTGTCCCACATTGGAAGGGTTTCCTTCCTCTTAGCACCTTCTAAGGCATGAACCAATGGCATTAGAGTACCACTAGTTTGGTTAAATGCCACCACAATAATTTATTTCTTTGTACCCAATTTATTTTATCCAACAACTACCAGTGTTCTTTCATATTTTGAAATTGCGTTACGTGATTTTGATCTGAACTCATTATTATAGTAAGTATTTTTCTTAATCTCAATTAAGTATAAATATATTTTTTATATCATTAAAATTGAAATAGAATTAACCAATTCATAGTTACTAACAATCAAATTTATTAAAGTATGAGATTGATATAAATATATAAAAGTTAAACATCTAATTTGATTCCTTAAAATAAATTGAGAAAATAAAGCAATCTAAAAGTGTTTAGAGAATGAACCTATCAAGTTGTATATTCTCACCGCCTGAATGCTTTTAACAAATCTATAGAATTCAAACTTTTCGTTCTCTATTATTCTCAATTGTGAAAAAGTAATAGAATGTGAGAAAAAATTAATTAAAAAAGATGTAAAGACTTGGGATGTCCACGGGTTGGGTCGGATCATGTTTTGGGTTGACTCACACTCGACCCGAAAGGCTTGGATGAACATAAAATGGATCCACAACCGATCAAATGTTCAGGTCAAACCTAGCGGCTCGGGTCATCGGTTGAGCAAGTTGGAGCCATCGGGTAATTTCGGGTATGAAGTAAAAGAAAAAAAAAAAACTGAGAAATCACAACCCAAAGAATACATAAACCAAAACCCAAAAGAACACAAACATGGAAAAATCAGTCCAAAAAAACAAAATCAACACACAAAAGGACAAAAAGAAATCAACCTAAAAGAGCACAAAGAAATCAAAACCCAAGAGGACAGAGAAATCAAAACCCAAAGGGCACAAACCCAAACTCAAACTGTAGAAATCACATAGCACAAATAAGAACTCAAATCCATAGACTGAAACAAAGAAAGAAAGAGAAATATAACACTAAACTGGCACTGCCACCACTCTTCTCTCCCATCATCACCACATCCATCACAAGATTAGTGCAAAATCTAAAAAAATAACATTTTTTACTAATCGACCCACCATAAGATGCACAAGATCAAAGGATATTTCAAGCAGATTAGAGGAGGCTTTGAGAGTTGGGTTTGAGCAACTTGACTGTGGCAGCAATTGGCCAACTTGATGATGACGAGTGGCAGTAAGAAGGGGTTAGGGTTAGAGATTTGAGAGAGAGATCATAGAGGGAGAGAGAGAGTGTGAAAAATGAAAATATTGTTTTGAAGAATGAAATTGAATGGGTTAGATTTTTCTTATTTTTAAACTTCTCACAAGTCAGGTCAATTTCTACGAGTTATGGTGGAACCCAAAATTTTATCTTAAACTGACTCGCACCTGACCCATCTGGGCATTTAGATATGCTCGTGGGTCTTCGGGTCGAACGGGTGGGTCGAGTCTGACGGGTTGATGGACAACACTTGTAAAGACTTTAGGTTTTAGTAAGGTACAAGGATATTAATTATTTTGGTATGCTAATTTAAGAATGTTGTAAAATTATTATGACATTTTTGTTGTTTCCTTAACATTATTTTAAAAAAAAATTATATTGTGTATAATATTAAGGGTAAGGATTTGTTGTAATCTTAGTTGTTGTAATTAGTGCATAATGGTGATGTGTCAAGCAGTTAAATAGAAACTTGTCCAAAAATTTCTCTTAAAGTGCCTCAAGATTTGTGTAAAGTAGCAAATTATTTAAGTGGATTCCACTTTTACTTTATTAGACTTGATTTCCACCATTGATTTTCTTTAAAACAAAATAAATACAATGATTTATTTAGGAATTGCTGCAACCAAGGTTGCAGCAAATCCTTGCCCCAATATTAATATGGGGTCCATTGACTGAGGTTCTGTGGCTAGTGAGAAAGGGAAAAAAAAAAAAAGGTTGGGATTAGGGGGAAAATATAAAAGGGTGAATAGAGTGGTTTGGTGAAATTGTGTGTGACGGTGGCTAAACTAAAGTGAGAGTTTGGTGCCTTTTTCTTAAGTGCTAGGCTGCTTGATTATAGTATTATAGGTTTTTGGTTTTCTTTCTTTTGTCAGTAGAACCGTTTGGCTATTGTGGTTAAATTTTTTGTTCATTTAGAATACATTTTTGGAGGTGCCAAGGTGGGCATTTGCCCCTTCTCGCCCTGCCCCCTTGGCTCCACCTCTGTTATATATATGTCAATTTCTTATTTTATGTCCATGATTTTTTTTATTGATATACATATATATATTACAACGTTGAAATAGCTGATGTGAATGAAAAACTTACAATAACAAATATGAGAGAATCAATACTCGCATAATTATAGGTAAAGAATATATGATGACTGACCAAATTAAGCTAATTATTCTATTTTCTTTTGCTGAAAACCAAAACTTAATAAAAGTTGTGGCATACTGGCATCTAACTCTCTTCAATACTGAATTTACCTTCCAATGCAATATTAGACAAAAAAAGATGGCCTTAAAAAATTTTACTTTTTGATCTCCCGGTTCAACATATAATATGAGAAGAAGATTTAAAAATAAAAACAAAATAAACACACTAAGCATAATCTGATGATGCATATGATGCTCTCAGCAGTTAGGAAGAATTAATGTGAGAGCTTTGATTAAATGGGTAGGTTGGACAAAACTAAGATAAACCCAAAATAGTTAATACCACTTTCGGAAATCACATGCATGGCGTATACTGCAAGTCCAACGTGAAAACTAATGTTATTATCTACTTTTGTCAACGAAGTCGGTGTAAAAAGAAGATGTTGAAGTTGACGTTGTCGTAGCAATGCAGGGGAAAAAGTCTGGTGAGAGACTGAAAGTTTCCCTAACTTTTTCAACTATTGAGTTTTTTGCTTTTGTGTGTCGGTGGCTTACAGTTATGAGCGGGAATTTATCAGGTAGTCTAGTAAGGACTGAGATTGGGTGCAATTGCTATTGAACCTCGTAATAATACATTTTCTTCACAAATTTTTTTACATTTTTAACTTTTTAACTTTAATTTTTAATTTTTTTAATATTTTTGTTTTAATGATTGAAATTAAAAGTTACTTTTTACAACTTTCAATCTTAACTATTCATTACTATTGTACCCGGTGTAATATCTTAAATATTGCACCGGATCCTAATCCGTCTCTTAATAGTACTCTAGACTCTTAAATGAGTGATGGACTTTTTGGTGGATCCCACATTTGGGGGCCATCTCTCATGTGAGAGATTGGACTTTGAGCTAATGACTTTAAAATAAAGTAAGGTGTGAATATGCATTGCATGGGTAGCCAAAAAAATAATTTAAAACTTTACTTTTTGTATCTTACTCATTTCCTTCTTTCCTTCTGGAGATAGTTTTCACCTACAGTTGCTTCCTATCTTTAGTGAGTACTATTTATTCCCTATATATTTGCTTATTGATTTTTTATATTTAAAAAAAAAAAACTAAAACCGATAGAGTATATATAGGTCTTAAAAGAAGAAAAGTAAGAGGAATAATAAAAAATGAATGAAAAAAAAATATTTAAATAAAATATGGTTTAGAATTGCCTATGAGTTAGATGAGTCAACGTTGCATATTAGAACCTTTTTTTTTTTTTTTTTTCACTTAAAAAGAATTGTCAATCTTAAAAGAGTAGACAATGTTCTTGAGTAATTAACTCCTTAAAGAAAATGTTAAAACTACTGTAAATTTTAATGTAAAGATCTTATAAAATAATATGACAATAATGTAATTGGTGTCACCTAACTAATATAATATAATATATGAATGTTTGAATTTATTATTATTATTATTATTTTGTAATTGATTACACATTTGTAAGATTTATATAGTTAAATTTACAATATCTGTAATAACACACTATTATATTCAATCAACTGTTTGTGATTATTTATAGAACCTGATTACTGGACAACATGGAACATTTCTTTTCTTTATATTATTAATTGCTTAAGTTTAAGTTCGTTGTCATTAGTGGAGTGTAAAATAAAACACAAAAAGCAGTATCGAGAATTTTGATTATATTGAATACGTGTTTTCCCTATTTAAACGAAACTGCGGTGTAGTAGCCTCGATTATGTGAAGAAGTTTCCCTTGAACTTCAAAGCTTCAATATTTGTTTATATGATGGAATCCGTCAGTAGGTTTTGGTCACATTAATCTTCCACATCTCGTTTTGGAGTATTAATTTGATGGAATCCATTTCCCTAACCGATGTGTCTCTTAGTACACCAGTCATAGAGGTAACAATTCCACGTTCTAATCCATATTCAGTGAAACGGAGAGAAATCTCTCCCTCCTTGTTTTTACTCTTTCCACCAAACGATACTCCGCCAAGCTGTGTACCAGTTGAAACTAAACACTTTTCTCCTAATTCCATACCATCATTCTTTCCACCTAACACCTCTTCACCATCGCCAAGCTCTTTACCAGCTGGAACGAGACACTTTTCTCCTAATTCCATACCAAAATTCTTTCCACCCAACACATCTCTGCCAATCTCATTATATGTTGAAAGGAACCACTTCTCTTCTTCCATACCATCATTGTTTCCACCCAAGACCTCTTTGCCAAGCTCCGTATCTTCTCAAACCAAACACTTTTCTCTCTCCATACCATCGTTTTTTCCACCCAATCAGTCTCAGTCAAATTCCGTATCTAGTGAAGTAGCAGTACTTCACGGATTTGCTGATTCCAGACCCTCATTAGTTTTTCCACCAAACATTCGGAATATTATTATACACAACTATTCTTCAATTCATGAAAAAACCCATCACCATGATCAGTTTACTTCAAACAAAAACAAAATTTTTCGTGAATTTAAAGATGTTGTAAACATGTTTCATTCATCCAAAAATAAGAAACATCGTTCACAGTCGCCAAATGAAGCTCGCTGGCGCTCAATCAACTTAGATGTCATAGACGATGACGATGACGATGATGAGGGAGTCTTCTCCCAAGAAGTTAAGGCGGAGTTCGAGCAGCTGGCCGGCGAGAGGTGGACCTACGCTATCTTTTGGGAGGCAGAGAGGTCGGGGGATTTCAGTCCGGCCAGAGGGTTCTACAATGTGGATGATCACAAGTTTAAAGACAAGGCCATCACATTCTTCCAGCTCAGGGATTCATGCTCCGAGACAGTCGCCTTTGTCAGCTTCCTAGACCTAGTTTTCCGAACCGGGAACCCCATTTGGCTGTTAGGAGTGGACGGCTTGGCGAGCTCGCTGTACTTCCAGGCCCACCAGGGCTATCAGTATGGACTCCAGACCATGTTCTGGATAGGCGTAGACCAAGGTGTCATGGAATTCGGCTCTACAGAGCTGATTGACTGAGCTTGAATCACATATATATAGGAGGAGAATATGAGATGAGAAAATAGGAAGTTATAATGGCCCGAGTTCTTTTGCCATATTTTTACCCAAGCTCATGTATATAATAGATTGACAATAGTTTTTGTTTTCTCCTAAACTTAGTGTTTATTTTAGAACTATTGGAGAGGACAGAAATGTAAGATTCTATACAAAGCAAGGAAATAGAAAAGCTAGAAAGAAAATGCACCTAAGGAAATAAAAAAGCTAAAATAGGAAAGAATCGTGGGTAGCAAAGCTTGTATAATATTATAAGTATCAATAAAACTTTCTTTTATTGAGAACTCAATTGTGTATTGTGTTTGAGTGTGGTTAGATTTTTTACAAAATATTTGATAAGATATTTTCTTCCCAAATGTTAAATTGATTATTCTGACAAAATTCTAAAACTCAATAATCGATATCACCATAAGTTTGATCCTAAAAGAATCTAAACATAAGGAGAAGATGAAAAGTGACTTGGGTTTCACATTCTCAAGGAAGCTCAACAATTCTAACATTGAAAATTGGAGGTCATAGACTTGGTGTCTTAATAATAGGTAGTAAAATTATAGTCATCCATATTCAAAAATAAAAATAAAAAATTTATAATCATCCTGTAAATAAATTGGAAGATTAATGATTTTACAATACAAAGGTCTATTCTCATGTATACAGACAATAATTAGCCAACGGTATAACTGAATCTTTATAATAATGCTCAGCAAATATTTTTCATTGTGGGATCTAATAGCTAATTATAAATTTAAATTTTATCAATTGTTCAGTAAATTAATTATTTTAACTACAGACTTAGCAACTAACTTCAATAGTTTAACATGCTTTTATATGTGACAACTAACTTGAATTTGTTACTAATGCTTCGAGTCTTTTGACAACTAACTTGAATTTGTTAATCAATTTTACTTTAAATCAGATGATCAATTAATTCAATTTTAGTTTGCATTGGATGAACAATAACAGAAAATAAATCAACACACACACACCAGGGACGGAGTCAGGACTTCAAGTTAAGAAGTAGAAGTATAAACAATTTTTTTTTTTTTTGAAACTCCAAATAAGCATTCATTTAATAAACCGTCAACAACACACAAAAAAAAAAAAAAAAAAAAAAACACACACACACACACACACACACACACACAAAATTATTGATTTTTAAGATATTACAATGCAATTATTTATGAAAATGGAACTCACCGTCTACAATTATTACACACAATAGTCAAGAACTATGCACACAAGCATTCAACAACTAACCAATAAATTTTAAAGTTGCAAATAATCTCTTTAATTATTTACCCAGAAAAATATCTCTTTAATATTTTAAAAGACACTAAACTAATAGAAAAAAACATTAAACGGACAAAACTACAATAAAATACACAAAACATCACAGGCACTGAGAAAGAGTCTCTTCAAGGAGACTATATGAATTAAGAGAGACTGAAATTTGAGAAAGAAAATTTAGAGTTAGTAGATATGAGAGTGAGATGGAAATTTGAGAGATAAGTTTTGTAGTTAGTGGATAAATTTGAATTTTGAGATATGCTTAAGAGAAAGAGGGAAGAAAAAAAAGAAAAAAAAAGAACAAAAAAAAAAAAGATGGACATGGGGAGAGAGAGAGAGAGAGAGAGAGAGAGAGAGATTTAGGTGAGAAAAATATGGAGATAAATGTGGGTGAGAGAAAGAGGGAAACTAAGATGAAAAATAAGAAAAAGAAAAAGAGGTAGGCGTGAGATAGAGAGAGAGAATTTGAGATTTTTCTTTTAAAAAAAGCAAAAAAAAAAAAAAAAAAAAAAAAGGAGATAGTGGTGGGTGAGATAAAGAGGGAAACTAAGATGGAAAAAAAAAAGAGGAAAAAAAAAAGAGTTAGGCATGGGCATGAGTTGAATTTGAGATGAGAAAAAATAGGGAGATAGATGTGATGGGAGAAAGTGGGAAATTGAGATGAGAAAAAAGAAAAGAAAAAAAAAAGGAAGACCTGTGGGTGAGAGAGAAATATTGAGATGAGAATAAAAGGGATAGACATGTGTGAGAGAGAGGAAATTAATGGAAAAAAAAAATAGCGTCAATTTCCCAATTTTTCTCACTACTCAATTACTCATCTCTATTACATTAACAAAATTTGTTGTGAAATAAAGATTTAACCTATTACAACAATATAATTCAATGTGAAATAAAAGATTACATATTGCAACAACATATCTCAATGTAAAATAAGAGTTACCTATTACAATAACACATTTCGATGTAACATAATAATTATTGCTACAATCTCATATTAATGTAATAAATTTAAGTTATTATTACAACAAAAAAAACCTAGAGATGCGATAGTATATATATTACATTCATTATTATTATTATTATTATTTGCAATAATATTTGTTGTATTATATCTTTTTTCTTGTAGTGCATGTTGTGTTTGTTACTCACAAGAGATGACAACTTTTTTATTTATAAAAAAATATAAATTTTGGGTTTTGTTAAAGAGAGAGAGACAAAGATGGGCTCAGAATTTTACCTCTCTCTCTGACTCTTTCTCTCTAGTTTCTTCTAGTCTCTTCTATGTCTATCCGTCCTTACTCTCTTTAAGTTTTCTTCATAAGTCACAACACTGTCAACACATAATTAAATCTAAGTTAATCAAATAAAGATTCAACATGAGAGGGATACCTCTGCTTCTGCTATTTTGCTGCAGACTTGCAGTGTCGCTGTTGAACTCCTCTGCTTGATTGCATTATGCTATAAGTTAGGTTTTCCTTTCTTTCTTATTTTTTTTTTTAAATGGCTTAGAAATCACCTTTTTCCCTTTTATTATATTTGTGTCTTGCCGTAACTTGGGTGTTTTCAACTCCTAGCCTAGTTAGATCTCTAGAATAGACTTTGATTTATTTATTTATTTTTGCTTGTGTTTGTTTTGGGGTGTTGTTTGGGCTTAATTTTTGTTGTTGAGCTACTTTTTAATAGCTGTTAAAAATAACAATAATATTGTTGAGGGGAGGAAGTGCAATTTTATTAAAACAAATTGCTAAAAATAATTATTGTATTCTCACATGTCTTTAAACGCAAGTCATGACACCTACTGTAAGTCCAATCACTCGAACACTTCAAGGCCTTATGTAGATTTCTGATGGTGTCTATGATTTTTAGCACTCTAAAGCACTCAAGCTCTCGCTAAGTGGTTTTGTGGAAATTTCTTATCAAGGATGTTCAATGGGAGAGGGTGAAGGTATGTGAGAATACATGATTTTATTTCTAGGGATAGAAAAGCCTCTACTTTCATTTTCTAGAGGTATGAAAAAGATTTAGTTTTTCATCATGTTTGGTTGGGAGGATGAAAAAACTTTTTTATTTGGTTGAGAAGAAAAATGGGATGATAGAAAATGTAATTTGTTTAAATTTATTTTCATGCCTCTATTACAAATATAAAAAAAAAATTTAAAAGAAAAAAATTTTGATGTCCATATAAAAAAGGCTAATGATTTGTTGTAAATTAAGTTGCAGCAACTCCTGTAAAAATGCACACGTGTCAATGCCTCAGATAGACACTTATCTAGACTTAATGAAAACTTTCATATCAAGATTGAATTTTTCACCTAATAGTCGCTTGATACATGTGCATTTTGCAAGAGTTACTGCAACTTAGTTTGCAGCAAATTCTTATCCTTTAAAAAAAAAAAAAAAAAAAAAAAAGGAAAGAAAAAAAAAAAGTGGGAAGAGGTGGGGTTTGATAGGTAATTTCCCATCAAACTCCCTTTTCTCATCACATTTTCTCCCCAAAATGAGGAGACTTTGAAACCATCACAAATGGTGGGCCATGAGAGAAAACTCATGAACCCCACCAAAATCTCTCTCATTTTCTCCGCTCAACCAAACACTCTCTCATACCATTTTCTCCCTACTTTTCTCTCCTTATTTTTCATTCCCCCAATTTTCAACCCAACTAAACACACTCTTAATCAAGGATGACAATTTTGTATCGTACCAGCCAGTATTGTTGACATTTATTTACACTTTATGATACTTCACACAATATCTCCACTTTATGCTTCATGTATCTATTGGGAAAACACATGGAAAATACAGTTTTGTATCTCAGATAAAAACACGTAACAGAATATAACGGATCTACTTCATTCATGTAAGATAGCATGCAACATCTGAGTTTTAGAAACAAAGAACAAGGAAGCGTACCTTGATTCAGTGAAATTCAAAACAAAAATGAATATTGGACTTGGGAAGCCTTTCAATCTTCACTCTAATTCCATAATTTGCCCAAGATGTGTGATCTCTCAATCAATTCTATATGTACTACTCTTGATAAGCTCAAAATTATCATTAATTATATTTAATACCACTATATAAATATAATTGCACTCTAGGCATTATTAATAAATTATATCCCAAGATTTTATTAAACATATAACTCATTTCTTAAAATATTCGTAGTAATACAAAGTCATAATATATAACTGTCACTTTGAAGATTACTACATCTTGATCTTTGAGTATCCGGTTTAATCCTCTAAGTTATTCATATATATTTTATGAAATCTAATTTCATAAAATACAAACTTTAGTAACTCTTTACTAAAGTAGTTAGGCCTAACAGTCTGAATAACCAAGCTCATTAAACTTATCTCAAGAAAATATTTTATATCTTTATAAAGAATTTATGAATTTCATCTTGAGAATATGTGCTCCTTTAACATTACGTGTGGTTGTCCAACATACTGAGACTTTGACCGTTTGTCTAGATCTCACTCCTGATATATTAAAACAACCTACATTTTATGATTGGATTCACTATTCCCTCAAGATTGAGAGTTTATGTAAATAAGAAGTCGTAAGATTTATTATTCATTTGACAATCGTTAATAGTTCAATATGTCTTATACACTTAAAACAATCTCCACTTCCATGATCAAGACAAATCATCTTAATTGATATGTTATAGTTTTCGCAGATGAAATGCCCAATTTCACCACTGACTATGAACTAAGATTTTGAGTTTACAAAGAACTTGTGATTTATATCTTCCGTGACTAAATCACATACTATGCATCCCATGGACTATATGATAATGTCCAAACATTCATGCTACCATTATCTATATATTACTAAAAGTTGAAGCATAGCGTTTATTCTACTGCTCTCATGTTGTGCCACATTAGCTACCACATCATTCTTTTTTTCTTTTAAAAAAAATATAATTTGTCTTACAATTTTAAAATGGTTTTTATAATTTTCAACCCTATAAATGCAACCCACTACTTATTTTTTTTTTTCCACTACCACTCTATAATAAATCCAGCTCATTACTTATTTATTTACTTCCACTATCACCCTATAATAAATCTGTATAATTAATTTAGTCTACCTCTTATTTATTTAGTTTTACTATCAAGCCCAACCCAAAACCTTTTCAGTTCAGTTTTAGGGTTTTATGTGAGCCTTTTCAGCTTAAAGGAAAAAAAAAAAAAAAAAAAAAAAAAAACTTTGAAGCCTTTCAAGCTTTAGGGGTTTTTTTTTTTTTCAATTTTCCTATAATTATTTTTAACATTTATTTTATTAATATTTACACTTCTCCGACCTTTCTCTCTCTCTTACCATTTCATCTCTCCACTACTTCTTCAATCTTTCTCTCTCCCTTACTTTTTCATCTCTCTACTACCCTTTACATTAATATCATTCTTGTTCTTTCCCTTCATCTTCCTTTATTTTTGTTTCTTCTTATTTACACCATCTTTCTATAAATTTGTCACTATCTCTTCTATTCTATGCATAGTTTTCCCTCACACAAAAAAAAAAAAAAATGGCTCTCTCTCTCTCTCTCTCTCTCTAAATTTTTTGGTGGATTTTTTTTATTTTTCTTGCATCTCTACTTTAGGTTGATAATTTTTTATATTCTTTAAAACTCTATTTTGGGTTAATGCGATTTAGTTTTGCTTTTTAAATTGTCGTTGTTGTTGTTGGTTTTTTTTTTTTTTAATTCTCTTTGATTGTTAAATGTTATTATATTGTATTCTAAAGAATTAAATATAGCATATAAAAATATAATATTATTCTATTGCATAGCATGATTTGGATAATTTAGTATTTATTCTGTTACATATCATTATTTTTTATATTGCTCAATTTAGATATTAAACTATGAGACTTTACTAATTTTTGTTTATTTTCTAATCCTTTGTGGTGGACAAAGTACTCTTCATAGTTGTATGAGAAGTACTCTGTAATGCCATTCATTTAAAAAAAAAAAAGTAAAGGTTAGTCAAACGAAAATAATCGGATAGGTGACAAATTTTAACTTTTGCAATTTTATTTTAATTATTTTTATTTTATAACAATGCATGTATAGAAATTTAATTCTTAGATTTCATGTATCTAAGAGTGTGAACAAATGTGAAAGTAAAACCATCAAAGCTCTTTCAAAATTTGATTTAGGTAGTGTTTGGATTGCGTTTTTGGGTAGCCTTTTTTTTTTTTTTTTTTTTTAAACGTGTTTCAGCACTTTCAGTGTGTCCCATGCATTATTCACAGGACCCACAAACTTCTTTTTTCTCCAAATTTTCATTAAAAATAAGTCACACGGTACTATTTACACATTTAAAAATTATTTTGCTATAATATTTTTAGATTTTAGTTTTCAATTTTCAACAAAATAAGCGATATCTAAATGCACTATTAATAATAAAAAAGTCGGTCATAGAGTCTTTAGCCGGCCTGGAAACTGAAAAAAGTCGGTCATAAAGTCTTTAGCCGGCCTGGAAACTGAAAACGAACTTCTACCAAACTCGGACGAAACCATGGAGCAATAGATGCTCAGTAAGTTTCCTATGAACTCCACAGCTTCTCTTTTTATTTATATGATATTACCCTGCCCTCAGTGTTGTGCAATCCATTTGTAGGTCCTTCCCTCCCAGTTTTAGTCACATTAAATTTTCCCTTTTTTCCCTTTTCAATCACAAAATTATTTGATGGAAACCATTGCCGAAGCCCACATGTCTCTGCCAGATAGAGAAGAGGGAATTCCTACCATCTTTTCACTCTTTCCAGCAGACAACTCTCCGTCTGATAGTAGTGATAGTTCATTGTCTAATCGAACACTTCAACACTACTTGTCTCCATATTCCATAACATCGTTCTTTCCACCAAACAACTCTGTGTCAAGCTCTGTATCTACTCAAACCATACACTTCCCTCCGTCCATATCGTCACTATTTCCACCCACACAGTCTGTGGACTCTCAGCTAAATTCATTGTGTAGTGAAAGATCGAATCCCGGGTTTGGTAATTCCATAACCTCAATCTTCCCGCCAAACCATTCTTATTCTAATTCAATTGAATCAACCCAATACCACGATCAGTTTGGTTCAAACAAAAGCAAATTGAGTCATGAATTTAAAGATGTTGTTACTGGTAGAACTGAACCTCATTTTCAGGAGCCTAATATAAATCGTTGGCGCTCATTTAAATTTCATATCTCGAACGAAGAGAGAATCTTCCAAAAGCAAGTTGAGGAGGAGTTGAGGCAGGCCCAGGAGAGGTCACTATTTCCACCCACACAGTCTGTGGACTCTCAGCTAAATTCATTGTGTAGTGAAAGATCGAATCCTGGATTTGGTAATTCCATAACCTCAATCTTCCCGCCAAATTATTCTTATTCTAGTTCAATTGAATCAACCCAATACCACGATCAGTTTGGTTCAAACAAAAGCAAATTGAGTCATGAATTTAAAGATGTTGTTACTGGTAGAACTGAACCTCATTTTCAGGAGCCTAATATAAATCGTTGGCGCTCATTTAAATTTCATATCTCGAACGAAGAGATAATCTTCCAAAATGAAGTTGAGGCGGAGTTGAGGCAGGCCCAGGAGAGGTGGACCTATGCTATCTACTGGGAGTTAGACAGGCCATCCAGTTCTCCTCTATGGGGCACTTTCAGTCAGGTCAAAGGGTTCTACAATTTGAACGATGACAAATTTAATGACAAGGCCATGGCCTTGTCGTTCTTCCAGCTCATGGATTCGTGGTTTAGCATCTTTGGCAGTGTCCTAAACCAAGTTTTCAGCACTTCGAGTCCCATCTGGGTGGTCGGGGAGGACTGCCTGAAGAGCTCAAAGTACTACCAGGCCCGTGAGGGCCATCATTATGGACTCCAGACCATGTCTTGGATACGTGTAGCAGATGGTGTCATGGAATTTGGCTCCACAGAGCTGATTTATCCATCTTCAATTTTCAGGAACATTGGTTGGTTGTCTGTCAATGACAGATCTTCTACTTAAGATAGTTTGGCCAAAACTGCATGTTCTCAAAAAATTTTAATTTGAGAACTTCTTCGAGCTCACTTTCTATAACCATTTCTATACAGAGCCAAAAGTGTAATCTATGGATTCAATTAAAGTTATTTTAATTCTTTTTATTTTATACACGGTGAAGGACTCTAGTGCCACCAACCTTGATTGTTTTTCCTCCTTTTAAATTTTTACGCTGTTTTGTTAATGCAACGCCATTCTTTAAAAACAAAACATCAAATTTTTAACACTTTTAGGATAACGTCGTCCAAATATATATTTAACCTCATTTAAATACAATGGCCTTAAGGAAATAATTAAAACATTTACATAATTGCATATAAATGACTTGAAAGATGAATAGTTGAAATATTCTATAATGAGTAAAATTTTTTGATATCAAATAATAAAGCACATACTAAGATAATCTAGTTACAAAAGAGTTAAAAACATATATTTAAAATTATAAACATGTATGAGAAATATTCATAAGTATAAAATGAGTAAAGACAAAGTATATCGATGAAATTAACATAAATTATGGATGCTTAAACTTATTTTTTTTAATAATTCATATCCAAAATAAACAGCTTTTTAAAATAAAATATGATATTTCTTAGAATGTGTGTTGCTTAATAATGATATAATATTCATAAAAGAACACATATATAAATAAGTAAACAATCAAATTTTAATATATATATATATATATATATATATTCTCAAATTGAAATAGAGTGCTAACCATAGTTGATATTAGATTATAAAATTAGTTTTCAAGATTATAAATTTCTTATGTGATTTTATTTTTGTTAAAATTAGTTATCCAATAAGGCATTTATAATTTTGTTTTATGCTTCGAGATGTTGATATTGTGCAGAAAGGAATCTTGTGTTTTTATTTTAATTATCCTTTGTGCTATTTTGTTTTGGTTAATAATTTTGGGGTTTTTACAATTTCAAAATTATTGAAAAAGTATAAATTTGTTTAGTTGAGCTCATTAATTCTTGATATGAGTGATGAATTCAAAACAATGCATTTTACGTCAAGTAATTTCTTGCATTATTTTTCAAATGACAAATACATTTTTCTTTTCTTTTCTTCTTTTTATAAAAAATTTCATATAAAAAAATACAGGTTGACCTGACTAGATCCCGAACCCAACCCGACCCACTTGTTTGTCATGTCCAAATTATAGGGAAAATGAATCTAAAATGTTGGATGGATATTTTGAACTCAGAACCTCATAAGTATCTTGAGGCCTTAAAAATCATTTGAAGTTACTAAATATGTCTTAGAATATGAGAAATTGAGAAACATAAAAATAGAATAATAAAAAATAAATAAATTAACTTTTATAGACACAAAAGTTTTGATGATATATTCATATGTATTTTCTTTTCTTTTTCTTTTGCTGATTTGGAAGATATCTTTCTAGAAACAGTCAGTCAAACGAGAGTTTGTAGTTAGCCGCAACATGCAAGTATTTCCTCTTTGGAGGAAACCGTGGATCGGTAGTCGTGAGGAAGTTTGCTATGAATTTCAATCTCTCTGTGTTTAAATGATGTTACCGTCGTTGCTGTGGCAAATCATTGATAGATAGGTCATAACTGACAATATTCTTCCATATTACAAAAAATTTCAAATTTATTCCACTAACTTGAAATTATATACCTAATGGAAATGATGGTTTAGCATAAAGAATATCAGCAAAGCGCCAAGAGAGAAGTCTGGCCTGGATAGTGAAAGGGCTTGAGTGAAATGGTTAATGTGGGTAAAAGGAGCGTTTAGATTTGGGCAAAAGGATAGTGACTCATGTAGGTCATGCTCGCTCAAGTAAAGTAGTCGCAAACTGTCAAGAAGGGCCTGGGCTTAGAAAGATATTGAAATTCAATGCACAAGTCCTAAATGCCTTTACCAAGCATAATGGATGATCACATGACTTCCTTATCCTAGACAAAAGAAACTGCTGGATAACCAAAACACAACTTTGTTTAAATATATACAGTGGATCCAATCCATCGCTAGTGGATTCTCTCTCTCCTGTGCTCATTTTGGTTTTTCACATTATAAATAAAATCTTTGTTCCATAAAAGCAAAAAAATCATAGTAACTATTTCTATAGTATATCATTGTCCATGCGTACGTGGCATGTTCCCCTTATCCCCAATCACACATATTTGATTACGTTTAGCTTAAAGTTATGGCGTTTTTCTTATGAATTTCACTAAAAATAAGGCCACTATAGGCAACGTTTTTTTTATAATTAACTAAATAGGTCATATCAATCGAGCATAAAGTACATGATAGATTAACATTCTTATTTATTACCGTTTATTCATGGGTACATGACCATTTTTTCCTCTTATATTTATTTATTTATTTTTAATCTATTTAAAACAAATAAAATAATGTAGCGTTTGAATGATAGGTGGATAACCAAAACCAAACTTAATATCAAAAAAAAAAAAAAAAAAGCCAAACTTAATATGAATGAGATGTTGCAAAAACGATAAAACTTTCCAAACTTGAAATCTTAGCCCCAGCTAGAATTAGGGTTTCGTTGAAATCCAACTATATCGATCTTCAAATTTATCAATTAAATTTATCATGGTCAGTTACAGGCAACCAAATTCTTAAAAAATTTACATAATATATGTCACACAAAGAAACTCTAGAAAAGCTTTATAGGCTTGTCACTTCCAAAATTGATGTACAAAAAGCTCCAACCAGAGCACGTTCTTAAAATAGGAGTTATGAGCTTTCCAACAGCTAGTGTCACGTCCCAAACCCAAAATGGTCCAAAAAATGAAAAATCAAGCCTTCAAGAGAAACTCCATGGGATTTTTTTTTTCTTTCCATTTGATAAAGTAAATAAATATATTGATCTCTCTACAATACAAATCAGAGCTTTATGACACATATACAAGTAATACAAACTACAAATCACGTGTCTCCAAATATACTTAACAATCTAATGCTCCAAATAAAATAAACACAAAGTCACGATCCTCTCTAAAGTATGCAACCTCAATAGAAAATCTAGGCCTATCACACCCAAGACTAACAACCTCAAGAGCCCAATCTCCAGTAGTATTAGCTATGGTCTCGATAAATTTAGTAGGTTGAGTCACCAACAATTTATAGCACAAATCTCCCACTTAGCATAGTACTTTAGTCACCACCAATAAACTAAGCTTCATGCCTGACGTATAGCTAATTTATCTGTAAAACTATTGGAGAGTGGGATGAGCTAAAGTCCAGTAAATAACATAATTAATAAGGGTGGAGGAGAGGGGGCTGACTTAAGTTGGAAAGCTTAATTATCGATTTATTGCAAAAAATATCTTGTGAGTAAATTACCAATTTGCCCCTTAAGCTTCTTCCAATTTACGCTTAATAACTGGGGTGTTATATTCTTCCCCCTTAAAAAATTTTGTCCTCGAAATTGTATGCAATTAATAAACTTTTTGAAACACATTTAGTGATCAAAAACATTAGCTTTAGAGATTTATATACGTGTGAACTTGATGAGGATCAAGAAAACTTCATATGATAAAAAGAAAATACCCATTCACCTTTCAAGTAATCTTTGATAAGATTAGAGGGCTACTGATGAAATGAAATTAGCAATTATAAAACCATGTCCAAACTCTCAATTTCTGGAAAAATCCGATATTGACAATAAAATTAATAAATTTTTTTTTTTTTTCTAATACCAGTCACAATTGCTCCATTGAACTTAAAATTTCTAAGGGGTAAGAAGCTACCAATAGTTAAAACGGAAGCCTCAAATTAATCATAAATATAACATCAATCATGTTTTACGAAGACAAAAGTACATTCACAATGAACAGAATTTTCATAAAAGGCTTTAAAATGACTTTCTAAATCCATGTGAACCATACAAGTCCACCTTCCAAGTAAACTTTAATTCAAAACTTTTCATATCAAAAGTTTTTTTTTTTTTTTTTTTTTTTCCAAAACTTAAGCGAGGACAAAGGTAGATTTGCCACAAAGACTATGGTTTTTTTTTTTTTAATATATAATAACATGATAGCACCAAAACTTGATGGTTAATGGTTTGTTAGACACCACGTGTGCTCAACGGCATCAAACAAACTCTCTAACCAACCAACGCAATATTAAAAAAAAAAACTTGTTGGATTATGCTAAAGACAGTTGGTCAACAACTTGTCGTACCACTCGTGGCTAGCAAGGTTCAACCAAATTGTACCACTTAAAGTCAGCATAACCAACAATATTTGCTAACAGCAAATTATCTTTAAACAAGTTCTCAAAATTTATAAACATGAAATTTGAAAACTTGATTCCTTTTTGTTTGCTCAAAACAATTTTAGGAATTTAACCAAAAACTTTCAAGAATTTTGAGAACAATGCATAGCAAGCACAACAGTTTACATCACACACGAAGATTTAAGAACTTATCAATAGCATCACACAATAAGAAAGACAACACAATTCCAATCACTTATAACTCAATCAATCATAACGCACACAATAGTTTCTCCCTAAAGCTAACCAACAAGCTACCACAACACATAGTGCTTTGACTTAGATCAAGATCATTGCCTACTTCAAATGTCTATAGAATTATAACCTAAGCTCTGATATCATAATTGTCATGTTCCAAACCCAAAAGGGTCCAAAGCATGAAAAACCGAGCCTTCAAGAGAAACTGTATGAGTTTTTTTTTTTTTTTTTTTCATTTGATAAAGTAAATAAATATATTGATCTCTCCACAATACAAATCAGAGCTCTATGACACATTTACAAGCAATACAAACTACAAAATCACGTGTCTCCAAATATACTTAACAATCCAATGCTCCAAATAAAATAAACACAGAGTCACGATCCTCTCTAAGGTATGGAACCTCAACAGAAAATCTAGGCCTACCACACCCAAGGCTAAGAACCTCAAGAGCCCAATCTCCAGTAGTATTAGCTATGGCCTTGATAAATTTAGTAGGTTGAGTCACCAACAATTTATAGCACAAATCTCCCACTTAGCATAGTACTTTATTCACCACCAATAAACTAAGCTCCATGCTCGGCGTATAGCTAATTTATCTGTAAAACTGTTGTAGAGTGGGATGAGTTAAAACCTAGTAAGTAGCATAATTAATGGAGGTGGAGGAGGAGAGGGGGGGCTGACTTAAGTTGAAAAGCTTAATTATCGATTTGGCACAAAAATATCTTGTGAGTGAATTACCAATTTTCCCCTCAAGCTTCTTCCAAATTATGCTTAATAACTGGGGTGTTACAGTTAGCATGTGGCACATCCATTTCTGAGTTTGTTAAGGTCTCCATGCAATTTGACTTTGATAACCGAAGAAGTTTATGACTAGGGAGCCATAATTTTCACAAACATCATTCGATTCATTCAAACTTACGCTATGTTTGTTTCGTCACACACTTTATCTTGAAAATTGGTCATTTTTCATAGAATATTTTCTAGAAAACCATCTTATTTTCCTATGTTTGGTACTAACTTTAAAAATGAGCTTAAAATGTTTTATGGTATTTGGTATGCACAAAAAATCACTAACATTGCTTGTATAATTCAAAACGTATATAAAATGTATATTGTGTAAAACAACTACATAATTGTTGAAAATTTAGACCCCTTAAACCAACCAAATTAACCTAGTTGATTAGCCAAGTGATTAACTTAGTCAAATTATGCAATTCTAGGTTATCATAAACATACAATCATATCAAAAATATAAAGCAGCGGAATAATAAAGAACACAATGATATGATCACCCAGGAAACCACACGGTAAAAACCTGGGAATAATTTGACCCACCTATCCTCAAGGCAAACTTGAATCCACTATGAAAGAATCGAAGTTTATACAAAATGACTTACAAGCTCCCCGCTTGACTTCCTAATACTACCCACCAGTAGAGCTTACTGACACGACCACGTGCAAGCTCCGAATCCACGGACTCCTTTTTTCTTGAATTATTCAGCAAATACAAGCACCTACGCTTGTTATTCTTTAAGCTCCAATGGCAGCAACCTTGTTGATCATCAAGATGTAGATAATGTCTCTACCTTGAAAACCCTAAGCTTTGTGTAAAGGAAAGCTCCTCTAGATCTCACAAGAGATTTACACAAAACAGTAATGTATGAGCAACAATACAACAGGAGCAACTCTAAAAACGTGGCTAGGGTTTTGCCTTATATACCTAGGGCAAAAACATAAAACCCAAAACTTTTAATGAGTTAGGGCTGAGTTGGAAATTCTGCAGAAAACGCATCTGACCTGAGATTCGATCGATCGAGCCTAAGCTTCGATCGATCAAGCCAGGCCGAAATGCACCAATGCATTCTGCAGCCACTCGATTCCAACTTTACAATAATTAATCAACTTTGAGCAAGCCTTAACAAGACTAAACATATTGTTTTGATCATGGCTTGCCAACTTTACAAATTAGAGTTCTAAATACATAAATTCCTAAACCTTTAGAACCTAACAATAATCAATATTAAATAGAACATAACCAAGAGTCTTGTTGTTCAATTGGTTGACACTTTCTAATGTTTTTAATAAAGACATCTAAATATATATATATATATATATATATATTATAACTCTTAAACATTACAAAAAATTATAAAACGTTTATATAATTTTTTATAATTCTATATGTGATAGCTAAAGGAAATCCAAGTAGGAAAAAAACTCAAATTGTTGTCCTCCATCTAACGTAGCACCATGAGGTTGAAATAGTTTTTGTTAGGTTCTAAGGTCTTAGGAATTTATGTATTTAGAACTCTAATTTGTAATGTTGGCAAACCATGATCAAAACATTGTATTTAGTCTTATTTAGGCTTGCTCAAAGTTGATTAAATATTGTAAAGTTGGAATCGAGTGGCTGCAGATGTACTGGAGCATTTCAGCCTGGCTCGATCGATCGAAGGATAGACTCGATCGATCGAATCTCGGGTCAGATGCGTTTTCTGCAGAATTTCAACTCAGCCCAAACTCTATTTAAACGTCTTGGGGTTCAAGTAAAACACTCCTATACATAAGGAAAACCCTAAAACGTTTTTGGGATTTTTGGAGAGAGAGATTAGAGTGCCTCTTGTGCCTCCTTTTATTTTTAGGGTTTTGTACCCAAACCTCTCTAAGTCTTTGTTGCTCAAACATTGCTGTTTATGTGAATCTCTTGTGAGATCATTGAGGAGCTTTCCTTCACATATACTTAGGGTTTCCAAGATTCAAAGATTATGTCAAGAACTTGGTAATCATTCAGTTGCAGATTCAAGAACTTAAAGATACACAAGCGGGGGTGCTTGTACTTGATTGAAGAGTCCAAGAAAGAAGGAGTCCGTGGATTCGGAGCTTGCACGTGGTCGTGTCAGTAAGTTCTACTGGTGGGTAGCATTAGGAAGTCGAGCAGGGAGCTTGTAGTCCTTTTGTATGAACTTCGATTCTTTCATAGTGGATTCAGGTTAGCCTTAAGGATAGGTGGGTCAAATCCTCCCCAGGTTTTTACCGTGTGGTTTCCTGGGTGATTATATCTTGTGTTATTTATTTTCCGCTGCTTTATATTCTTGATATGATTGTTTGGATTGTTTTAACCTAGAATTGCTTAATTTGACTAAGTAACAATTTCGCTAATTAATCTAGGCTACGCAATCTAGTTGTTTAAGGGGTCTAAATTTCTGTCAAGTGGTATCAGAGCGGGTAGCTCTTTGTTTGTTTTAGATTTTTTGATCTAAGAGCTGATCATTGACCCCTGTTGTCATGGATAATTTGAAGTGTCTTTCTGCTCATGCTTCTGCTGATTTTATTGATGCCTGTGATGTTTTGAATAAAAAGGACACTGTTGTTTCTGTTGATTTTTTTGATGCTTTTGAAACTCTTTGTAAAGAATTATCTAAATCTTTGAAAATTTCTAAGAAATTCAAAGAAGAGTTAAAATTGACTAATCTTGAAAAAGAAGAATTGCTTGTTAGATTAGATGAGTCTAATAAAAAGAACGATTTTTTGAGAAATCAAATTTCCTCTCAAGATGAGAAGATGAAAAGTTTGGAACAAAAGTTAGCTGAGGCTGAAGCTAAATTGGAAAATTTGTCTAATACCAAACTTGCTGATGATAACAGAATTGGTTCTGTTTCTCTTAAGCCTAAAACTGAGAAAGTTTATATCCCTCCTTTCAAGAGGAATAATAATGAAAAGGCTTATTTTGCTAGGTTAGACAAAGGTAAAAGTTCTGATGTTAACGCTGAAGTTTCTAAACCTAAGTCTGAACCTATTGTTAGAGAGCATAATAAATCTGTTTTTGTGCCTACTTGTCACCTTTGTGGTGTTGTTGGTCATATTAGACCAAATTGTTCTTTGTTGAGGCAAAAACAAAAATCTGAGAATAGATTTGTTGTTAGGAATACTGATGTTCCTATATTTGTTCCTGTTTGTCACTTTTGTGGTGTCTCCGGTCACATTCGTCCTAATTGTCATAAATTGAAATTTAAGCATTCTGTGTTTCAATCTAGGATATGTGATGATATTTCTCCTGCCATAAGTCCAAATAAATTGTTTCATATGCCTTTGAAAAATTTGAGCTTGTTGGCTTGTGAAAGGAATTTGCAGGATTTTAGTCTCTCTCAGAAGATTGGTGTAGTCCCTCAAATACACTCCACTTCTCATGGATTTTCACCTACAAAGCCGAATACTCGTGCTAAATGGGTGAGAAAAGATTCTCCAAGGTGAGTGTTGCTAACCTGTCCTTGATTTAATTCTTTCAATTAATAGTGGACATGTTTTGTTTTAGTTTTTGGTTCTTTTATTTTCTTTGATTGTTTTGTTTTAAAGAAAAATCCAAAAACATTGAAAAATTTCAAAAAGACAAAAATATTTTATTTTGTGTCTTGTTTTATTTTTTCTTGAGGATTATATGAGTTATAATATCTCTCTCTTGATTTAGAACATGCTTGACATTGTGGAGAAACTTGAATAGTCTGTGCTAAGCTATTTCTGATTTTATGTGAGTATGTACTAGGTTGTACATGTACTCATGGGTTAATTAAGAAATTGATATTTTTTGTTTGTGTACCCTCTATAGCTTAGTTTTGCACTATCATGCATTGTTTTTGCATTGTTCATTTAGCATAATATGTGCTTTTTGTTTTTGGTCATAAAGTTTGTTCAAACCAAAAAGATTTTTGTATCTTGTATTTCACATCTTGGATTTATAATCAAGGATTGGCCACCTTATCTTTACATAACTAGTTTATGTACCTTGTTTAGCTTTGATGAGCTTATTTATTGCACTTTACTAGTTAAAGCTTTGTAGTGCATGTTGTGTGGGAAAGATGTTTATGGTGTTTATCACTTTGTCTTAATCTTGAAGTCACATGTTATTTGACTGTCGGACTTGATCCTTTTGAGAAAGGCATAAATAACCATCTCACCACTGTTCACTAGCCAATCATGAACACCTTAGTGCATATCATAAGATTTTGTGCTCGAGAAAGTGTAGCACATGCACAAAAAGAACATAAGGTGTAGTCTCGGTTTAATTGCTTAATGCTTAAAATTGGTGTGTACTATTAGGCTTGATGCCAAATCACATAAATTAAAATTGGTGTGTACATTATCCTGACTATTTAAATAAGTTTCTGAACAATTAAAATTGGTGTGTATATTATGAGGCAAAATTCAAGAAACTTACATGATTGCAAGCTTCTGTTCTAGGAGATGTGGGAGTTATAGGATGTAACTCTTTAGGTGATAGTCTCTTTCAAATTCTATGTGATGAATTTTGTAGACTTTGTGATTGATTGCTATTCACATATCACCTCACATGTATCTCAAGCTTTTGCTAGTTGCACACACTACACAAGTTACTCTTTGTTAAACTTAGTACATTATATTGTGTGTGATTTTGTTGTGGCCATCCAAAATTAAAAGTTCCTTGATTTTAATGCAAAATGTGTATAATGTTTGCACTTTGAGGACAAATTGATTGAAAATCTTGATTTTGGAAGATCTGGGTTAAATTTAAGTGTTTTTGAAAAACTTTTCGTCTCATACTCATGCATTTTTTTATAAAACAATGTGCTTTGATGAGTTTCTGCATTAAAATGCTTTGTTTTTCAAAAAACTGATTTTTCCAGACTTTCGATCGATCGACCCTGTTTTTCGATCAATCGAAATTGCGATTAAAATTTTTGGTTTGAGTCTGCCTGACTCGATTGATGTTCGATCGATTCTCGATCGATCGAAACTGAAAAATTTTCAGTTTCTATGTTTTTGACCAAAAATTTTTTTCTGCATCATTTGTGTTTAGGATTCACATGCATTGCATTGTTTTTGTATCCATCTTGCAGTTTTGCAGTCATATCTCTCATTGTTTTCACACATAACATGCATACACTTTGCTACATTGGGTACTCAACTTGATAAAAAAATTGATTGATTAATTTTTGAGCTATGTACTTTCTAGTATATGCCTTTTTTTTTTGTGTGAACTGTAGAAAATATTTTTCTTAAGAGATATGATGGATAATCAATGTGCGAATATTTTCTCTACTCATGCAACTGTTTATGGGTCACATAGTGCCATGTTTGCATTTTATTGAAAGAGAGAATATTTTTCTTCATGTGTATCCTCACCTTAGTTTTTAACTTTGAATTATGTGTTTTTAACTTTGATCCTGTTGGTGATGCTGCTGATCCCCCCCCCCCTCCTTTATTTTTTCCCAAAACTGTTTTTCTCAAAACTTGTTTTGTTTTTCCTATTTTTATAGGGGGAGAAAAGTTTTTTTTTTCACCTGTGTTGTTCATAGGGGGAGCTGTCTCTATTTTCTATAGAGTTGGATTGTTTTGTATCCCCTTAATTCTCTATTTTCTTTTATCCTTTATTGCGTATGTTGACTGTTTACTCTTTGTATGAGTTGTCTTTGTCAATACGTGACAAAAAGGGGGAGAAATTATTGATTTATGGGAATCATGTTGATATGTGTGGAAAATACAAAGATATATTCATGTTAGGAGGAGTAACATTGATTGATATACATGTTATTTTTATTGATTCTTGTTGCTTTGTGATTCACTGCGTATTGATTTATATTTATGAGTTAATCATTCTTATATGTCTTTATTTTGTGTTGTGTGAATCTTACAAGAATGTTATACCTGTTGTTTTACTCTTTACTGTCACATATGCGTTTATGCGTTTGTTGAGTATTTCAGGATTATACAGGTTGATTCAACTAAGCTGCTGTCTACACTTGCAACTGATGGATAGTAGTTAGGCTGAATTTGAATTTATGAGCATTATCTTTGTAAAGGGCTTTTTACTTGTAAAACTTTGAGCTTTTATTTAGGGTTTTGTCACGGATTGTCAAAGGGGGAGTTTGTTAGGTTCTAAGGTCTTAGGAATTTATGTATTTAGAACTCTAATTTGTAATGTTGGTAAACCATGATCAAAACATTGTATTTAGTCTTGTTTAGGCTTGCTCAAAATTGATTAAATATTGTAAAGTTGGAATCGAGTGGCTGCAGATGTACTGGAGCATTTCGGCCTGGCTCGATCGATCGAAGGATAGACTCAATCGATCGAATCTCGGGTCAGATGCGTTTTCTGCAGAATTTCAACTCAGCCCAAACTCTATTTAAACGTCTTGGGGTTCAAGTAAAACACTCCTATATATAAGGAAAACCCTAGAACGTTTTTGGGATTTTTGGAGAGAGAGATTAGAGTGCCTCTTGTGCCTCCTTTTATTTTTAGGGTTTTGTACCCAAACCTCTCTAAGTCTTTGTTGCTCAAACATTGCTGTTTATGTGAATCTCTTGTGAGATCATTGAGGAGCTTTCCTTCACATATACTTAGGGTTTCCAAGATTCAAAGATTATGTCAAGAACTTGGTAATCATTCAGTTGCAGATTCAAGAACTTAAAGATACACAAGCGGGGGTGCTTGTACTTGATTGAAGAGTCCAAGAAAGAAGGAGTCCGTGGATTCGGAGCTTGCACGTGGTCGTGTCAGTAAGTTCTACTGGTGGGTAGCATTAGGAAGTCGAGCGCGGAGCTTGTAGTCCTTTTGTATGAACTTCGATTCTTTCATAGTGGATTCAGGTTAGCCTTAAGGATAGGTGGGTCAAATCCTCCCCAGGTTTTTACCATGTGGTTTCCTGGGTGATCATATCTTGTGTTATTTATTTTTCACTGCTTTATATTCTTGATATGATTGTTTGGATTGTTTTAACCTAGAATTGCTTAATTTGACTAAGTAACAACTTGGCTAATTAATCTAGGCTACGCAATCTGGTTGTTTAAGGGGTCTAAATTTCTGTCAGTTTTTTTACGCAATAGCCCTATAGGATGCACTTCCTCAGTAGTTGTAGAAACCATCTAGATTAGCCTATTAGCCTTGCTGAGTGAGTTGTTGAATTTGTTCCTGCACAAGGCATTGATGAGCTTTTTGACAATGGAACACATTGGATTGGAAACCTCTTTAAACACCATCTAAAGAGGGATTACAAAGGAAGACAAAGAAAGACAACCAGAGAAGTGTGAGAGAGACATAAAGATTATTTTCCAAAAATATTTAGCGGAAACATTCTCTAAAAAATAAGGGGTTGTTTGGTTTTTGGTATTTCTATTACTCATCACTCTGTTTCCATTACTCATCACTCAAAAATGATAGGACCCATGGAGAGAAGCTTGTTTGGATTTGTTTTCAAGTTTGGTTTCCATCACCTAATTCTCTGATTTTTTAGTCATGAGTTATGGAAACTGAAAACATATTTTAGGTGTTTTCAAGTTATGGAAACAAAGTTATGATGACATTTTTGTAAATACACATACATTGAGGGACCCACGATAAGACCTTTTGCTCTCTCCAACACAGTTGTCTTCTTCTTCTTCTTTTTCTTCTTTTCTTTCCTTTTCACGTTGGTTTCTAGGTTTTGTTGCATCTTTTTTCTTTTTTCCTTTTTTTCCCATTCCATTTCACTAGGTTTCTAGGCTTGGGTTCTTTTTTTTTTTTTTTTTTTTTTCACATTGGGTTTTTGGGTTTAGTTGCATTTTTTTTCTTTTTTCTTTTCACCCGATTGGAAAATCAATGAATCAAAGAGGAAATTACAAGCACCAAACTCATACAAAGGAAACCCATACACCCACAGATTACAAGCACCAGACCCATTCAAAGGAAACCCATATACCCACAGATTACAAGCACCAAACTCATTCAAAGATTACAAACACCAAACTAATATACCCACAGATCGGCATCGCTGCTACCTGTTGGAGGTGGAGATCGGTGCTGTTTGTACTCGAAGAGCAAGAGAGAACCCATGTCTGGGTATTGAAAATGGAGAGTGACGGAAAAAAAGAAAAAAAAAAGGAGAAAAGGGGATATCGAAAATGAGAAGCATGAAAGAGAAGAAAGAGAGACAAAGTCAAATAGGGAGAGACGCTGGAGCTTAGTTGCAGACCTCGCACATCCGCATGCACTCATGTTGATATCGAAACAAAACTTAAAAAAAAACTGTGTGTTTGCTTTTTGTGCTTTGCTCTCTAATTTTATTTTTTAAGTTTTGATTTTTTTGGAGCTAATAAGAGAGGAAGAGAATGGAGGGGTGGAGAGGTAGTGAGAACTATGTGTCTGGGTATTAGGGGAGAGTGATGAAAAAAAAAAAAAAAGGAGAAAAGGGGATGTATACGCGGGTATGGTGCTCAGGCAGTGGGTCAGGAATGGGTCTCACAAAAAATAGAAAATATTGAGTGATGAGAAGCTGAAAATATGTGCCAATTGGGTGGAGTTTAGTAAATTAGGATATTTTAAGTGATGAGTAACGAAAATTGAGTGAGAAGTGATGAGTGATGGTTTTCAAAAAGCCAAACAGCCCCTAAGCCTTCTTTTTAATAGAGTTTTTCATTGACTAAATTTTTTTTTTTTTATTATCTATTTTCTTTTATGATACCGAACACTGAAAAACACCAAAAAAAAAAAAAAAACTATTTTTACATAAAGTTTTTTATCGAAACAAACCGAAGGTGAGTGTCTTTGTAAATTTGTAATAAGATTTTATTATCATAATAATCTAAAAAGAATAAGAAATTTGAATAAATAATTAGAAGCATTTTAGTTATACCAAAAAAAAGGGAAAAACTTACCACGTTACAACAAAAGATTGAAGAATATAGGCCATTTAAAAAAAGAATAATATCAATTAAACACCATCAAGTTTCTATAAAAAAATAAAATAAAATAAAATAAAAAAAAAACCCAAAATAATAAAACAATATATTTATAGATATAGAGAGATGAAAAATATTTTTTAAAATAGTTTAATTGCTAAGAAAAAAATATCTTCAATAAATTTTAAAAAATAAACTATACATTAAACTACATCACAAAATAACATATATTAACATGCATCACCTGAATTTGTTACTAGTTAATTACATTGTGTTATTGTTCAAGAGGATGCAAAACAGATGCAATCGTATTAAGGTGAGTTTCGTACTGAAATACTCCGCTCAAAATTGATCAAAACTATTAACGTATTAAAGCACAGCACGTGTACCCTTTTCAGTTTTCTCTGACAAGAAATTTAAAAATTCGAGAATTTCTTCGTCCTCTCTTTCTAACGCCTTTCCATTCCTAGTCCTAGACAGCCAAAACTATAGTCAACAGACGCGACAAAAATTATTTTAAATATTTTTGAAAAAATAAATAAATAAAAGGACATAAGAGCCACCAACGTTGACTGCCCAGACAGCTGAACCCAAAAAAATTAAAAACACGTCCCTGGATGTTTATTTTTTTGAGAAGGAGATCATGTTAATTGGTGGCGTTGTTCTAATAATATTGTTTATATTTTTTAGAAATATGTGTGAGTAAAAGATTATATAAAAATGTATATAATGTTGTTAAAAAGTTAAAAAGTATTTTTTAAACTACCTTACCAAACGAACTCTAAGTTATAGCTTTTACAGACCCAAAACGTTACTCGAAGAATATTACTAAACGTGTTTTAAGATAATGTTGTATTAGTAATATTGTTTGTATTTTTTAAAAATTTATATAAATAAAAAATATATAAAAATACTTGTAATATTATTTAAATACTAAAAATTATTATTCAAAATACACTATCATACCACCCCTTAAACACCTTTCTTGTAATATTATTTAAATACTAAAAATTATTATTCAAAATACACTATCATACCACCCCTTAAACACCTTTGTTTTTGCTTTTTTTTTTTTTTTTTTTCACCAAACATCACCGAACATCCATTAAAAACATACTCTTCACTTTTATCTCGTCAATTTTTTATCTTCCTTAAAATATTTAAGAAAAAAAAAATAGATAGAGAAAGAGCCTCTTTTTTTTTTTTTTTACTGGGTAATTGCAAGGATAATACTCCAATCTAAAAGGCACATTGGATTTCGGGTGCCAGTAGGCTACACGGCCCAGTGGCGAGAGAAAGAGCCTTGTTAACAGTTGGGTAGGTGAGTATTTAATGGATTTGCCACTTTGCCTAGTTCATAGAATTTATCATTTTATATTTTATTGTTAATTAGGTAGTTGTAGAGTATTTTAGGTACTAGAGACTAGAGAGCCACGTTGTAGTCACAAGACATAGATATCTTCTTTCTTTTTTAAGAAAGACTTACATAGTTACATGACATACTGGTCATTAAAAAAAATATATAATAATATTATTATATTATACATAAGAAATGTATAATAATATTTAATATATAATTTAAAATTATTAAATAATAATTAATTTTAGTACAAATTTATTATTACCTATTGTTGATTTCATACTAAATAGTTATAAACTTACTATATATTTAGATTCATTATTTTACTTTTCTGGATATAAGATCCTCTTTTACATTTTATTATTTTTTTTATTTATAAATATAAGATGTAAAATGCTAAAAGCTTACATAAATTGTTTAAAAAGATGTTATATATTTTTAAGCATACGTATTTATTACTATTAGTTCATTATTAGTATATGAAAAACACTTATTATTATTTATATAATTTAAAAATTATTAATTAAATAAAATTCTATATGACTTCATCCATTCGACCACTGGTTCGACCCTAGTCAAACCATAAAACCAATAACAAGTCTCTTTTTTGGTTTTTTTAATTTTACCAATATTTAAAACCATGGATTTATTGCAATTTTCCCTATAATCAAAATGTCACACAAATTTAACAAAATAAAATTTGGACTTGCCCACATTGCTAACTTATAAAATTTGGATTTTCCCACTTTTTTTTTTTTTCCTGCACACACTCTAGCTCCATAGCTTAAAATCATCAGTTCATCCTTGCTATTAAGGCTATTATTAATAAATTATATTAAGAAAATTTTAAATATTACTTTTATATAAAATATAAAAAATTATCATAAAAAATTATTATTATTATTATTATTTTCTTATAAATATTTATAAAAACAGTTTCTAAATCAATGCACAAAATATCGGTTAATATTTACCTTATTTATTTCAATCAACTTCCGTCGGCTTACAAAACTTCAGCTTCAAACCGTGAGCCGTATAGAAACTAGAAAGTCAGTCAATGATAAAGACAGTCAATACACTTATACACCCAAAATCTTAATACTTTAATAAATGACTTCTTACTTTTGCAAAAGTCAGTCAATGATAAAGTTAGAAACTAGAAACCCGAAAGAAACTAAATTTGACTTTCAAATTGCATCTAAAATATTATCCTATTCACTTACTACAATAAATATATGAAATTTATTCTATTTTAAAATCCCACTACCTCACATTTCTTATCCACCTAATTTTTTCAGTGTTTTCATGGACGTGTTATACTTACAACTTCTCACAATCATTTTATGTATTTATTTTGTAGGTACGTGATTACTTTTCGGGCTAAAAATGAAAATAGAAAGTACCTCCGAACACGCGCATGAGTGCGTACGCTAGTGTGTATATATATATATATATATATAGTCATTCCCAGTCGCTTTAGCTATGCAATCTGCAACGGCATACGTGTGTTGTGAAATTCACTCAACTTAGTACTCCGGCCAATGCATTACGTTTTCTGTTGAAGGCTTGAAGCACTCGTCAGACTCAACCATCAAAATCCTGCTGCTTTTGCCTGGGTGTCTAATACACAGAAAGTAAGAGAGTCCAATTTACAAAGCCTTTCTCACTGGTAAGTTATAACTTCTTATTAGTAATTTTGTCATAGTCATCGTGATCTAAAAGTGGAAGACTATGTTCAGTGCCTCTCTGTTATTTGAATAACATTTTTCTTTTTCTTTTATGATTTGTTTGCAGCTATTTTTCGATGGTTCATTTTCATTTGTTGGCTGTTTTCATTCTTCTTTAAAAATTGGAAACGAAAACTTTTTTTCTATTTTCTAGTTTTGTACATTAAGCAAATAAGCTAAAAAGCTAAAAGCAAAGCAGGAGCCGATCTTTGTTGTTGCATGTGGCAAGACCTGTTTGTGAAGATCTATATCGATCTAATCCCAAAAGATTGGAAGTAAAACTTGGTTGTTGTTGTTGTTGTTTTTTTTTTAATTTGATTATGACACAGTTTGTTCAGGCCATATATGATGTTTGCATTCTCATTCAACTAGAAAGAACGAGGCTACAATGATTCTTCTATTATTGTGTTCTTAATGTAACTAGGTTCAACCGTTCAAGTTGTGCTGCCACTTCCCTGTAATACTAGTTGAAAACTTCAGAGCCAACACCCTTAGTAAATTGTGGCTTCAGAAATTGGACTAAGATAAGGAACAACTTTAAAAAGAAAATGGAAAACCGGAATATATTACCTACAAATTCATTAAGAGAATTTAAGCCCAAGTCCTGAGATTGTCTTATCGTAAAAAATGAGAGTTAGCTCTGAAAAGTATTAGTTGATTGTAATGTAGCCCAAGTACAGTCACAGGTCAATGAATGATTTACTTTTTATGTAATGAAGATGTAGCTTGATTACCAAGATTAAGAAACGAAAGTCTTCTTGAGCTTGTTTACCATAATTCTGAGTCAAATTAAAACAGTTAGATCCAAATAAATTGCATGCTCATATGCATAGGCGTGCATACTCACACACACACACAGGCGCACATGTGCTTCCTTTATGTCTCATATGATTTGATTTTTATAACAGTTAAACAAAGATGCCTCCTAAAAGAAGAGGAGAGATAGAGGTGACTGCAGTGGAGAGAGTGAATTCATCGCCTCCAACTTTTTTTCAATCTTCTTCTCCCTTGAGTTGCGAACCTGCTCTTGGACCTCAGATCAATCTAACAAGACAGAAATCATATTCCTTTGAGGGGTCAAGCTTTCATCAGCTGCAGCCTATATGTAATTCTAACTCCAGCAATCAACTCTCTGCACCGCCTCTCTCTCATAGAATAAATCTTAGCACTTCAATTCCAGGACCCAGTATTGAAGCCATGCCAATGGAAGAAGACATTTGTCTGGATGCTGCGGGATTAAGTACTCAAACTCCTAGTGGATCACAAATTGAATGTGCAACACCCAATAGAGAATTGCCATATCTAATTCTTTGTGACGGTAAGTATCGCTATTTGTGGAGTAATATTTGCAGAAAGCTCTGTACATTGTACCAGAGTAATTGTCCAAATAGTGCTTGCTAGATAGCTTTTGGGTTTTTGCCTGGCCAGAGTCATATATTAGCCCTCAATGCTAATCACATGCATTATTACTCCAGCTAGGAAACGTTGATGGAACTTGTTTGTGAAGTATGAACACTAATTGGTATTGGATCATGTTTATAGTTAAGTTATATCACTTTACATATCAATAACATATATAAGGAGATGTGATTTGCTGAAAATCTTAAATAATTGCAAGGTCCTATATAACTCATATGAATGATACGATGTACGACATGTACTTAGTATGTAATTTCAGACCGCCAAGCATGTAGTATCTATTTTGGCTCACATTGTACCATCTTCATGGAGAAAGCTAACTTAAACTTCGAATCTGATTCTGAAACTGTCTGTCAAGTGAAAAAACAGTTAAAAAGGGAAGATGTAGTTACTGCAGTACTTAAATCCACCCTGAATCTCTGATGCAATATCAATAACCTAGGAACTTGTTTACTGTTTCTGGCTAGGAACGTAAAAGTGTTGCCTCCGTAGGCCCAGGTTGTGCCCGTGTTTTAGGTTATTCACATATCTGTTTTTCACTGTTCCTTAAAAAAAAAAAAAAAAATTCTGTTTTTCACTGAATGAAGGCCCTTAAAATTAGATTGGATCCGTTAGCTTTAAAGCTAATGGAAGGTCAACTATATTGATCTCTTACCTTAATTAGGACAAACTGCTCTATTAAATGTACATGCCTAAATCATTACACAGCCATTTGCCTCCTCATCTATAGTTCAAAGGGTTTTTTTTTTTTTCAAATTTATTTTATATATATATATATATATATAAAATTTTTATTATTAACTTTTTGTATTAAAACGGGATATTGTTAAGTTTTAGACCCCAGATGTTGATTATGGTGCGAATTAATCAAGGTAATTCAATTGATCCGATTAATACAATAGGATCTTGTGGCATGGCAATCTGTATCATGAGATCAATTTTGAGAAGGCAGGGGAAAAAATTTGAGAATCGTATGGCCATTGGGGTAGATATTGTTTGACAAAATTCTAATACATTTTTCTCATGCTTGAAAATTTTCAGAGGAAAGAAGGAAGGAATACCTCTCCCTATGTGTACCTTTATATCAAGCTGCAATCAAAGGAGACTGGAAAGTTGCTAAAGATGTCATTGACAAATATCCAGGTATTGTTCGTGTTGCGATAACCAGAAAGTGGGAGACAGCTCTGCATATTGCTGCTGCAGCAAAACGCACTGCTTTTGTAAAGGAACTGGTTAAACATATGAATAAAGAGGATCTAGCCTTGAAAAATAAAGATGACAACACTGCTATTTGTTTTGCTGCTGCATCAGGAATTGTGGAAATTGCTAAGGTCATGGTGGAAAAAAACAAAAACCTTCCTATGATTCAAGGTAATCAAGGAATGAGACCCATATACATGGCAGCTTTGTTTGGACACAGGAATATGGTGTCATACCTCTATCCTCTTACTAATTTTGGAAGCCTAGCTCGTGAGGAACAAATTAGCCTCTTTCTTGCTACTATTTCAGCTGATTTATACGGTACGATGCACTTATAACTAGATGTTAGTATGGCATGAGATAATCTTCTTTAATAGCCTCACCGTTTTGGCATTTTTGGAAATGATTTTTCATGCTGTGGCCTCTCACTAGCCATTGCCCTTTTAGAGGGTGCTAATTTTGTCTGTACCAGGCTGATTTTAATTTACTGATAATAAGGATATGAATGTTTGTTTGATGCCCAGGATAAAATTATTTGGGCCACTGAGTGTAATTCTTGTAACTAGTAGAAAGGTAGTAGCATATCTGCATTGCAAGTTAATTCATTCTCTAGTTTGGATTGGATTATTATAAAAAATGTCCTCCAAGAATGTTTAGATTTTCAAAAACCATTGTTAAATATATGTAACCAAAGCTACACAACTTAGTCATTTATTTTATTCATTTATCAAGTATTGATGCATTGCTTTAAGAAACACCTCATTCTATGTGAAAGCTATAAATCATAAATACCTTAAATCATAAAATCCTATTACGCCAATTGAATATGTCACATCTGAGTTATATAAATTAGCATATGAAAATGGGATTCATAAGCTAGCTGATGAATTCCACACCCCCCCAAAGTACTTCAATAAAATTGCTGCTCTTGATTTTGATATAAGACAATTTCAACATGCTTTGCATTCACTGCTAAGTTTCCTTTACACCTGAATATCTGTAAGAGTTAAGAGGTAATGTATGTCTCTGATAGTGAACAACTGTGTTGTACAGATCTAGCTTTAGAAATATTGGAAGAGAACAAATTGTTGGCCTATGCTCGAGATACAAATGGTGAGACTGCCTTGCATGTTTTGGCTCGAAAGCCTTCAACAATTGCGAACAAAAGTGATCTGGGAATCTGGAAAAGAAGCATAAATTCATGTTAGTTTGTTAAGCGCTTTCTTCTTCTTCCTTTATTTTATTTTATTTTATTTTTTGGAATTTTTGAGCCCTCTCAAAATCTCTTGGCAAACAATCCATGCTGACCATGAAAGTTTTGGGCAAATACATTTCGCCTGAGTCTTACTACATACAGGCAAGTAGATTTGATTAGTAAGCCACTCTACACCTTGATTACATGTTCCCTTTGGCATTGAGATCATGGTACATGCCTTAAAAGTTCAGATGGTATAAAATGCACTATTTGATTTTCCAAGGGCTCATCTATATATCCCCTGAAGTCTCTGGGGACATGCAATTGGTAAAAGTTCTCAACTGAATAGGATGCTATAAATAATTTAATCGTTAGTTTAGAATAGACATCTCATTTATTTTGTCATTTCTGTGTAATTCTATATTTGAGTTAACATTAAATTCTACCTATAGGTTTCAAATGGATATATCACAAAGATCTGATGCAGACGTTAGCCCATCAACTAGTCGAAAAACTTTGGGAACATGTTCTACAATTGCAAGATTGGGAGATTACAAAACTAATTAAAACACCTTCAAAGCTACTCTTTGATGTGGCAGAATTAGGCAACGTAGAGTTTCTGATTATCCTTATTCGCGCATATCCTGATCTGATATGGAAAGTTGATCAAAATAATCGAAGTTTGTTTCATATTGCGGTTCTTTATCGTCAGGAGGCCATCTTTAATTTAATATATGAGATTGGAGCAATTAAAGATTTGATAGCAGCATATAAGTATAAAAATAATACTGATAAAAATAATATCCTGCATCTAGCTGGAAACTTGGCACCACTTAGTCGACGTCAAATTGTATCAGGAGCTGCACTTCAAATGCAAAGAGAGCTATTGTGGTTTGAGGTAAATAATAAGTGTAATCATTTGCCTTGCATTTATTTGGGTTAATTGCAAATAACAGTTTTGAAAGTGATATTTCACTGCTCTACCATAATTCATTAAATTTTTGTAATAGCTTGAATTGGACCTTCTATTGATTGTGTTGTATTAGTATAACTTTGATTCAATGTCCATTATAGGCAGTGGAAAAAATTGTGCCACCTTCATATATTAAGATGAAGAATTCAAAAAACCAAACACCCAAGGAGCTATTTGCTGAGGAGCACAAGAAGTTGTTAAAAGAAGGAGAGAAGTGGATGAAGGGCACTGCAACTTCATGCATGCTTGTTGCAACGCTCATTGCCACTGTGGTATTTGCTGCAGTTATTACAGTACCGGGAGGAGAAAATAATGATACGGGTGTTCCTATATTTCTAAGAGAGAAGTGGTTTTTGATTTTTGTCATATCGGATGCAATAGCACTATTCTCTTCCTCAGCTTCAATAATAATGTTCTTGTCCATTCTTACGTCACGTTATGCAGAAAACGATTTTCTTATATCACTACCCACAAGGTTGATGTTTGGAATCTCGGCACTGTTTATCTCTATTGCTACAATGGTGCTAGCCCAGTGGCGACTCCAGGAATTTTTTTCAGGGTGTTCCTCAACAAGCATAAATTACATAATCTAATAAAAAGAAAATTTTGTATATTGAAAACAACAACAATCAAAACACACTCAAATACATAAAGTTTACAATTGCCTTCTACGAGTTTTCATATTTTAAAATCGTTGCATGAGAGTCTCATTATCAATGCTACAATAAACTATAAGTTCATTTGAAATATTAATAAAATTATTAATTATTATTGTTTAGTTGTTTCATTAATTTATTTGTCTTTTATAAACTATAATTTGTTATATTTTTGTTTCATTAATTATAAAATTATTAATTGTTATTTAGCCTAACATAATTTATTTTTTTCTGTCTTTTATAATGTATTGGTTAATTAAATTATTAATTATTGTTTATTAGTTGCTTCTCCCAATTAATTATTGGTTAATTCAATTATTGTTTATTAGTTGCACTAGCACACACTCCATGTGCATTTACTTCCCCCAATTCAAATATTCCACCCCGGCCCCATGCCCCCACCTACCCCCACTCAACAGACAAGCCCCATGGCCCTCTAGTCACAAGAACCAATCAAATAAATTCACAATCACAAATCACAATACACTAAAAAACAATTAATTGTATCTCACCAACACCCAGTGGCAGAGCCAGAAACTTTTTCTAGGGAGGGCAAACTAAATATAACAAAATTATTAAGCACAAATAAATAATTTATTCTAAAAAAAGTACATTAATTGATAAATTAAATTTGACCTAATAAAGTTGTTTCATACATTCTTTTATGGTATTGCAATATTTTATAATTGATTTTGAGATTAATTTTTCAAATAGTCTATTATTAACAAGTACATACATATAGGAAAGAAGCATCACTTTTATATCTACAGTTCCACACTATTAATTTAGCTTAAACAAAATAAAAATAAAAATCAACACAATTAAGTCTATAACTCACATAGCACTATTAGCGCAAATCCAAACATATATAATAGATTTAAACTTAAAATATTACACGGCACAAATCCACAAGCCACTCACACTGTAGCACAAATCCAAACCTTTCGTTTAGCACATATCACAATGCAACACAAATCACAGGGTTTTTTTAATAAAATAACTACAAAACCCAAACAATATAATAAGTTAGGCAACGTTTCAAACATATTGCATTTCTAACAATTCGACTTCAGAGGAGTCGATTTCACTATTCATATCGCCTATTTTTTCGGCCACATAGATAGAAAAATCGAGTCTATTATACTCATTTTTTATACAAAGAAATCGACTTCAGTGAAGTCGATTTCAATACAAAGAAAACGACTCCAGTGGAGTCGTTTTCCTTGTACTGAAAACAACTTCACTGAAGTCGATTTCAGTCTTGACAAAAAATTCAAAACCGGACCTTCAAATCTTCAAAGAATCGGACCTGAGTCGCGCCTCGCCGTCGACGTCACAGCCTTCAAATCCAAAACGGACTGGATTCGTCGCGCCTCGTCGTCGGTGTTGCTGGGTTCGTCGCGCGGGTTCGTCGTCGCGCCTGGGTTCGTCGTCGCGCGGGTTCGTCGTCGCACCTGGGTTCGTCGTTGCGCGGGTTCGTCGTCGCGCCTGGGTTCGTCGCGCCTGGGTTCATCAGCGCGCCTGGGTTCGTCGGGGCCTGGGTTCGTCGGCGCGGCGCCTGGGTTGTGTACTGAAGCTTAGCTGCGTTGCTTCTTCTGTGTTGAAGAAGCTTCTTCTGTGTTGCTTCTTCTGTGTTGCTTCTGGGTTCTTGTTTGTGCAAATCAACTTCAGTGGGCTCGCTTTCAGTACAAAGAAAACGACCCCACTGGGGTCGTTTTCTTTGTATTGAAAGCGACCCTATTAAAGTCGATTTCTGTGTATAAAAAACGAGTATAAAGAACTCAATTTCTCTATCTACGTGGCCGAAAAAAATAGGCGATATGAACAGTGAAATCGACTCCTCTGAAGTCGAATTGTTAGAAATGCAATATGTTTGAAACGTTGCCTAACTAATAATATTGTTTGGGTTTTGTAGTTATTTTATAAAAAAACCCCAAATCACAGTGCACACAAATGAAAAACCATTAACACTATTATTGCAAACTTAGACTGGTAAAGTTGTAGAGTACAACAAATAGAGAGACATACGTTTGTGAATGGCCTTGTTCCGTTGATCGTGGCTGTGGCTATGGCTACTGCTACTCGAGGCACGAAGGCAACGTGGCTACTAGCGACGCGATTGGGGCTGGTGTGCACAGCAACCATGAGAGACATTTGGGTTTTTACTTTTCCTTTTCCTTTTCTTTTTCATTTTTTCTTTTATACTGGGTATTACTATTAGGGATTTGTAAATGAAGAGTTTTTTTTTTTTTTTTTGGTTATTAGATCCTTGTTATTTTGCATTCTTTTTTGGGTATGTTGTTTTTGTACTAATTATGGATTGGTTTAAAAGTTTCTGAGGGTGTTCCTAATTTTGGTTAAGAGTGTTCCTAATTATTTTTTTTAAGGGTAAACAAATAAAAAAAATTTTAATTATTATATATAATTTTTTTTTTTCAGGCCAGGGTGTTCCCAGGAACACCCTGGCTTGAACATAGCGTCGCCACTGTGCTAGCCTATACTGGAGCCATCTTTCTGATCCATGATCATAAATATGTTTGGGTTCCTATCCTTATTGTGTTTCTTGCTTGTGCTACAGTCACATTATTTGCTTGGCAAAATTTTCATCTTTGGGCTGATACAATCCGCTCAACCTATTGGTCTAGGTTCCTCTTTCGGCCATTTAAACATAGGCTTTACAATTGAATTGTCAAATTTTCTGATGTACTTATGGAGATAGTGAATAAAAAACCTTTATCTCACTTTGACTGTTTTAGTTTATGCTTTACAGACTACGATATGTTTTATGTCTAAAATATGTGCATATTTTCTTTCAATTTAAATCTTGATTACTTTATAATATTAAAAAAATTGATGTGTGACAAGTTGTGATTAGTGAAACATAAACTGAAACAATCGAAATGGGATAGTGGATTTTTATTTGGCAACTGCTAGATCTTTAGTTTCCTTAGTTTGTTTCTCTAAATGCTAAAGAAAGAATATATTTCTGGTGTGTAGACAATTGTAGGCTTTTTATTTATTTATTTTTTTTTTTTTGAGTCTTATATATATATATATATATATATATATATATATATATATATGCAGCACATTCCTTAATTCTCTTCAATTCGACTATTAGCTAAGTCGAGTTTGCATTTGTCAAACATTCCAAAGTATTAGTTAATTGGCATTTGAAAATGAAGTGAATACATATGTTAATTATTTATATAAAAGGATTTTGTACTTATGAGGCTATTTTATAAATTTTATATGATTAATTATTTTTATTTTGAATACAACTGCACAAGAAGTACTTATACAACTTTATATAAGAATGCTTAAGGGAAAAAATACCAGTTCTTCTACCGCTCAAAACTTGACAGTCAATTTGTTCTTTTCAATGGCTTTCTTTCTTTTTCTTTTTCTTTTTTTTTTTCTTTTTTTTTTCCATTTTTTTTTCTATAAATGTCATGTGGCATCCACTCTGGCCTTTAGTCAACATAAAAAAATTATTTTATTCTCAATGTTTGCCACCTCATACTCTTCCATCCAACATTAAATGGAAAAAACTAAAATAAAACATTTAAAATTTTAGGGATTATTTGAAGATAGAGGACAAAGGCTGGTGATGAAAGTGATAATTAAACCTAATAATAAAGATGTAGACAAAAAGTATGTTAAATTTCAAATATGTAAATAAATAGCAGGATGAAGAAAAAGATGGCAATCTCAACAAAAATTTTATGGCATAATTTGAGTGACCTTACCCTTGTATTTTATTGCAAGATCATATTGCCATATTGGTGCTAGACTCGAAATATTAGGTGTATTAGAGATATATTAGCCAATTAGGTTTAGGCCTATACTAATGGGCTAATATATCTCTAATATATTAGAGATATATTAGCCCATTAGTTTAGGCCTATACTAATGAGCTAATATATCTCTAATAAGGTGTTTGTGAGATCGTGGTGTTTTTTTTTTTTTTTTTCTTTTTTCTTTTTCCTTGGTGTATATGACTAGGATTTTTAAGTTGAGTTTGTGGTATGTTTACGTTGTTAAAATTCTATTTTATCTCCTCTGTGCGTATTTGCACAAAGATGTTCAAAAATAATAAATGTAAATAACTAAATTTTTATTATTGATTTATAATAAAATATAAAATTTTGAAAATGAGTGTTTTATTTGGCAGTATATTGTTATTTATTTGTTATTGTTTGCTAACTGTTTGAAGGAAATTAGCAAATCACGAAGGAGTATTGAATTCATTCTTAAATCATCACTGACTTAACTGTTGAGCTAGTTGGTTGAAAGATGGTTGCTGATATGGTGACATATAAATTTGGTACTTGAATTGCAAAATCTAAGAGAATATGTTGGAGTTTAAGAGAGAAAAACCAAAAGAAACGATATTGTTTTATTGACAAAATTAGTCACGGAGATGGACAGATGGTCCATTTTGGAAACAAATTAAAAAAAAAAATAAACAATAGAATTTAAAACTTATGGGACCAAAATAAAATCAACTCTGAATTTTAAGGGTAAAAAATGTAATATAGTCTTATTAATTTATAACTAGTCTATTTCTAAAAAGTTTAAATTTAAATTATTTGAAATAAAAATAATATAAAAAGTAGTGTGAAACTCATAAACAGTACAGAAAATAATAAAAAAGTCAGCTTAGAATCAAATTTTTGGATGTTTGACAGTAAAAATTTGTTTGTGCATATACATGGAAATTATGAAAATTTGGTAGAGGAATTGTAGAAATTGGTTAATTTTTTTTGAAGAAATTTGGGAAATTGTTATTGCTCATATTATAAATTTTCTTACGTACAAAATTATCTAATTAAATATAAATTAATATAATTTACTTGTTATTGGAAATCGTAGAAAGTATCTGATTAGAATTTCGAAAGTGCATTACTTTTCATACTTGACTCTCCTTTACCTGTACTTGGAATAGGGGTATGCATTATAAAATCAATTTAAAAAAAGAAAAAGAAAATAGAAAATAGCAATTAGGGAATCATTCACCTTCTCATTGGCAAAAAATAAAAATAATAAATAATAAATAATAATAATAATAATAAATAAATAAATAAAGAAAAAAAGAATTATAACTAAACACAATATTCAATATAATTTTTTTTTTTTAAATGTTCCAGAATTCAAGGAGCCTTTTGGCTGAATATTACAAAAAAGTGAGTTTATTTGTGATATGGGAACTGTTTGAAGTTATTTGAAGAAATGAAGAAAGAAGCAAATTTTGGCAACATCGTTGCCGAAATTCTAACAAAAAGTATGAGAGGGGAGAGAGAAATGAAGTGATGGCTGGAGTGAGAAAAAATTTGAATTTCGTTAATGAGGTTACCGAAATTCCTGCTGCCCAAATTAAGTGCCCGAAGGAAAGAAGTGCTCGAAAGGAAAAATGCAATTGTGGCAACCAAGTTGCTGAAAATGGGAGGAAAAAAAATTTGAGGCAACCAAGTTGCCGAAATTGTAGGGGAGGAGAGAGAAACATTTAATAGGAATTTTGGCAAAGAAGTTGCCAAAAATGGAGAGAAAAGAAAAGAAAAAGAAATGTGGCAATGGAGTTGCCAAAAATTGGAGGAGTCAATTGCCTCTACCTAATTCTTATTCTCTAGAGACTTAAGTACATAGAATATATTCTTTATTCATTCCCAATAAAACCTACGATATCACACCACATAGAATCTATGTCATGTATAGATTCTCTTTTGTCTTTTTATTTCTCCTCCTCATTATAAAAGGCAGCATCAGTTTTTGCATCTCTTCATAGAAGTGTTAACATTTTTCGTATTGTTTCACTTAGTTCCAATTGTTCATTGTTTTATTACTCTTCTGCTTTGCTCCAATGTGCACAACGAAGGATTGTAAGTTTTGGGTTAATGTGAGTTTTGTGCTTTGCTTTATTAACTTACAGCTCTAGAAATTAACAGATTTATTATTATTGTATAAATATATGCTTTGTAAATGTTAGAAGCTAATACATTGTAAAATATTATGTGTTGTTGTATTAGAGTTAATATTGTTTGTATGACTATGATTATGATTATGATTATGATTATTGCTATAGTTGTTGTTGTTATTATTATTGAAATTTTAGATTAATGAATTCTTTATGGTTAGGACCAAGGGAGTTAGTCTCGTACTGGAGGCTATGCGGATTTTGCCAACGAAACAATATATTTCGGTACTGGTCAATACCAGTCTACCGTTTCGAGTTTACCGCTATTTAAAAAAAAAATATATATATATATATAATTTGTATATATTTTAAAAATAATTAAATAAATATTATTTGCATATTTATGACTTTAATTATTTGGTAAAAGTTAATTTGTTAAGCAATTAAACTTGTTAAGCTTATAAGTTTATTATTAAAAAAAAAAATTTGAAAAGAGATAAAAGTATAAGACCAAAAAAAAATAATAAAAAAGAAGGGGTAGTAGGTGAGAAATGAGATATTACGTGAAAGGGGTTTGGTAGAAAAAAATTAAGGGCCCGTTTGGTAGAGGAGTTTGAGTAATATTGTTTGTAGTTTTTTGAAATATGTGTGGGTGAAAAAGTATATAATGTTTCTTAAAAACTGAAAATATGTTATTTAACTACTCTACCAAACAGAGCCTAATAATTAGAAAAATTAAAATGGTGGGTGATAAAACCAAACACATGCCTGATGCCTCTTGCCAATTGCCTCCCACCTCTATTAATTTCTTTTTCTTTTTCTGATCCACATCACACGCCTAAGACCTACAAGTACAACTTACATGTCATTACAATTTCCAACAAGCCCTCATCTTCACACGATTAAACTTATCACTTCAGTATCAATGCCCTGTCTGTTTCAGCATTAACGTTTTCTGGAAAATTGTTCATTTTTTAAAGATAATTTTTTAGAAAACTATCTCATTTTTTGGTGTTTGGTAACAACCTTGAAACTGAGCTTAAGAATGTTTTTTAGTGTTTAGTATGCATTTTTTATTTATTTATATTTATTGTATAATTTATAACATGTGTATTATATAAACCAACTAATGTAATCAATATAAATAAATAAAAAACCAAGAATGAATTTGGTTTTCATACTAAAATTTTGACAATAGATACAATTAAAATTAGTTGTCAAATTTTCATGATCTCTACCACTCATCTTGCTCATATATATGGACAATAACGTACATATGTACGTACATACATATGTACACACACACACACACACAAACACACACATATATATATAATTGATAGGGAAATACATCTTCAATAAGTACAAATAACAATAACTTTTAAATGTCTACTCTTTTTGCTGGTACACTAATTGTCTACTATGGTCAACCACAAGTCTTCAATATTACTCTAAATTATGTATTTATATAATGTATCTGCATAATATATCATCACTGCATAGTATCTATATAATGTATGTGCCAACAAATGCAATTTTCCTAAACAATTATCATTCATTATATAAAAATATTATTAATTTACCATAAAGATCATCCTATGTAAAAGCAATTTAGAGCCATATAGGCACCATGTTTGAAATTTTCGTATTTTACTTCATTCATTCTTTCTTCTTCTTATTTTATCATTATTATTATTTTTCTTTTACACTTTTATGTGTGAAAAAGAAGTAACTTCTGCCTGGAATCCATCAAACCGAAAATTTCTTTAGAGAAAAAAGAAAATCAAGATTGAAATTCAAAGCAAAGAATTGAGATTTTGGTAGAAAGGAATGAAATAATTACCACCACAAATCTGTTTTCCTTTGCAAGTCGGAGCTATTAACAGATCAATGAGGGAAAAAATATATATAATCAAAGAACTGTGTTATAAAGGGGTAGAGAGAGAGAGATCTATGGAAGAGGAGAGATCAGAATTAATGACAGTGAAGGTGTGAGGAGAGAAAAAGTGAGAGAGTTTACTGTGAGAGAGAGATTGTTTTCCAAAAAAAATATTTAGAAAACAACCTATAGAAAATAAGCCTTATTTTTATTAGGATTTTCCATTGACTAAAGATAGTTTTCTGTTAACTAGTTTTTTTTTTTGTACTACCAAACACTGGAAAATGTAGAAAACTATCTTTACAGAAAGTCTTCAACCGAAACAAACAGAGCGTAAAACAAAATATACAAGCCCAAAAAAATTAGCCTAACAACAAAAATGACCAATAATAGCTTAAAAAAAACAATTTTAAAAATTTCCAAAAAAAAAAAAAAAATTGTCCTAACCTAATAGCAAACATTAACATAAAATACAAAATAAATAATAAATTAATTATAAAAAAACCCTTAGCAGTTAAACAACAGTGCTAGAGGCTGGAGCAGTCGCATGCAACCAGCAGCAAAACCACCACTCTAACTTCAAGTTTTGGCTCCATCCTTGACTCTTGATCTCTTATTCGAGGATAATAAACTTTATCAGTTGAGATAACTAAAACCAATAATTAAATTAGATTAAATGATTTATTTAATTACCCCCATTTAACAAATGTTTAAGTCAGCGAAAATCTTGTAATTCAACCGTGACCTTCTAATATTTCTAAGTTCTACCAAATACCCTAATAAAAAAATTGTCATAGTTGCCTGGAGAAAATGCGGTGGACCAGCTAGCTAGTAGAAATTATCAAGGTTTGGTTTGATTGTCAATGCTTTAATGCTTGCAATTCTGGACCTTCTGGTAATCATGTGTAAACTTATATTTCATCAAAAATCATGTGTAAACTTATAATGTTATTATATTTTAGAGGTTATTGGTACACCAACTCGTGAAGAAAATCGTTCTATGAATCCAAACTATATCGATTTTCGGTTTCCAAAGATAAAAGCTCAGCCCTGGCACAAGATTTGCATTTTATTTCCCTTTGAATTATGAAATTGTCACATGATTAGTATTTAGTTCGTGTAGGCAGTTGTCATTTGCTGTTAGCAATTAGACATTTTTTGAAAATATATGTTCATTCTTGTTCATGGTATTTGCATGTAAGATGTGTGTGAACTTAAGGCTCTTCATGATGCAACCGTGAAATTGATTCTTCTAATACGAAATATATATATTCTTACGTTAACATAGTTTGGCAGCGCATTTCAGCTTAGTTTTTAGTTTCTAGATTTAGGGTATCTGTAAAGTTATTATTTACAACTAAGTGTTTTGTTGGCTTATATTCCGTGCCAAATTTGATTGTAATTATATTCAATCTGTTGTATCCTGTATTTATTGTGGGACTTCATTGTAAGGGTTGTGTGTTAGAGTGAGAGAGTGTGAAGACTCAAGCTTTTGAACATTGAAGATTTCTCATAGGTATCTCGCGACTTAGCTTCCCGCGAAGTGACTTATGTGTCCTGCACATGCTGGAATGTGAAGAGTTAGGCTAGATGGAGACAGCTGTGTCTCGCGAGTATCTCGCGGGTAAGGCCTTCCCGCGAGACACCCGCGAGGCATTCTGTTCTGCCAGCCTGTCCAGTCTGATACACACTTTCTGTACCCACACTATTTATATCCACATTACCCATAATTGAAAGGAGAGCCTCTGAAAGAAAACCCTAGCCAAACACCTTGAGAGTTAGAGATTGTTATACCCATAATCCTCTACACATTTGTTTTGGGAATTTCCTCATCTCTTACCTCTCCATTTCCATACTATTGAGAAATTAATAGCTCAAACACTTATCACACTCTTTGAGAGTGTCAAGTGACGTTTTGGTGCTACTGGGAAGTATTGGAAGAAGCCAAGGATGGCAGATGCAACATGGAGCTTGTTGCAGGATTCGGAGAACTAAGACAAGACACAGTTCCAAGAAGCCTTATTGGAGTAGGAGTTTGGAAGGCTTAGGTACATCGAGTAGATTAGGCTTGGAGGGTCTCTTGCTAACCCATGTATCCCAACTGATTGTCTAGTGGATCAATTTCTGCTTAGAGGGCGGCGGAGAGGTTTTTCGCCGAGTTTTTCGGTTTCCTTTTCGATAATATGTCTCGGTGTTATCTGTGTTTGCATCTCTCTTCCCTACTCTTGTTCATTTCATTTTTACTGCTGTGTTGCTTTAAATATGGATTAGAGTAGTTGTCTTGCTTATACGCTTGTGTTTACACTATTCGGCACTTAGTATTAAGTTAGTGTAAAATCAACCAAGCCGTAATTTTAATTTAGGAGTCTAAATAGCTCTTGTGTTTTTCAACACATTTTCGAGCTTTCAGTATCCACAAAAGAATGGTCTTTTTTATTATTATTTTTCTTAAGTTCAGCCCAATTTGTTATGGTTATGAAGTTTTTTGAGGTAAAAGGAATAAAAGAATTATTTTTTCTGCAATGTAGACTGGGATAGAATGATCTTTTTCCAATTCTTTTCTAGTAGTTGAAGTTGGCAATTACCACAACATCAAATTCCATTAAGGTTGTCCAAAATGTCAATTGGAGCTAGCTAGATGGGTGGTAGGTATCAAAAAAATAAAGCATAAAGGAAATCCATGTTTTAAGGGTATGTCACAGTAATAATTTCTATAATTTGTGCTTTATATATAATTTGTGCTTTTTACTGAAAGTTCAAATAGCGTATAAAACACTATGAACGTTTAGACCCCAAATTACAAAATTATCAATGCAAGCTTTATATCAAACAATGTATGTGCGAAAAATGATAACAAGCTTATGACAGATTTGATAAACAATCTAAATCATAAATAATCACAATCACAGCAGTAATTAAATGGTAAAGATAAAAGGAAGAGAGATGCAAATACAAAGACAACATGCGATGTGTTATCGAACAGAAAACCGAAACTCTCGGAGTAAAACCTCTCCGCTGCCCTCCAAGCGGTCAATAATCCGCGACTGGGTTGAGTCGTGAGGTAACGGCCTGGCCAGCTTGGGACTTTTGTCCTGTAGTGCAATAGCTGGCGCGACTCTTCAGCTTCTGACATGCTTGGCACGTGTGCAACTTTTGGCGACTTGCAAGCCGCGAGTCACCCGCGAGATCCAGTCGCGAGTCTCTGTTTCTTTGCACAATCTTGAACATTTCTTCACACTCTCTCACTCACTACCCTTACAAGTTTTCCACCTAAATACAGGGTTACTAAGTGTTAAATTACAAGTAAATTGGCACGGAATAAAGCCAACAAGATGGTTGATAAAATTCAACCTTACATTTACCTTCCTATTTTCTAAACTTAGCCACTAATCTTAGATCATTGATTCTAGATTAGGCATTTTTTTAAATGTAATTTTACCTTAATTTTAGAATTTAACTACGAATCAAAATTGTGTATTTTCCTTAAATTGTAATTAGGAAGAAAAGTTTTGTAATTTCCTATTAATTTTTTTATTAGGAAGCAAAGTTTAGTGATTTTCTATATGTCACTCTAAAATCAACGTAACTTCAATATATATATATATATATATATATTGTTTTTGCTGTAAGATAAATTTAGAGTTGCGGAATAAAATAAACATACCTCCAGTCATAGTTGTTTAAGCCTTTGGAGGAAAGAATACTCACTATATGATGATAGTGTATATAAAAGGATTTTCTAGTCTATGGCCTTTATCTCACATATATCCTTTTGATGGAAACACATGCTATGTATATAGGCTAGACTAGGGATCCTTTTAGATGAAGGTTTTCATAACTCTCCTTCCATCAAGGAGTTTAAAAATTGTAAATTCATGATGTCTTGTTAACCAAAGAGGTTATACCAATTGAGAGTTAATTATTAAAGGATGTTACACCTAACATGTAACTTTCACAAATAGGAAACTTAAGACATGAAATAAGAAACTTAAGACATGAGTTTCATCTTCACTCAAATGTAGGCCACATAAAATTCTCTTTAAGGAGATATAATCCTACATTTGCCTCAATAAAAGAAGCGAAGACTCCAAATATGAAACCCTCAAGGAGTAAGATATTCTCAATGGGGTTAACATTTTGGTAAAGAAAAAATAAAAATTTCTCAGTCCTCCATTCACCTAGGTTAAGGTCATGGTTTCTCACAAATTCCTAGCAATTTTGCCTCAAGGATACAATAAAGCCTGAATTCTACTTTATAGCAATTCTAGAGAATTTATATATAATCAATAACGTGATGCCAATGAAAACCCACTGATGAATAGACATATTCTTAGGCACAATTTTTTTGAATAATTCAAAAGAATTCTAATAATATGTCTACGATCTTGCTCTAGCAAATTTTCTACCTTTCAATCAGGCAAATTAATTATTTAGTAAACTTGAAAAACTAGCTAGAAAGTTTGCATTTCAATGGTTGTATTTTTGCTTAAGCAATCACTTTGGTCGAGTGAATTTCTTAAAAATAGACTTCTTATACTTCCAGAATGAAATTACCATGATTTTAAAAATTAGACTGACTGATTGGCTCAGCTAGGGACCGGACTCTAACCTTCAAAGAGATTTCTTTGGGGTGGTAGGGGTGACGACTTTAAACTTCATTTAATAAATTGGACATGCTGCACTCTTATTAACCTAGGGAGTTTGGGAATTAAAAAGGTAGTACCCTTTAATCAGGCTTTGTTGGAGAAGTGGCTATGGCAGTATGGATGTGAAGAGAAGGCATTATGGAGGCTGGTTATAGAGTTAAAGTATGGCTCCTGAAGTGAGTTTTGGAGTTACAGGCGTTGGGGTGTGAAGAGAAGTCATTTTGGAGGCGGTATGGGTGTGAAGAGAAGGCGCTGATAAATTCCCCATTTTGTCCTACATCATAATCCCGCCTCTATCAACAAACCTTGGTGACAAGAGCAGACTAGTGGCGACTAACTAATCTATATATATAGTTAAAGACAAAGTTTAGAGAAAGTCCAATTAGATTCTAAATTGGAGTCTAATTTTGTGCCACATGATATATCTAATTTTTAAAATTTTGTGTCTTTAGAATTATTATGTGTAAAAACCAAAGAGTCTAAATCCGATTAGATTCTAAATTGAATTTCAATTGGAGTTCAATTTTGTACCACATGTCCTATATAATTTTTTAATTTTTGTGGCAAGTGATATATATATATATATATAATGAGAAACCATTACATGTTTGGTTGAATTCCACATTTTCAACCTATGGCTTTTACTACAAAAGGACAAACTATGGTTTGGAGTACTGGATGAATGATTTCAAATGGATTGAGAGGTATTTATAGAAGGGATTGGAATATTTGGTTGGCTAATTATTTTATTTTATTTTATTTTTTTGGTGGAATTTTTAGAGGAATTTTCTTGGACCCTATTACGTGGTCTTTTATGATTCCTCTAAGTGCTTTACTGCTTTTAATCATATGCCAATTACGTAAATTGAATTGGTCATGTGACGTACAATAAATGGTCTTGTGATATAAAATATCCACTTATTTTGGTGTACTAAAAAATCTTTGGGTTTCAGTTAGCTCAACTGGTAAAATTTTCGATAATTGAATAAGAGATCTAGAGTTCAATCCCCGTCTATACCAAAAATTGATTAATGTCTTGATCATTATCATCAAGAGCGGACGTTATAGGTTGAAACTCTAATACTCTAAAATAAAAATTAAAAAAAAAAAAAAAAAAAAACTCATTTACCAGATGAACATGTGTTTGATTTGTTTATTTTGCTTTTTGCTAATTTTATTTTGTGCTAAAAATTGGTTAAAATTTTGAAAGTGTATTGGTATTTTGAAAATGTGGAAAAAAAAAAAACAAAACAAAAAAGGTTGATAAAAGGGTAACCTGAATAACCGGACTCAACTGATCATATATTGATTGAGATACAAACATTCTTATGTCTTGCTGCTACAGATTGTACAAACACTTCCAACTTCGAACTAATTTGCTGTTACAATCTTGGTGAGCCAATCATGTCGAATATTCAATGGGCCTTGCCCATAAACGACAACAGTCTCATAAAAACGGGTTCTAGGTAAACTTACTTCTTTATGCTTGTTTTAATGTTAACATTAAAAATAAAAATGTTAAAATTAATACCTTATTTCCAACCTTGCTAGAGAAAAAAGAGACGTAGAAAGCCTTGTTGGGTAGAATAAAATAAACTAATGATATGTTTGTTTAAATATTAGGGTTTTAGGATATGAAAATTTTACAATTTAACCCTTATCAATGCAGGGCGGGGCGGGAATGGAACGGGTTGGGTCTAAAAAGTCTAAACCCATCCCTACCCTGCCCCGTGGTGTGGGGCTTAAATCTCTCCTCATCCCTGCCCCACTACTTTTACAAGGTGAGGAAAACTTGCATGGGATGAAGCGGGAAGGAGTGGGTCAAGCAAGGCAGCGCAAAATTGCCATCCCTATTTTGGCATAATGATCATCAGATTATGTCATTAGCCTTGCCTATTGCCATTGATTAGATGGAAGCATCATGTTACAATTGAAGAAATTTAAATGATAGAAACAAGATTGACTTAACTTTCATGGTTTAAATTTCTTGGCCTACTATTGCTTACTTTTCCATATGGACCGTATTAATAAATTGAAATGAGTAGAAACAATGGGGCTAAAATATCATTTTGGTCCTTACATTTTGGGGTCACAATCAATTTGGTCCCTGCTATTTTTAACTTGTAGACTATTTGATTTTTATTGTTAATTCACTAATGGAAAATACTAAATGGAAGCACCATAATCTTCTTTTCTTTTACCCATTAGCTGATAGTATATCTCATTATGCAATAATGATCATCTCCTTTATTATGGAGTAATGATCATCACATTATGTCATTAGTCTTGCTTGTCGCCATTCATTAGATGGAAGCATCGTGTCACGATTGAAGAAATTTAAATGATAGAAACAAGATTGACTTAAATGTCTTGGCCTACTTTGCTTACTTTTCCATATAGACCGTATTAATAAATTGAAATGAGTAGAAACAATGGGGGCAAAAATATCATTTTGGTCCTTACATTTTGGGATTATAATCAATTTGGTTCCTACATTTTGGTAAATATGGTCATTATTATTTTCAACTTGCAGTCAATTTGATCCTTATTGTTAACTCATTAATGGAAAATACCAAACGAAAGCATTAGAATCTTCTTTTCTTTTACCCATTAGCACAGTATACCTCATTATGTAGTATTGATCATCTCTTTTATTTTGGAGTAATGATCATCACATTATGTCATTAGTCTTGCTTGTCACCATTTATTAGATGGAAGCATCGTGTCACGATTGAAGAAATTTAAATGGTAGAAACAAGATTGACTTAAATATCCTGGTTTAAATGTCTTGGCCTACTAATGCTTACTTTTCCATATAGACTATATTAATAAATTGAAATGAGTATAAACAATGGGGCAAAAATATCATTTTGGTCCTTACATTTTAGGGGTTACAATCAATTTAGTCCCTACACTTTGACACCAGATAATTTGGTCCCTGTTATTTTCAACTTACAGTCAATTTGATCCTTACCAAGTATCGCTAACTCACTAACAGAAATTACTTACATGGCAAACGGTACGCATTGTTGGCACACTTGAACATGTAATTAATGCAACGTGGAAGATGTGGACCAATTAAAGATTGCTGCATCAATTAAAAAAAAATAGTAAGTTGCAACTCAACTAATCTGAATTTTCAAACCCAGACAAATTTCACTTCTCCCATGACCCAAACAATCCTGTCTATTACTAAAATGTAGAGACCAAATTGACTGTAACCACGTAAAGACCAAAATGGTATTTTTGGCAAACAATATTAACTATTGCTTACTTTTCCATGTAGGCCATGCTAAGAAATTGAAAGAAAATTGTTTGGAACATTTCAACAGGTATGGGGCAGTCATCAAGGTAGAAGTAGTGTATTTTGAGGCTTAAAGTGGTGACTTTAAATGATGTGGCAATCTTTAATTGGTCCATATCTTTTACATTGCATTAATTATATATTCAAGTATGCCAGCAATGCACACTATTTGCCATGTATATATTTTCCATTAGTGAGTTAACGGTAGAAATCAAATTGAGTGTAAGTTAAAAATAATAAGGATCAAATTGACTGGTACGTGACATCAAAATGTAGAGACCAAATTGATTGTAAACATGTAGGAACCAAAACAGTATTATCACCAAACAATATTAACTATTGCTTACTTTTCCACATAGGCCATACTAAGAATTTTCTCTATATTTAAGTATTTTTAAATTAATACTTATTTCATTTTTTATATCATTTTTTTCCTCTAAGAGATGAATGTTGGATTTTAGTAATGACTTTGTCTAGAAAACTACTAATTTTGATTTTAATTTTGAGAGAGAGAGAGAGAGATTACTCACCTTTTGTGTGTATGGGAGATTAAAAATTTACACTCTAAAAAGTGCCGCAAATAGAATAAAATGCATTAATAGAGTGCAAGCCTTTTGAAGAAAGATCACTTTTAAAAAATAATTTTCATTGATTAAAATTTTTGGGCTTAATAAAATATTTTATAATATGAAATATATAGATAATGCATTCTATTTAGGGGAAAATGGGCATTTGCCCATAATTTACAAATAATGCAACAAAATACCCTTATTTTGAAACTATTTAGCAAAATCTCTTGTTTTTTAAATTTGATTTTAACAAAATCGAGTTACAGGTGGAACTCGACATTGACATTAGCAATGTCCAGTTCTATGCATATTTTGTCACTTAAAAATATACATAAAACTCGATTTTGAGAATATTAAGTTTTATATAGAACTCAATTTTATTAAAATCGAGTTTTAAAAACAAGTGCATTTTACTAAATAGTTTCAAAAGGGGCATTTTACTGCATAGTTTGTAAATTGGACAAATGCCCATTTTCCCATTCTATTTGTCAATAAAGGACATTGTTTATTTATTTATTGCCAGATGAGGGGACCTTAAATAAAATTTCTACACTTTAAAATAGATACATAGGAGTAAATTCTTTTTGACGGTATTGATAGAAGTATATATATATAGAGTTCTCCTTTCATTTAGGCACCTTGGCTATTACCTAAGTGGCCTAGTGAATGAGTCGACCATGGCAGTCATTTACATTAGTAGCAGCCAGATTTTGGGAACATTTTCATTCAAACACCTCAAGATATGAGCTACGTACGAGTTCTAACATATAAATTTTTTTTTTCCCAGAAACTTTATATTTCATCAACATAGGAGGTCAATTATTATGGGCCATCGCCCATCAGTATCAGTACTTACTGATTAGCTTTTAAAAAAGGGTAAGGATCTTCTAGAGTTTGAAAATCATGACTCAGGTCTAACATTTTTAGACTATGATTTTAGAACATTAGATAATAGTCTCGTCTCCTTCTTGAAAAAAAAAATAATAATAATAATAATAATATAGTCTCGTCTTGAACTCTGTCTTTGGCTCTCCACAACTTATGTTTTGTCCCAACAAGATCACTTGAATTAAAGACATAAAATGAAATAATATGTATTCAAGCTTAACAGACAAGCGGGTATCATATGATGTTAGGGTCGTCTCATTATATTATTTTTTTGCTTAGGAAGAGAGAAGATAATAAATAAATAAATAAAATAAAAAATTAAAAGTTCGAAAATGTGTTAAAAACACAAGAGCTATTTAGACCCCTAATTAAAAAAAAAAAATGGCTCGGTTGATTTTACTCTAACTTATCTAAGTGCGAAAACAAGAGTAAATGAAGCACAAACAACCGATACTACTCTAGTGCATAAACATGAACAACCAACAATAAAAGTAAAGCACAAGAGTAAGGGAAGAGAGAATGCAAATACAAGATAACACGCCGATGTGTTATCGAAGAGGAAACCAAAGAACTCGGCGAAAAACCTCTCCGCCGCCCTTCAAACGATAATCGATCCACTAGACAATCAGTTAGGATACATGGGTTAGCAAGAGACCCTCCAAGCCTAATCTACCCGATGTACCTAAGTCCTCCAAGCTCCTACTCCAACAAGGCTTCTCTGAACCGTGTCTTGTCTAATTTTCTGGATCCTGCAATATGCTCGATTGCTTCCACCAAGCCTCACCGGCTTCTTTGGGCAAATCCCCAAAGCTTTCCAAGCTCCAAAACACTCTCTACACTCTGAATAAGTGTGGGTTGTATTTGGGTACAAATCTCCTCTCAAGGTATGACAATGGAAGAGGGATGGAGAAGAGGCTACAATGATTTCTCACTAAGGATGAGTAGTTCTCTCTCTAAAAGATGGGTGTGTGTGTTGTAGAAAACCTATCTAGGGGTTTTCTCTCAGAATTGCCTCTTATACATTTGTGGGTAATAAGGGTATATATAGTATGGGTGAAGGGTAAGAGAGTCACTCTTTAAAATCCTTCAGGCAAAAAGTTTCGCGACTATCTCGCGGGAAAGCCTTACCCACGAGACACTCGCGAAAACGACAGCCTGGCACAACTCTTCAGCTTCCAGTCATATGCTCCTCACATGGCTCTTTCGTGGGTTAGCTTCTCGCGAAATCCACGGATTCTTCATTTTAGCTTGAGTCTTCGCCAACTTTATACTAAACCCAATACAATAAAATCCCACAAAATATAAGGAAATAAATTAAAGCAATTACAACACTTTTTGTCATGGAATAAAGCCAACATAAAACATAGTTGTAAATCACAACTTTACAATCTCCTCCTTTGGCTATTCCATGACAAAACACCCTAAAACAAACTCTAGACTTAAACGTGAGTTTGTGAACAATGGCAAAACTCACTCACACCTAATTCTAGAAGCTATGATGAACTTGGAACAAGATACCTGTAACCTGAAACACTTGCACAAAACGCATTAGACCCTCAAGGTAAATCAAGTGATAAAACGACAAGAATAATGTAATAAGTAAATTGCGATCAAGTAAACATGATATAAAACATGTGAGTAACTTGATCAAACACCAAAACAGTCATATGGAAATGACTACAATGATCATATGGCAAAGCAAATGATCATCCAAACATGCCACCAATAAAGCACAATAACATAAAGATAAATGCATGTCTAACACATAAGCACGATGTGATAAAAGCAACAAAACATATCAAAGCACCATAAAGCAACGAGAAAACAAGCATAAGGCAAAACAAGGTTTTCCTAAAAAATGTCTTCTCCCCCTTGGTTTATGCATCTCCCCTATGGCTTTCTCTTCCTACGAATGTGCACGAGGTAGAATTTCTCCCCTTAAGAGTGTGCACATGAGTCATATAGAAATGACAATACACTCCCCATTTTTATCACGAATAGACAAATTAATCAAGATGAAGGAGGGAAAGAAAAGAAGATATGAACAGGGGTAAAAGATGATGCATAAGGGGTGCAAGATGTATGAGAAAATGAAACTCAAAAGCAAAATAAAACATCTTTAAAAATGCTACAAAGCATAAAGAACATGACATGCTAAGGATGATGAAACATGATATAAACCTAGGCTTGACAAAGACACAAAAACATGTTATATGTGCTAAAAGGTCTAAAAAGACTTAACTAGCATGAGTGAAGTGCAAAACATGTCAAGTGATCAAGTGTGTGCAGCAAATGTGCATATAGTGTGCATGTGAGATGCATGACCAATGCATGAATAAGCACTCACGGGGCAAAGTGTATAAAACACACAACCAATGATCAAAACATGATAAACATGAATAATTATGGTGATCCCCAAAATTTGGTACTCAATGGAGTCCAAAACAACGAGAAAATGCCATTTGAGCATTTTATCAAACACTTAAAGTACACACACTACACATGTATGATGAACAATGCAAGAACATATGAAAATCTTACATAAATATATGTTATTTTTGCCACAAGAGGCTAACATCCAAAGCAAATCATCATTTAAAACAAAGTCCAATAAAAAAGATTGACAAAAAATTAAGGTTTTCAACTCTCATTTAAGAAAATCCCAACTATGAACATAAGACCCCCAAAACATAATCTAAGGATCAAAATCAATGAAAAAGAGTTAAAGATTACCTTAGAGATGTTTATGGAATGTAAAACACTTGAAATTAGTTGGGTTTTAATGTTGAAGCATTAAAACAGGGGTTTGGGAGAAGATGAGAGAAGTTTAAAACAAAAGACCCACAAAATGCCCTTTAAAAAGCTAATCTAGGAATTTTCACGGGAAGCTTACTCGTGAAGTTACTCGCGAAATTTTTCGCGAGTAAGTCTTACTCGTGAGCTAGTTGCAAGACAGTCGCGAAACTTTTTGTTCAAAACTAAAAAAACTTTAAAATTGGACCATTTAACTCCTAGTTGAGCTTATACATGAAATAGGTCACGAAAACATCCAGAAAACATGTTTTTCACACAAAAACACTTAAAAACTTTGAAAAACATGGGTGATACAAATCACTTCCAAAAGCAAACAAAAAGAACAAAAATCTTTTTGGTTTGAACCACATATGGTTGAGCACACACACATCACATTTGAACATGTACAATCACACAAATGAAATAGATATTCATTGAACATTAGACTTGTGTGTTGTGTGTGTGTATCAAATGTGGAATAGTCCTTAGACCAGAGTGAAGCTGTTAGGACATATGTGTTTTCACTTGTTAAAAACATATGTCACTTATTTATGTAAATTGGCTAATCCTTTGACAAAATGCACTCTACTTGTAATTGGGTAGTTCTAGGTGTTTTTAATACTTCAAGAAATAAGGTTTCAAGATCAAGTGTTGAAGTCATCAAGTCTATCCAAGAAAAAAACAAGCTGAAGTGCAAATTCATTAAATCTCGACACCTTCTCGATAGCTACCTCGACACCTGCTATCTATCAAGAATTAGAAAATCAGATTTTCTGATCTGATTTCCTTGGGATCCGTGAATATGCCTTTGGGCCTTCTTTTCTTCTAACTCTAAACATATAAAAGGATTGTTTTAAGAGCCGTCATATTGTACACAAGTTGCAAAAGCATTGAGCAATCTCTGTTCAAGTAAATTGTGATCAAAGACGAAGTTCTTAACCTAGTTCATCTTCTCTGAAAGAAGTTGCTGTGTATTTGCACCAAAGGGTTTTGTAACCAAGCATCTTCCTGATCTTTATTGTGTAGGATGAACTGAAGAACTTTACAGCCAACCTCTCCTTCTTAGTTGGTGTTTGAAGTCGCGTACTGGGATCCGCGCATTGGTTAGTCACGTACTTGGGAGCCGAGCATCAAAAGGGGAAACTGTCATTATAGATCAAGTCCAATTGAGTATTGGGGTAAGGGTTCAACTGTAGGTTGGTAAGGTACTTGGGATTCCTTTACTTGTAACCGCTTGATTTGATAATAGTGGAGTTTCGGGAGTGGTGACCTGAAAATCACCCGGTGGGGTTTTTGCCGCAAGAGTTTTCCCTATTCGTAAACAAATCACCGTGTCATTTAATTTTCGCTGCATATTTAGTTATTTGGTGATTTTTTTGTGCTTCCACGCAATTGCATGATAAATTGATTAATTAATAACTTGGCTAATTAATTAATTAGTTTAATCACAAGGGGTCATTCAGATTGTGGCCTATCAGAAGTTTCAATGATCAATTCAATCAAGTCATACATAATTGGTATTAAATCAAGTGGTCTATCTTAATTATAGAAATGAACATATATGACCTCCCACAAATTGATTACAAATCTTAGAAGCTTTTCATTTAGGCTATAACCTTACTTAATATCTTTTTATTGGAGGCGAATTTTGACAAATCTACCATTAAATTATATCTTCTATACTTGCAAAATTTCTAGAAAATAAAATATCAATAGTTATATCATTAATAAATTGTTTAAATCGGAAGTTTTTATAGTTTAAAATTATGCATAATATATAAACTTATAGATTATATAGTAAATAATATCTAATTGACATAAAATTTGACATATGTATTAAGAGCGTAAAAAATATACAATTCAACAATTATATTTTCAAACTATACAGTAATGTTTATTTTATTGAGTAAGGTTGTAGTTTCAGACTACAACTAGTTTTGTAGCTAAACTTTCCAAAATGTTATTTACATCCCTAAAGTTTGCATAAAGTTTAGGGACTAAAATAAAAATTTATTCTAATTTTAGGGCTGAAAATAATGTTTAACATATAAATATATAAAAAGAACTTAAAGAGAAGTAGAAAAGAAAAAGTGAAAAGTAAAAGAAAGAGCTCTTGTTTTGTTTTAGTTTTAGATGTGTAGGTATTTGAAGAGTTTTATAAGCCTTATATGTGTGTGTGTGTATATATAACATCTGAATTGTTTAAAACTTTATATATCTTTCATTGAGAAGATTAGATGATGGAAAAGATTGAGATGATAGAAAAGATTTATACTTTTCACCTTGTGCGTTTGATATAAAGTATAGAAAGGTAAAAACATGAAAAGTAATTTACTATTATATCCTTAATATATAAAAATGGAAGGATGAAAATGATGAGGGGAGATTTTGCAATTTTTTTTTCTTTCTATATTCTATTTCTCCATTTATATATCTCTATCTTGGATTAAAATAAAATGATAGCATCAAGTGGAAAAGTCCAACCACCGTATATTCTTTTATCTTATTTTTCACTTCAACAAAATAATGGAAAATCAAAATTTCCTCTCCCTTTTATTTTCCTTCCTCCTATTTCTTTCATCCTAACCAGACACAGCGCTACATGTGATTGTTGGAAAGGCACTAATCATGTTTAATGCTTTTGTTTATATTTTCTCTCGTATGGTTAGGTAGGGTAGACTTATGACCATTGCTTTAATTCGTGTCTCTCTCTTCTTGACACTAATAGGTTTGATGTTTCATGTTTTCGGTATCCTTTCAATTATTTTCTTGACTAACTGGCCATTAGGGAAAGGGTTAATAGGCCATGTATTTGAGAAAAGGAATGACTTCACATTATTTGGGGAAGGAGAATTGGCCATGCATTAAGAGGGAAGGACCAACTGGCCATGTATTTGGGGGGAGAACAGTTGGTCATGCTTGAGAACATCATTTCATGAATACACCATTGATTTTTGGCATAGGTAAGGTTTAAACTCTAGACATGGATGGAGGGAGACTTTGACCATGGGGGCAATGGTCCCCCTAATTTTTTTGTAAAAAAATATTTGTGTGTGTGTGTGTGTGTATAGATTTTAGTAATTTTGTTCTATGAAATCACACTTTGCCCCGCCCACCCTTTAACAATATCATTAATTCTTCTAAGAGGAGTACTATAGGTACAAACTTTTCTACAACATTTTTACAAACTACTGAGATAGTAAATTCTTATTAGTTTGTATTTGGGCTCATTTGTAACTCTAGCATTTTCCTCATTTTAAAGGGCATAAAAAAATTTATAAACCTAAAGCTTCAGACTCTCTCTTTCTCTTAAAGCTTCAGACCTTCAGCCCCTTCTCAAGGACTCAAAGCTTGCTAGATGTTTACCAGTGCCGCCGCTTTCCACCAAATGGCATGACTTCATCATTAGTGTAAAGAGGAGGTAGAAATGGAGGCAGAAAGTATGACTGGTGTGAGGGGAGGGAAAGAATCATTTTGTGTGTAATTTTGTACCGGTTCGGTATCCATTAACCAGCCGGAATCATATATATATCATGGTATGACCGAAACAGCTCTGGTACATCTGGTATTTAAACCGGTCTGAAATGCTAGTGTTTCTGTACCTGCGAAGGTTCCGACATGGTAAATACTGGCCATACTGGCCGGTACGGTACGAGATTGTCTTCCTTGGTTTGGACTACAAGCATATTAAATTATATTTGAAATTCACCATAATAAATCGTAATAGTGACCATATATGAATTTGATCATTTTGTAGTTGATAACATATAATCAGCCTCAGGGGCATAGCCAGGAATTTTTACATGGAGGGGGGCCAATTTGAACTATGAAGGTTGAAATCGATGGCGATGAGTATCATCGTTGTATGGATAGTCTATATTTTTAGGTTGATATGGACCTTCTTTGAGATAAGCTCGTCGGATTTCATCTTGTTTGTTGATAGGAAATTCACATATTTGTTTACGTGATCCTGGATCACGATCTATCTCTTCAGATTGAATTCTTGAACATTTGGATGGGTCAGGGTGTTCATTAGGCATTAAAGTATCAACATTTGTTTCTACAGCCACAGGTGTCCTAATTTCTGAATTACTGCCACAGGTGTCCTAATTTCTGAATTACTAACATATTTTTTCTTAAAGAATGCATCAATTGTTTTTCTTTTGCTCATAATTTTTTTAGCTTTAAGAATATGATTCAAAAATTAACTTGAAAAGAAGTTTAAAAAATAAAATTTTAATTAGAAATTTTTACTTAGTTATATGGATGTTATTCATACTCAAGAAAAAACAAAATTTCCACTATAATTTAAACATACAACCCATTTTTAATACGACTTTAATTAATAATAATCCCTCAAACAAAAACAAAAATTAAACATACAAGTATTGGTACACAACATAAACCAAACAATTTAACAACACCAACAGCCACATGATATCTAACTAATCAAAAATATGTAATAAATCAAAACAATTTTACCTTAGAAACTTTGTCTTCACAAAGTGCAAAATGGGTCACCCGTATGGCAATGCCTACTACCTCTGCCTGACTGCCTCCAACTTTAGATCTTCCCTTCAAGACTCATCACAAACAATCTCCCCATGCCTTCAATCATGTATTTCTCTAAAAATCTATGAAAATATAAAGAGCATGTGAATATTTAGGTGTAGATAGTTGAGAAAATAAAAAAAAAGACGCTAAAAAGAGATAAATGTCTAATGCTTAAGAAAGAGAATAAAACTCACCAGTCACCAAGTAGTCACCAAGTTCCAAAACCAAAGCTGATGAAGAAAGAAAAAATTGGTCAGGATTTTTTTATTATTTTTATATATTTTTTTTATTATTATTTGGGACTGTGAGTACAGAGGACTGGAGTTTTGGGGGCTGGTAGATAGGCAACGGTACCAGTGCAAATGAAAGTGTATCAAAGAAGACAAAACAAAAGAATAAGAAGAGAAAGGGATTTCGTGGGTGGATTTTTTAAGATAAAGAGAAAGTGAAGTTTTGTTTTTTGTGCTTGGACTTGAGTAGGCCAGCTTGTTTTATTTGGAGTACATAAGGTGATAAGGCCTAAAACTAAAGCTGGGCTTGGGAGAATAGTTGAGAATTGGGAATGGGGGGCCAGCTGCCCAATATTAAGGGGGGAGGGGGGGGGGGCAATTTTTTTTTCTACCTACTCTAATGGAATTTTTTTTTTTTTTTTTTGCAGGGGCCGGGGCCCCCCCAAGCCACTATGTGGCTCCGCCCCTGATCAACCTATGACTTAGGTGCTTCTCCAAAAAAAAGAAAAAAAAAAAAGAAAAAAAAAAGGACTATGCTTTAGGCTAGGAATACTTTATTTTCAAATATCTTTTAATTGATGTCCATAACTTAGCATAGATTGTTGCCTTTAACTTAGGCTAGGAATATTCTATTTTGAAATTCAAATATTTTTCACTCATTGGAGAATATTGCCTTGTATAGCAAATCTCAAGTATGTTGTTGATATCAATATAAATACAATATCTTGAACTCTTTTAAGGGTCAAATTGATTCACATAAACTTTTCAGTATTGTTATTATTTTGTGTTTATTTATTATTATTTGATTGTGTTTGTGTGAGTGTGTGTGTGGTTTTTATTTTATTTTTTTGCAAGTATCACTCTATAATTCTCCCTCTTTCAGTTAGTATCACAATTGTGGTAAGCATCTTGACTCTCTAATTAAATTTATATATGTGTTTTGTTAATTTTGAAATTATTTAATACTATTTATTGTTGTTATTATTATTATATGGCCACAAAAATTCTAATAAATTGTATTATTGTCATCTTTTTATAATCATTTTTACTTTGTTATTGTGGGGCCAAATAATTCCACGGCCCAGCCCACTCCATGTCTGGGTCGAAGGCCCGAGCCGAGGAGACATTTAAGTCCGAGGATGACCTCATCATCGGACGTCCGATAGTTTGAAGAACAAGCTCGCAACGAGCAGTCACCTCCACATTAAATACGCCTGACAATCGCCCTGACCGCGTTAATGAGGAAAAGACCCTGCGCCAGCGTTGCCTCGATCGCCGCAACTCCCAAAGAGACTGGGAAGTCGGCTGATGGGACAAGCACCTGAGCAAAGGTCATGATCACTCAACAAGTGTAGGGCTAGGATTGATTGGGCAGGGGGATATCTAATGTAAAGGAATCCCTCCTGGGAGAGGGGACTCTTCAGAAAAAGAAAGAAAACAACAAAAAAGAAGAAGAGAGAAGGAAAGAGAGAGAAAAGGGGTAAGAGCCTCCTCGGCCATGGGTCGAGGAGCCTATCCCAGATGTAATTTGTTCTAAATCTTTTTTTTTCTTTAAATAAATGAGGCCGGAGTCCACGCCATTCGAGCGCCGGCAGGTGCCTAGACCTTCGACCCACTCTCTATAAATTCATTGCGGGGTTCGTTGGGCTTTTGACCCGTGTCCATTGGGCTTGGGCAACCAAAAACCCAGTCCCCACAATTGGCGCCGTCTGTGGGGAGGATTAGTGCACCGGTTGGCGCAACAGGCGACTGTTCTAAACAACCGTTCCATGGAAGATCGGCGGTGATGCAAAAAGAAAAAAGAACTATAAAAGAAAGAAGAGCGTTGCAGAAAGAGGAAAGCTCAAGACAGAAAATTCAACACAAAAAAGAGACCTTATATTATTTCATAAAAAAAATTTTACAGATTACAATCAGAGGCTCAGGCAGGCATGTTTTACAACTACTCCTACCAGCTAGTCCTACAATCAGAGGCCCAGGTGGACCCGTCCTAAAACTAGCTAGAGGGAAGTGTCAACCCGTGCTCTTATTGGCATCAAGAGAATGGGAGAACTTGACAATAAGCGGGCTGGAGGGGGCTGGGGCTAGCTCGTTCCAAGGCCCTCAACGACTCCTTTCTCGGAGCGGCGAAGCTTGAACAAAGCGAGGAGCAGATACAGGGGCTCCGGGACGCCCTCCCCATGATGTTCCCTTGATTCTCTCCAACCCCCACGAGTGTTGGCCGTCGGTGACGGCAACACTTGGGCACTGCCCACGATGTGAATTCGCATGTCTCCTCCGTCGGGGGTGCGCTCGGAGGAGAAATGTTAGGTACTTCAACGACATCCCTCCGGGCCAGCGTGCATGGCGCCATCGGGGTTACGCCTAGACTCTGCCGCACCGGAAGCCCAGTGGGGGCTACGGCCACCACGGCTCTTGGCACGGATGTCCTCACACCCGCCCAAAGCCGCCTCATACCAACTAACTCCGGTCACAATTCCGGCGGGGTTATTAAAGGGGATTGAGGAGTTAGAAGGGTGTGTTCTTTCTATTTGTGTTGGGAAGCTCATGAAGTATGAGGAAACCATTCCCCCCAGAAGGCCTTATATAGAGGGATAGGGTTGGTGAGAATTAATTCACGCAGAGCTCAAAAAGTGGGTTACCGAAGCGTTGGATAATAATGAAGCCATCAATTCACGAGGCCATTAATGAAGGCGCGTCTCGCGCACCGAAGCGTCAGGCGCGGAATACGAACGGCCAAAGGACGCTTCGCAAATGACAGAGATGAAGGCTCGAGATGGAGGTGAGATCAATGCCACGTGCAAGATCATGAGCCTTCCGAAGGAGGAATCGTCCCCAGTAAAGCAAACCGAGGACGAACCCCTATTTCCAGATGCCAAGCGTTAGACAGAACCAAGGCACTGCATGGCCAATTAGCAACTGTACCTAGGTCTTGCATGGTCCTCGGACTCAAGCCTACGGGGAGCTAACCACTTAGCAACTGTACCTAGGTCTTGCATGGTCCTCGGACTCAAGCCTACGGGGAGCTAACCGATTAGCAACTGTACCTAGGTCTTGCATGGTCCTCGGACTCAAGCCTACGGGGAGCTAACCACTTAGCAACTGTACCTAGGTCTTGCATGGTCCTCGGACTCAAGCCTACGGGGAGCTAACCAATTAGCAACTGTACCTAGGTCTTGCATGGTCCTCGGACTCAAGCCTACGGGGAGCTAACCACTTAGCAACTGTACCTAGGTCTTGCATGGTCCTCGGACTCAAGCCTACGGGGAGCTAACCACTTAGCAACTGTACCTAGGTCTTGCATGGTCCTCGGACTCAAGCCTACGGGGAGCTAACCGATTAGCAACTGTACCTAGGTCTTGCATGGTCCTCGGACTCAAGCCTACGGGGAGCTAACCACTTAGCAACTGTACCTAGGTCTTGCATGGTCCTCGGACTCAAGCCTACGGGGAGCTAACCACTTAGCAACTGTACCTAGGTCTTGCATGGTCCTCGGACTCAAGCCTACGGGGAGCTAACCAGGACTCAAGCCTGCGGGGAGCTAACCACTTAGCAAATGAACCAAGGCACCGCATGATCCTCGGACTCAGGCTTACGGGGAAGCTAAATACTTCGGATGAACCTAAGTGTTAGGTAGAACCAAGGCTCTGCACGGTCCTCGAACTCAGGCTTACGGGGAAACCAACCACCTTAGATGATCCTAAGAGTTAGACAGAACCAAGGCACTGCATGGTCCCAGGACTCAGGCCTATGGGGAAACTGACTCCTTCAGAGGATTCCAGGTGTTGGACAGAACCAAAAGCGCTGCATGATCCCAGGACTCAGACCTATGGGGAAACTAACTACTTCAGAGGATTCCAAGTGTTAGACGGAACCCAAAGCGCTGTATGGTCCTCGGACTCAAGCTTATGGGGAAGTCAGTCACATCAAGGGGAACCTAAGTGTCGACCTAAAGAATTTTCTACCCGGCCCTTAGGGAAAGATGGGCCCACTCGAGCATACATGCCCTCGCTGCAACAATTGGTGCCGCGACTGGCCGAGGTGCAATCAAAGATAAAATTACACAAGTAAGGAAAGAACGAATAACGTGCGAATAAGCAAACAACCACAATAAACAGGAAGAGAAATAAAACTCACATTCCATTAAGTTCACAAATATTACATGGTGAGTACCACATTACAGTCACAAAGCCAAAAGAAAAAAGAAGAAAATACAAAGGACCAGGAAGGTAACAGGGTCGGAGAGCCTGCCTCACGCATTTATACTCCTCCCTCAGCTGGGGGCTGGACCATAGCAGCATCAAGGCTTCCTGAGCTTTGGCCAGAGGGGACGGCCTGCGAAGGCGAAGCAGGAATAACTGCCTCCTCAGCAGCGGGAGCTCCAGCTCCAGCGCCAGACTTCACAGTCTCCTGGGGCGCCTCCCCAACGGGGCCCTCACCCAATTCTGCCACCTTGGAAGGGTCACTTCCTTGAGCGGGCTCAGCCGTGGGCTCAGCAGCTGATGTGTCCTCAACCGTAGCAGTGACGGTTTCCTCCGCAGCCTCCTCGGCCTTAGTGCCACTTGGAGCAGCCTCGCGGATGGCAGGAGGATAGTACACATTCTCCTCCTTCCACAAATCGGATGAGGCCTCAACCCCAGCCTGCCTGAGAGCTTCCCTCCAAACCTCGGCAGAATAGCGCCTGCACAACCCGGGGACTTCAGATCTAAAGGTTGCCGCTGTCTCTTCCATTCCCGCGGCGTAAGCCTCCTCCTCGGCTTCCTTCACAGTGGCCAGGGCTTCCTCCCTGCCCTGGACAGCCTCAAACTTGGCCCTCACGGCCTCGTCTCTCGCCCACTCGGCTGCCTTCTTGTCTGACTCGGCGGCAGCCACCTTCCCGGGCAAATCTGCAAGCAACCCCCTTGCAGTCTTCAGCTGCTCCTCCGCCTCAGCCAGGCGCTTCGAGTAATCCTCGGCCTGCTTCTGAAAACCAGCGAGACCTGACAGGGCAGCGTCCCGGGCACTGGTCATTGCACTCAGCTCCTCCCGGGCCTTGGATAGATCAGCCTCAGAGCGCTTAAGAACCTGGACGGCCTCCAGGTGTTTCTCGCGCTCCACCCTCATGGTTTTCCCCTGGTCGTGGGCCACGTCCTCCAACCTATAAGTAGCCTGAATGGCCTGTTCAACAAAACAAATTTGCCATCAGCTGAGATCAAGAAGCGGAAAGGAAGAGCTACAGCTAGGAAAAATTACAAGTTTTGAGGGGCTTACCATCCCCAAGTACCGCTTGAGGCAGAGGAAGACCTCCCTGCTCCTCATAGTTGCCAGCTCGGCCATGTCGGCTGGGAGTAGCAGGCACCGTTCCACCGCGTCGGCCACGTATGTGCCCTCGCCCTCGTTGAAATCTCTGAGGGAGGAGTCTTCCCTCAGCGGCGCCCCGCGGAGCATGGGGGTAGGAAGCCAGGCCTGAGGCTCGGGCAGGTCTTCGACCTGTTCGTCCTGGCCTCGGGAGCCTATTTTCAACTGTTTGGATGGCCGCTGATCATCGCCCTCTTTTCGTGGGGACTCGGACCTCTCCTCAGCTGGCCTTTTGCCCTTATCCTTCTTCTGCTTGGGCTCAGAAGGCTCACGTCTGGGAGGCAGACTCGCCTTGGGCAGAGAGGGAGGAAGCCCCGATTGGGTAGAAGCAGACTTGCCCTGGGCGGAACGAGTTCTTGGAGGAGGGGGAGGGAGCTCCGGCTTAAATTTCCCCGGCTGGCCTTCAATCAGTTCCGCCAAGCTAACTTGCGGCTTCTTCTTGTAACCCATTTTCCGCCGAGAAGAGGACTTGGACGCTGAGAAATCCGCTTCAGTCAGACGAGGGTCGCCCAAATCTCCTGGAGGGTCCTCGGACTGGTAAGCTTGATCAAACACGTCAAACTCGTCCTCGGCAGGGCCAAAATCAGCAACCTCCACTTCCCTCTCAGGGCCAACTTCGGCGGGTTCCGAGATTCTAAGGGAGGAGGAGGGACCTGCAGGTATTGCGCCTTCCGATGTGGAGGGCACCTCAGGGAACCGAAACCCGTCCTCGGTCACAGTTATCTTTCGAAGCCGAGGATCCTTTGCTCTGATCACGTGCTTCGGCGCTGCAAATGACTTGTGAGCCGGGTCGTATTTCAAAATTTCGTGAGCGGCCCTAACCTGATTATCGTCATCGTTCACAAACACCTCTGCCCTCAGCACCTTTTGCAAGTCTTCCCGGTTTATTAGGCTGAAATGGCGCGTGAAGGCGTGCGGATCTGCAAGAAGAAACACATCCACATTAGAAACCAAACAGTGCGAGAGAAAGAGACGAGAGAAAGGAGGGAACTGATCAGGATCCTAAAACTCTCTCTCTCTATTTTCCCACTGTCCACCTGGGGTTCCCTCCGTTGTCGGGCAGTGAAGGCCATCATGCCACTCTCCAGACACGATGAGGAAGTCTTTGTTCAACCCCTTGCTGGACTCAGGGAGACACTGAATGAGCCGGACTCTGTCATCCCTGGTCTTCAGATAGTAAGTTTCGCCCTTCAGGCACTGGAGATTATAGCACCAGTTGACGTCATGGTGGGTCAATCTCAGACCTATCTTTTCATTTAGGGCATCCACACAGCCCAAAACCCTAAAGACGTTGATGGCACACTGAGTGGGGGCTAGCCGGAAGTGCATCAGATAGTCCCTCATCACCGGACCCATGGGTATCCTCATGCCACCTTCAACGAAGGCAACAATGGGAATCACCACCTCACCCTCCTGCCTCCGAAAGCGCCACTCACCCTCCGCACAATACCTCAAGCCCACGTTGGCCGGTATCTTGTAGTCGGCGATGAATTTCTCCATCGCCTCCTCAGTGAAGACATACTTCTTAAAAATACCCATCCCAAATGAAGCCTAAACGAGCTAAGAGGGAGAAAACAAAAGAGAGGCAAAGATGGAAAAGGAGAAAGTTCAAAGGGAGATGGAGTGACTTACAGAAGGATGTAGAAGCTCCTCGGACAGGCCTTTTATGCTGGAAATGTAGACTCTTGAGTGCAAAGAAGCAGGGGAACCGGGCTTTCAAATGGGTATTTATACCCTAAAATCAAGGAACAGAGCGGATTTTCCCACTCCCAACCGTTAGGCGAATCCCCACCGTTGGATTAACATCCTACCGTTGCACGTGGGGAGCACAAAGCCGCCTGGATTTAATGAAGGGCACGTCGCGCCCTTCAAGGCGTCAGTAACGCTTCTGAAGCAGGCGAAAAGACTCCAGTACCCCCAGAGGGCCAAACTCCAACGGTACATGATGCATGCCCGAGGACATCAAAATCCTCCTCTCCGCCCGAGGACGCGGACAGCAAAATTTTGAGGGGCTATTGTGGGGCAAAATAATTCCACGGCCCAGCCCACTCCATGTCTGGGTCGAAGGCCCGAGCCGAGGAGACATCTAAGTCCGAGGATGACCTCATCATCGGACGTCCGAGAGTTTGAAGAACAAGCTCGCAACGAGCAGTCACCTCCACATTAAATACGCCTGACAATCGCCCTGACCGCGTTAATGAGGAAAAGACCCTGCGCCAGCGTTGCCTCGATCGCCGCAACTCCCAAAGAGACTGGGAAGTCGGCTGATGGGATAAGCACCTGAGCAAAGGTCATGATCACTCAACAAGTGTAGGGCTAGGATTGATTGGGCAGGGGGATATATAATGTAAAGGAATCCCTCCTGGGAGAGGGGACTCTTCAGAAAAAGAAAGAAAACAACAAAAAAGAAGAAGAGAGAAGGAAAGAGAGAGAAAAGGGGTAAGAGCCTCCTCGGCCATGGGTCGAGGAGCCTATCCCAGATGTAATTTGTTCTAAATCTTTTTTTTTCTTTAAATAAATGAGGCCGGAGTCCACGCCATTCGAGCGCCGGCAGGTGCCTAGACCTTCGACCCACTCTCTATAAATTCATTGCGGGGTTCGTTGGGCTTTTGACCCGTGTCCATTGGGCTTGGGCAACCAAAAACCCAGTCCCCACAGTTATTATCAATTATTGCATCTATTACTTGGACAAAATATATTGCATAGTATGTTTGTTGGTTTATAATAAAGATATGTATGTGTATTATTTTTATTTTTATTTAGTACAATAAATCGTACATTTGTGTTTCTTTTGATTTCATTAAAGTTTAGTTGGTATAAAAATGTATTAAGTTTCTTGAATCTTAACTTTTTAGGGTGGTTATAGGTTGGGAAATAAAAATTAATTATATGCTTTATAAATATTATACGCTAATATATTGTAAATATTATATATGGTTATATTATAGTTAATACTAATTATTGTGTGTATGATTATTTTTGCTAAAACTATTATTATTATTACAAATTTTGTTTCATAAATCCTTTATTTGAGTTTCTTGCAATTTCATTATGAACTATGTGAGAGTGCCTTTTTTCCTTAGCACTATGGCCCAAGGATCCTAAGCCAAATAAATATTCTTGGTGGACTGGGCTCGGTTCATCGCAGCTAAAAGGGTTGTTTAAGAACCGAGTGGTGCACAAAACAAGCTTCCTACAATACAAATAACTAACAAGCAAAAATATATGTATTGAATGACATTTTAATAGCAAAGGAATGCACAACAAGTGAAATACAATATAAGAGAAGGTTAGGGATCCTCGAATTAGTGAGGTGAATTTTATTAATTTTCCCTTAGTTATGATTACAATGTTCATTAAGACATGATACAAGGTTCAACTAAGTTCAAAAATTACAGACTTTGATAGCTATTCAAGCTTCCAAGACTTGCAAAGTTTGAATTTGTTGAATCCGAGCATGTGCTATAGTGGCTGTCTCTGGGATACCGGGAGCGGCTCCTCTGTTTTCTCTTAATTTTACAGAGCTTTTCTATAATTTTATGAGACTTCAGAAAACGACTATGAATGCCTTGATGATCTAATCAAAAATGAATCCCTATCTGAATCTGAATGCCCTTATAGCATGGACCCCTTCCTCCTTTTATAGCACAGCTCAGGCTCCGGGGTACTAGCGATTTCTCCCTTTTGCCCCTTAGAGTTCGTGCCGTGCCAGGTTGCTCAGGGTTATGTCGTTTCCTTTTTCTCTCATAGTTTCTTGCTTTTAGTGCGACCAAACGAAAGTCCCTTAGCTAGTTTTCTATTTCCAGACTTCTCCGATGGCTGGTCTTCAGCTATTTGGCTTTTTCTTCTCAGCGTTCCAGCTTTTTCAATTGTACTCTTCCTTGTCACTTTCTTCAAATGGTTGGAATCACGGCTCCTACGTTTTGCTTTGTACCTCCTGGCTCCACTGCATGTCTGGAGCATGAGACCCGCATGCTCTTTGTCTTTTTGAATTTGCTTCAATCTTTCTTCGCGCGCCCAGGGATCACCGGACTCTGGGGACTTCTGGGATCCCGACCCACCCTTTCTTATTGGGCTTTCTTTGGTTTGCTGGTTCTACCTGGTTTGGGTCTTTTTTGTTCTTTTGTGGGTCTCTGGATTCCAATCTTCTGGGCCTCTTGCCCTTTTCTTCTTTCTTTTCTCTTTTCTTTATTGTGTGAGCCTAGCCCTCCTTTTTCTCTCTTAGTTTTATTATTTATTTATTTTTGTGTGAAATGAGCCCAACGTTTTACTTCTTTGGGCCTTAGTCTGTGACCAATTAATTTTGAACCTCAACAAACTACAAGCATTGTAAGTTATATTTAATATTTAGCATAAAAAATTGTAGTAGTCACTATATATTAATTTTATTATTTTTTATTATTGTTCTTTTGTTTTTATTTAAGATTATATTTTTTTAGAAGGTATTTATGATTATCTGATTGTGGTTATTTGTTCTTCCTTTCTTTTCTTGCAAGTATCACTCTATAATTCCTACATTACTTCACTTTGTATCATGATTGTAAGAAGCTTCTTGGCCCCCTAATTTAACTGGAAATTATTTATTTAGTTTTTAATTTTTTATATAAATGGTTTGTAAAAAATATACCTTTAGATATTGTAATTTTTTAATCTTAATGTTTATATATTAAAGATAAAAATGCATCTTCACTTACACTATACTTTAGATTATGTGTGTATGAATTTAAGAATAAGATAATTAGGGTTGATTCAAAACTGGAAAGTTGTAGATATTTCAGTCATGGCCAGCCCATTCGGCCTTGAGTTAATTGGATTTTTGAGGAGAGAGATACACCCAAAATACTGAGTAATGCTCAAATCTGATTTTTCCTCTTCAGATTTTGGCTCTTTGATTTCTTTTCTTATGCACTCCATAAAAAGTATACATTTTAAGGTGTTATCAAACCCCTAAACTGTAATACACAATATATATATACACACACACATAAATAAATGCACACCCCAATCCAACTTGCAATGATAGAACACACAAGATTTTCAAACCCGGACCATTCATTGAACCGTAAAAAGAAGAGGTTCAAGGTTTTTGAGGTCGAACCGAGATTGAACCGAGGTCGAACCGTGATGACGTCATAATTAATTTAGTAATTATTTAAAAAATAAATAAATATATTAAACTAGTAAAAATTGAAAATTTAACTAAAATAATCCAAATAAATATAAAGAACTATATTTCAAATAATTTTTTTATGTCATAAGTTTCATAATGGAATTAAAAATATTAAATTTTAAGCAAACATAATTATGCAAATAAAATATATTAAATTCTAATCATAATACAATCTAATATCTTCTCTTTTATGCCGGTTTGAATAGTCAACCATTTGGGAATTTAAAAAAAAAAAAAAATACAAGAGTAGGTGGGCAGAGATTGGTTTGGCCGCCAATAAAAAATGGGTTTAATAAAAATCAAGTTCCCAACTTCCCATCAAATTAAGAAGTGCTTGACAGCAAGCATAAGTGGGTACAATAAAGCACGTCTTCTGTGGTCGAGAGTAAAGCAAGACAGTACGCCAGTACATCATCTTCAAAGAACTGAAGAAGAAGACTCTAGAGGCAAAAATGCAAATACACAGCATCTGCAAAAATGCAGAGAGAGAGAGCGATCGAGACATAGAAGATGTGAATCTTATCTTTTTTTTCTTCTTTTCCCAAGCAATCTGTTTACTTTTCTTTCCAGAACCTACTTCTCAGATTTGAAATTTTGTGTCTTTCTCTCCCTAGTACTTCTCAGTCTCTCATCTTCGGTCTTCCTCAGTTCTCAAGCAAATTATAACAGATCTGAAGGTAAGACTCTCTTTCACAGCTTCATTCTTTACTCACTCTCCCTCTTTCTATTCCCGTCTCACTCGTTCTTCCCTAAAGAACATATCCGGCCAACCTGAAATTGCTCTGCACGAAGAAATTTTCTGAGTAGGAAACCGGAAAACCCGTGACCGGTTCTGAAAACCGTGCGGTTTGACCGCGGTTCGAGAGGTTCGCAGTAAAAATATAATTTTCGGTTTTTTGTGATTAAAGAACCGTTTTAAGAAGCGGTTTCCGGTTAACCCGGTCGGACCGTACGGTTCGGTCCGAGTTTCAAAACCATGAGAACACATCATATTAAAATATATTGATCATTAACCCTAAATCCATAAAAATTACTAAGAAAATTTTGACTATGAATATGATTAACAATAAGTTATGTGGAATGCGTACAAGCAATATAATGATAAGGTAAATTCCAAGGGCCACTAAAAAAAAGGAAACAAACATTGTTGTAACTAGGTAAGCGTGAAAATGGGAATTTAACTTATAGCATGTATGCTTGTCAATGGAATTAGTAACAACTTCTTCTTTCAAATAATACAAACTAACAATACAGTCCAACTCCTAAAAAAAAAAAAAAAAAAAAACAATACAGTCCAACCAATCCACTAAAGTAGATTGAATACTTATGTTGGGTCATTCAGTTTGACCACTAGTGGAGCCAGCCACAGTTCGAATGGGGCATGTTCTTCTATTATGGGCTTTTTGCCTACAGAGGCTACACAATGGCCTTGGTTGATGCTTTGTGCCTAAATCCATGTCATTTCAAGGCTGTTTTGATCTTGGTCGACCTTTTGAACGGCACAGATTGACATTAGGATTCAAGACCGAGAAATTAGGCTCATTCCAATGTACACAATCTGTAACCAAGCAAAATCTAGGTGCATAACAAGCAACTTGTTCTTCCAAATGGTAGTAGTGGTCGATATATTGCATTGGAGATATGCTTTGATATTTACACACGGCAATGACATGTGAGCACAGAATCTTATAAACCTACCATTTTTGACAACTACAAGTTCTTTGCCTCATATTTACCTCATGACAATGATTACCCTTGTATGCAGAGTTAGGGTTTATTGGTGTTCTGACTTCAAACAAACCGTCTTCATGACTGAACACAGTAACTGAATGCTTTGGTTCCTTTTTTTTTTCCCATTTATTGAATTTATTCCTTGCATAGGCTGTAATGAGTTCACTAATTGTAACCTATGCGAGTGCCTTAGTATACCAATCGGCAAAGTAGGCTACACAACAGTAGTATGTAAGTTTGACTAACGTAGTTATAGGCAGATTTCTAGCACTCTTTAAAATACCATTGAAGCTTTTAGACAAGTTTATGGTCATTACCCTATAACGATGTCCACCATTGTGTGCTAATGTCCACTTCTGCACCGGTACGTACCTTAAATACAAATCACCATCTGCACTTAATTGAGTAATTCTACTCCTAGTTATTTGATACTTTCGTACCTGATTCTCCATGCCTGCCCACATTACCATAGCCTTCAAGTTTTTATTCCCAATTTGTTGAGAAATTGCTAGCCACATGGTGAAGGCAAAAACGATGATACCAACATGTCGATTAACATAGAGTCCGTATCGCTGAAATTATACCAGGGTGACGATTAGATATGACACATAACCCGTCCTGATTAGTGACATTATTCTTAATACAATGCAAAAACCAACTCAAACTATCATCAGTTTCCTCCACCACAATGGCAAAGGCAAGTGAAAAAAGTCTATTGTCACCATCCCACGTTTATGCAATCAGTAACTTACCTTTGTACATACCATATAGGAAAGTTCCATCTATACTAATCACTAGCTTACAATGTTGAAAACCTTCAATTGATGGACCAAAAGCCTAGAACATTTTGTCAAATATCGCATAGCTTGGCATAATAACAGGTAATGTTCTCCAAATAACCTTGCTGCCCGAGTTTGAATCAGTCAAAGCTTTCATCCATTTTGGCAATAATTTGTAAGATTTGTCCCAATCACCAAATGTTCTACCAATTTCCTTTTGCTTCGCCTCCCACACCTTAAAATAAGAAGGCTAATATTGGTACTTATTGTAAAGAGTCTGTTGAAGCAAAGAAATCTTTATGGTTGGATCAATTTTGACAATATCCCTTAACTCTTTCTCAATAATATGGATGTGTAATTGCTTGTGATCTTGTGTGAGCATGGACTCTGTACATGCGTGTGGACCATTGTATTTCCTAACCTCAAAGAACCCATGTGTAGCCCAGAAGCATGCTCAAAGACGCCAAGAATAATGTTTGCAAAAAACAGACCAACATTCTGGATCTGACTCTTTTATACTAAATGTTTGATTCCTCTTGATATGATATTGTTTAACAGTGGCTTGTAGTTCATCCTTATCAGCAAAAAGCAAGCCCACATAAAACTCTTGGGTAGGGTCCCAAGTACTCTGAATGGGCTTTTCAAATGGTGGGGTTGGATCAATCATATTATCCCACGTGTTCTGTGAAAAGCTTAGTGATGAAGGTTGATGGAATGCTATTGTTGGACTGCTTTTATGATTAGGTTCATCGGGAAGCTCCTATTCATCTCCAACATCATCAAGGGCCTCGTCGTTATAAAGTTGGTCATCACTATCCATGGCCCGCATCCTTTCTGATAATGTATGGACTGCTTTTTGAGTAGTAGTAGCTATGTGGTGTGTATCATTGGGATCATTAATAGCTCTCTGAGTGGCGATTCGATCATATTGAGCTTCAAACTCAAAATAAGTAGCCTTTGGTGCGACATGGGCATATAGAGCATGATAGTCAGCACCACCATAACCAGCATAAGTGGCATATGGATCATGAAAGTGTCTGTCGTGTGAATAACTAAATGATGCACTCGGTCCTTTGTTGGCATATTGAATGGAAAAAACATCTCGGTGGCTTCTTATGGGCTCTTCACCCACGTACAACTCTGCACCTACAAATCCATATCGGTAGCCTAATATATCAAATATTGCATTGACACTATTATCATCATCTGCCAAAACTTACTGGTAAGTCATAGGATGTGAATGACATTTAAAAGGAAATCTATACCAAATAGTAAGTTTTGAATCTTCTCTATTTATATGAAGCGTGGATGCTACTCCATCACATAGATCTTCAAATGTAACACCCCGGCTTAATAGAAGCATAGAAAAAGGCGGCCGTTCATAATAAATCCTATTTTCACCATGTTTAATTAATTTCACCGGAATGGATGAGAAAAATGAACAACTTTTCTGCTATTCACACTAAAATATAACAATATTATTAATATATTAACACTACACAATCATTAAAATGCAATATAAGAAGGTAATCCATTAAATATTCAATGTCTAAATATCTAGAGTTGAGAAAATTCTATTAAAGAGGATTCGTTCACTAATAATTTATTATCGTCCATCATAGTAGTTAAAATTATTTTTTGTTTCCGTTTTCTTAACTAACTTAGTATAAAATTAACATTTAGAAGGGTCTGTTATGGGTTAAGTTAATTATTTCATGTAGATCTTCATTTTGCTTCTTCTAAAACAAGACAAATTATAATATTCTCATGCATCTATACGATAATAGATAAATATTTCTAGTATCGTACAATTTTCGTTATTATTATTATACCTAAAACTTAGATTTTTGATTTATGAGCATATAATGGCTTTTTTTTTTTTGGTTTTCTTATAGCATACATGTTTATTATAGGCTAACAAAGTAAGTATTTCTTTAAGGAAAATTTATGTTAATTTTGAAATATATTTTTTCTATACAAAATTTTAGGCAAGAATTCATGGACAAATGATTTAAAATATATTATACAAATCTATTCATGTTGCAAAACACATAATACAAAAACAAGATTTTCATGAACAAATAATTTAACAAAAACAAGATTTTCATGCTTAGCCATGTCCCTAAAACATATCAATATGAATATTATAAAAAGAAAAGTAACTACTTAAAACATGTAACTCATCTTGTAAGAGATAAAGAATGGATACATATTTGCAAGTGTTGTTCTATAGTTGTTTGTAGAATGTATGTCACGCATGAATTGAAAATGGTTGATAGAATTACGAAGGGAATAAGAATAGAGAAGAAGGTTGATAGAATTTTTAGAGGAAAAAGAGTAGAAAGTAAGAATCGTGGAAACTTCAGTAGCATTAGCATTGTTTAAATAGGATGCAAGTTCCATATAAGTTAAATTCTTAGATTTTAAATTATATAACTAGATACGCCAATTGACCAAATACAACACAACACAGACCAAGATGGGACACTCTGATACAAACAAATTACTTAACTATAAACATATATTCACTTTTACTTTTGATTTGTTAGTGAGTCTGCAAAGAATCTCTGCAAAGAATCAAACACAAGAATCTTGTTTCTTTGTTTCTTAGGGCAAATCATGCAAAGACTCTCTGTTTTTTTTTTTTTTAAATTTTTTTTTTTACAGTGTGCACATCAATCATCTTTTTCTTCCATAATTTTCTCTCTTCGGGGTATGCATGGATAGGTTTTGCAACATATTCACATATTAGCACTAGCATAGAATAAGAATCTATGTACATTTTTTTTTTTTTTTTGGTTGAGAATAAGAATCAATGTACTTGAATCTATAATTATTTGTTTCATAGGGCAAATCATTCAAAGAATCTATAGTTATTACTTTTATAGGATGAAATATAAGAACATGACATACTGGCACAAACCAAACTGCTTCAGTCAAAAAAACTACTGGCATAAGAAAAGAATAAGAATATGTGTACTTTTAGAATAAGAATCTATGTTGCAAAATATTTTTTTTTAACCTGAAATTCTCTCTGTCTCTCCTTCAATTTTTGGACAACTCCATTGCCACAAATCAAATTTTCTCCTTTTTTTTTTTTTTTTTTTTTTTTTTTTTTTTTTCAATTTTGGCAACTTGGCTGCCACAATTCTTTTTTCTTTCCCTCCAATTTTTGGCCTAAATCAATTTCTCTCTCCTCTTTTCTCCAATTTCAGCAACTTGGTTACCATAATTCTTTTTTCTTTCCTCCATTTTCAGCAACTTCATTAGCAAAATTCCAATTAAATTTTTTCTCTCTCCTCCCCTACAATTTCGACAACTTGGTTGCCGCAATCTTTTTTTTTTCCTCCAATTTTCGGCAACTTGGTTGCCATAATTCCATATTTACTTCTCTCCTTCGAGCACTCCTTCAGGCACTTCATCTGAGCAGCAGAGTTGGGCAGCAGGAATTTCGGTAACCTCATTACCGAAATTTAAATTTTTTTCTTACTCCAACCATCACATCATTTCTCTCTCGTCTCTCATACTTTTTGTTAGAATTTCAACAACAGTGTTGCCGAAATTTACTTCTTTCCTCATTTTCTCAAATAACTTCTGTAGGGTCAAAAATTGTGGCCCAAACCTAAAAGATAAGGGATGTGAGCCTAATAAGCCCAATACAATGAATTTATAGAGAGTGGGTACAGAACTGGACTGTTTGTGAACTAAGCAACAGTTGATCAAGATTTTAAAAGATGAACTAGCACAAAAACACGCTTGAAACTTGAATAAACTGATGTCCGAGGAGATAAATTATTGTTTGAAAAGCTAGTACAGTTCTTTGAGCTACAGTAAGTTCTTCTTCTTCTTTTTCTCTCTTTTTTCGATCTCCCTCTCATGAGAGGTCTCTTACATTTATATAGTTCTCTTTTAAACCATCTTCATTGTACACTTGTTCTTCATCTAAGCATTCACTTGAGTACATGTCCCATCAGGTATCCTCTTTGGTTCTCCATGAGTGGTGGCAGCTGAGATGGCACTGTTCAGGGGTCTTCTCCACATAAATGCGGCCAAGAAAGTTGCTGCAGTGCATTAAATGCGGTAGTAGCAGCTTTTTCTTTAGATATTTCTCTATTCTCATCATCTTTATACGTGCATAAATTTCATCCTTATCGTTGGAGTTTCCTGGAAGTTCACCCAAACTGCCCAGGTATTTGCTTGACCGATATTCTTCAAATCCGAGGAGGATACACTCTTCGGACTATATTCTTTTATCATTTCCTTACGTGATTTTTCACCCTGAGGCCTTTCCCAATCCTTTATTCCTCCTCGGACGTGCCCACATCTTCGAATAGGGCTCAAGGCCCAATATATAAATTTGGGCTTTTATCCTCACAACTTCCAACTGTTCCTATATTACAAATAAACTCACTTTTTTGCAATATTCAGCCTAAATACTCAAAATTCAAGTGCTTGAGACTTAGTCAAATCAATTAAATGCCAATATGGACAATTCCGGGCTCCATGAGTGTAATGCTTTAAGGAAAATTATCTTTACATCTAAGTTTTCACATTTTTTGATAATTTCTTATGTATAACACATAAAATTATGGAGAGTGTAGAGTGTATTAAGAAAACGTGAGACAATCAAAACCCATGCTTTAATAGTCCCCGGAGAACATAGACAAGAGATTAGGACTTATTTAGTAAATACTTATAAAAAAAAGTTCAAAATATTACCGAAATGGTTTTAGAAGCATTGGTCACATATAAATTACTGATAAATACAAATCATTTGTCACACTTTTTGTGTTCCATTTGATACGCCATGAATTGTAGTATATGTTGGTCTAAGTTTTTTTTTTTTTTTTTTTTTACTTTTTTTAAAAAAATTTTATTTTAAATTTTGATTATTTTACAAAGAAAGTAAATAATAATAATAATAATAATTTATAATTGGTTGAGCATATAATGGAGTACAAAAATTTGGATAGAGGATTAGTATTCAATTACTTTCAAAATGCCCATTAGTCAAACAATTACCTACTTAGAGATCACCAAATTCCACACTTCTGCCATAACTATTGAAAAATGCTACACGCCAGCGCGTCTACATAGCCATCCACCTAAATCTTATCAACAAGGCTTATTTTTCACGCCAGCGCGTCTACATAGCCATCCACCTAAATCTTATCAACAAGGCTTTGTCCATACGTACGTAGACTTGCTGGGATAAAAATCAAAGTCTTCACACTTTTGATCAATTAAAAAATAACGAAAACCGAGGTCCGGACCCACTTGCTTGAATTGCATATGTTATTACATATCTTATTAGTGTAGTACTTTGCATTCTCTAATTTCATCTCTTTGACAATTGGCATCCACCTAAAATGTTCTTCCGACGTATCTGTTTGTTCTTTGTTTTGATGGCTCTAAGTCTAAGTCTTGAACTACCAAACCTGAATTCTGAGACACTGACATGCAATCCGGATGACTTGAGAGCCTTAACTAGTTTCTCCAATTGTTTAGAATCAACAACTCCCGGATGGAACTGGAACAGCACCGACTCTCCTGGTTGCTGCACTTGGACTGGCGTCACCTGTGATAATTCCACTGGTTTTGGCAGAAGGGTAGTTGGCTTGGAACTTGGCAGCAAAAGACTTGTTGGGAAAATTTGTGGATCTTTGGCAGGCTTGAATCAATTGAGAGTTCTGAACTTCTCTCATAATTTCCTTGAGGGGTCCCTTCCAGATGACTTGTTTAATCTGCAAAACATAGAGATCATAGACATAGGCAACAATGCTTTTGTTGGGTCCATCAACATCAAAGGTATGTGTACAATATCTACAAAAATTCGAGTGCTTAATTTCTCTAATAACTATTTTGCTGGAGAAGTTCCAAAAGATTTGGCTAATTGTACTTCCCTGCAACATCTCTCTTTTGATGAAAGTAGTTTGTCAGGGAGTTTGCCTGAGAGTCTCTTCCAGCTAAAAAATCTTAGTGAACTGAATCTTCAGGGTAATAGCATATCTGGGTCACTGAGTAATGGAATTGGTAACCTCTCTAACCTTGTTAAACTGGATATCTCCTCTAATTTGTTCTCTGGAGTTCTTCCAGACATTTTTATGAGACTAGAAAGGCTTGAGCAATTCTCAGCCATGTCAAATTCATTCACTGGTCATTTGCCTACTTCTTTAGTAAACTCCCCATCAATGCAAAGGTTATATTTGAACAGAAACTCTCTAAGTGGTCCAATCAACCTCAACTGTTCTGCAATGAAAAATCTTGTCTCCTTAGGTCTTGGTTCGAATCTGTTCCATGGCCCAATTCCTAATAGTCTTTTCTCCTGCAGAGGATTGAAATCACTCAGTCTTTCGCGCAACAAATTTAGCGGTGAACTCCCTAATAGCTTCAAGAATTTGAAGTCTCTAACACACCTCGGACTGTCAAACACTAGCCTTAGTAATATATCATCAGCTCTTAGTATTCTACAACATTGTAGGAATTTAAGTATGTTGGTCCTTACAAGGAACTTTGATGATGAACAAATTCCAAATGATGTGAGTCTGGAATTCAAAAACCTCAACAGTCTAATTCTTGCCAGTTGTCAACTCAGAGGTCCAATCCCGGAGTGGTTGAGTCGTTGCCACAAGTTGCAGCTTTTGGATTTGTCTTGGAATCATTTGCGTGGAAACATACCATCATGGTTCGGAAAGTTTGAATCTCTCTTTTACTTGGATTTGTCAAATAACTCTCTCAAAGGTGAAATTCCAAAGAGTTTGGCTGAACTTCGGAGCCTAATAAGTGGGAAGGTCACAATAGAAGAGCCTGTGCCAAGCTTTGAAATTTACTTTTTTGTACCAGGTAGACCAAGCTTGAGTTATAGGCAAATTTCAAGCTTTCGACCAACTATAGACCTGAGTTACAACATTCTCCAAGGCCTAATCTGGCCAGGTTTAGGGAATTTGAAAAGGCTTCATGTTTTGAATCTGAAAGAGAATAAATTTTCAGGCCCTATTCCAAATAATTTATCAGACATGACAGGCTTGGAAAAACTTGATTTGTCTCACAACAAACTATCAGGAGAGATACCTCATTCATTGATAGATCTTACCTTTCTGTCAAATTTCAACGTATCCTATAATCAGCTGTGTGGGAAAATTCCTCAAGGAAGCCAGTTCGATACTTTTCTGAATACAAGCTTTGAGGGAAACAATGGTCTTTGTTATGCAGAGTGTACTTGCCAGTCTGAACAAATTCCTATTCTTTCTATAAGGGAGAGAAAAAGGACAATCGTTGGTCTACCATCTATAATTGGAGCTGCAACAGGTTTTGTTCTTACTGTCATATGTTGCTTCATGTCCGGATTAGCACTGCCAAAGCCGCACAAAAGGAAGTACATCAGATTTGTTACCTCTTAAGTGACAGTGAGACCAGATTTCCTTGTGTTCATACGGAAATCGGAGAGGTACGGTAATATTTCTTTTTTAATCATACAGACATATGTAGCTTCAATTGTGGTTGGAGCTTTAATTGTAGTAGTAAGTTACAGTGCACAGATAATATTATAATATTTTATGTAAGATGGTTTGGAAGAATATTTGTATATGTATTATAGCATAGTTGTTATAGAATTTTATTAGTAACTAGCCTTTGAGCACGCGCGTGAGCGCGTGCTCAGAAGCTTTTCTATTTTTTGGGTAAGGGTTAATTTAGAATATTTATTATAATTTGGGATTATTATATTTTTCAATCACAAAAAAACCTAGGGGTGTGATAAAAATTATTTCACCACACATAATACTCATCACACCCCTAGGTTTTTTTATGATTAGAAAATATAGCAATTCCAAATTATAATAAATGCTCAAAGGCTAGTATTAATAATTTGCATTCATTATAAATTGAAATTACTACACATTTTCCAATCACAAAAAAACCTAGGAGCGTTATGAGTGTTATGCGTTTGTACCAAATATTAACACTCATCACACTCCTAGTTTTTTAGTAATTGGAAAATGTGTAGTAATTTCAATTTATAATGAATGTAAATTATTAATATTTACCACCAAAAAAAAAAAAATTAAAGAAACATGGAGCCTGGAGCATTTCCTTAATTTTTGGAGTTGTTTTTTTTTTTGGCAGTTATCTTCTCAAATAAAAAATATATATATTTATGGCAGTTATCAATTTTTGTTTAATCCTAAAATTTAGCCACTTACTACACATTCATACAAAAGTTAAAAAGAACCTAAATTTAAATTTAGCAACAACTTTTAAGCACTTTTTGTAATGTAAAGTGGGCAACCTGGGTCGTTATTTTGACAGATTTTCATTATAATAAAAAAAAATCTTAAATATTTATCGACCAATCGTTTTACCAATGTGATAATATATGCTGACCCTCTTTTTATTTTTGTGTTGGAGTGGGAGGAGAAAATGAGATATGTAATGTGTTGCTATTTGAGAGAGAAATTGTGCTGCTTCGTGTGCTCCCTTTCTAGTTAAACAAAATACCAAAGCAGATTTTCACCTTGAATATTGCATAAGAATATCTGCACGCCAGTTTTAAGCATTTTTTATATTCATGATTCCTTATTAAATGAGTACTAAAATTAGAGAGCAAACTCTTTTGTTTTCTATTCAGCAAAAAAAAAAAAAAAAAAAAAAAAAAAAAAAAATTGCTTTCTAGCTAGAATCCATTTAGTGATTTCAAAAATTAAAAATTCTCCATTACCTACTCTTATTGGTAATGTTAAATATCATTATCTAGATTGCATTCCAATGAGTACTCATATATCTGGAAGTTCACCTCCACATTCATGAACAACTTCTTATATTCCACAAACAAATAAAATATTTGTGCATTACTGTAAAAATAAAATAACCCTTCTATTTCAATCTCACCTTTCTTTCACATATCACTCTCTTTCAGATATATATTTATGTTTCTGGAATATGGTTAGATTTGCTTCAAGTTGATTAGAATATTGTTGCTTCCACTCAAACAATGGTGTGAATATGATTAATAGTAGCACCAGCTCTAACATAACACGTCCTACAATCAACTTACATGTTGAAGCCAGAATTAAGGAATAGTTTTTAGAGCATATAACTGAACAAAACTGATCCATTTTTGAGACTTTTCCCCACCAAAAATAAAAGACATAAATCAATTGGATCAATAGTTTTGCACCATTTTTGTAAGGCACTATTTTACGTGGGAGTTAAAAGAATTTTTGTTTTTTTACTTTCAGATTCTAAATCACGTTAAAAAAATAAGGTTTTTTTTTTTTTCCCCTAAACACTAAGTCAGAGTTCAACTATTTTTTTTTTTTTAATATCAATTTGAGTTTTAAAAAAAGTAGTTTGAATAAAACTCATATTTGAATTTTGAACAAAATAACATGAATGTAAGAAAACGTGAATTTTTATTTTTTATTTTTATTTTATACAATGTAAAAAACGTGTGGTTAGTAGAAAAATAGACAAAAAAAAAAAGACAAAAATATATATCATTCCCACTCTTTAAAAAAAGCTCATTAATTAGAGAAATTCTTTTTTTTTTTTTTTGAGAACAATTAGAGAAAATATTAAACACTCATCAAACTGAACAAATGAAGAAAAGAAAAGATTAAAAAAGAAAGGAAAAGATAAGATAAGATAAGATAATGATATGGAAAGAATAATGATAAGAAAGTAAGGAAGTCAAATATAAACCAAATTCTACCATAATATTGTAATCAAATAAAAATAAATGTACACTTATACAAACAAAATATATTTGAAGTAGAGTTTGAAAAAACGTGATCCTATTTTGTAGGCACTATTTTATGTGGGAGATAAAGGATTTTTTTTTTTTTTTTTTTTCTTTCAGACTCTAAATCACGTTAAAAGAATAAGTTCCCCCCCCCCCCCCCTAAATTTTAAGAGAGTGTTCAACTAATTTTTTTTTTTTAAATATCAATTTGAGATTTAAAAAAGTAATTTGAGTTCAAATAGAACTCATACTTGAATTTTGAACAAAACAACAGGAATAAAGAAAACGTGAGAATGGTTTTTTTATTAAATGCAATGTAAAAAACGTGTGGTTAGTGGAAAAATAGACAAAAAAATTCAATAATATATATCATTCCCACTCTTTAAAAAAGACTCATTAATTAGAGAAAATATTAAACATTCATCAGACCAAATAAAAGAAAAGAAAAGATTAAAAAAGAAAAGAAAAGAAAAGATAAGACAATGATATGGAATCATTTAAAAAAAAAAAGATAATGATATAGAGAGGATGATAATAACAAAATAATGAAATCAAATATAAACCAAACGACTAATAAAAGCAAACGTAATTTGTTGATATAGAGAACCCAACAGGCATGAGGCATCTAAATAGAGGTCATCAAAGATATTTACATTTTTGCTATTGACTACACTTCAAGTCTAAAATCCAAACAAACTGTTAGAGTTGGAGGACAAAACACACGAAAATCTTGAAAATCCACACGTTCCATGGAGTTTAGATAAATAAATACCTCATTTACTGAGCTACTTGTTGCAAATGACCTTGTTTCAGCCTACCATCTGACCAATCACAATGGGCAATCTCACATCTGATTCCTGCACAAAGTTCATATTAGCCACAATCTACCTCTAATCTCTATACACATCATCAAACCAAAAGAGGAGTAGAGAGAGAGAGCCAAAAGGATGTCAATGCAAAGTTGTATACACATTTGGGAAACCTGATTACAAACAATGTTTGCTTCATCTTTGCTTGCAGAATGCAGCCCGTGATTGACAACTATTGCCAAAAGCCCATCAACGAAATCACCACTCTCTCCAGCACTAATGCCATTCGTTTTCCAGTCAGTACGTTCCTTAACGAAATATGTGAAAGAAATTAAATGTGAGGTTGAAATAGAAGGGCTATTTTACACAAATATTTGATTTGTTTTTAAAATATAAGAAGTTATTTATGAATTAGAAAACCAAAATAGAAAAGACCGATGTATATTGACATACACATTCCGTTAAGCAAGAGCAAATTTAATCAGAACAAAGAGAAAAAATGATTATAATGGTGAAAAGAAGATTAACAAAGAATTGAGAGAATTGGAGAACTAAAGAAGAAGCAATTTGAGTTTGAAAACCAACGTGCGTGTACTGAGAGTGTGGTCCTATTTTATAGATAGTGTTTTACGTGTAAGTTAAAGAAGCATTTTTAAATTATTAAATTTTACCCAAAAAAATAGTAACTTTTTAACATGGGTTTCTAAAATTTAAAAAAAAAAAAAAAAAAAAAAAACTTTTTAACGTGGGTTAAAAAAAAAATTGGCCAATTAAAAAAATAAAGAAAGTCATTCTCATAAAAAATAAATAAATAAAGAAAGAGAAAAGTTTAAACGTGAAGTTTGTTTTTGAATAAGTGGATTAGTGGGAGAGTAATCCTATTTTGTAGGCAATGTTTTAGTGGGAGTTAAAGTTGTATTTTTACTTTGTTGTCCTTTAGTTCTGTTTCTACTTAAAATTAGGGAAATAAGGGTATTTTGGACAAAAAAAAAATCCGGTCCAAATAGGGGCAGCTGCTTAAATAGTAGTATAGACTAGTAGCGGACTCCGCGCATTACGCGTAATAATATTTTTAGAGTGGTCTCATTAATATATATTTTTCAATTTGAATTAATTTAATAAATAATAATGTAATTCATAATCATATTTTCATTTATTATAGCGACAATCATGATTCACAAATGTAATATATATTATTTCCTTCGTACCAAATTAAAAACAATACAATTTTTCTCAAGAATTCAAAAAGTAAGTTAGTAAAAATATTAACTTTTAATAAAATTTCTTTATAATATTTTTTGTATCATCAAAAAGTATATAAAATTTGGAAATTATTCTTTTAGTTTTAAATAAACTTTCTCAAACCTAATTTTCTACCATCCAATCAAAAACACCGAGAAACGTAACTAAAAAAATTAATAAAACTCATCAAAACTACGATTTAAAAAAAAAAAAAGGGAAAAATAAAAGATTGTGACCATTTTTCCTTTAAAAAAAAAACAAGAAAAAAAAAAAACAAAGAATAAAATTCCAAAGGGGAAAAAGTAGAGAATGTTTTTTGAAAAAAGAAGAAGTATTGTATTAATGATGTCATAATCTAATCTAACTTCTAATCCAATATGTGAAAAATAAATAGATAAATAAATAATTTTAAACACAAAATTGAATTTGTTTTCTTAAAAATCTCAAAGAATACACTAATAAGATAAGGAAGATGAGGAATAACATAAAATATTCGTAAACACTTAAAACAATTACCCAAGCATCTAAGAACATCATATAAAAAATACATAACAATTTACTACTATTTTTTTAAACAAAATATTTATAAATAGTGAAAGGAAATTACAAAAAGACCATTGTCTTCAACTGAACTAACTATTCTTCATCAGCTTGTTCAAACTATTTTGTAGTTTTCCAAATAAGCTAAAACCTGAGAACAACACAAAATATAACATATTATCATATGATTAGTTTTCCAAATTAGATCAACAAAAAATACCATTCATTAAAAGTATTTTTTTTTTTTTTTTAGAAGAATGTATGTGTAGTTTTATTGAAGATTAAGGACAAATTAAGACAAATTGGATTGGAACACAACGTCAAAATTCCCAGGTAGATCTTCTACCCAAACATCAATATTTGCAGCTGAAACTGCTCTCCTAGCTAAACAATGAGCTAATTTATTTCCTTCCCAACCAACATGCTAATAACTACAATACCTCAAACCAGCCCCTAACCTATTAGTCTCATTGACTATATGACCATACAAAGTATTGCCGCCACCAGAAGCGTTTAAAGCTCTCACAACCTGGAAGCAGTCACCCTCCAATATGACATAAAAAAGGCTGAGTTCTCCGGCAAATTCCACAGCTCGTCTGGCAGCCAAGACTTCAGCCATCTCCACTGTACGGGGTAGGCAAATCTTCTGAATCAAGGCAGCAATAACTTGGCTTGAATGATCCCGATACACTACGCCGAGTCCAGCACAGTCCAGCTCTTCAAATAATGCAGCATCAAAATTAGCTTTGTAAGTACCAGCAGGCAAGGTGGTCGATACCGTACTGGTACTGGCTGCATACCGGTATCGAAATATCAACGCTTCGTACCGGTTTAAATACCGGCTGTACCGGCCATGTATCGGCCATACCGGCTAATTTCGGGCAATACTGGCTGGTACAGAAAAAGTTTTTTTTTTTTTTTTTTTTTTTCAAGTTTTGTAATTTTTTTTTTTAAGAGCAGAATAGTAACTTATTAGTATTATTTGTTTTCTTAGTATGCAATGATAACTTTTAAGCTTTCTATTTTTTATATTGTGTTTTTTTCTTTTTCTTTTAATTGATACTAAAGTATAAAATTATGAATAATTAGTTCTGAATTGAAGAAATGTTTTATGGTAAGCTTTTATATTTATTATAATATATATACACACACATACATATATATATCTATATATATATTTATTTATAAATATAAAAAATAACGGTAAACTCGAAACGGTACACCGGTATTGACCGGTATCCGAAATATATCGTACCGTTGGGCAAACCGGTACAGTCTCCGGTACGGTATTGACTCCCTTGCCAGCAGGTGAAGGGGACCAACGAGCTTGAGTGCGACACACAGACCGTTGCTGCTCCTATTCATTTGCATCCCAGAACTCACTAACCATCATTCTCGCTCAGCCTTCAATCTCGTGAATCTGCCATGAGGTTTGACGCACTCTCATCCTGTTCCGCCGCTCCCACAAACACCAGCAAATCGTGGCAAACATAGCCACCTGTAATTAATCCCGACCCTTCTTTGAACAAATGCTCTAACAGTTCAATAAACGTCCTGCATCCTTTCCGAATCAAAAACTGAAACTCTGGACCTGACATCCAAACTACCTGAGCATGATCACACAGCCACAGGGAATGCATTGTCGATTCCGAATAATCCCCACACCCCTCACAAACATCATCCACAAGTATATGTCGAGCCTTTAAGTTCACCTTTATAGGAAGCGAATCCTTTGCTGCAGGCCAGATAAAATGCTGGATTTTATTGGGGACCTTCATCTTCCAAATCTTCTTCCAAATGGCATGATCATTAGGCAACGAGGATGAGCTAGGTGCAAGACAGTCCTCAACAGCAACAAGAAAGTGATAGGCACTTCGAACACTATATTCACCATCCGCCATCAACGGCCATATCAACACATCCTCCTCCCCATCCGTACAAACTTGAATCTGGCTAACTATCTCAACTTCCCAAGGCAAAAAACAAAGATCCAATTTACCCGGGTCCCAGATTTTTGTGTAGGGAACAAAAAGCTCACAAACCTGATTAATAGAGGTATTGGTCCACGGAGAAATAATTTTGCTATGATGCAGGCCAGGCAGCCACCTACGCCTCCAAATGTCGATCAATTCCCCATTCCCAACTCTCCAAATTGCTCCTTGATTAATTACATCACGAGCTTGCAAAATACTCCTCCATGCATAGGAACATTTTGGGTGAATAGGAGCATCAAGAACACAGCCATGTGGAAAATACTTTGCACTAAACACTTTAAAAAGAAGGGTATCCTTTTGGTGAATAAGACGCCACACTTGTTTTGCTAACATTGCATTATTAAACTTCTGAAGATCTCGGAACCCCATCCCTCCAATTGATTTTGAGGAACAAAGAGAACTCCACTTCACCCAATGGATTTTCTTCGAGTCACCACTACCCCACCAAAACTTACAAATCATTGCTTCAATATCTTTACATAAACCAACCGGAAGCTTAAAGACACCCATAGAGTAGGCCGGTATAGATTGGACCACCGCCTTGATCATCACTTCCTTACCAGCTTGAGACAACAACTTTTCCTTCCAACCTTGCATTCTAGCCTAAATCTATTCTTTAATCTGTGTGAAATAGGCCTTTTTGTTTCTACCAACAAAAGAAGGCAGTCCCAAGTACTTCTCATAATGCTGGATGGCCGAGACATTCAATGCCATTTTAGTAGCCTCCTGAGCTTGCGTAGCTGTGTTCTTACTAAAAAATAAGGTTGTTTTCTCCCTGTTAATCATCTGACCTGAAACAGCCTCATACATAGCAATGAATTAGTCAAGAAACATATATGAATTAGTCAATAACAGGACAATGAGAGTACAAACCTCTAGTTGGAGATCCTCCTATGGGCAGTTATCAGTTTGTATCTTTTCTACCATCAATGATTAAGTAAGACCTGTGAATACATTTTTAATAGAAAATTTTTAAAAAAATATTTTTTATTCTTCATTGATTTCATTTTTCAGTTATAAGCAATCAAAAGTAGAATTATAAAAAATACAAACATTCATCAATCTAAGGTAGAAATGCAAGGAAAATAATAATAATAAATCCAACAAAAATGAAATATATATATATATATATATATTTGAGAGAGAGAGAGAGTATTTTTTGTATAGGAAAAATATGCATAGAATGGAAGAGATCGAGTGGCAAATTTTTAATAAGATGATGAGAATAAGAAGAGCCAAAATAAAGAAGATAAAAGGGAAAAATAATGCTTAAATTTAAAACCGCCTAAGAGGAATATATGTAGACAACAATTTTGTTTTGATTTTCCATTGATTTATTATTTAGTTATAACATCAAAATTAAAGTAAATGAATATGTAAAGTTAAAACCGCCTAAAATGAATTTGTAAAGACAAAACCACCTAAAACAACTATTATAAATTGCACATACATATCAATTATAATTATTGAATTAAAATAATGAAAAAAAAAAAAAAAAAAAAAAACAACAACAACAACAACTACTGTGGAGGAATATTCTAGAATAAAAGTTGATAAAGAATATGATTTTCTCTTTCTCCGTAATTCTCAAACAAAATACACATTCTAAAAACCCATTGTCAATTACATTATTTATAAAACCCTCAAATCCATAACGTTCGACCTTAATATCAAAATCGTTGTTGTTACGACTCAATATAAAATGCAAGTCCCCCTTCTTTGGTTGTAGGCAACTCATACAGGTTAGGATTATATGAAACAACAATGTTAGAACTAAGTAGGTGTTGTTAAAAGATTAAAAGTAAATGACATCATTTTTTATCTGTGTATATTTGACATGGAATGGCATGAAGGACTATGGGTAGGTATATATAAAGCGTAGAAGTGCAAGAGGTGAAAATGGTGAATTAAAAAGTAAAGAGTTTTGTGTGTATGTGTGAGGGATGAAAAATCTTGAAACATTGAACCAAATAATACAAAGAATATTTAATTTTAAATTAGAAACATCTTGAAACATTGAACCAAATGAAACAAAAATTTAATATTTAATTTGTTCTTATCTCTGATGTAATATTTCAATTTTCTTCGTATAGAACGTGCCACTTGGTAGAACCTCATGTTTTTCAACATAAGGTCTCTACTTTTATATATACAAGTTAGTAGTTAGACTATGAGTATGAGAGAGAGAGAGAGAGAGAGAGAGAGAGAGAGAGCCGCTCTCAGTCAAAGCAAAGATGAGATAGAGAAAAAAAAAAGAAGAGAACTTAAATACCTTGATGTTGCCTGAGGTCAGTGGAGCGGTATGTTGAGGACAGGGGCGGCAGCATGTTGCAGGCTGAGGTCAGGGGCACCTATCATTGTTACTCATATGGAGTTTGGATTGTGCACTTATACTTGCAGTTTAGAATCTTGACATTGAAATTGATAGATGGTAAATTCTCTTTAGAATCATGCATATCCTTTGAGACCTCAACTACTTCAAGTACTTTGTTTTACCCATATGACTCTTGGCATCAAAACTCAAAATGAAATACTAAGGTCATCACCATAAAATATAAATGCATCTAATTTGACAATAAGATCTGAGAAACTAATCACACACCAAATACAATTATTCCTACCAATCATAACCATTTGAGCCAAATATCAAAACTAAAAATCATTTAGATGGAGACGGAGAAATTAGGAATGAAACAAAAGTGCAAAGACAAGCCAACTCTTAAGAACAAAAGTGCAAGAGCGTGTCAACAAAGGATTAAGAGTTGAAGAGACGCCCAAAGAACCAAAAGAGAAGACCACGATGCTTGATTAAACTTAGGTTCCACTTACAACATTTACAAACCAACTCTTAAAAACAAAAGTGCAAGAGTGTGTCAACAAAGGATTAAAACTTGAAGAGACACCCAACGAACCAAAAGAGAAGACCACGGTGCTTGATTAAACTTAGGTTCCACTTACAACATTTACAAACCACTTAGCTGCCAAGTGCCAATACTCACAACTTTCAAAAAACACCTGCTGCCCACCAAATTGATACCAAGTGAAGGCCTAAGGCCTTGTCATAGCAACTTTGAAAAGTATTATAGGTCCTATATAGTTAATGTTTCAATAGTTTGTACCAATTTAAAAATATGCCAAGGGGAGTACAACAAACATCTATTAGACAAAATAAATACCTTACATGAAACCTAAGTCCAAAAAAAAAAAATAGAATAAAAAATAAAGAAGCTTGTTCTACAAATTCTCTCTCTTCCTCTATTAGACAGGAAAGGGCCAAAAAAGCTTGATAGGCTATTCTTTCTTATTTTGTGCTTTTGCACCACCTTGTCTTGCCATCTTGGTTTGTGCTCCTGAGTTGGATTGGCTACCTCTTTGCTAGTTGTCATAACTATAATACTATCCCGTCTCATGACTTTGATAGGTAGAACCCTTAAAGATAACAATATAGCAGTAGTATTCCTATGCACTTTTCAACTTTGACAGCCTATGAACATATTGGAACTTCTTCAAATTCTTACACTGAATTGAAACACCAATCCATTTGCCTTTCTTAGACTTTGAAGCTTCCATAAGGACCATGATTTGCCTGAGAATAGGAAAATTTTTCATCCGTTTCAATGTTGTTGCAAACTCTGTTTCCTAGCATTTATCTCCTTCCAAAAGCACTACATAAAGACAACATTCTATTAGACATCTTCTCAAATAAAATATGATCAATAAAAAAAAAATGTTTGCTTGTCCTTCCAAAGGCAGCAACAGAGAGTTACACCCTAATAAGAAATTGAACAATTAATAAAATCTCTTAGTTTCCGTTTAGTAAGTTATGCCCCCATTTATTGAATAATCGTTTAAATCTATTACAGGACAAAAGAAGAAGCAACTATTAGACAATATTTAAAAAAAAAAAAAAAAAAAACTATATTTTTCATCTCAACAATTCAACATACAACATTGTTCATTTTGCATAGATGATAAGTCCTTGACCCTAATTGCACAAAGATTAAACTCACCTTGAATAAAGTTAAGTAAGACCCACATTCTTTTTTGGTAAATAATCAAGTGAGAGTGGCCCTTACACACACTTCAATCATTGAATTTTTAATTCCATTTTCAAGAGCAAACCACTTGAAAGATAAATATTCACACAAAAAAAAGGCAGGGAAGGGAGTTAGTTTAAATTGTTAATTTTTTTGTATAATTGGTCTTCTCTCTTGTTGGTGGATTTGTGTGTGTGTGTGTGTGTGTGTGTGTGTGTGTAAGTTATTCTGTCATACTAATGATCTTCACACATTTCAAGTCACAATGACAGTAAAGAAATTTGACAGAAAGTCTTAAACCCATTAATCTTTCTAAGCTTCACAGTGAAGTCTGAAGGGCATAAATAAGATCAAAATTAATTTAATCCTATAAAAGATTAAAAAAAAAAATGTATAACCACGTCACTTCAAAAACATATAAGGAGCAACATAATTGACAATTCAAATATCACAAATAAATTAGAAGAGAAAGATGTATATTAAGTAATGAAGCACACTTGCAGCCCATGCCTCAATTCCAATATGGCAACAAACAGAAGCCAAATTCTTAGCCTCAATGCTTAAATCAAGGAGCTAATTTACCACAGATAAAGCATGACAGATTACCTCCTAATATCACGCCCAATGTCTGACTTTGTTCTTTGCAATTACCTTAGGAATATATTATGCATTTACTTTATAACTTTTCCTTGTACAAATTACTTTCTATACATGATGTAAATAGAATCTCATAAACATATTTCAGGCCTGAATCACTGTCCATGATTCCAACAGTATTAAAAGCATGTAAAATTTTCAAATTGATCATACCCTTTCTGGTAGAAACAATGGTGTTTTTTGTATTGCATGAACATGGCAGTGATCACTTGGACTTCTTCTTTCTAGAGTTGCTAGGTACTGATTCATCAGATGGAGCCGATGATGCCAAAGCTGACTCATCATATCAGCATAGTTGATTCCTATTGCAAAAAGCATTGATGTTTTTTCAAAGTTTTAAGTAAAAATTTATTTAAAATTAAAAGTGAATAAGAAAAACCTAAACAATGAGAGATGTGGATAAGGGATTCACCATCATTGTCTAGTTTACGATTTTAATGGTGACCCAATCATCAGACTTGATAATGTTCATCATTCTTGTATCTTCATCATCAACCTGAGCCCTTGCATCACTACAACACATGGCATCAATTCAAAAGTAGAAAAAAAAAATTAAGACAAACAATTTAGAATGGCAAAAAAGAATAAATGGCCGACCCTCTTAAAGATCTATAGCCTAAGAAGCATGAACACTCCAAAATCCCTATACTTAAAATAATGATAAAATACACCTAAATATATTAATTGATTTAATCACCATATCCCCACCTTATCATGTATTAATTTTTTGAAAGAATCGACATATCAGCATGCGGTCCATGTCCATATTTCTTAGTCTATAGCTGACCCCAAAATTTTGGGACTAATGCTTGGTTGATGTTGTTGTTTTAGTTAGAACAAACAATTTATGTGCACTTGGTGTGTCCATAATTACATCGAATTATCAGTTTTTGCTTTGCATATAACATAAAAATACCAACACATAAATGAACAAATCAATGTAGAATTTGATTATTAATATGAAACAAAAATTCACTTCAAAGTTAAAGCTTAAATAAGGCCAAGATTAGATAAAAGTGGACATATATGTATGTGCCTTCCATTTCTACGATTGGACATAGTTGAACATCATCAACAGTACAATAGTGGTTGAGTTTTCGAATGTACTCATTGGCTATCAATTGTACTCCAGGGGAACGCTTTTTCCCTACCGTTAATATTCGTATGGGAACAACTCTTTGCCCAAAATAAAAAATCAATTAGCATTTAGTTAAACTCAGAATTTGAAGGAAAAATCAAAAATAGATTTTATTTACCATAGATTGGCCCGTGTATTTGCCTCCTAAAATATGAAAGAGTAAAGTAAAGAAGTGGAAATTATTAGTAAGATAAGAAAGGTTGGAAAATGTAAGAACCTGAAAGAGGAGCAGTCAGATTGGCATAGATTGAGATAACCATCCCGCCTTCTTTTTGCTTTTGATTTTACCTAAAAGGAGGAGGGGGAGGATGGAGAGGCAAAATTGAATCTGGTTTTTTTTCATAATGGAATCAAGTTTTTCATACGGCTAAAAAACCTAAAACAAATATCATTGCAACATTCAATCCTATACTTATTTAATCCCAACGATTTCCTTAAGATTAGAAATAGAAGTACCCAAACTAAAATCAATATTTTTAGTGATTTCTGTAATCTAAAGAAACTAACAAAAGCAAAACAAAAGCAAATATCTAAAATTGAGAAAACAAACATTTTGATAGAGAATCCAAAAACCCAAAACAAAACCGAATCAAATCTAAACCTACCCAACAAAAAAAAACTCAATTAAAAGTAACATTTTATACCCAAACCTACAAAATTGAGAAAAAAAATGTACTGTTGTTGATGTCGATTCCTGCGATCTAGCGGTCTAAATCTGGTAAGGGAACGGACGGTAGTAAGGATTGTTTTTGCTATTCGGTGTATGGTTCCGGCAAACTCTGCTCTCTTTCCCTTTTGATTGTAACGGACAATGGATTCTTTTGGCACCTTTCGAACTCTGCCTCTCTCTATTTCTTTCTCTGTGTCCCAGCCCTCGTTGCCTCTCTCTATTTCCTCCTTCTACATCGTATTGTAACCGGTTAATTTTTTTATTCATAATGAGAGGCTTTTAAACGGTGCTGTAGCATTGCCAAACAGTATAATTTAACTTATACATGGCAGAATTTTAGATGGACATTTTTCTTACATGGCAGCATCTCCTTAATTGTAAGGAAAGATTTCTGTTTTTATATATAGTATATGATATGATATTATATTAATTGATTGATTAATGATTGTTAAAAAAAAAAAAAAAATCCTCTTAGCATGTCCATGTGTAAATGCTGTTTAATTTAATTGAAAAAAAAGTTGTTTGGTATGTAATTTTGGAAATTATTTTTACACTCCATTTGTTTTGAAGTAAAATAACGTGTAAAATGTTTTCCCATTTTTATGTTTTTGTTTGCAAGTAAAATATGATCAAACTTGTAAAATATTTTCTATTGACCATAAAATCTTTTGCAAAAATATACTGTAAAAGAGGATTCTACAAATAATTTAATCATTATTTTAGAATAGTCATCAAATTTATATTGTGTCATTTATGTGTAATTCTGCATTTGAATTAAAAATTAATTCTACCTGTAGGCTTCAAAGGGATATATCACAAAATCTGATGTGGACATTAGCCCATCAACTAGTCGAAAAACTTTGGGAACATGTTCTACAATTGCAAGATTGGGAGATTTCAAAACTAATCAAAACACCTTCAAAACTACTCTTTGATGCTGCAGAATTAGGCAATGTGAGTTTCTAATTATCCTTATTTGCTCATATCCTGATTTGATATGGAAAGTTGATCAAAATAATCAAATTAAAGTTTGTTTCATATTCTAGTTCTTAATCTAATATATGAGATTGGAGCAATTAAAAATTTGATAGCAACATATAAGGATAGACATGATAATAATAATATCCTACATCTAGCTGGAAACTTGGCACCACTTAGTCGACATCAAATTGTATCAGGAGCTGCACTCAGCACTTCAAATGCAAATGCAAAGAGAGCTATTGTGGTTTAAGGTAAATAATAACAGTAATCAATTCATAGTTAATAACACATTACAGATTGGATTCTCAAAAAATAAAAAATAAAAAAATCATAGTTAATGGATTATTTTATATATATACATGTATTTCTCTTCCATTTATTTGGGTTAAGAGTAATAGTAGTTTTGCAAATGATATTTCACTGCTCTACCATAATTAATTAAATCTTTGAATTGGGCCTTCTATTGATTATGTTGTATTAGTATAACTTTCATTCAATGTCCATTATAGGCAGTGGAAAAAATTGTGTCACCTTTATATATTAAGATGAAGAATTCAAAAAAATAGACACACAAAGATCTGTTTACTGTGGAGCACAAGGACTTATTACTGTGCCATAGTGATTTTTGCTGCAGTCTATACTGTACTAGGAGGAATAGATAATGGAACTGGTGCTCCTATTTTTATAAGAGAGAAGTGGTTTTTGATTTTTGTCATATCTGATGCAACAGCATTATTCTCTTCCTCAGCTTCAATAATAATGTTCTTGTCCATTCTTACTTCATGTTATGCTGAAAACGATTTTCTTATATCACTACCCATAAGGTTGATGTTTGGACTCTATCAAAGTAGTACAGATCAGCAAGGAAGAAAGTAGATCAACAAGGAAGAAAAGAAGAAAGTAGCTAAAATAAGGCGTTTAGGCATTAAACAATAGTAGCTTGTTTTACTGTTTTGTTACTGTGTTAAGCTGCAAGTAGTTTAGTAGTGTATTTATGTGCTAAGTCTTCCACACGTGTTGTAACTAACTGTTGCACGTGCTATAACTGATTGCGCATAAGTTGGGTTTTAGTTATTTACTCTGTTTTGTATAAAGCCACTTTCATGTACAGATTCATTCAATTTGGATTGAATACAAGTTTTTCTTCATTCCATTTTCTCTCTAGCTTCTTGCTTTTCTCTCTTCCTTAATTCTCTGTACTCTGTGCTTTCTTATAGACTCTCGGCACTGTTCATCTCCATTGCTACGATGGTGTTAGCCTATACTGCAGCAATCTTTATGATCTATAATCACAAATCTATTTGGGTTTCTATCCTTATTGTGTTTCTTGCTTGTGCTTCATTCACATTATTCGCTTGGCAACATTTTCACCTTTGGGCTGATACAATCCACTCAACCTAGTGGTCTAGGTTTCTCTTTCGGCCATTTAAACGTAGGCTTTACAATTGAATTGTTAAATTTGCACATACTTATGAAAATAATGATATATATATATATATATATATTTTTTTTTTCCTGTCTCATTGTTATTATTTTACTTTATGCTCTATATACTCCCATGTGACATGCATGTCTAATTGTTTCCTTTCAATCTTAATTTTGATAACTTTATAATATATAAAAAATGACTTGTGGCAAATTGTGATTGTTAAAGCATAACGTGAAACAAGATTACGCCGATTATTTGGAACAAAACCATAATGCTACATGAAGCTTGACCAATGTTATCAATTCCATTTCATTCCACTCGAAAAACAGCCAGAATTTTCCATTCAAGTCAGTTAATGAAAGCTCGGATTTGTGCTAAAATACAAGAGCTTGTTTAGACCCCAAATTTTGAATTACGGCTAGATTGCTTTTACTCTAACTTATCTAAGAGCGGAACAAGAGTAAAAGAAGCGCAATCACCGGATCTACTCTAGTGCATACACATGAACAATAAATAATAAAAGTAAAGCACAAAAGTAAGGAAAGAGAGATACAAACACAAGATAACACCAAGAAAAGTTATCGAAGAGGAATCGAAGAACTCGGCAAAAAATTGTCTGAGGAACCTGAGTATTAGAATCAGGTGGTTTGGGGAGAATGGTTGGAATAAAACCTGAAAGGGCAGCAAGCACCTCTGGGATGATTTGATCTATAGGAAAAGACTTATTAATTGTTCTTAGCAAATTCCTTTTGTACCATATAGTCCAAATTGTCTGAGCTAAGAGCTCCAAACTTTTACTTTCCTTTATCACATACTGCACAAGCTTACTGAAACTGTGAAAGTGAGTAGTGGTGTGAAAACTCCAACAGGGATTCGAATCCCAAACCAATGCTAAGTGTGGGCACAGCCAAAGGACATGAATTACATCTTCTGGGGTTTGTTGACAATGATCACAGATGTCCTCATCAATAACACATCATCGGACCAGGTTAGCTTTAGTAGGAATAGAATTTCAAATTGCACGCCATGAAAAATTCCTAACCTTGTTCTGAGCAGCCATGCTACAGACTTGCTTCCAGATTTCGTGCCCCACAGTTGAGCTAAGAGTTTGTATCCCGATTTCACTGTATATAAATTGGATTTTTTAAAAACTTAATTCATAATTGAAATGCTATTAAATTGTTTTATATTTAAAACTAATAATAATGTTTGTTTATATTTTGATTTTTTTGCTGAATTTGTTTATATTTTGACTAACTGCCAATAGTATTTGCTTGAGTAATAATTAAATTTAGTCTATTAATTTGTGAAGTAATATATTTTTTAGTCTTGACTGGTGAAGCTAAGGGGGGCCATGGCCCCCTGACTTTTTTGAAATTTCCTGATTAGGATAAAATTGAATGGGGATAAAATATATATATATATATATATATATCGTTACTGCCCCCCTCAAATTTTAGGTCCATATTCATGAAATTGAACTGGATTGATTCATTAGTAGGAGAAAAGATGAAGATTACATTTCTTCAGAAATAAGCGCCCAAATTTTTTTTGCTTTGTCTTGATAACCTGCAGGGTGATTTGGTCTTGAAAAGAAAGGAAAATGTCCACGCAATTGTCTCAGTGTTTGTTGCATTCATGTAACTCAAATCAGAATCAGAACTCGATATTCACTGAAGGGAAATAAGATTGCGTAGAAGGAGGTTTAGAAAATTTAGGATTGCTACAACACTAAAAAAACTATCGGAATCAGACTTTGTTCCAGGAAAGACTGACTCTACGAAGGCATGAGAATGTGGAACACTTCGGCTTATTTGACCAAATTGTTTGGTTGAGACTTGGTTTTAGTGAGAGAGAGTCCTGAAGAAGCTACAAAGGTGGAGTTCTTTTCTCATATTCCGAACTGTTTGTTTCGGACTTCGTTGGAGACTTGGAGGGAAGAGTGATGGTATAAAAGAAGAGAAACATGGAAATAATGAATGCACCAGTGGAGCTGAATCTGGAATTCTCTCTTCACTATGATCAAGCATAAACAGAATTTCCACATAAATTTGATAGAATAAACTCCTTTAGCAAAGTTTGAACTTGTAATGCATTGAGACTCCAAGAATGCCAGCTGAGGGAAATATAAAAACAATATCTTATACTCTATTTCTTGGTCCTTTTACCTTTAAGCCTATCCCTAGAAGATTTGGTCCGAGCAAAATGGTTGATTTGACCACACTGAAAACAAGCTCTTGTAATCAAGGGACATTTATGTGCTGGGTGGCTCCTCTTACAAAAGTGACAAGTGTCTCTAACCCCCTCAGTAGATCCATCACTACTATGTTGTCTCCCATTTTGGCCTCCTCTTTGCGCAAATCTCATCCTTTTCGACTCATGAACCTTATGAGTTTGATCATAATTTTTCTCTACCACCTTAGCTTGTTCAATTAGCATATTGAAATCCCTTAGCATTGAGGGAATAATTTGTGACCTAATGTCTTTCCTCAACCCCTCGAAAAACCTACGGCATTTACTCGCCTCATCTTCAGCAACATGAGGGGCATAATGTACTAGCTCTAAGAATCTCATCTCATATTCTGTAACTGTCTTGCTCCCTTGTATGAGTTTAAGAAATTTAGACTCTAACTGATCTCGAATACTATCAGGAAAGTAATGCTCATAAAATGCCTTTGAGAATGCCTCCCACGTTACTTGTGTCCCAGCCTCATGCAACAATCTTTGCTCATATTCCCACCAACGGTTAGCCTCTTCTCCCTCTAACATGAACGTAGCAAAAGTCACACGTTGATCACCTATGCACCCAATGGTAATGAAAATATTTTCCATCTTCTTTATCCATTCCTCAGCCTTGAATGGGTTAGTTGTTCTCCTAAACACAGGTGGAATAAGCTCACGGAATTGCTTTAACAAAACTGGGTTTTGATCTTTAGGAATAAGAGGAAGGGCGGGGGAGGCTCCACTCTGATTTTGTTGTTGCTCAGTGTTCTGTACCTGTTGCTCAGACAGACAAGCTTGATGCTTCTCTGTCATTGTTTTCAGAGTAGAAAGCATTTGACGAATCTCTTCAAAACTATCATCTTGAATAGGTACATCATGCTCTCCAGCCCTCAGTTGTCTAGGTCTTCCCATCATGATCTCCTAAATCACCAAATAACTACTTAGAATCTCAAAGATTATTAGAACATTAAGGTAGCACAATGAAAATACAATGCCAAGAAAATATAAATCCAACATATATAAGGGTGAACCATAAATTTATATCCACAAACCGAGAAGCTAGAGGGTTTGATTTGCAAAAATTTCAACAACTAAACCAAAATATAAATATCCAAAATAGGTACATTTAATCAATAAATTGAAATGTGCAATAATTCAACAAACTCCATGTAGTACAAAGGCCAAAATGCATCGTTGTCCCAAATCTAGAGATTTTTTGTATGGGAAAAATTCATTACCCTCTCCAACTCCAAGTCTCTAAAGCAAAAAATTTCTTTTCCTTTTGGCTGCTTGCTTAAAAATCATCTCTGTCTGCTATTTGATCATAGCATGTCTTCCAAGAGGAGACAAGGTGAGACCAATTGAGCTTCTTGTTAGAAGATGTTAAGATAGATCTAGTGAGACAAATCAGAACTGAGAGAAGTTGCTGGATAAAACAATTATGGTCAAAATTTAACACAAATCCCAAATCTGATTATCCAAATTCCAGTCTGGCGGCAAGTTCATTGAAGTCAACCTTGGATCATACTTTGGAAGAAAAAGAATAGTACATATGAATTCATGGATCTTGACTTGTACTGGGCTGCGACAAAAGATGATTGATGGTTTCATTGATGCCCTTGAACGAATTTCAAATATTGCTACTAGTGCTTGTGGGGTTATGACTGTATGTGAGGAGTGAATAAAGTGTAGAGAGTTGTCATGACATTCAATCATTAGAATTTCTAAGTGGTGATTTGTCACTTATGTTTAATGGATTTAGCCAAATGTAAAGCTTAATTGATCCAACAGTCCTTTAAACTAAAGTAGGTCAAATCATATCTCAAATCAGAAGTATAAATTTGAGAGTTTGGTTACAAGTGCAGAAGATGAATGGCATAAAACCAAAACGTCAGTTTGATTAAAGATCAAAACTGATAGCAAATAGTGGCATGTCTGATTATTCTTCCCGATATATGCAAATACCAGCTTGTTCAATAACAAAGATAGATGATTTATCTTTCCCTTCTCATTTTACAGGCTAGTTGGGATCGAATCTACATCAAGGGGAGGAGATCCTCTTGGAAATGGTAGACCAAAAGGTGCCTATGGTCATCCATGACAATTTGTCTGCGTCTTCTCTATTCACACCATTAATGTGATTGGAGAGAGCATTACTTACAGAGTATTGAATAATTTTAGTCATAATCTGAAAAGTTACTACAATAAGCACAACTCTTGTAATCTCACCTGATAGGGATAGAGTCTTAGACAGGTAATGTGAATGTTGTGTGAGTTGGAAGTTTAGAGTTCTATGTTCTCTTGCGTAAAAGACAGCAACCTTATTCTTCTTTTGTGAGTGCGTGCTAAATCTTTCTTTACTTTTATTTCTATAATTAAAAAAGTCTACACTCTTTTCTTGCGTGTTTACTAGTAGTTTTTCCATGGTACCCCTTTCAAGGCTTTGTTAAGTGAACAGAGCATCAGAGCCTACAGGAAAGACCAAAAAGGGATGGGGAAGAGTGTAATCACAACTCACTAGGCCAAGTCCATTAACAACAAACATGTATAAAAGCTGTTATCATAAAGCAACCCTTTTATGGTCTTAATACATATCTGATAATTCGTTAATACGTATTACCAAAGTCCATATTGTGAAATTCAAATTGTAAATCATCTAGTCACCAAAAAGAAAATTCTGTCATCAAGCAAACCAATTTGAAACTCATCCCCATAATTAGTACTAATCTCTTCACAACCGCTATGCACATGTTCATTGAAGCAGAAAACTAACCTTGTTGGTCAAATCCGTGCTCTGGAAAATCAGCTCTGTAGAGCCCAATTCCACAATGCCGTTGGCTGAGGGTATCCACAGCATTGTTTGTAGCCCGGAGACCTGCCCCATTCGTGCCCGGTTGCATGAGGAGCTTGCTAGATGCTCCAAGCCGGTCACCCAGACCAATCTTGAAGTGACAAAAGCTTGGCCTGGGTGGCACCTCACGAAATTATTACCCAATTTATTCTGATTAATTAGGTCCATTATTCTGATGTAGTGGGTGTTACAAGATTAATTGTTGGATATTAATCTGATGGAGTATTAATTCGGGTCATTTACTCACCAACGGATATGGTAATTACTCTGAATGGGCTGTCAAGTAGGAGGATCCAAGAGGTTGATTCATTTCCAATTTTGATACCTCCACTCTTCACCTCCTCCTTGCGCACGTATCTAGCCCAATATCTGAGTCAATACATTTTAGCCCATTAATCACCACAATTAAAAAGAATAAAATAGTCTCTCTCCTTTTCAATGTGGGATTAAACATTTTCACTAACTCCTCATCTTCCATATTCACTCTCACATCTTTACATTTATGTTATTACATTTATTCATTTTATTTATTTAATATTAAAATGCTCCAACAATCCCCCACTCATTTTAATATTAAATTTTTTAGTTAAAGAGAGATTACCACTCATTTTAATATTAAATTTTTTAGTTAAAGAGAGATTACCAGGCAAAGACAGGTCACTATGTATCATGAAGGTGTGCTCTGCATTGAACCTTCACTTAGTAAAACAGCGATCTCAACTCCAGAGTCGTAGTGGTCTCCGACTTGAACTAGGACTGCTATAGGGAAATTAAGCGTCACTGCTTACACATAACAACCCAGGTGTTGACATGAGCTTTTATAGCTAGCACTTTACGGCCGTGTGCTGATCCCGGTTTCATAAGTGTATTTGAGATTAAGTCCAAATCTCATAGGGAGCGGCCCCACCCCCACACTCACATAGGTGAAATTTGTCAAGGGTGCTCCTGTAATTCTGACACCCCACTCATACGAGCTACAAACTTCATTAAGAGTTTTTTACTCAACCTCTTCACATTACAGGATAAATGCACTTACATCATAGGGATGAACAAATAAATAATTATTTACAAAATAAATAATTAAAAATAAATAAAATTGTGCATTTCTTACGACCATCGTATGATTCGTTTTTCCCATTGAACCCAATTCTCAGGATCTCTGGTCCTTGGGTTGGGTATCCTCATACATGGCTCATAATTCTATGGACTTTAGTCCCATCCCCCTCGATGTATTCCAGACTCTATCTTTTGCCAAGGCCTTGGTAAATGGATCTGCAAGATTATCATTAGATTTAATATAATCCACAGTTATGATGCCACCACTCAAATAAGATCGCACGGTACTGTGCTTTCTTCTTATAGGTCTGGATTTACCGTTGTAGTAACGGTTTTTAACTCTACCAATTGCGGCAGTGCTATCACAATGAATTAATATAGGTGGAATTGGCTTTTCCCATAGTGGAATTTCAAATAACAAATCTCTAAGCCAATTTGCCTCTTCACTAGCTGAAGCTAATGCTATTAATTCAGCTTCCATTGTTGAATTAGCAATTATTGTTTGCTTTCTAGATTTCCAACAAATAGCACCACTACCTAAGGTAAAAATATAACCAGTGGTAGAGAGAGAATCACCTGACAAAGTATTCCAATCAGCATCACTAAAACCTTCAATCACAGCAGGGTACTTTTTATATAATAAGCCATAGTTTTTGATACCAATTAAATATCTCATGACTCGCTCAATAGCTAGCCAATGATCTTTACTAGGCTTGCTAGTAAATCTGCTAAGCATTCCTACTGCATATGCAATGTCAGGCCTAGTACAATCAGTAGCATAACGCAAACTGCCAATGATACTAGCATAATCCTTTTGATTAAAAATCTCATCATCATTATTCACGGGAAATAAATGAACACTAGAATCAAAAGGAGTAGCTACACTTTTGTGATCATGAAAATTATATTTTCTCAATATTTTCTCAACATAATGTGATTGATCAAGATATATTCCATCACATACTTTTGTAATTTTCATGCCCAAAATAAAATTAGCCTCACCAAAATCTTTCATATCAAAATGGCTTTTAAGCATATTTTTTGTCTCATTTATAACATACATATTTGAGCCAAAAATCAACATATCATCCACATAGAGGCTAATAATAGCATGTAAATTATTCCATGATTTAGAATAAATACATTTATCACATTCATTTGATTTATAACCATTCTCAATCATGCAGGAATCAAACTTTTCATGCCATTGCTTAGGTGCTTGTTTTAAGCCATATAGGGATTTAGTTAGCTTACATACCTTACTTTCTTGTCCAGGCTCTACAAAGCCTTCGGATTGATCCATATAAATCTCTTCCTCTAGGTCCCCATTTAGAAAAGCAGTTTTTACATCTATTTGATGAATTTTCAAATCAAAAATTGCAGTAATAGCAATTAACAATCTAATAGATGTAATTCTTGTTACCGGAGAAAAAGTATCAAAGAAATCAAGATCAACTTTTTGTTTAAAGCCTTTTGCAACAAGTCTAGTTTTAAACTTATCTATTGATCCATCCGGTTTCAACTTTTTTCTAAGGACCCATTTACAACCTATGGTCTTACAACCCGGTGGAAGATCTACTAATTTCCAAGTTTTATTAGAAATTAGAGATTCCATCTCATCATTTACAGCCTCTTTCCAAAATATAGCATCAGGTGATGTTAAAGCCTCTTTTAAATTTTGGGGATTTTCCTCAATGTTAAAAACATAATAATCAGGACCAAAATCCTTTTCAACTCTAGCTCTTTTACTCCTTCTAGGTTCCATTTCAAAATTTTCTTGACTTTGTAAATGTGAAGTAGAAGAACTAGGTTGTGACAAAATATTTTCTTTACCCCCACTATTTTTCAATTTAAAAGGAAATTTTTCTTCATGAAAAATTGCATCACCAGATTCAAAAATTATTTTGTTTTCAAGATCAAAAAACCTATAAGCTGTACTATTAATTGCATAACCAAGAAAAGCACAGGTAGTAGCTCTAATTCCCAATTTAGGCATTTTAGGGTCAGTAAGCCTTACATAAGCAAGACAACCCCATACTCTCAAATATCCCAAATTTGGCTTATGTCCTTTCCACATCTCAAAAGGTGTGGTGTGTGACTTTTTATGTGGCACCCTATTCAAAACATGACATGCAGTTAAAATAGCTTCACCCAAAAAATGCAAAGGTGCACCAGATTCAATTAACATGGCATTTGTTAACTCAATTAGAGTTCTATTTTTCCTTTCAGCCACACCATTAGAAGCGGGTGAATATGGTGCAGTAGTTTCATGGATAATTCCCAAAGACTGAACAAATGAGTTGAATGCACTTGATTCATACTCACGGCCTCTATCACTTCTTATTCTTTTTATTTTTCTACCGAATTGATTTTCAACTTCTTTTAAAAAATCTTGAAATTTTTCAAAAGTATCACTTTTATTTTTCAACAAATAAATAGTTGTATATTTTGAGAAATCATCAATAAAAGTGATAATATATCTATTTCCTCCACGAGTTAAAATTCCCTCAAATTCACATAAATCAGAGTGAATTAACTCAAGCAATTCAGTATTTCTTACAACATTTTTATGAGGCCTTTTTGTAATCTTAGCTTGACTACAAGTTTCACATTTTTCAAAATCTTTTGACAGTCTTGGAATTAATCCTAAACTACTCATGATTCCCACATATCTACTATTTATATGACACAAACGAGCATGCCAAAAATTAATAGAAGAAAGCATGTAAACTGAACTGGTAGATGCTTTATTATTCTCAATATTCAATTTAAACATTCCATCACAAGCATAACCCTTGCCCACAAATAATCCCTTTTTAGTGATTACATAATTATCAGATTCCATAGTTTGCTTGAAGCCAACCTTGTTAAGCAAAAAACTTGACATCAAATTCTTCCTCATGGACGGAGTGTAAAGAATATCTTTCAATGTTAGCATGCGTCCAGAAGTGAATTTCAATTCAACCTCACCACTCCCAAGAACCTTGGTTTTGCTAGAGTCACCAAGCATAACAGTTTTTTCTTCTTCAAAAGGAGTGTACAACTTGAACCAATTTTTGTCATAGCAGACGTGCCTATTAGCACCAGAATCTGCCCACCACCCTTCAACATATTGCACCATATTAATGTCTGTAATCATAGCCACTAAAGGCTCTTCGGTTACGTTAGCCTGCGGGACAGATTCACGTTTCCGAAATTTGCAAAATCGAGCAATATGCCCACTCTTGCCACAGACAAAACAGGATCTATTAAATTGATCTTGTGAAGGGGGTCCTTGGTTCTTATTGTAATTTTTATTCGGGTTTCCCCTTCCTTGAGGTCTATTATTATTTTTAAAGGCTCTCTTTTTAGGCTTCAATTGACTATTTCTAGGAAAATGATTTTTAGACATATTATTATTGGCTGAAATAAGGTTTACCTTTGTGGTGGAATTACCATTGCTCTCTTGTGTCATGAGTGCATCTTGTCCTCTAGCCTCCTCCTCCACACGGATGCGTGTGATCAAAGTCTCCAAGGATGTCTCCTTTTGTTTGTGCCGCAAAGTCTTTTGGAACTCCCTCCAAGATTGTGGTAGTTTGTCAATTATGCCAGCTACCACCAAATTGTCTCCAATCTTTATGCCTTCGGATCTCAATTCTGCCACAATCATTTGGAAGTCTTGTGCTTGATCCACCACCGATTTTCCATCCACCATTTGGTAACGAAAAAATTTGCTAGCAGCATACTTCTTTGCACCTGCCTCCTCGGAATCATACTTGCTTTGTAAAGCTTTCCAAATTTTCTTAGTAGAATTGTAAGTTGTATCATAATAATCATAGAAATGATCGGCAAGACAATTCAATAGATAAGAGCGACAGTTATACTCATCTTTTGTATACTTATCTATTTTTTCTTGATGGAGAACATATTCTTCATCACTCATCTCATCGGTAGGAACTTTTGATGGATTCTTGTCAGTGAGGATGTACGAGACTTTGAGAAGGCTCAAGTAGAAGAGGACCTTTCCTTTCCACCTCTTGAAGTGGGTTCCCTTAAAGCGAAAGGGCTTGTTAAGATCTCCAACAGGCTCATTTGGTTTCTCTTGTGTATGCTCCATGTGTTGAATCTCCTTAAAATTGTTGGTGCAAACACAATAATAATGGAAACAACACTAAGAGAAACTGAATAGTACGCTGAATATTATTAATTTTTAAAGAGAGAAATTACACAACACTATTTGGACTGAGGCGCGGCACTCGCTCTCTTTCATTTCCAATTTTGATACCTCCACTCTTCACCTCCCCCTTGCGCACGTATCTAGCCCAATATCTGAGTCAATACATTTTAGCCCATTAATCACCACAATTAAAAAGAATAAAATAGTCTCTCTCCTTTTCAATGTGGGATTAAACATTTTCACTAACTCCTCATCTTCCATATTCACTCTCACATCTTTACATTTATGTTATTACATTTATTCATTTTATTTATTTAATATTAAAATGCTCCAACAACTTCAAAAAGAACCACTCAGTATTGCTGACATCTTTGTCATCAACATTAGATCCTGCGATCACTGAATTGAGCTCATTTTTGCCTTTGTAGTACCCATCCGCCCACCGCAACATTGACCAGCCAGAATGGTCATAAGATAAACCCCACATGATGGCATAGGTCCAGCTCTGGCGAGCCTCCTGTATAAGCCTTTTGAGTCCAGCTTGAAAATGATAACTATCTTCAGCTTGAATTGACAAAGGAGATCGAGCATTACCACGTTGAAAATTATGTTTAACTTCATTGAAATGAAGGTCTTGCAATTCAGGTAATTGAATTGAACTAGACTGGTGTGTTGATTCATTGGTAGAAGAGTCTGAATGCTTTGAATGAGAACCAGAGGAACTGTTTGTTGACTCGGTTGGTGGGAAGATTAAAGGTATGGAATGAAAGCATTGTGGGAGTCTTTCATTGGATTCTGAACTCTCAGTAGACTTGTATGGTTGGAAGATTGATGATATAGAATGAGAGGACTGTGGAAGAGTCTCACTAGATGCTGATCCACCAGACCCAGAATTGTCTGGAGGGAAGATTAATGGAATGGAATGAGCAGAATGTGACATTCTTATTTTATCTTCACAAATTGGGCTATCTATGGGGTTGAGACACTTAAAGATACAAACAACCAAACACTTTCTTTCAAATGATTTGCTCACGAATATGCTTCCAACATACAAGGTTTTTCAGACCAATTGTTGGATATAACAACGGTAGAAAAGATTGATGGAACTCAAGTAAGAGGGACTAGCGTTAAGAGTTTTGAGTCACATGCGGATGGAATTAGTCTAACAGTCAATTGGTCACATCTCATCACGCAGGGAAATTATTAGGTACATCTTGGGGCCCTGAGTGGGGTCCACACCACTAAAAGGAAGGAGGAGTCCATACGGGATATATATAATATAGTAATATACCTAATAATTTCTCCACCTTTTACGTGATAGTGTTCCCCGTAATTTTATTTTCTTTTTTTTTGGGTCAAGAAGTTCATTGAAGATGAAAGGGAACGAAACTTAATGAATCCACAAAAGATTTATTAAATAATAACGAATCTCATGAGTCATGAATGTTTTCCAGTGTATTTTTAATAAAAAAGTATGTTCCCCTAACGCCAACTAAACCTATAGGCCATTTAAGCCACCACCAAAAGGCCCCAGAAGGCCCAGTAGTACTAAATTATTAAGGCTCCTAATTGAAAGTTGAGAAAAAATAAGTTACTTTTAACTGTTCTTTCGAAGTAAAAAAGTTGAAATAACATGAAGTCTGATTAAATTATTAAATCTTTAACTTTCTCAGGGAAAAAAAAAAAAATCACCAAATCTAACTATTTTTTGTATTAAACCTTTGTAGCACAAATTCATTAAGAAAATCCACATTTATTACTTGAGAGAGAGAGAGAGAGAGAGAGAGATGATTATCTCAATATACAAATAACAAAAGATAGAAAAAAGATAAAATAGACAAGTAACAAAAGGTACCCAAAAAGGAGAAAAAAAAAAAAAAAAAAAAAACACCCTTTTTAGTTGACTAACTCATCATTTGGTGTAGGCAATAGGCTTGGTGTGTTCACTTCTCTCCTTTGATTCTCAGATCTTCATTTTAGGTTCAATTTTTTTTTTTTTTTTCTCTTCTCTTTGCCTCATTGGTCTTCTTTAGTTTTCTATATGGAATCATGTTTGCTGACTGCTAGGTTTCCCATTCCTCTTTTTGGCTTCTCTTTTGTTGTAGACTTTTTACTCTTGATTGTCTTTACCCTTGAATCTTGATTGTCTTTAGTATTTTCTATAAGACTATGGAATGGAACTCACTTAAAGCATGGATCCTAGTCCTACAATAATTTTACTTTTTTTAAATCAAGTTTAGTGGATATGGATGGATAATATGTTACTTCTTTTGGGAACAATCTATTTAACATTTTCCTGAAAGTATGTTAAAATATACTTTTACCTTAAAAATTTTTGAAAAAAAAAAAAAAAAAAAAAAAAAAAAGCAAGAAAAAATGAGGTTTAAAAAAACTATACATAAAAGCTATAAGCTGTAAGCTGGGCATATAAGCTAAATGACAAACTCACCCTTAGTGGATCAGGTTTAGAACACAGCACTTGCTAATTCCTAATTCTGCTTGTCATTTAATTTTAATATTTTAATAATTTATATCTTAATTCTTTTTATTAATGATAAATAAGATATTAATAATAGTCAAATAAAAAAAAGTATTGATACTAAAATTATAAATTTAAAATAATTTACTTTTATTTATTTATGTAGGTTTAAAGTGGACTGAATGGTTCTAACAAAAAGCATAACCAATAAAAAGAAAAAGAAGAAAAGTAGTGAATACGGAGCAGGCCTCTCATATGTGGTGTGTCTCATACACCTGTGGAGCTCACAATTTGTGAAAAGCCCATAGGAGATAACCATATCTCCTCCGAACACACCCCCCCCCCCCCCCCCCCCCCCCCCCAACAAAAAAAAAAATAAAAAGGAGTTACTCCAATGTTTTAAATTCCACTTGTACATTCAAGCCTGAATATTTGGTCCTGTACATAAATTGGTGCGCCAAACTAGGGGTGGCAAAATTAGATACAACTCACGAACTCAACACGACACGACACAAAATTAGCAAGTTATGGATTGAATCTTAATGAGTTCATGTCATATTTGAGTTGCCACGACTGACCCGTTTAATAAATGGGTTGGGTTAGTGTTCAACATATGGAACCCGTTTGACCTATTTGACCCGTTTAATTAAATGACATTTTACTAATATACCTTTCAAACCTTAGATATATAAACTTATTAGTTGTTGTAGTTTATTTTCTTTGACATATAGTGATTGATTATTTGTGATATTGAGATATACTTTAGTTTTGAATAACTATTTGTGATGCAATTATTCGTTAGTTCTAAATTTTATATTAAAAATATTTTTTTGTTTGTTTTTTCATAATTTTTTTTTCTTTTCATTTTGAAAATATTTAATAAACAAGTCGACACGACTGACCCATTTAATAAATGGGTCGTATTAGGGTTGAGAAATCTTAACCCGTTTAATAAACATATCTGGTTAGTGTTGACTTATATAGTTAGATACTTATTAGTTGATACGACACGAATCCGACACGCGAACACGAATTACCACCCTACGCTAAACCTCTTATTATGTCTTTGTCAAAATTCCAACATGTACCGGTCCTTCCAGTGGAATTCCGACATTTTTTTAATGGAGTTTGCATTTAAGACTAAAATTGCATTTATGAATTTCTTATAATATTTTTAAGAAAGAAGCTAGCTTATTATTATTATTATTATTATTATCATTATTGGGTTTGTTTAACTATGCATGACGTTTTACAAACACTAGCTGCAGACCTGTGATATATGGAAAAATTTGATAATTTGTTTTCTTGTTAAGTGAAAAATAAAAATAGTAAATGAGACTTATAAATGTTAGTTCCAAACATTATTTAAAATAAGGTGATTATTTTTTAACAAAGAATATTTGATGCAATATATTATATTTTATAAATTAAATTAAATTATCTATATTTGTTATTTAAAACTATTTCAAATTTGTATGTTTCCTTTTTCTTTTTAAAGAAAACATAATGCATTTTACCTTCAATTATTATATAAGGCAAGATATTTTGTAAAAAATGTAATGTGTGGTTAGAATTTGTTTGTAGTACTTTTTACAAACGGTTTATCCTTCATACTTCTTGAATAGCCTAAAAAGGAAGTGGATAAAAGTAAATCCATCACTTATATTAAATAAATAAAAAATACAAGACATTAATAACATAAGAAAAATGTATTTATTAAAAACCTATCAACAATGCACTGAAAATGTGATATAATTGTCAATGAAGTATCTTCTATTTCTACACAAACATCTCTCGCCCCAATGGACGTAAATGGATTGAATGAATTAAAGTGGATCAAAATGGACAGAAATGGACCAAAGTGGACCGAAATGGATCAAATTAAACTGAATATATCAAAATGCAACATTAATGTGGTCATCAAAAGTATAGTAACAATAAATTATATGCTTCAGCTTTTAGCTATTATATAGATTTTTATTTTTTTAAAAAATAAAATGACATGAATTATAAATTATGGACTTACATTGGAGTTCTAAAATGGTACACCATTAAATACTCTGCTACCAAATATTAGGTCTAGTATACAATTTGAAATAGTCTCTAGAACAAAATTAAAAATTTTGGATTCTTTTGTTTAACCACGAGAGAAAACCTCTTTTAATTCATTTCCACCCTAGGAGTATCCACAAATCAAAGAAGACGAGCCATAGTGTATAGGGCTTTTATTCTCCCACATCATTTTTTTTACATTGATTATTTCATATCCACTTTTTTGTGTAAAATATGAACTTCTTAAAATGTGAACTTTTTCGCATTTATTGTGAATATGTGTGTAAAATAGTAGATATAAACAAGTGTGAAATGATATTTTATCTAGTGTCCTGAACGGTAACAAACAAACAACCAAAAGGGTATCATACCCAAACTACAAGCCCGAAAGACCACATGACAAATATGTAGACAAATGTGTAATCTATATATTCTATATATTACTAAAAGCTGAAGCGTAGCGTTTAATGCTGCTGCTCTCACGTTGCGCCACATCAGCTGTCACGTCATTTTTTTAAAAAATATATAATTTTTCCTTCAATTTTAAAATGTTTTTTTACAATTTTCAGCCTTATAAATCCCAACCCTATAAATGTAGTCCACTACTTATTTATTTATTTTCATTATCACTCTATAATAAATTTATATAATTAATCACAGCCCACCTTTTATTTATTTAGTTCCACTATCAAGCTCAACCCAAAACCTTTTTAGTTCAGCTTAAAGGAAAAAAAAAAAAAAACAAAAAAAAGTGACCAAATAGAAACGTGAAAGCCTTTTTTGTGTGAGCCTTAATATACTATTAAAAAGAAATTATTCTCAACCTTCTTATCTCCACTTTAAAGCCCAATCTTTATATATTACAGTTAACGCTGACCACCGTAAAGCCCCAGCCAAGCTAAATAGTCTTTAATGCTATTGCTAACCCCTCTCTGTCTTCCTGTCTTTCAGGCTTACAAAACTCCACAACTTCAGCTTTTCACGCTTTCAAAACTTCACAACTTTAGCTAATTCCCAACGCCAAACTCTCTCTCTTCACTCCTTGGTCTCTTCCTCTCCTCATTTAATTGAATCACTCCTTCATACCTGTTCAATTGCCACCATACTAAATAATAAAAAAAAAAAAGAAAAAAAAAGTCCATATTAGGTACACATTATCCCTTCCTTTTGTAATTAATATTTTGCTATTCTTCAACTAATTGAGCATTAATTCGAACCTTCTTCAAATTTGTCTTGATTAGTGGTGATTCTTCCTATTCCCGATCAAGAGGTTTTTCAAAACGTTCAATTGTGCCTATTGGAAATAGAACATCCACTGCGTTATTTTTTCTATATATATCTGCAATCTCTCTTCCTCCATAGATAAAGAGCCTATTAGCCTAACCTATGCCATTGCAGAATCCAATCCTTCCCACCAAGGAGCCCCCCATGAAATTATCAGATTTGAAGCCATGAATATTTGTCGTGGGGTTCTCAGCAAACAAACAACCCCAAAAAAAAAAAAAAAACAAAAAACAAAACAAAAGCTTTTAGAATCAAAACCACTGAACCTCTAAACCAAAATGTTGTCAACGTTAAAGAAGTGCTTGAACAATCTGTAAACATGGTTTTGAAACCTGGATCGGACCGTACGGTACGACTGGGTTAACCATGAATTGTTCACCAAAACGATTATTTTAACCCATAAAACCGCCCTATGCAAGAAAATCAATAAAACTGCCCAATCACAGGTTCAGATCAGAGATGTTTTTTGGGTACTTACAGCCATTGTTGAAGCTCCAACCACCAAGAGATGCTGTCAAACCATGAGATTGCACATCTCTATTTCTTCTTATTCTTCTTCTGTATCTCTGTCTCTCTCGCTCTCGCTGCGTTTTTGCCATTTCTGCAAGTCTTCATTACTTGACTGTCATAATGAAGGTCAAGTTGTTGCAGATGGACGAACAAACCAATGCTTAGGCAAGCTTAGTTGTCATCCACTTGTACCAAATGCTTGCAAGTCTTTAACATCTTATTGCTTTCTTAAATTGGCTTGGGCTTGTGTTTGTATTGTACTTGATCAATTAATGGGCGGACAAACCAATGTTGGCCCCTGTTCCAGTTTTTGTATTTTTCTTTTTTTTAATTTCATATATTCTAAATGGGATTGGCATAATAAAAAAAAGTATTGGGTAATCAAATGGGCTAAATATGATTTAAGATAATTTAAATGAAGACTTGTGTAGAATATTGAACTCTAATAAAAAGTTCAAGGATATTAATTTCATATATATATATATATATATCCATTGATTGAAAAACTCAATATTTATTTATGTTTGATTATGATTTAATATTACTTATTTGTCTTATGAATGTTATGATATGAAAAATACATTTGAAATATAAATATTTATATTTCAGCCAATTTTATATTTTTACTAATTTAATTTTTAAAAATAATTGTTAAATTAATTATAATGTCATCACGGTATGACCTCAGTTCAACCTTAGTCCGACCTTTAAAACCTTGAACATCTCCCTTTTACGATTCTTTGAGCGGTCTAGGTTTCAAAATCATATCTATAAATGATAATGTCATAAGGATAAATATTTAATACTCACAAATAATGATAAATACAATATTAATAAATGCATTTATTTCATTCCATATATGAGCTCCTTAACATTTGGCACATACATTGTAGTTAATAGCAGAAAAACTTAAAAAGTCTAATATCATAGGTATTAGATTTATATACGTAAAGAAAACAAAAAATATACTACAATTTAAAAAAAAAAAAATATGCTACTAATGTGAGTAACGCTAAAGCAACAGTAGTATTTATATCATTTGTAGGCGCAGCTAATTCCCCATGAGTTAACTGTATGATTTTCTAAGGTAAAAGAGAACCCGACCAATTTGGAAAAAAAAAAAAAAAAAAAAAAAAAAAAAAAAAAAAAAAAAAAAACAACAACAACAACAACAACTATGTTAGGAACCCATGGGTAGAACTCACCTTTGAAAACTAGCTTGCAAGGAAATGGTACCCAAGAGTTTATAAACACATGGTTAAACTTATACATAATCCATGTGGGACACTATGATCATAACATACTATATAACCGAAGTCGTGGACTTTTTGTTAACTTCATGAGACTTTGGCACATCAAATTTTCAAGTCTAACAAATTTATACCTTAGTTATTTATTTAATTATTATTTTTAACGTTTATTTTCAGCTCCATGTTGCCCTCAAATTTATTTTTCCTCCATTATTTCTCTCCATCCCCAACCTACGAAGTCTATCACTTCCCCTCCCTCAACTCAGCCAAAAGGCCAAAAACCCACACTGAATTCATCATTCTCTCAAGACCCAACCAAAAGATGCAGAGAAAGATAAGTAAATATCCAATATGGGTCTAACTCCTTCGTTGAAAACGCACTCTATAGCTCCTCTTCCGCTTCTTTTAAATCTCAAAGACTCTTATTCTTCTTCTTCAAAAACAAAGTTAGGATTTTTCTTTTTAAGGCTGAGATCAATCAATTGTTGAGTCTAATCATCTTTCTCTATGAGCTTATCAGCAATGTCTCTATTATAGACCAATAATATAGACCTGCTATGTTGCTCAAACCTTGATTTAGTTTTATGCCTAAAACTATTTGGAAAATTAAAAGAAGAAGAAATTTAGTAGGTTTTTATTTATTTATTTTACGTTTATATTTAGGCCTAGGCCTAACTTGCCTAGGCCTTGAGCCGGCCCTGAGCTGAATGTGGAACTCTTTCTGGACTATGTGGACTACCAGGCGGAGACTTGGCTAGTGGGAATAAGGAGGATATGCAAAGAGAAAAGTGTGGAACTTTTTCTTCACTAGCTAAACTACCTGACTGAGACTTGCTTGGTGGAGTAATTGTTTCCATCAAATATTTGATTGTTTGAATGTTGAAGAGTGTGCTTTATTGAAATTGTGTCACCATGAAGCTCATCAAGTTCTCAGCTTGTTTTCTTGCACCATTTGAGAGGAACCATGATAGCCAATTTTTCTTCAAATCTGAAACCAAAAAAAAAAAGGAAAAAAAAGGTTTACTTATTATTAGATCAAAGAACTGTGATGACCATATGTGCCATGAATATTAATGTTCTACTTGAGGTTATTTTGGAAGGATCCTTTGGAAGATGAACTATTTATAATCACAGCTAACAGTCCAAAATGCTTTACAAGCTAGTGAGGAGTTGATGACTTGATGACCCTTTAGTTGGACTGGACATTGCTACTGATCCAATAGGAAACTTCCTTAAAATAACATGGTAAGTTACCTTGTATTATTGTTATCATTAGTATTGTTTTAACCTCTTGTAAATGAACATATATAATCTTCTCACGCGTTTTTACATTAATTAATTTAGAAGAACTAAAATAATTTCATTAGAATCTGTTGTTTAATAGTTGCTGCTGGGGTATTTACTTTGGGGTCAAGAGAGGTATGCCAAAAAACTGATTGTTTATATTTCGTTGCAAAGTCTCTATTTCTTACATTGTGAATATTTTTGCATTAATTATAGGTGTGTGTGTGTGAAATAGTTCATATAAACAAGTGTGTAATGATATTTTATCTAGTGTATATACTGAATGGTAACAAACTAACAACCAAAATTGTTGCATACCGAAACTTCAAGCCCGAAAGACCACATGACAAATATGTAAACAAATGTCTAATATACATAAAGACTATATATAATTCAACTTTTTTAGTCGTTGCGAGTCTCCTATATTGTCGTTCACACTGGCACATAATCACATTCACCTTGCCTTCCTTGAAAGAACTTGGTGTAAATGTTGAATCTAGACTGTTGATATGCTTGCGCTATAGCTGCTGCTCTACTTAAAACTGGATGATATAATAAGTTAAATACTCCACCTCTTGTCTGCCTCCTCAAGCAAAGGAGGGCTTTTATTTACAGAAGGAGCAGGAAAGTGAAATTTATCTTTGGACCCAGAAAATTGGTGCAAGTCATCTCCATCATAAGAACCATTTGGTTCATATTCATTTAAATCAAAGGTTCTGTCTGGAAATGATTGAAAGCCCGGAACATCCTCCTTATTATAAGAATTTCCAGGCCAGTCTTCAGGAAATTGAAGATGCGTTGATTCAGCAGTAGGAGTAAGTTGATTATTACCTTTCTTTTTTGGAAATAAGAGCCGGGAAATTTTTGCTTTGTCTTGATAACCGGCTGGGTGACGTGGTCGTGAAAATAAGGAAAATTTCTCGGCACTTGTTTCAGTGTTTGTTGAATTCATGCAACTCAAATCAGAATCAGAACTGGATCTAGCTGAAGGGAAATATGATCGTGTAGTTGGAGGTATAGAATATTTAGGATTGCTATCATCACTAAATAAACTATCAGAATCAGATCTTGTTGCTGGGAAGATTGAATCTATGGAGGGATGAAAATTTGGAACAGTTTTGCTTATGACTAAATTATTAGGCTGATCAGACTGCTTGGTTTTAGAGAGGAAGACACCCAAAGAAGATGAAAAATTTGTAGTTCTTTTATCATTTTCGGAACTGTCTGTTTCAGACTTTGTTGGTGGAAAGATTGATGGTATAAGAGAAGAGAAACGCTGATATGTTTCGTTAGAAGCTGAACTACCAGACCGAGAATTGGCTGCTGGGAATAATGAATGCACTGGCGGAGCTGAATGTGGAACTCTTTCTGGACTATGTGGACTACCAGGCGGAGACCTGGCTGGTGGGAATAAGGAGGATATGCAAGGAGAAAAGTGTGGAACTCTTTCATCACTAGCTAAACTACCTGACTGAGACTTGCTTGGTGGAGCAATTGTTTCCATCAAATATTTGACTGTTTGAATGTTGAAGAGTGTGCTTTATTGAAATTGTGTCACCATGAAGCTCATCAAGTTCTCAGCTTATTTTCTTGCACTCCATTTCTCCACCATATAAGAGGAACCATGATAGCCAATTCGTCTTCAAATCTGAAACAAAAATGTTAAACTTATCTGAATATTAATGTTCTACTTGAGGTTTTGGAAGGATCCTTTGGAAGATGAACTATTTATAATCACACCTAACTCTCCAAACGCTTCACAAGTTAGTTGATCTAATAGGAAGCTTCCTTAATATAACATGGTAAGTTACCTTGTATTATCGTTATTATTATTAGTATTATTTTAACCTTGCAATCTTTCTTTTCTTTTTTTTGTCTTTTTTTTTTTTTAATAAGAATAATATTTTAACCTTGTAATTGACACAGTCGTCTGACGCGTTTGTAAATTTATTAATTTAAGAACTAAAATAATTTCACTAGAATTCTGTCATTGAATATTGAATCTGTCTAAGAAATTGACGAAAGGTTCTAGGAAGAGCGTCCAAGAACGTCTTAAAATTCAAGTTCTTGTGTCAGGTTTGGTAGAGAGAAAGTTCAAAAGGATTTCGAAGTAACCACTGTGCAACTTCTAAATTTTGAAGAAAAGAGGATGGAATATGAAGCCATGTATAAAACGACAAAGTAGATTTTCTTTTTTCTTTTCTTGAAGTTTTGTTTAGAAACAATGTGTGAATCCCATGGGACTACCTGGGTGGTGATCGGCTCATTGGCTACCATGTAGCCAAATTCCGGAGGCTTCAGTTTATAGATTTTCTCGAGTAATTATGAATACAGAGTGAAATGGTATGATAAAAGTGTTAGACACCACTTCTTTCTGCCTCAAGAAAAAGAATATAATGAGTTGTTACGAGACTTTATGAATTATACAAATTGGAAATAGTTTATTCAACTTTTTGCTGAAAATGTGTTAATTTATACTTGTACTCTGAAATTTTTGAAATAAAAAAAAAAAAGTGAAAAAAAAAGAGAAAAAATTGATATTTTAAAAAATTATGCATAAAAACTAAAAACTTAAAACTCTATGCCAAACTCAGTCTAAATATATGTATTGTTATTAAATTGTGACATAACATGAATAGATCTATTCATGTTATGTCACAATTTTGATATCAAGTTCTTGTAAATGCACTGGCGGTAGAGACTGAGGGGATCCATGGCCTCCTAAAAATTTTCAAAATAATGTTACTTTTATAGTATTCTTATAATAATTTCATAGCAAAATTTATGTGATAATTTGTTACTAGTTTTTATTTAAGTTCATTACTAACATCAGTTTCTACCATTTACTAACAGTTTATATCTGCATTTAAAATTTATTGTGAAAATGTTGCATTATTTTTTTAATTACTTTATGATAGGTAAGTGACATTTCTTGGAACTCTAAAACTTTTAGTGCCTGAATTGAATTTCTTACTTTTTAATATTGACTATTTAACTAATTTATAAAAAAAATAAAAAAATAAAAAATAAAAAAAGACTAATATTTGTAAAGTTGAAGTACAATTGCAAAGACTCCAAGTATTTGTTTACGGAATAAACTAAATTAAAACGTAAAATTAACAGCTTTTTATTTATTTTTTACTCTTTTAAATATATATATATATATATATATATAATCAACAGAATTTTTACTATTAAAGTTTCAAGTTTGCATGTTTTACCAATTTAAAAACCAATGTGTATCTAGCTAAAACGTCAATAAATTAGAGTTCTATCCTACCATTTCTTTGGGTACTTTCAAAACTAAATCACATCTTTAGATAACCAAAAAAAAAAAAAAGTAAAAAAAAAAAAAAAAAGATCTCTCATCAAGAGATTCAAGACATGGTGGTTACCACCACACTTAAAGCACTTCACTCCTTGTGACTGAGGCTATTTATCACTCTTGCCCTTAAAATCCTTTTTGCCTTTAAATTCAATGGAATCTTCTCTCAAAGAAAAGTCAATTTGGAGTGTGTAAAGGCATGAAGGCAACAAAAATATCTCTCTCAAGGTTCTTAGTAGTCTCTCAAACATTTACCAAGATGAGGGTTATATTTTTCGTTCTTATTCTAGTCAGAATTATGGGTTAGTTGACTACAAGAATAATTAGGAATAACAGAAATTGATTTCTTGGGCAAACTTGCTTGACCAAGTTTCTGGTGAATTTTTCCATGTAACAAAAATTCAAATTCTGACTACTTCGGTCATAATCGAGATTCATGTTTCAGCACTTTGAACTCTTTTGTTCTGAACTTGATACAATTAAAATTGAAATGAAACTCAATAAAATAAAATATGCAATTACAATTGAAAATTTTTTGACACAAAATATATTAACAGAAATAATGGATAACCAGGAGCGATGTGAAAAAGGAGAAAGGAGAAAGGTGTGTAAGGATGTGATGATATTATGCTTCTACTTAACAGAGTCTGTATGTCCCTCACGTTTGGGTCTTCCTTATTTCTATGTTTATATAATGTTGTAACAGTCACCATAAGACCTGTTGGCTAGTGAGGAAGATTAATTATAGCTGCTGGATATTAACACAAGTTTGCTTTGAGCGATGAACTCTCTCAAACTGTTTAGGACAACAAGTATTAAATGGTGATTGACTCTAATCTACCTTTCAGCAATAAAAATAAAAAATAATGGTGATTGACTCTAATAATCTATATTATTAGAAAGTGTGATTGTGTTTGTGACTTGTGTTTGCTCAGCATAAATGTGAAATTCCTAAGGCTTCATGGGCATTATAAGTTGCACCCACCAAGGATTCTTGGGTCTCACAACTTTTCCAAGCCCATTTGAGAGAATTTCAAGGAGCCCAAATTCAGTGTGAAATGTTTCTTTGCTCTCCAATCCACTTCTCCTAATTTTTCCTTCTTAATTGATTCAATTCCTTTTACACGGGCTTGGTCCACATTGTGAAAGGATAAAAGAGGTAGCTTGGATCTAGGCCCAATTGAGAATCCTTAATTACCTTATGTTGGATTTTGTGAGCCCAGATTTGTCAGTTTTGTGAGGCTCTTGTTGATGTTGGACCATCAGTGAGTGATTTTTGTTGGGCCTTTGGTCTCTTCTAATTTGTTGCCAAATTGCCCTTAATACTATTAATTCACTATTCACATGTCCTTGCTGTTGCGATAATGATTGATTCATCATACTTTTTTTTTCTTTTTTTTAAATGCTGAATTGATTCTTGAATCAATTTGCTTTTTATCCTAAAATGGAATAAGAGAAAGTGTGCTTTTGATGTTGAACATATACTTGCTTTGGTTCAATGAATAAAATCAGCATAAAGTGGAATCTGATTTTTATTTGAGGAACGGGATTCTAAAAATTGCGGAATCTGATACTTGACCAAGACTTTGGTGTAATTGGAATCCATACAAGTGTTGGAAAGTTTTGAGTAGACATTGCATTCCTTTTGCAGTAGTATAAAACACAAACAGTCACACTATTTCACACCAACCACCTTCCTCGTTTCTTAGCTCCTCATACTCTCTTTTCTATTCCAAATGCTCGGCAATATTTTTGAGAAATCTCAGCTGAGTAAGCCCACTCTTTGAGTTTGCTTTTCAAAGGCCGTTTAGTTGGAGGTAAACAGGAGAGATGGAAAATAGAAAAGAGAAAATGGCTTTTGGAATTGTTGAATAAAAGTGGAAAATTAGAGAGATTTTGGTAGAACTGATGCATTTTCTTTCTGAGCTCACCCAAAAAAAAAAAAATCTCTTCAAAATTAGGGTGTTTTCAGAAGAGAAAATGGGAAGGAGAGGGGTAGATGGAAAATTACCAAATATGCCCCTCCTCCACTGTGTTTGTGTTATACGGTATACATTATTGTTCATTTTCCTTTATTTTTTTAATTAATGGTTTTTGTGTTTTCTTTCGATTGGACTTGGCTTCTGTCCAGTGGAAATTTTCACTGGACACGTCCAGATTCAGACACATGTCCAAGAGTGGACACGTGCCCATCATCCAACGTGTTTAGTGGAAACTTCCATTGGACACAAGCTGCTCCCCTTTCGATTATCAAACAATAACTTTTTTTCCGCCCCCTTCAACATGTTTTCTTTCTTTTATCAAAGAAAGGCTCTATTTTTTTTAATCAAGTCTGAACGGTGGTTTTTGTGTTTAATCAAGTCTCAAATGATGGCTAGCTCATCTGTAATTGTCATATAGAAATAATATTAATACAATGTAATGTATTGATAAAAAAATAAAAATTATTTTTTATATTATGTAATAGAAGCATAAGAGTAAATTTATATAAATTACATTTTCTATATATCTTCTTACTTTTCTCCTAATCAAACATAAGAGTTTTTCATCTCACCACTTTTTCATCCTTCCAACCAAACACACATGAGGAAAACTAAATTTTTTTCTATCTTCTCACTTTTCCATCATTTGTTATGATCCTAGTGTCTCACATGAATTAAGTGTAAAATTAACCACGTGTTTATAAGCTCTTGGGCACCCTCCCCTTGCAAGCAAGTTTTCAACGATGAGTTCTACCTATGAGTTTGTAACATTTGGTATTAGAGTCAACTACCATGTCAAGTAATCAAATGTAGCTCATTGAGTATGAGATTAAATGAGTTGCAGTTTTGTGGTCGGATCTCGGAGGAGGCGACCTAGAGGCTAGATTAAAATAACTGATAAGTGAGAGGGCCACCAAAAAGAGAAAATGCTACCATCAAGTCAATGTTGTTAGAGTGAGCCGTCGTGGATGTCAATTGCAGAGCATAGTGATATGTTATGATTCTAGTATCTCACATGGATTAAGTGTAAGTTTAATCATGTGTTTATAAGCTCTTAAGCACCCTTCCCTTGCAAGTCAGTTTTCAATGGTGATTTCTACCTATGGGTTTGTAACATCCTCCCAACATTTTCTTTCCTCTCAAGTGTGCATTCTTTTTTCATAATAATTCCTTCTTTAAATGCAGCTATGTCAATAGAGAAACTATCACGATTTGTTGGCATTTTTATTTTTTCTAGACATGTTTGCTTTGGAGATCAACTCATAGTCTCTTAAGCTCCAAAACCTAGATCTGATGTCCTGAATGCCAACAATGAAATTTTTTTAACTCCAAGTGGGAAGTTTGTGAGCATCTTGTGGGAATTAGATCTCCTCTCATTTAAATTCTCAAATTCTCTCCAATTTTTAGCTAGATGTCAAATAGGTGGAAATTGTTTAATTTTGTATTTAATATGAATTTTTTAAATACCACATGTCTTACATCGGGATTAAGATTGAAAAAAATTGGAGAATTTAAGTAAGATGGATCCTTTCAAACTTTGTGAGGCTTGAGGGTTTCCAAAGATCAAACTTGACAACCTAGCCATTGAGTTCTTTGACTTAGCAGACCAAGGCTACTCAACTCCAAGGAACCTTACTAAACTAAGGAACCCCATTAATTTAATTATTATTTTTTTTGGAAGGGGAGAGGGGAAGCAACCCTAGCACATATTTTTCCAATATATATGTTTAGTTTAGAGTTCATTGTAACCAGGGTCAGTTTGATACATTTGGAGGCTTTAGGTGAAAACTGAATTGTGATATTTTATATATATATTTAAAGAAGACTTTTTTAAAAAATAAATAAATATTATTTAAACTCTATTATCTTGTTTTAGATGCATAATTACTAATTAACTACATTTTTTTATAAAGCTTATAGACACAAAAAAATAAAATAAAATAAAATAAAATGACAAACTTTTCACACCAATTGATGTGGTAGCTTGATAGTAATAACTAGTAAATAAAAATGTGATGTTAATGGCGAATCTATTGATTAAAATTTGGGGGACTTTTTCTACTTGAAGGCCTTAGTCGACTACTTTATTCGCCTATAGCATTGGAAACATAAAAAGGTCAAGCTGAATCATATAATTCTCTTGTGTCCTCTCCTTCTCTTTTATTTTCACGCTTCTTCTCTTCATTCTCTACAATAATTTTTCTTTAATTTTGTTGTTTTACATGTCCTTTAGTTGGCTTGATGATTACAGCTGGAATAAAGTGGAGTTTGATTTTTATTTATTGAATGGGATTCAAAAATTTGCTGAAGTTTTGGTGCTCCACGGTGTGTAGAAATTTGGATTGATTCTCTGTTTTTTGGAATGAACGGTTTGGATAGATATTCCTTAATTTCCTTTTACGATAATATAAACCACAAACTGTCACACTCTAGTCCATAACCATACCAACCATCTCTCTCGTTTCTTAGCTACCTCAAGCCTTTTTACTCTCTTTTCTGCCTCAAAAGCACGACAATATTTTTGGAAAATTTCGGGTGAGTCCACAACTTGACTTCAATTGTAGTTCAACTAGCACTTTATAATAATTTTAATGCAGATGTCAACGATTTAGACCCCCTTCCTCATTGCCGTAACTATCAAATTATTAAAAACCTAAGTGTCCATTTTTAATTATATGGAGTTCATTCCTCAAATGCAGCTATGATGACAGAGCAAAAGGAACAATTAGTAGATATTGTTGTGCAACAAAGTCTGCCAACCTCAGATCATTTTCCGCAGGATGAATTTCCCACATCCAAGAAAGATTTGGAACTTGACAGTAATTCTTTCTCCTTTGTCTCAATATAAATTTCATCCAACATGTACTTTTCCCCCCTTTGTTTCTTGGGCTGAAAATGTAATGTTTTGGTTAAACTGTGAGTGAGGGAACGAGCAAGGCAATAGCTTAGAACCCATCTGAAGACACAAGAACAGGAAGAAAAAAAGAAAAAAAAAAAACCGTCTTAAGTTGCAATATTAAAACCTCACATTTTTTTTTTTTTTTCCTTCTTCACTTTTTCAAAGTACAAATATATTTTAACACACTTTTAGTAATAAGTTGTAAGCAAAAAGTTGAATAAACTATTTCTAAATAGACAACCCAAACACAACAACAACAAATTCAACAATAGTAATATTTATAATGAAGTTCCATTCAAACAGGAAAATACACAATCTAGAAACGATGAAATAAACTGAAAATGATTTTTCTTTGTTTTGATAAAAGGGTTATAAACATTCAAGTATTAATGAAGAATTCAATTATATAACAATTAGAATTCTTTTAGCTGTTCAATTATATATTAAAATTTAGATTTATATCAAATAAAAATGATATTGATTTATATGGATTAAACGGATTTTCCAATTCCCAAAACTTTGAGGATTGCCTCCATTGGTATGGATTCATTTCATGGTATAGAGTAGATGAAATTTACAAAATAATATTATGTTAATAAGAATTATTTAGATTGACACCCTTTTCCAAAATAAATGGATTCGTATAGTGTTTTTTAAATGATTCTCAATATATATACTATAAATAGTCAATATCTTTTAATTGGAGGTGAATTTTGACAAATTCACTATTGAATTACGCATTCTTCTTATATCCTCTATGCTTGCAAAATTTCTAGAAAATTAAAGATTAATAGTTATATCATTAATAAATTGTTGGAGGTCGAATTCCAAACATTTCTCTCGAGTATATCCATTACCAAAAATGGACGTCACACCCCGAGTAGCTAAATGAAAGCCAAAAGAGCTTAAACATTTTTTTTTTTAGTTCCATTGAGAAACTCGAGTCTTATAAAAGACGTCACTCTACAAGGGAAGTTATCGTAGAAAATTATGCATAAAATATAAACTTATAGATCATATAGTGAATAACATCCAATTGACACAAAATTTGACATGTGTATTAAGAGCATAAAGAATATGCAATTCAACGGTTAGATTTTCAAAATGTGTAGTAATATTTATATTATTGAGTAAGGTTGTAGCTTAATTTTGTAGCTAAATTTTGTCCTATATATATGTGTATATATATATATATATATAGTGTTAATTTCCAAATAAATTGATATGAAATGATATTGATTTATGTGATTTATATGGATTAAACGGAAAACACCAATTGTAAATACTTTAATCTCTAATATCTTTAAAATTCTGCAGGGAAAAAAAGAGATGACTGCCGGGCCTTGTGTCTAGCTGCACTTAAGGGTGACTGGGAAATTGCAAGAAGCTTCTTGGATAACGATCGTGGCATGCTTCATGCTAGATTAACAAAAGGACAGGACACAGTGATTCACATAGCCGTTACTGCCAAGAACAAAAATTTTATAAAAGCACTGGTGGCATATGTGACTGTGGAAGAACTAGCTATTGAAAATATAAATAAAGACACAGGCCTTAGTATTGCTGCTGTATCTGGAGAGGTTGAGATTGCAGAGTTAATGATAGCAAAAAATAACACACTCACAATGATCCGTGGTACTAGGAAATTGATACCGTTTGGCATGGCAGCCGAAGCTGGACACAATGAAATGGCAGAATATCTCTACTCAAAAACTGAATTCGATCGCCTAGATTGTTGGGAACGCATTAAGCTATTTTTTATCATCCTTTACAGCGATCTGTATGGTATGATACATTCCTTCCTTCGTACATGCTACGTACTTTCTATCTTGCTTTTGTATTAGATAGTAATTTTTAGTATAGAATATCCCAATATTTTCTGGAACTTTTAGAATTTGTTTTTTTAGATACAATCTATGTTAGAATAAATTGCCAATCCCAGATTTGCTTCCAATGACAAATTAACTACGTCTGCAGTAACTCATATACTAAATTTCAAAAATGATACTATGATCTTCGTTGGAAGTTTTCAAGTTTGGATTAGTTCCTTGCTGCCTCTCTGTGTGTGTGGGAAGTAAGTGTAGGAGGTAAAGTGTAATTGTTTCAAAAATTCAATGCCTGCTAATGTGGCAAATTGTTAATGATAAATAAAAAAGTGATGTTAATGATGGACTAGATAAAAACCTGTAAAAGCTTGCTAACTCAACAAATGTAACAAATTTAATCAAATTTCTTTTGTGTATTACTTCTACAAATAATCAAAGTTTCTGACTATATTGAAAATTACTTTTCCATTTATAGATATAGCATTGGATATACTGGAAAAATATCCAACAATGGCTTATGAACGAGACGAGAATAATGATGGGAAAACAGCTTTGCATGTGCTGGCTCAAAAGGCCCCAGACATTTCAAGCCGCAGTTGGCTAAGGCTCAAGGCAAAAGACACCAGCTTAAGTACTTTTTTCTAAACCCGGTCTCACAATAGATGAGTGTTCATTTAGATTGCAGCTTTTTATTGATGGTTTATTTGTTTAAAGTTGGCTAAAGTATAATTGTACTTTAAAAAAAAGTGAGAGTTTAAAAAGCTATACATAAGCCATTAAGCTTAAAAAGAAAAAAAGAAAAAAAAAAGGAAGAAAGAGTAATACCAAATAATCATTAGTGTTTACTATACCGTACTATAATATGTTCCCAAGACAACAAAACAATTTTTACTAGTTAATGTTATATTGTTTTTATTTAGACAAATTGCAATTTTCATCAACATTTGAACAAGTTTGTGGAAGAACCTGCTTATATGAATGATATCTATAATTAAATGCTTTCATTATATGAAGAACAAGTCTGTTGCTTCCCGTTTCTCTTATATGGAGATCATTTTTTCGCCGATTGATACTTTAATTCCCTACTTCTAGAGTTCCAAGGCTTCTATAAGGAAGGATCAATGCCATTATCGGCTCGTAAATTACTTGAAATGATTTGGAAGCAAGTTCTGGAGCGATCAGATGAGGACATTTCAAACCTAATACGGAGGCCTTCAGGAGTACTTTTTGACGCTGCGATGTCAGGAAATGTTGAGTTTTTAGCTTTGCTTCTTTGCAAGTATCCTGATCTGTTATGGGAAGTTAATGACAAAGCGCAAAGCGTATTTCATGTTGCTGTTTTGCATCGTCAAGTACACGTGTTCAATCTAATAGAAAACATAGCAGCAGTTAAGGATTTCATAGTAGGAAATATTGATGATGACAAAAACAACATGCTGCACTTAGCTGGAGTGTTGCCACAAGTGGAAAGACTTGGTGCCCCACGAGCAAACCTTCAGATGCAACGAGAGCTATTGTGGTTTAAGGTATTCCTTACCACTAGATCTTCTTTTTCCTTTTCAAAACATTATAGATAGAATTTTCAATTTACCATGACATGTGGAAGTTTAAGTTCTTATTTTTGGAATCTAACAGTATAAAAAGTGTCATGTCATGTAAACTTTTAATTGATACAACACTGAATGCATTTTTAATTTTTTATAATTAAATTTGAACTATAAAATAGATCGATTTCAAATGGGAAATGTCTTTATATTATTTAAAACTTTCATCTTAGATATGTTATGTAATATTCATTTTCCTGTGTTAATATAATTCCCTAAGTAACCTTTCACAATGTGTATCATTCTAGGCAGTGGAAAAGATTTCCCGACCATTTCATATGTCTATGAAAAATTCAGAGGGAATGACACCCAGAGAAGTATTCAATAAGTCACATAGAGAATTACTTAAAGTAGGTGAAGAAGCGATGAAGGCGACAGCTAATTCATGTATGCTTGTAGCAACCCTCATTTCTACGGTGGTCTTCGCTGCAGCTCTCACTGTTCCTGGTGCCAGCAATAAGATATCAAATACTCCTTTTTTGGGCAAAGAGCAGTGGTTTATGATTTTTATCCTTTCAAATGCAGTTTCACTCTTCACCTCTGCAGCATCAATAGTGTTGTTACTGTCCATTCTCACTTCAAGCTATGCACAAAATGAGTTTGTGTATTCATTGCATGCAAGATTGATGTTCGGGCTCACAACACTCTTCATCTCTATTACGACCATGGTATTAGCCTTTATTGCTGCCATCTTTTTGATCTTTAACTACAAGTTGGAATGGGTTCCATATGCCATTGCTTCACTAGCCTGTGCTCCCGTGATTTTGTTTCTTGTGTTACACTCTAATCTTTGGGCTGATTTGATCCGCTCATATTACTGGTCCAAGTTTTTATTCCAGCCAAGCAAATACCGAATTTTCGAGTTAGAGTTTTGAATTTTAAGAGTACTTATAGTACTAATCAGTATATTTTGTTATTCCCAATTGTATCATTCCATTAGTTGTGTAATACTTGTATTGAGCAATATGCATGGACTACGTTAACTTCTTTCCTCAATCAATGCTTATCATCGTTATTTGTTGCTCAATGTGAAATACAAAACCAGTATAGCAGATAATGAAATAAAACCTAAAATTCTAAAATTTTAAAAAATTATCGAATAGTAATAACGACAAAATTAACCACGGAATTTTGTTCCCAATCATACAAAACTCATCCAGGATTTTTCAGTTGGAAATTAAAATCTTCTAGGCCAAATAAAAAGATATTTCTAATACTTCAATAACTTGATCCAGTCCACAAAAATATATCATTGAATTGCAATTTGCAAATTTGTTAACAAGGACTGACTAAATTGCAATTGCCATTGAGTTTGATACCAGAACAAAAGCTAGAGGGTTTATCATTAAAGGTTAAATAGTGATTTAAATGGGGCTAAGGAATAAATTTTAAAATATTGAAATCCTAATATAAAATTTTTTAACTCTAACGACTAGTACAAATTTTATAGTTAACCAAAGCAACTTTCCAAAAGAGTCTTGACAATGGTCATTCTTCATTGCCTCTATTGTTAAAATCACAAGCTAAACAAGAAGACTCAAATCAAGGAAAAACTAATCCCAGAAACTTCAAGAAAATTCGAGAAACAGAGAGAAAATTTCTGAGTGAAAGAGAGAAAATTTTATTGCTGAATTTCTATGATTACAAGGACTGACTAAATTACATTGCATTACTCTCTATTTAAACTACTGAAGATGGATATAACAAGAAAGCAAAATAAGCGGGAAAGGTAACTGACTCTAACAACTTTAAAACTCTCCACCAATAATAATTAGCCATCTGTCACCTAAGTCCTAACTAACTGCTAACTTCCTCACGTGTCTTTCACATGCTTTACTTTACCTTCTAAAACTACAAGTAGTTTCTTCAACCAAACAACAATGCTTCTGTCGTTTTGATCAGCAAGCTTCCTTTGCACTTTAGCTTTATTTCTTCACATCAGTCTTGCTTCTTTTCTTCAATGCAACGTACTTCACTTCTTTTCTTCTGAACAGATTTCTTAACATCTATATATATTTATATATATAGCCTCCATATTCAATTCGTTTCTTTTACAGATTTTTATACCATCAAAGAGAAATTAACATAATTCTACCATTGCTACTAGAAGAATTTTGACTTAGTTATGTTATGAAGACAAAGATGACTGTAACCCTGCAGGAAACTCTTTGAGGGGGAAATATTCTCTTAAAGATAGGGAATTTATTCATACTTCTAACTTATTAAAGTTTTGTATCCTTTTACACCTAAAAAGCATCTACACAAATATGAGTACGGATACGATACGACATCGAGTACATACTGGGATATTTATATTAATTACTTAATTATATATATATATATATATATATATATATATATATATTCAAAGCTTATAAAATTTTTTATAACAAAAATAATTGTTTTTAAATAATTATTTATTTTTTTTAGAAGAATATTAAAGCCTAGCTACTTGATAATGAAAAAAAAAATTTGTGAAAAGTTAACTAGGCTTGATGGTTGGTGAACTTTAATATATAAAAGACAAAATTTCGAAAAGAAGCATTTATTTACACAATAAAAGGAGTGGCACACCTAGACATGGCAAAACGGGCGAGTTGGGTCAGGTCAGGTCGGGTCAATCGGGTTGCGGGTCACAGGTCATTTTAAGCAGGTTAAAAATGGGTTCGGGTTAATCAGGTTGCGGGTCGGGTCGGGTTGTCCCGTATTTTTCACATGAATTTTTTTTTTTTTTTTTATTCATAAAGAAAACAACATGTATTTGCTATTTAAAAAGTTATGCAACAAATTACTTGATGTAAAATGCATTATTTTGAATTCACCACTTATATCAAGAATGAACTCAGTTCAACTTATTAATACGTATTCAATAATTTTAATATTATACAAATCCTAATATTGCTATCTAAAACAAAATAACACAAAGATAAGTAAAACAAATACACTAGTTTTATTTCTACACAATATCAACATCCTAAAATATAAAACAAAATTACAAATGACTTATTGGATAACTCATTTGATAAAGAATAAAAACATATAAGAAATTTATAATCTTGAAAATTAATTTTATAATCTATTATTAATTGTGGTTGACACTCTATTTCAATTTAAGATATACATTAAAGTTTGATTGCTTACTTATTTATATATGGTCTTTTTTATGAATATCATATTATTGTTAAGCAACACATACTCTAGGAAATATAATAATTTATTTTGAAAAGCTGTTTATTTTGGACATAAATTGTCAAAAAATAGGTCTAAGCATTCATAATTTATGCTAATTTGATACTTTGGCTTCACTATTTTCACACTTGTGAATGTTTCTCACACATGTCTACAATTTTAAATCTATATTTTTAACTCTACAGATTATCTTAGCATGTACTTTTCTATTTGATATCTAAAAATCTTTACTCATTATAGAATGCTCAACCACATGTCTTTATCTTTCAATTAATTTGCATGCAGCTATGTAAATGTATAAATTGTTTCCTTAAAACTCACAATAAACAATTACACCAATATTGTCTTAATTTTACTCTTTTTTTTACCCAAAAAAAAAAAGTTTTTATAAAATGGTTTGGGTTCGGGTCGAGTTGGGTTGACCCGCAAAAAACACGGGTCGGGTCAGGGGTCAACCCGTTTTTGCTTTAGGTCAAAAAAATTGGGTTTGGGTCGAGTATTTTTCGAGTCGGGTCAGAAAATTCTGACCTGTTTTGCCATGTCTAGGCACATCGAACAAACATAACTTTTTTGTTTTCTTTATCATTTTTTTTTAAACGACATTAAGAATAAATAACTTAATTGGACTATAGAAATATATTCTAAATAAAAGAATGTTTAATTAGATGCTAGTAGCCTAAAGGTTAAAATACAAACCATTCTTTTTTTCTTTTTCTTTTTTTTAACCTATGTTATGTATATATTCTTTTATTAATCAATTTTAACATACACACAGCATACACACATAAAATTAAATAAATCAAAAATTGAAACACCTGGCTGCGATGCGTGGGTATAGGGGCTGCTATGATTTCTTGTGAGTCTTAGGGTTATGTACCAAGCTTCTTTCTGATCTACAAACATTGATTGAAGAGCTTTGAAATAAGACAACAATAAAGTTTTTGTGCTGTTAGTTATGTACTGGGATTCATGCAAGGAGAAGTCTCTACATGAACAAATCCAAATAGATATTGGAGCTAATACAAGTATATGTTAGTAGGTTCAACTTTAGGTTGTTATTTTGGGATAGTCCAGTTGGGCTAAGATTCCTTATACTTGTAACCTCTTGATTCTTGATTAGTGGATTATTCGGAAGTGTTAACCTGAAATTCACCTAATGAGAGTTTTTGTCTACAAAAATATTTCCTATTATGATCAACTCGTCGTGTCAAATTTATTTTATGCTGCACTTAGTTTAATTTGGTGATTTGATTGTGCCTCCATTGATTTGCATGTAATATGTATAATTAATCAACTTGGGTAATTGAATTAATTAACAAACAAAACTGATTTTAGGTGTTAAGGATGCTCTCAAAATGCAAAGTTTTAGGTTAGGATTTTCACACTTCTTTTCCCTCTCCTAGCCATGTCTAGTCTGTGTCCTTGCTGTGTCTTGCCTGTGTCTGATTATTAAAAAAAAAAAAAATAAAAAGGAAAGGACACGCGTGCAACCATGTCCCATGCGTACACTGTGTCCCATACGCGTACAACAAGCAAATTGCCGTGTCCATGCTTTCTTGTTTTACCTTATAATCCCCTAAATGTTGTAGTTGAAATTGAGTCTCTATATGGTAGGGTATTGATTAAGTTATGTTTAAGATTTTTTTTTGTTGCAATTTTTCATACTGTTTTAGCATAATTTCATCCCAAACAAAAAATAGGGTTAACTTTTTTATTATCATAGATTAGTGGTTGTAGCCCCCTAAACAATTAGACTATTTCAGTAATGAAATCTCAAAGTCTGTCTCTTATTTTTCTGGTGGATTCCTGAGAGCTTTTTATTATGGTTTTAGTAAGCCCCTTAAAGATTAAGAGTTCATTCTAAAAATAGACTCTACCAAGAGATTTTTAATCCAGTAACATTAACTAAATTTCCTTATAAAGAGAATCAAAGTTCAAATTCTCTCTCCCTCACTAATTGTAACAATTTTTATTAAGGATGCATTCCATTTCTTATGACTATCCTATTGCATCACTACGTGCCTTTGTCTAACACGCCATTTGTTTCACTGTAAAATGTTTTACGAAAACATTTTCAGTATTTTACCGCATTTGTTTCAACATAAAATTTGGTCCAACCTGAAAATCTTTTCCATTGAATGTAAATTTTTTTTGTAAAATACTATAAAACAGTTTACCTTTAAAAATTGGTAAAAAAATTTATACAAACACAATGTCCCTCCTTCCCATCTGGTGGCTAGGTCACTGAAGCTGTTGGTCTGGTCATTGAAGGTGATGGTCCAACAACCAAAGCTAGCAATTCGGCAGTTGGTGCCACCTGCTCTGGCCACCTGTACTGGCAACTCCAATAACTGAACCTCCAGTTCTGTTGATTGAGTCGATGGTTTTGATGATTTGTACTTGAAAATTTTTATATGTCACACTAGCTCGTTTGGTACATGTGTTTAAAAACTGAAAATTGTTGTTTAAAAACTTTTGTGGAAATATGTGTGGGTGAAAAAGTCTATGAAAATGCGTGAATTGTTGTTTAAAAACTGAAAATTGTTGTTTAGAAACACTCACCAAACACCCCAGTACTTGAAAATGTTTTCAAATGTAAAAACTACAAGTGTTGTTGAGAAGTGTTTAAGATCCTTTCCTTTTGTCTTTCTTCATCCTTGTAGGATTCAAACTCGCTATTATTTGAATTTGGGCAAAGATTTAACCGTTTGGATCAATCTACAGTGGCTGCCATACTTTTCCTCCCACACGAATCATAATTAATGCACATAACACGTGTATTTTATAATTCTTTACCAAATGAAACTGTTCTCTGCGTGTTATATGCACATAAACCGTGATCACATGACTTTCATTTTTGAGTATAAACACCTAATAATGCTACCCACCTAAATTTTTCATAATAGGTTTGACAATTCTTTAAATGGTTGAGAGTGTGAATAGTGATAAAAAAAAAATGGTGGGACTATGACCATGAGTATCAGTTGTGTCCTCAACTCACATCTGATACTAAATAGTACATTTAGATGTTGAATGCCCAGCAGTAGTTTCTACATTTTGGAATAACTTAGTATTTTCCAATGCTAATAAGACTCTTTTTTGTTCATTTTCAATTGACTATTTTCAATAATTGTAATTTTGCAGTCTTAATTTCAATTTCATCTAATGAGTTTGATCATGTATCATCAAAGGCTCCCAAAACAATAAATAAATAAAACCAAAAAAACAAAAAACAAAAAACAAAACAAAAAATAAAAAATAAAAGGCATTTTCTAATGTATGTTTGGTTGATGATATCTAGTGGTCATGTAATAAAACTTCAATTAATAGTAATTGAGGACGGTTTTTTTTTGGGGTTAGCTCACCCTCATGGGATCGCGACCCTTTGTTCCACGGTTTCTTAGTTATATTTTTGACGTTGCCTCTTTTACAACTGGCACTGTAGTAGACTTGATAGACCAGAATAGTTGCTCTTGGAAACTAGATTTAGTCAAATCCCCTATGAAGCATGGACGCGGCTAGGAGGGTGCCACACTGAAGTCCGATACAACCCAAAGTGGGGTGCAGTGTCTGACGCAGCTGCCCGTACGACAGTGCCGCATCTGAGCTTTTTTTTTTTTTTTTCATGGATTCACGCTAACTTGGCTCGATTTGCGCTGACTCATCTTCGATTCGTGCCGAACAGGGCATATTCGGCCAGAATCAAGCCGTATCGGGTCATATCGGCCAGCGACCAAACAGCCAAAATTGCCAAAACAGACTGAAATTGGCATTGAATCAGGCCGGAACAGCTGAAATCGGCTTTGAATGAGGCCCAAACATCCTAAATCTATCATTTCTTAATTTTATTCTGAATATTTTTTGCTTCTTTTGTGTTTTGTTTTGTGTTTCTTACCTTCTTCTTTCTTTGTTTTGTGAATCAAGGCATAGTAATGTTTTTTTTAAGAATATTTTAATAGTAAAAATATATAGAAAATATAAATAAAAATATTTTTAATAATTTTTTAATCGCTGCACCCGCACCCGAATCTGAAAATGCACCCGTGCTTCATAGCAAATCCCTTTATCCCTTCCCTGTGTGCAGTGAAATCTTGAGTATTCCTTTGTCCAAAATTGGGGTGGTTTCAGATCAGCTTATGTGGAAATTTTCCAACTCAGGGGATTTATAATGTTCATCAAGCCTACCAGGTTCTGATGCATGATGCAAAGCAACACCCCTCTGCTAACCATTTAGCTGTTCCCCCCCCCCCCCCCCCCCCCCCCCAAAATGCTGTGTGGAACACAATTTGAAGAATTAATGTGCCCTTAAAGATCTGCAATTGTATTTGGAGACTCTTGCATGATTGTCTGCCAACATTTCTAACTCTAAAACATAGGGGGATTGCAAATATTGGGCTATGCCCTCTTTGTGATTCAGAAGAAGAATCATCCACTCATCTTTTCCTTAAGTGCCCTTTTTCTAGAGATTTCTAGTATGGATCCCAACTTGCTATTCAGTCCTCTGAGATTGGTTCTGTTTCTGTCCAGCAGTGGGTTACCAAAACAATCCTTGATCACAAACGTTTGGAGAAAGGAAATATGCGATTTTTACAACTCTTCTGCACTATCATTTGGTCTATATGGACCCACAGGAACAAAGTGGTGTGTGAGCGTGCCTTTTCTTTTAGCACACCGGCCCAAGGATCCTGGGCCAAATAAATGTAGTTTGGTGGACTAGGCTTGGTTCACCACATCTAAAGGGCTGTTTAAGAACCAAGTGGTGCACAGGGCAAGTTCCCTACAACATAAATAAACTAACAAGCGAGGATATCTATATTGAATGACAACGAGAACAGCAAAGAAAAATGCAAAATAATCATAAAATACTCAAAAAAGAATGGTTAAGGATCTCAAGATTAATGAGAGGTACTTCATTGGTTTTCTTTGATCATAATCACAATATGCTCACTAAGATGTGATACAATATTCAAATAAGCTCAAAAATTACAGACTTAGATGACTATTAAGCCTCCAAGACTTGCAAAATTTGAATCCCTTTGAATCCGAGTATGTGCTATAGTGGCTGTTCTCGGGATACCGAGAGGTATTCCTCTGTTTTTGCTTAAACTTTACAGAGTTCTGATTCTCTTATTGTTCTTTTTCTCTTGCTGGATGCTTTCAACGTTGGTTGCTTCTTTCCTTTATAGCGCGACCATAGGGCTCCGGGGTATTAGTGATTTCTCCCTTTTGCCCCTCCCTGGGTACCAAAGTTTGTTTTGTGCCTATCACTCAAAGGTTAAGCCTTTCCCTGTTTCTCATATTTTCCTCCCTTGGCCGTTGTTTCTTTGAAAGCCCATGGCTGACTTTCCCTTCCAGGGTGTGCTTAGGGAGTTGTTCTCAATTTCACGTTCCTCAAAACTTCTTACCCAGCTTTTGGTCGTTCTCCCTTTTGTCATTTTTCCTAAGCGAGCGGAATCCATTTCTGTTGAGTCGAAAGTTTCCTTCCAGCCACTCTTATTTATAGCTTCTCGTTCTGGGTTCCTCATGGTATCGCTTCTTTGTTCATGAATGGTTGCTTTATACCTTCTGATCCCTTACTGCATCACTGGGCGCTTGAGAGGGACTCATCTATCCTTCGTTCTTTGTGTTCTTTGGTGCTTTCTTTTGAATTTTTTTAATCTTATTTAAGCCGTGTTACGCGTCCTAGGGATCCCAGGCCCCTAGCAATCTCTGGGATCCCGGCCCAGCTCTTCCTATTGGGCTTCTTTTTAGCTTGCTGATCTTGGCCAGCTGGGTATTTTCTTTGCTTCATGGTTTTTGAAAACTTGTTCTTTCATGGGTCTTTGGATCCCACCTTTTTGGGCCATGGGCTTTGATTTTTTTGAACCTCAACATTGTGTATGAGGGAATAAATTCGAATCCTTTGAATGTAATTTTAACCTCTCAAACTCTTTTTTGCAGGTATCAGGAAGCTTTTGGTAATTGTAACAATGCTGATACAAGAAATGGTAATCATCTCACACAAAATCAGGGGTTGGATGGACAATGGGATATCATCATCAAGATCGCAGGTGTTAGGAAAAATCAAGCTAAGAGAAGTGCTTACTCTTATGAGACTCAAAACTTCCATGGTGACATTGTGTTCAGAGGCTGCCATAGTAGTGCTGCAAAATCAGCTTTTGGTGCGTTATTGGAGGCTTTGTTAGAAGCTGCAGGTCTAGCTAGGAGACCTGGGTACAGTTACATTTAGATCTTATGCAATAGCAAAAGGCTTGTTCAATTGTTCAATAGGGATAGTAGCCCTTCTTGGTAGGAAAGAACCTATTTTGCAGATATGTCATCCTTGAAACAGCTTGGCCTTGTCTTTAAGCTCTTTTTTGTGCCATCTTTTGTTATTAACAATGTATATAATATAGTTGCCTTGGCTACCAGCTCTCCTATGCACTATAGCTAGAACTTGTCTTTTTTTTTTTTGGGTAAACCTAGATTATATTAAAAACTAAGAGAACATAAATTTGTTACAACAAACAGCCTCCTTATCAGCAAAGAAAGGCTTAACAACCATAGGCAGTGGGTACAAAAAAACAACAAAAGAGGAGACAAAGCTTCCTTCAAATCTAGCAAACACATCCACGCATTGATTCGCCTCCTGGAATGTGTGGACTATCCGTTTGTTGGGTATGTCCTTCAATAGGTTCCTGCAGTCAGAAAGAAGGGGCTCCATTAAGAGATTAGCCGAGCTACTATTAATAAGCATAACCACACTAAGTGCATCCATCTCCACAATTAAGTTATTAATTCCAAGCTCTTTGGCAATGGTCAGATTGTCCCTAAGAGCCCACAACTCAGCTATGAAGTTGCTGGTGTTGCCGAGGGACCTTGCATAACCTCTTACCCAATTTCCATGATGATCGCAGATTAGACCTCCTCCCCCTACTTTCCCGGGGTTACCCAAAAAAGACCCATCAGAGTTGAGTTTCAGCCAGCCTGTAGGTGGCTTATCCCACGCAACTGGTATCACCGCTTTCGATCTGTTCAGCCTTGGATTAGTTGCAATAGAGAATATTTCAGTGCTATGTCTTATGCATTTAGTAAGAACCAAATTATCGATAATTCCAATTCTGAAAATGAAGTTATTTCGACCAAGCTAGAGGTGCTAAAGGCCCATGGGAAAAAGAATTTTCCACGGTATGCCCAAATGGTTGGCGGTTGCTTCAGACTTGCAGTTTGCCTCTATCCATTCCCCAATAGGAAGGTAAGAGGCACTTCTGAGGCTTTGAGGGACCTTAAGACTTTGCCAAGACCTTTAAGCAATGTCGCAGCCACGGAGAAGATGTTCAATTGATTTGTTGCTTTTATGGCACATGGTGCATATTGGGTTGAGGTTTAAACCCCTTGCACCTAGAACTTCTCCAGTAGGGAAGCTGTTGTGCAAGCATAACCAGATAAAAAACTGAATACGTGGGTGTGTTACAATCTTCCACACCCAAGCCATGGAGGGAGTAACCAGGTTCAAAGGATTTAAGCCCCTTGCCAAAAGGTATGCTAACTTGAGGGAGAAAAACCCATCCTTGGAGAAAGCCCATGTAAGAGTGTCAACAGAGTTTGGATCAATTGAAAATGGTGTGGCTTTGATTAAGCTTGTGACATTTTCAGGAAGTTCAAATGAGATGTGGCGCATCATTCCCTCAAGATTAGGGTCAACACATTGTTGTACAGATAATTGTTCATCAACTCTTGTTAGTGGCCCCTCGATAAGCTTTCCGATAGGATCACAAGGCAGCCAAAAATCCTTCCAAAAGTTAATAGATTCACCATTATTGACAGTCCATTTAAGTCCCTTTACATACACTAGGCCCCCAACTTTGCACGCAGCCCAAATTTTTGAACAAGGCATACTCCTCCCTTCTTCAGTTAGACGTCTAGGGGAGAGGTATTTTGCTGTGATCTTTTTTGCCCAAAAAGCTTCATGGTCCGTGGCAAGTCTCCAGCAAAGTTTTGTTAGCAAAGCTTGGTTCCTCAGCCTTATTTGGTATAGTCCCAACCCTCCCAATTTCTTAGGGAGTGTAACTGTCTGCCAATTCACCATGTGCAACTTTCTCTTCTCATCCGTGGAACCCCAGAGAAAGTCCCTAATTTTCTTGTCTATGCTATTGCACACCTTGATGGGTAATGCGTAGCATTGCATGTAATAATCAGCTATAGGGGCTGCTGTTATCTTGACAAGGACTGATCTCCCAACTCTAGACAACAACTTGGTCTTCCATCCCACCAATTTGGCTTGGATTTTCTCCGCCATAAAATTAAACGCATTACCATTTCTGCCTTGATAAAAGAGGGGAAAGCCAAGGTACCTACCCAAGTTTGTGGTCTCAAATATGCCCAGCTTGTTACATAACCTCCTTCTCCTTCTTCGAGTAACATTTGGGAAGAAAAGGATATGAGATTTGTTCTTGCTAACCTTCTGCCCGGCTAGATTGTAGAAATTATCCAGAACTTCTATCATGGCCTCACAGTTTGTGGAGTTGGCCTTTGCAAACAACAACAGGTCGTCTGCAAAGAAAATATGAGAGAAGCCAGGGCCATTTGTAGATGCTTTAACACTGACCCACCTTCTTGCTTCGCAAATACTTGCAATTTGGGCACCCAAAAATTCCATACAAAGGAGGAAAAGGTAAGGGGATAAGGGATCACCTTGCCTTATCCCCCTTTAGGGTTAGAAGGGCTTAAGCTTGCTGCCATTGAACATAATAGCCGTGGATGTTGAAGACACACAGCTCATGATCAGTCTGATAACGTTAGAGGGAAGGCTGAGGTGTTCAAGCACCATTTTTAAGAAACTCCACTCTATGCGGTCATAGGCTTTCTCCAAGTCTATCTTAACTACCATGTAACCATCCTTCCCTCGCCTGCGCTTTAGCGAATAAATTAATTCTTGGGCAATAATTACATTGTCCGAACTTCTTCTACCTTCTAAAAAAGCAGCTATTATGGGTGATATAAGAGAAGGTAATAGAGGCCTATGCCTCCAACCAAGGATTTTTAAGACTATTTTGTATACCGTGTTGCACAAGCTAATGGGTCTAAAGTGCCCAACAGTTTCAGGTCCCAGTTGCTTTGGGATAAGAACAATGAGAGTTTGGTTAAGGTAAGGGGGGATAATTTGGCTTTCAAAAATTTCTCTGACCTCTGTCTTCACTGAATCACAAACCAACAACCAAAATCTCTGAAAGAACCCTGCATGCAGACCATCTACACCAGGGGCCTTATAAGGTTTCATGGACTTTAAAGCTCCCCAAATTTCCTCGTCCAAAGGGGTATAAGCCAAGGTATTAACTTCCACCTCATTTAGGCTCACACACCAGTTCAAGCTCCATGGATGGTCCATAGGGCAAAAAATTTGTTTGGTTTAGTACAGCTTCTTAAAATTGGCTTGGAAGAGCTCCTTAACTTCCTCCACATTGTGGATCCAATTACCTTCCCCATCTTGAATAATGGTGATTCGATTCCGGCTTCTTCGGGCTAAGGTGGATTGGTGGAAGAAGGCAGTGTTCCTTTCCCCAAAGATAGCCCAATTGGTTCTAGACTTCATTGCCCATATTTCCTCTTCAAGTTGGAGGATTTGATTATACTCTTCAAATATCTGCTCTTGCAGGTTAATAAGGAAGGAGTTGGCATTAGAAGCTTGTGCTTTCTAAATACCCAGCAACCTTTTCATAATTTTCTTTTTCTTAACAAACACATTTCTGAACACCTCTCTGTTCCATCTCTGAGCTTTAGTGGTGAAACCAGAGATGGCACCCTCCAGACTACTTTCCATGCCAGCCCAAGCCTCTCTGACAACAGCCGGGAAGTCTTTATGGGTCAACCATATCGACTAGAAACGGAAGGGCCTATTATTAGCAGGGCCAGTGTTAGGGTTGAGGTTAAGCAGCAAAGGGCAGTGATCCGAATTGATTCTGGCCAAATGGGTGGCGTTAGCCTCCGTGTAAAAGGCTTTCCAATTTGGGTTAGCCCAGCACCTATCCAGTCTGCATTGGATCAAATTCCCTATTTCTCTTTTATTAGACCAGGTGAATTTAGGGCCCTCAAACCCCAAGTCCATCATATGACAATTATCCATACAATCAAGAATGGCTCTAACTCTCCTCTAACTAATAGGGTTGCCTCTTGATTTCTCATCCGCTGAAATAGCTTCATTGAAATCTCCCATGATGGCCTAAGGGAGATTATGCAGAAAAGCTAACATTTTTAAATTATCCCACAACATGCACCTTTGAACAAATCTAGGACTTGCATAAACAGCACTAATAAGCCAATTAAAGGATTGGGATCTTACCCAGATAAGCACGTGAATCTCCTGCTCCGTACTTGCAAGGATATCCACCTGTACCAGGTCCGACCTCTAGAGCATCCAAATGCCACCAGCAAAGCCAATAGTATCTGTTATCGCAGCCCCATCAAAAGGCAGACTTTCAATAATTTCATCTACTTTTGTCCCAGAGATTCTAGTCTCCGTAATCACCAACAATATCAGAGAATGCCAGTCCACAAGATCCATAATAGTTTTTCTAAATTGGGGCTTCATCGCTCCCCTGCAGTTCCAAATCAAAATATTCATGATTTTATATGGGCACGTGGCAGAATCAAAAAGCGATAGAGAAGAGCCCTCCTTAGTGTCTCTCAATCTCCATGCTTCCTATAACACCTCCCTCGACTCCATCTGACCATGAAGCAAGGTTATCGAGTGCTTGATAATTCCCATCATGCCCTGGGTTGCCTTGATAAGAATGGTCCCACTGATTTCTGGTTCCGCAAATTGCAGCATCTTCACTCTGTGCAGGTTACCCATCAACAAACATTCTGCTGGCTTGGTCTAGAGCATCTTCCTCTCCGTTATTACTGGCTAGGTCCACTCCGTCTCTACCTCCGTCAACAATTTTTCTAAAGGTTGCCCCTTTAATTCTGTTGCTGATAGACCCGAGCTGCTTAGTGGAGGAAGTGAGATTGCTGATCTGTTTGCTATGAATCTCCACCACGGGTTTGGGGTAGCCACCCAAGCCTCATCCTTCATCGGAAGGAAGCCCAATCTCTTGCTTGTCTCGTGAGGGGAACAGATTCTTCCAGGCCACCATCAAATCCATTTCGAACCACCCCCAAGTCTCTGTTGGATCCTGTCTTATCCATTTGATTGTCTTGTCCCCTATTGGGATAATCTTTCCCTTGTAGCAAATTGCCCATTTCTCTCCTCTCTCCATTATGACTGAGGCTTCTGTTACCACTAGCCGTTTCTACTCCTTTCCCTTTAGTTTTGTCATGTGGGTTGGATGGGCTTGTAAAGAGAAAAGGGCTTGGGCTCAGCCTACTCGTTGTTGAGTTGCCATAGTGCTTTCCAAAGCCAAAAGTTCTCTCCACAACCTTGGGTCCCACTCTATCTTGTTGAGAACCAACTATCTCTTTGGACTTCAGTTTAGTTTTTGTACTTGCACCATCACCACTGAGGCACCTAGCTATTCTGGGCTTTCCTCAACTTGACCTCGGGGTCTTTTCAGCCTCCCTAAGGGTGTCTCTAACCTGCAGTTGGCTAGCCGTTCTCTTCCTTTCTGTCCTATCTTAATCCGAATATCGAGGATCAGCTTCGGCGCTCTAATGCTGAACCGACTCGGCCGAGTCACTTGCCTCTGGCCTCAGGACCCTGGCATTGTTCTTGCTTGCCGTTTTACGACGTGCAACTACCATCCATTCACCGTAGCCTTCCTTCTTCTCCTCCCCGTCTTTGCTCGCCTGAGGAACGTCAACTGAGTTTTGTGATCCAAGATTTTGTTCCATTACTGTCTCTTTATGCGTTTAATTAATCTCATAGGGGCGAGCTTCTCTCTTATGTCCTATCTGCCCACACGCAAAACAAAGAGTATTAATTCCTTTGTATAAGATGCTTTGTTCAAGTTTTCCAAGGAACACCTTTTTGATGAGGGGTTTCTCTAGGTTCACCTGAACACATATAAGAGCAAAACGACCTCTCATATCATTCACCGTATTAGCGTCAATGCGTAAGACCGGTCCAATTGCCTTTCCAATCTTCAATAGGGCAGTAGGTTCATAAAATTCAATAGGCAGCTCCGGCAAACGTATCCAAACTGCTACTGAGGAGAAATTTGCAAAGGAAGCTTTAAACTCTGGTTCCCACAGCCTTATAGCCAAGAACTGTTGCCCAATGAACCAAGGGCCCCCCTTAAGGGTCTTGTCCATGTCTTCAATAAGTTCGAAGTTGATGAGGAAATAATCCATTCCCATGTCAATACAGTCCATTCTCCCTATGGGCACCCACATGCTACGAATCTTAGCATCCAGAAATGAGAAACTCACTTTTCTTCCAAATGGCTTAATGATGAGAGCATGTTGCCATGGTGCTCTCATACGTGATTTTTCCTCTTTCAAAAAGAGCACCCTAATACTGCCTTCCCGAAGGCTGTCATCTTCTGTGTCAGATTCTAAGTCCTCTTGCATTGAGTTTTTAGAAGAGCGTCACAAGTTGGATTATGCACTGTTCAGAGGGTCCTGTGCACTATTCACAAGACCCACAGACATCTTTTTTTAACAAAGCTTTTATTAAAAATGAGTTCTACGGCACTATTCACACGTTTAAAAATTATTTTGTTACAGTATTTTCAGTTTTCAGCAAAATAAGCAGTATCAAAATATACCCTTAGATAAATAAAGTTAAAAGGTAGCTAAATTATAATACAATGGAATTCATGAATAGTACCAAAAAATACAATAAACTTATAATATCTTCTCATTTCTCAATTTGATTGCAAACTAATAAACTTAATTTTCCTATTCAATTCACATGAAGTGAATTTTTTTAGAGGGAAAAAGCTTAGTTATTATATATCTTAGAACCAGTTTAATTTCGTCTTATAATAATTGAGGACTTTTTTTTGGGGGATTTCTATTTGTTTTATGCTGAATTGTATTTTTTTTTTTTTTTTTTGGACAAAAATTAGGCCCAAACCGATTTAGAGGTATTTCCTCCCATCCATTACATGATACTAATTTATAAGACAATCACGTATATTATTTAAATAAATAAGTTACATAACTTATTAAAAAAGTTATATTACTAAGACTGGCAATGAATAGTTTTTATTTTTATTTTTTTTTATTTTGATCATTACACTGTGACTTCGAGGAAAAAAGCTCCAAGCCAATTTCTAGATAAACCTTTATTACCCATTGTTGCCTTTAAGTTGCACGGTTTCTTTTCCTCTCTTTTTTTTTTTTTTTTTTTTTTCTTTTAAAAAAAGTTTGGAAATTTGTTTTATTTTTGCCCATGGCATAATCTGGAGAGGTACTCATGGCCCAATAAGAGAAGCCAACAAAGAGTCAAAATGTCCAGGAAGAACTCCTATACATATATGGATATAGAATATAGAGCTTAAATAAGATTTTTGTAAAAATCCAACGGTTTGGTTATACTTACAATGGCTTTTATTTTATTTTATATTTAGTAATAACATCCAAAAATGCTATGGACACATTTTTCTCACAGTAACTTTTATAATTATTGGAGAAAAAGTGGTTAATTCATTGGTATTAGTTGTATCCACAACTCAATCAACTATTTCAAGAATTCTGAAATTTGTTATGAAAAAAATTATGTACATATCTTTTATGAGATCTTGAGAACTACAACCCTTAGGGATTTGAGAGAAGAGTGCATATATATATATATATATATATATATATATATATATATTATTAAAATATATTTTTGGCCCTTATGTTTGATTCCATTTTCATATTTGTCATGAGGGTTTATTTTTTGTTAATATTTTGATCGTGTTATATTGGCTTTGTTGTCCAAATCTATTACTAATTAATCTGATGGTTAAGTTTACAACTGTCTTCCATTAAGACAAGTAACTTATATAAAATCAAATGTCACTACCCACCATATTACCAACGAAATTTTTTTTTTTTTTTTTTTTTTTGAAAACAAATGTATTACTCATTCATTAATATGTAAGAGATCATGATGCAAGGCATCTACAGCAGGTATGGGCTCATCTTCCATCCAATACATATCCTCCACAATGTTCCTAGCAAATCTAGCTAAATAATGAGCCACCATATTTCCTTCCCTTTTAACACAACTAAAACCAACAAATTGTCTACCCGAAATAAAATGTCTAATGTCATCCACAATATGGCCAAAGAAAGAGTTATTAGGTATAGTACTTGAAATTGCTCTCATCACATTTGAGCTATCACCCTCAATTACTAGATTTTGGAACCCGGCCTCTATAGCAAATTCCAAGGCCTTTCGACATGCCAGAGCTTCTGCATCATCGCTATTGTGCACAAATGCCCCCCTTGCTGCCATTCCAGCCATCACCTCGCCATCTGAATTTCGAATGATCTCACCAACTCCAGAATAGTTCAGGTCCGAGAATATCGCTGCATCAAAGTTCAGCTTATAGACATCCTGTGGCGAAGGCTTCCAGTAGTTGCTGCTTGTTGCTGCACTTGAGATCCTCAAATTCGTTTGAGCTTTTTGATATTCTTCTAGTAGCTCAGCCGCACGAAATGTCAGCCATTGCGGGTTCTTCATTTGTCCTCCATGCACCACCACATTGCGTTGATTCCATATGAGCCAAGCTTATACAAGGAAGAGCTCCAACTCGGTTGTTGATAATCTGTCCAGCAAAGCTGTAAATAGCTGCAAAAAATCAAAATGGTTAGTCTGAAACTTCTGCAGCACGTGAAGACTCCCTGCCCAAACATCTTGGGCTGCGCCACAACCCCATATTGCGTGTAAGGCATCTTCGGGTAACCTCTTACAGCAGTGACACAAAGAATCTGAAATAACTTTGCGCTTTGCAAGATTCACCCGAGTTGGCAGAATGTCATGGCAAGCTCTCCAGCCAAATATTTTTATTTTCCCTGGTATCTTTAACTTCCACAAAGCACCCCACACATGCTTCCAGCCACTTCTATTTGATGCCTCAGCCCGAACCGAACTCCTCAATACCTGACGTGCTACATGGTACCCAGACCGAACAGTGTACTCACCCTTTCTATTATGCAACCAAACCATACTATCCTCTACAACCCGTCTGCTCAAGGGAATGCTGTAGATTGCTTTTGCTTCATCTCTATTAAAATTGGCCATCAAGATGTCTCGCCTCCAGCAGTGAAGATCCCAATCAATAAGTTCTGACACTTTCCATCCCTCCTCCATATCATTCACCGGATGTAGCAATTTATTAGACGGGTAATTTGGGATCCATTTATCATTAGTGGCATCAATGGACTCACCATTTCCCACTCTCCAACAACATCCACTCCTCAAGATTGGCAAGGTAGCCATCATGCTCTTCCAAACAAAAGAGCTGTTAGGAGAATCATGTGCATGAAGAAAATTGCATCGGGGGAAATATCTAGCTTTGAAACATTTGAATAGTAGAGACTCTTGATTTTTCAGCAACCTCCAACCTTGCTTTGCTAACATAGCAAGATTAAAATGCCTCAAATCTCGAAAACCCATTATATGGCTAATATCAAAGCATAATTAAATATGAAGAGTCAAAATGAATATTTTAAAACATAAAGAAAACAATGAAAACAACTGTAAACTTTAAAGGCCAAAAGTATTATTTAGTCTCTCTCACTCTCTCTCCTTTTTCTTTTTTTTTTTAACAAGTGTACCACTTATGACTTATATAAATTTCCTTCTTCAAATGCAGCTACGTCAACAGAGCAACCGGCACAATTAGTTGATATTGTTGTGAACCCAAGCCTGCAAAACCCTGATCATTTCCCACAAGTTGAATGTCCCACAGCCAATACAGATTTGGCACATGGAAGTAATTCTTTTTCCTTCGTTCTCTATATAAAGTTCATCAAACAAGTTTTTATTTTCATTTTTTTTTTATTTACATTTTTCTTGGGCTCAAAATATAATATTATGCTTAAATTATGAGTGAGGGATCGAGACTGGCAGCACAATAAAGTAACACATGTGCATCTCGCATGACAACTTAACATCACTTAACACCATTTGCTCTTACTGACAAGGCTGGCAGCCCCTCCCCCAAACTAGTTTAGATCTCTCTCTCTCTCAAGTAATTCTTTAAAAAAAAAAAAAATTTTAATTCTCAATAAAATCTTAATGCATTTAGATTGCCAAAAGAAATTGAACACGTCTACCTCAAGAATTAACTTTTCAAACCACAAAGAGAATTCCCAAAGTCTACCAAAAAAGAGAAATAAAAATTTTGAAAATTTTACTGAGAAATAGTATAACTGCCCAAGGGGCTACAACCCTTAATATATACTAGAGAAATCCTAATATGATAAGGAGATCCGTAGGAAAACCTAGAAAACCCTACAAATCATGCTAAACACAAAATTATGTTGAAATAAGAAAAACTGCTAAAAATATTAAATTGAGAAAATTATATAATTAAATACCATGTATTCTAGGAAACATCATCCTAGAATTGATGGGACCTTGTTCTTACTTATAATTTGAAATGAAAAATACTAGAGACACAAACTATTTTACCAATCTCTTTTACAAATTACTGATGTGGTGAGTGATTATTGATAAGTAAAAAAATGATGTTAATGATGCACTTAGATGAAAAGAAGTAAAAATTGGTCATATCAACAGTTTGTAAAAATATTGTAAAATAATTTTTACAAAATTATAATAACAAAAAATTACCAAAATTAGCAATTTGGATAAATTGGAGGCCAAAATGTGGGATGTTGCTCAATAGGTCAAGGCTCTAAGGCCGTGAATATTGATCCTCACAGCAATTCTGCTTAGGACACAAAATTTCACGTGATTTTATTGTTGAATGAATTGATTTCTATTTGTCATTTTGTAGTTCCAAACCTTTTGCAGCATTACTTGTGACGGTCTCTTTGTTAAAGGAAATTGTACCATTCATTCTACATGAAGAGTAACGATCTAAAATAGAAGAAAAGAAAAGAAAAATGATCAAAACTTGTTTGTTTACTTAAAAATAGAAAAGAAAAAAAAAACAGATATTAAATAAGATAAACATTTGGAATCGATTAAGAACTCTGGCTAAGAGATTGGGGAATAAAAGGTACCAAAAAAAAAAAAATCATTGCAAAGAGTGTGATGTGTTTTGTGGTTGAAAAATGTTAAAGCTACTAAAAAATTTACTACAATATATGTACAAATTAATGTGGCAATAGATGTGATTGGTGGACTAATTAATGAATGTGTAATTTATTTTTTGTTGATTGGTTTGTGGTTTGTGTTCCTATTTCATTTGACGCTGCAGCTAACGATCAGATGTGATTGTTTTTGTCAAATGAGTTTTTAGCTTTACTTCCTATTTCATTTTTTCATGCTATGCTTTTATTTTTGGAATACATGCTCACATGTTTATAGTAGCTCAAGTGTACACATGAACACACACGGCTACACCTATTCCTGTTCTCACATAGGTGAACACAGATTCCATACAAATAGAGCATGCTTACACAAACATACATTCATACACACATACACACAACAACAGTAAACCAGAAGCCCCTCAAAACCCCAAATCAAAAACTCACAGCAACATTTGGAACCCCAAAAATAGTCACACCCAGAAGCTGAGAAGAAGAGAAGGGTTAGGTTTGTTCATGGGTTCAATCTAGAGAGAGAAGCTCACTATAGCGACAGTGGCATTTGCTATTAGAGTGAATGGTTCTAATCTGATGGGGAGATTTCAATTTAAGAGGTAGACATGGCAAAAGGGGCGGGGCAAGTCTGGTTCAGGTCAGATCAATTGGGTTGCGAGTTAAAACGAGTTATTTTTAAGTGGGTTAAAAACAGGTTCAGGTCAATCAGGTTACCAGTCAGATCAGGTTGACCCGTATCTTTCACATGAATTTTTTTTTTTTTTATTATAAAGAAAACAATATGTATTTGCCATTTAAAAAGTCATGCAACAAATTACTTGATGTAAAATGCATTACTTTGAATTCACCACTTATATCAAGAATGAACTTAGTTAAACTTATTAATACTTATTCAATAATTTTAAAATTATACAAATCCCAATATTGCTAACTAAAACAAAATAACACAAAGATAAGTAAAACAAATACACAAATTTTATTTCTACACAATATCAACATCCCAAAATATAAAACAAAATTACAAATGACTTATTGGATAACTCATTTGACAAAGAATAAAAACATATAAGAAATTTACAATTTTTAAAATTAATTTTATAATCTATTATTAATTGTGGTTGACACTCTATTTTAATTTTAGAATACACATTAAAATTTGATTGTTTATTTATTTATATATGGTATTCTTTATGAATATTATATCATTGTTAAGCAACACACACTTTAGAAAATATCATAATTTATTTTGAAAAGCCCTTTATTTTGGACATAAATTGTTAAAAAATAGGTCTAAGCATTCATAATTCATGCTAATTTAATACTTTGGCTTCACTATTTTTATTTTCACACAAATGAATGTTTTTCATGCATATCTGCAATTTTAAATTTATATTTTTAATTCTAATGTAGCAAGATTATCTTGGCATATATTTTGCTATTTGATATCTATAAATCATTACTCATTACAGAATGCTCAATCATTCATCTATCAATTCATTTGCATGCAGTTATGCAAATGTCTCAATTGTTTTCTTAAAACTCACAACAAACAATTAAACCAATATCGTCTTAATTCTAATTTTTTTTTTTTTTACCAAAATGAAAAAAGTTTTAAAAAATAGTTTGGGTCACAAGTCAGATTGCAGGTCGGGTTGGGTTGACCTGCAAAAAACACAGGCTAGGTCACAGGTTAATTCATTTTTGCTTCGGGTAAAAAAAAAAAAATCGAATTCGGGTCGGGTTGGGTCAGAAATTCTGAACCATTTTCCCATGTCTATTGAATGTTCAAAATGTATATAAAACACCTATGAACATTTAGACTCCCAATTCATAAAATACCAATACAAGCTTATTATCAAACAATGTATGTGCGAAATATGAAAATAAGCTAAAACATAATTGGTAAAACAATCTAAACCGAAATTAATCATAACCACAGCAGTAATTAAATGGCAAAGATTAAGGGAAGAGAGATGCAAACACACAAAGACAACATAACAATGTGTTATCGAAGATGAAACCAAAGTTTTCGGCATAAAACCTCTTCGCCACCTCTAAGTGGTCAATAATCCACTAGAGAATATAGTTGGGATACATGAATAGCAGAAGACCCTTCAAGCTTAATCTACCCAGTGCACCTAAGCCCTCCAAACTTCTTGATCTAACAAGATTACGCCAAACTTTTGTCTTTTCTAACTTACCGGATCCCACAATTAGCCCATTGCATCAACCAATATCAATTAGTCCCTTCCTAATTGCTTCCTAAGTACTAAATAATCTTCTCACAGATATGGGTATATTGAGATAAGGATTTGGGTAATGTACCTCTCAATGATGTAACAATGGAGAGGATGAGAGTAGAGAAATTTGAAAAATCAAAAGATGAAGATTGTGGATGAGTCAGTCTTGTTTTTTTCTAGAGTTTCTCTCTCAAAATTCTCTCTGGAAACTCAGTACAATACGTGAGTATAAGGGTCTATATATGGTAGGGTGTGTATGGAATGCGAAGAGTCAGTTTTGTAACAAACAGAGTGGTCTAACGACTCGAGCTAGCGACTAGAACGAGTGGCGAGTTTGAGTCACGAGCTAACGGCCTAGCCAAATTGGAAGTTTTGTCCTACAGTACAACAGCTGGCATGACTCTTTAACTCCCCTGCATGCTTCACACGTGTGCCACTTTTGGCGACTCGACAGTCGCGAGATCCAGTCGCGAGGCCCTTCTTAAGTACACACTCTTGAGCTTTTCTTCATACTCTCTCACACACTACCCTTATATGATTCCCACCTAAATACAGGGTTTCTAAATACTGAATTACAAGCAAATTTGGCACGGAATAAAGCCAACAAAATGATTGAATAAACTCAACCTTACATCTATTAAGAGGAGAAAAGAAGAGATTAAAGAAATGGAAGAAGTTGGTCAGACCAATCTATTTAGGAACAAGCCCAGCTCTATGCATAGACCAACCCACTTTAAAAAGCCTTAGGCCTAAACCAATAACCTTAATCAAGAAAACACCCAACCCATGGATCCTTAAGCCACAAATACCTTTCCCAAAATTGCTTTTTGACCCCCACAACTTTCCAAAAGTATTATTTGTTCCCCCAAGGTTTCCAAAATTACCAAAATGACCTCTAAAAATTGCACAAAGAATCTTTAGGCTGCAAAAATGCTTTTTCAATCCCATGTTTTGTTAAAATCAAATCTTTTCCTTTAAGATAAAATGCCTTTACAAATGAAACCATTCCCGCATTTTATAAGAATTTAATAAAATTGCAATTTAAATGCTATGCTATGGTATGGATTGAAGTTTTACTTAATTACTTATGTAATTTATCTTCCTAGTAAACGTCATACGATCACAAGTTTAGCCATGCACTTTTTATCTTGCTTTGTAGAATAAAATTTTCACATGTCTATACATTTTGTACATGTCTCCATGCTCACACATGTCACCCTAGGGTAAATTATACATGTCATACATCCACATATCATCCTAGGATAGGTTTTATCTTTTTTTCATTTCACATGCATATGCATATCATTCTTTTTTTAAAACCCAAATGCCAAAATTTTAGTTGTTCTTTAAATGGTTATGTTTAAGATTAAATTCAAAATAGCATTGTAGGCTGCTTAACACCTTCCCCACCAGTGATGGATTTACTTATATAGGTTTCATTTTTAAGTCACTCAAGACGTAAAAAAGATGAACCGTTTGTAAGGAATACTAGAAACAAGTTCTAACACACATTACATTATTTATAAAATATCTTGCCTTATATAATAATTGAATGTAAAATGCATTATATTTTCTTAAAAAATTATTTTAAAATTTTAAATTTTAAAACACTTTCAAATAACAAATATAAATAGCTTAATTTAGAAAATCTAATATATTGTATCAACTATAATTTATTAAAAAATAATCACATCATTTTAAGAAGAGTTTGAGACTAATACTTATAAGTTTTATCAAATATTTTCATTTTTCACTTAACAAAAAAACAAATCATCAAATTTTCCGCACATTGCGTGGGTTTGCAACAACTTGAGTTTAATACTGGAAAAAAAACTAGAGGGTTTATTATATTAGGTTAAATAGTGATTTAATCAGGGTTAAGGAATGAATTTTAAAATCTTTTGGGAATCCCGTATGAGGTTATTTAACTCTTTGGATTAACTTCCTTTGGAGTTGCATGTTCAACCAAAAAGAAAAAGAAAAAGAAAAAGAGGGGAACGCAAATATAAAGAATAAACTAATCCTTCAACACAATGGCAGTGCTAGAATTTAACTTCAGGAGGAGGGCAAAATTTATATCTAATATATATATAAACAAAAGATAAGAAATAAGTGTTGTTTTGCGTTGGGGGGAAATTGTCCCCTTAGAGCGAGGTTTGTGTAGAATGAATGTAATAGCAAAATTGAATGGACATATCAGCTATACAAAATGTCAATTAGTACTAGGTCGAGCCTACTCAAGCAAGCCTTGAATGAGGACATGTGAGAGTACAAGGGGGTAAGAGAAAGCTTGGTTGGATGCTTACTTGATGTTCGTTTGATAGGCTCTTAAGCAAGCCCCTAAAGCTTGCTAGAGTGAGGTTCGTCTCACTTTCAGCTAGAGAGTTATAAAAACTGTAGATTTACAAAATTTTGCAAAAAAGTGAGGGAATGAGACTTTTTTTCTCTAACGAAAAGTACAAATTTTATGGCTTGTACCAACATGAGTAACTTTTCAAAATAGCCATTTCAAGTCATTCTTCATTGTCTCTGTATATGTATATAGTTACATTTTAACAGAGATTTTCATAATGGAATTCAATAAGCCCCTTTAAGGATTAAAAGTTCATTCTTAAATTGACATGTTCTATCTAGAGATTTATAATTTAGTGGTATTAGCCAAATTTCATTATAAAGAGAATCAAGGTTCAAATTCTCTTTCTTATTTATAATAACAATTTATCCAAAAAAAAAGGTGTGTTCTATTTCTTATGACTATCCTACTACGTCACTATGTGCAAGTCTAAAATCATTCTAAAGATAAAAACTACCAAGTCTTGTTGTGATGTGTTCAGGATCCTTTCCATTTGTCTTTCTTCGCTCTTACGAAATTCAAACTCTCATAATTATTTGAATCATTGCAAAGATCCAACCGTTTGCTTCTATCTACAATGGTTGCAACTTGCAATAGTTTTCACCCTTAACAAATCATAATCTGCGTATTTTATAATTCTTTGGTCAAATGAAAATTGCTTTATACCTTATACACATAATCATGTTGACATCACTTTCATTTTTTAAGTATAAACCTCCAATAATGCAAAAGATATAGTTTTTTTCATAATAAACTTCACAATTGTTGAATTGGTTGATTATGAGTGGTGAAGGGAAAAGAAGTGGGTCAATAAGTATATGATGTGTCCATAGTTTCTTCATACTTCTTTCCAAAGTCCTTCATTGTCTCCATTAAGGTCTCAACTATTTCATCACTGGATCTTGACCTCTTCTTATTTAGCTTCTTTGAACTAACACTTTGAATGGATATTTGTGTATGGGAACCAGAACCATTTCCATTGGTCTCTTCTATACCATTTTCTTCTCAGCTTTATTTATAGCCTGTAGGAATTTGGCTTTTTGTCTACAATCTATCTCCTCAGTCGCATCCATAGCATGTTAAGCTCTTTTTCCATTAGCCCAATCTTTACCAAACACAATTGCTACGTCACGATAATAAGGGAAAGGCTTGTTTTGCAATCTATTTGATACCAAATAAACATTCATTGATAAAAGAGTTAGTACAGACAAAGGGCCACTAGGATTAAGATAAGTTTGGATTTAACCTATAGTGGTGGACCGAGAAGCAAGTAGTAATATAAGCAAGTGGTAAAATATCTGAGATTACTTCTTTTGGTGCAAAAAGATGGTTTATAACTAGTCCTTGTTGCTGACGTTGATTCAAGTCCAAGATGAGAGTCTGTTCAAGCCATGTTGGTTTACTCCTTTGGCTACAAATCTGCACAAGTCTCTTACTGTTGCAAAGAATTAGCATCTTGGTGTAGCCCAATTCCTTGCTCTTGATGATAGCATCTCCCACAGCCTTTTGGATGGACATATGATGAGAATTCCTTCCATTGCTTTCTCCACCTCTGAAGATTACAGCTCCTTCCATTGTTTTCACCTCAAAAGCATAATCACTCCTCCTAGTTTTTCTGTTTCTGTAAGTTGCTACCTTAATCATGATTTGCCATCCCTAGTTGGTGAGCATCTATTGAGGATGTTGTGTAGTTATATGATGCTGAGCTTGATTTGTTCGGAAAGCTTCTTGATACCTTTATTGTCAAGGAGATCAGCATGGAGCACGTGTTTTGAGCTATATTGAATGCTGAAGCTCTGATACCTCATCCATCCTAGCAGTAGACCACCACTCAAGCCTTCTTGAGGGACCTCCCATCCATTCCAAAAACCACATTTTCCCAAAATTCCATTAAGAACATAATGACAAGCTTATACTCGTAGGTCTTTTTTTGGCATTGCAAAACTACAAAGGGGTTGCCCAGCCCTCTATAGTTCCAACTCAAGACCCTCATGGTTGCTGGGAAGCTATTGAAGGCCAGCTTTCCTAAGCCCTGCAGTCCACTCAGCATCACTAGATGTCCCCTCATTAGAAACATCTTGGATTTGGTTGGTTTCCTAATCAAATAATCCACATAACAGCCTCTGTTTAATGTTTCTCCCAAACTTCCCTATCTCCTTTCTGATTCTCTTCTTTGAGCTTAGTCTTGATATGTCCCCAGTTGATGTGTCCCCACTTTCATCACACCAAAGTTCTGATGTTAGAATAGAAGAAGGCAGGTTTATATTGGGCAAGGAAGGTCTTGGGCCAAGAGTAAGGAGTTCAAAAGGGCCAAGATCTCTTTCATTAGGCCCTTCACTGTTTAGTTAGGTATTACCTATTGGGCTGTCTAATTCGTCTGATTGAACAGGTGCATTGTGCTCCATTTGGGGGTTTAGAAGTCTAAGCCCATTACTAGAGTCCCCCAATTCAAATCTGAATCTCCCTCTATTTACTCTTTGTACTAACAACTCTATGAATGTATCAAGGGATTCAGGTATGCAACCCTTATCGCATCCATGGCACTACATGACTTCAGGTATGCTTTCATTCAAACTATCTAGGTTGAACATAATTGCCATGATGTCACTTTTTGAATCTAAAGCTTCAAAATGTGGTTGGGTAATCTAGCCATTAGTAATAAAAGGCCCATTGCCTTCAATCTAGTTCCATTGAAGGTTTGATTCTTGTGGGGGTTGCCATGGTGGTCTAGTTGAAAAAGAAGCATTATGACTTCCATTTCCTAATGGATTCTATTGTGTTGGTGAAAGACTATCATGCAAGATGTTGGTATTTCCATTTGGATTGGTCCTAGTATCTTTTGAGTCCAATGAATTTGCTGGGGTTAGAGGCATTGTATGAGTTTGCATATTGTGAATGTGGTGTGCTAGGGTTACTAGGATCAGAATGCTCTAGGTTGGGGGGGGGGGGGGGGGGGGGGGGGGGAGAGAGTACCTGGTCTTATGTTTGGCCCACTTGCCCAGAATAAACTTGAGTGGTCGATCTCCTCTGATTGTGATAAGCACGAAGCTCATTTGTGAATTGGGGTTGTAGAGCATCAAATCTATATTGTACCTAGTGAAGCTCTTGAATTCGTTGCCTCTACTTGAATAGCATCAATTCCACATCCTCCATGTTATGAGTGCATTGATCACATGTATGACCAATGAGACCACATCTAGTACATAGTTTATGTACCCTTTCATAACGGCATTGAATCCAGACCCTAGAACCATCATCAAGTCTGAGCATGAACCTAGCAATCACTAGTAGCTAAGAATCAGTTCTCACCTTCACTCGCATAAAACAAATGTTTCTTGGGATTTTATCTTCCCAATCCCCTTTCCACTAATCCCATCAATTGACCCATCTTCTCAGTTAGTTCCGGGTATTGATACTCCAAAGGCAAACCATGTAGTTGGACCCAAATCGAGATGAATTTGAGTTGTAGGTTCCTAATCACTAAGTTTGGTCTCCATCGTTCCAAAACTAGAAGAGCTCCATCAACTGCCCACGGTCCTTTTGTGTAGATATGCATTAAATCTTTCAGGAACTCAAAATGGAAGATATAAAAGTACGATTCTCTACCTACAATTGAAATTGCTCCCCTGATTCTCCATGCAGAGTTGATCAGATGTTGTAGGTGTGAAATAGAGAACATTCTATAGTCTAGTAGGAACCCAATTGCACAGGAGCTCTAGAAGTCTCTTTGGACCACTAAATCCTTAAGATCAGGTTCTACCACAGGCCCATGTCTTGCAAATGGAACTTCATTTTGATCATTGGGTAGAAGGTCTGACTCTAATTCTTTAGCAAATAGATATCTTGAGAGTAGAGAGTCACGTTGTAGTCACAAGACATATATATCTTCTTTCTTTTTTGAGAAAGACTTACATGGTTACATAACATACTGGTCATTAAAAAAATATATAATAAAAATATTATATTATATATAAGATATGTATAATAATATTTAATATATAATTTTAAAATATTAAATAAGAATTAGTTTTAGTACAAATTTATTATTACCTATTTAATCTCATACTAAATAGTTATAAACTTACTATGTATTTGGATTCGTTAGTTTACTTTTCAAGATATAAGATCTTCTTTTGTTACATTTTGGTGTTTTTTATTTTATAAATATAAAATGTAAAATGCTAAAAACTTAAATAAATTGTTTAAAAAGATGTTATATATTTTTAAGCATACAAATTCATTACTATTAGTTTATTAGCATATGAAAAACACTTATTATTATTTATATAATTTAAAATTTATTGTTTAGATTAAATTCTATATGACGTCATCAATTCGATCACTGGTTCAACCCTCGTCGGACCATAAAACAAATAACAAGTCCATTTTTGGGTTTTTTAATTGCATCGGTTTTTAAAACCACGGGTTTACTGCAATTTCCTCCATAATCAAAATGTTACACAAATTTAACAAAATAAAATTTGGACTTGCCCACATTGCTAACTTATAAAATTTGGATTTGCCCACTTTTTTCGCATATACTCTAGCCCCATAGCTTGAAATTCTCAGTCTGTCCTTGCTATTAAAACAATTATTAATAAATCATATTAAGAAAGATTTAAATGCCACTTTTATGTGAAATATAAAAAACTGTCAGAAAAATTAATTGCTTTATCATTTTCTCATAAAATTTTTATAAATTTTTTTTCTAAATCAATGCACTTCGGACATCTATATATATTTCTCTTATTTATTTCATTCAACTTCCATTAGCTTACAAACTTCAGCTTCAAACTGTGAGCTGTATAGAAACTAGAAACCCAAAGAAGCTAAAGTTTGTCTTTCACATTTGACATTACACCCAAAATCTTAAAACTTTAATCAATGACTTACTTTTGCCCTTGGAATATAATATTTCTACGTGGAATTTGCTTATTTCGTTAAAAGTAAAAACTTTTTGTTGAAAGTACTATAAATAAAAGTAAAAATTAGCTAAAATAGTATAGTGGGACTCATGAATAGTACAAAAAAGTGTAGTAGGTCTCATAAATAATTGCAAAAAAAGCTGAATAGTAGAATGAACTAACTTTTTAATTTTTGCCAAATATACACTTAGTATGTGTTTGGATTCGGCGTTTACTGCGTCTGCGTTTTCAGCGTTTTCCTCTTTTTTTTTCTTTGATGCACGCGTTTCACTGTTTCAGGAGACATAAATCACTGTTTATACACTGTTCGCACACTGTTCACGGGACTTACAACCACTTTATTTAGAAAAAAAATATATTAAAAATAAGTCTCACGGCACTATTCACACATTTAAAAATTATTTTCTACAGTGTTTTTAGTTTTCAGTTTTCAACAAAATAAGCTGTATCTAAACGGACCCTTAGTGTGTATTTAAATATCGCTTATTTTATTGAAAACTGAAAACAATAAAAAAAAATTATTTCCCTATTACTATTCATTACTGAATTACTGGACATTTACCTTAATGCACTATTCATATCTCATAAACCATGCAAGAGGCGCATGTCAAGAAAAAAACACCAGAGGTGAGAAGCAAAACGCCGGGGCTTGTTGCTTTTGGCAAAAGTCAGTTAATGATTGAAGTTAGAAAACTCAGTCAATGATAAGGTTGGAAACTAGAAACCTGAAATAAACTAAATTTGACTTATTGCACCTAAATTGTCCTATTCGCTTACTCAATAAATATGTGAGATTTATTTTATTTTAAAATCCTACTAACTCAAATTTCTTGCCCACCTAATTTTTCGGTGTTATCATGGACGTGTTATACTTACAACTTTTCACAATCATTTATGTATTTATTTTGTATAAATGATTATACGTGATTACTTTACATGTCGGAAAGTTTCTAAAAAAGTTTAACCAAAAAAAAAAAAAGCTTCTAAAAAAGAAAAAAAACTTTACATGTCGGAAAAAATAAAAAGCGCCTGAACACGCGCATGAGCGCGTACGCGGGTGTATATATACAGTCATCCTCAGTTGCTTTGCTTTAGCTATGCAATCTACAACCACATACTTGTGTTGTGAAATTCACTTAACTTTGTACTCCGGCCAATGCACTACGTTTTCTGCTGAAGGCTTGAAGCACTTGTCAGAGCCATTAAAATCCTGCTGCTTTAGCCTGTGTGTGTCTAAGACAGAAAAATAAGAGAGTCCAATTTACAACGCTTTTCTCACTAGTAAGTTATAACTTCTTGTTAGTTATTTTTTCATAGTCATCGTGATCTAAAAGTGGAAGACTATGATCAGCGCTTCTCTGTTTTTTGAATAACGTTTTTCTTTTTATTTTATGATTTGTTTGCAGCTATTTTTCGATTGTTCATTTTCATTTTTCTTTAAAAATTGGAAACGAAAACTTTTTTCTATTTTCTAGTTTTGTACATTAAGCAAATAAGCTAAAAAGCTAAAAGCAAAGCAGGAGCCGATATTTGTTGTTACATGTGGCAGCACCTGTTTGTGAAGATCTATATCTAATCCCAAAACTTTGGGAGTAAAATTTTGATTATGATACAGTTTGTTCAGGCCATATATGATGCTTGCATTTTCATTCAATTAGATAGAACGAGGCTATAATGATTCTTCTGTTATTGTGTTCTTAATGTAACTAGTTTCAACACTTCAAGTTGTGCTGCCAGTTCCTTGTACTACTAGTTGAAAACTTTAGAGCCAAAACCCTTAGTGAATTATGGCTTATGAAATTGGACTAAGATAAGGAACGACTTTAAAAAGAAACTGGAAAACCAGAATATATTACCTCGAATTAATTAAGAGAATTTAAGCCCAAGTCCTGAGATTGTCTTACTGTAAAAAATGAGTTAGCTCTCAAAAGTGTTAGTTGATTGTAATGTAGTCCTAGTCACAGGTCAACGAATAATTTACTTTTCATGTAATTTTGTTCAATCAAAGATGTAGCTTAATTACCAAGATTAAGAAACGAAAGTCTTCTTTTGTGGCTATACCTTTGGACTCATTTTCTTGAGCTTGTTTACCATAATTCTGAGTCATATTAAAACAGTTAGATCCAAATCAATTGCATGCTCATATGCATATGCGTGCATACTCACACACACAGGTGCACATGTGCTTCATTTATATCTCAAATGATTTGATTTTTATAACAGTTAAACAAAGATGCCTCCTAAAAGAAGAGGAGAGATAGAGGTGACTGCAGTGGAGAGAGTGAATTCATCGCCTCCAACTTGTTTTCAATCTTCTTCTCCCTCAAGTTGCGAACCTGCTCTTGGACCTCAGATCAATCTAACAAGACAGAAATCATATTCTTTTGAGGAGTCAAGCTTTCATCAGCTGCAGCCTATATGTAATTCTAACTCCAGCAATCAACACTCTGCACTGCCTTTCTCTCATGGAATAAATCTTAGCACTTCAATTCCAGGACCCAGTATTGGAGCCATGCCAATGGAAGAAGACATTTGTCTGGATGCTGCGGGATTAAGTACTCAAACACCTAGCGGATCACAAATTGAATGTGCAACACCCAATAGAGAATTGTCATATCTAATTCTTTGTGACGGTAAGTATCGCTATTTGTGGACTACTATTTGCTGAAGGGTCTGTACATTGTACTAGAGTAATTGCCCAAATAGTGCTTGCTAGATAGCTTTAGGGTTTTTGCCTGGTCAGAGTCCTATATTAGCCCTCAATGCTAATCAGATGCATTATTTCTCCAGCTAGGAAACGTTGATGGAAATTGTTTGTGAAGTGTGAACACTAATTGGTATTGGATCATGTATATGGTTAAGTTATATCACTTTACATATCTATAACATATATAAGGAGATGTGATTTGCAGAAAATAAAAGGTACCCAAAAAAAAAAAAAAAAAAAAGAAATCCTTGCAAAGAGTGTGATGTGTTTTGTGGTTAGAAAATGCTGAAGCTACAAAAAAAATTACTACAATATATGTACAAATTAATGTGGCAATAGATGTGATTGGTAGACTAATTAATGAATGTTTAATTTATTTTTTGTTGATTGGTGACATCACTCTTTGTGATTTGACAATTGGAGAACGCTACATAATTGCAAGCCTCTGATTTTTAAAACTTTGCAGGAAAAAAAAGAAATGACAACCGCGCCTTGTGTCTAGCTGCACTTAAGGGTGACTGGAAAACTGCAAAGAGCTTCATCGATAAAGATCGGAGCATGCTTCATGCTAGATTGACAAAATCATGGGACAGACTGATTCACATAGCAGTTCATTCAAAATGCATATATTTTATAAAAGAACTGGTGGAATATGGGACTGTGGAAGATCTAGCTATAGAAAATCTAAATAACGACACAGGCCTTTGTATTGCTGCTGTATCTGGAATGGTCGAAATTGCAAAATTAATGATAGAAAAGAATAATAAACTAACAATGAAACGTGGTACTAGGGATTTAATACCTTTGGGCATGGCAGCTGAAGTTGGACACAAAGAAATGGCCGAATATCTCTACTCGAAAACTGAATTCGACTGTCTAGATCATTCTGAACGCATTAGGCTGTTTTTTTATTACCCTTTCCAGCAATCTGTATGGTATAACTCCATTCCTTCGTGCTCCCAAATTTGTTACTTGTCAGTCTGGATATATAACTGATTACATTCTACTTTTTATCATGCTTTGTATTAGTAAATTAAAATATATATCATACATATTCCAGTATTTTGTTGAACTTTTAGACTATGTTTTATAGGTACAATCTATAAATGTTAGAATACATTCCCTATCCCAGAGTTTCTTTCAAGGACAAATCAACTTTGTCTGCAGTAACTCATATACTAACTTAATTTTTAATAATGATACTATGAAATTTTTATAAAATTCTTTGAATTTTGGATAAGTTCTTTTCTCTCTCTGCTTCTAATTTCATTGCATTACTTCTTAAAAAAGTTGCATGCCCTACGCATATGTTTTTGGGCAAGCAACTTGACATAAATTTGGCACTACACTAAACGTTGCTTCTTACTCCAATAAATCTCATTCCATGTATAGGTTTAGCATTGGAGATACTGACTAGATATCCAACAATGGCTTGTGAACGAGATGAGAATAATGATGGGAAAACAGCTTTGCATGTGTTGGCTCAAAAGGCTACAGACATTGCCGGCGGCAGTCTGCTAAAGATTGTGGCACGATACACCAGCTTATGTACGTTTTTCTAAACCCAGGATCCAGTTCGCACAACAGATATTTAGTGTTTAGAATGCTATATACTCTTTTAAGTTCCCAAATCAGCATAACAATTTGAGAAATTATTGTTTTACACTCACATGATACAAAAGAATGTGGACATGGTTGAATTTAAAACATTTTTGAGAGGATCTGTAACGAAGCTTTTTAATCAACATTTTGCATTACTCCAACATATTTTACTTTCTTTTTCAATTTAATTACTTTCATGATCTGGAGAACAACTTTGTTGCTTCCAATTTCCCATTGATAGAGGTCATTTTTTCAATTAATACTTTTAACCCTACTTCTAGACTTCAAAAACTTCTATAAGCAAGCATCAATGCCAATATTGGATCGTGATTTAATTGAAAGAATTTGGGAGCAAGTTCTACAGCGATCAGATGAGGAAATTTCGGACCTGATAAGAAGGCCTTCAGGAGTACTTTTCGACGCTGCATTGTCAGGAAATGTTGAGTTTTTAGCTTTGCTTCTTTGCAAGTATCCTGATCTTTTATGGGAAGTTAATGAAAAAGAGCAAAGTGTATTTCATGTTGCTGTTATGCATCGTCACGTTCATGTGTTTAATTTAATATATAACATAGGAGCAGCTAAGGATTACATAGTTGGAAATGTTGATGTTGACAAAAACAACATGTTGCACTTAGCTGGAATGTTGCCACTCGCGGAAAGACTTGGTGCCCCACGAGCAAACCTTCAGATGCAACGAGAGCTATTGTGGTTTAAGGTATTCCTTATCACTAAATCTTCTATTTTTTCTTGTTCTTTTTCTTTTTCAATTTACAATAGCATTTAGATTTTAATTTTTGGATTTAATAGGGTTATATCATTTAAAATTTTTAGACTAAGTTTAAGTACACAATTTTTGTGTCACTGTTGTTGGGAAAAAATGGCTAAGTGAATAAATTTTGATTCAACAATATAAATCCTAAAATATTATCAATAAATAATGTTATCCTGCCATTGGAGAGAAAGAAAGAATATAAATAATAAAGCCCAAGAGTGATAGGAACAAGTCCAAGCTCAAGTCCAACAATTAGCCCATAATTTTTAAGATATCTCTTAAGTTGTGCAGTGGTTTATAAATACATAAGATGACCTGTCTCTTAAGTTTGAAACTCAACCCACTCCAAAATCTGTTTGACTCTAACTTTTTTGTTTCACTTTTAACTTTTACATTCAACCTTTTAAAATACACATAAATGTGAAAGTGATTATTGACTCAGTCAACCACTTCATGAAGTTTTGACGAAAGTTATAGTTGTAAAAACGCTAAAATTATAAATGACATGATTATAAGTGTATTATTTAGTTTAAACAATGAAAATGAATCCACCTTATATGGAGAGGATCTAAACACCATTTCAATTAATCTTTGATATGCTATGTAATATTCATTTTCATGTGTTAAAAAAATGAACAAGACTTAAATACAGTATTTAGGTGTTATTCCTTAAGTTTCCTTTTTAAAATTCTGTTATGTGGATTTTTTCTCATGAGATGAAAGTGTATTTTTAACTTAAATAGCCACATGATTGAATCTTAAATTGAGAACATAAGGAACAATATCTAAGGTACTGTAACTAAGTTTTATCCTAAAAAAATTGTCTATGTAACGTTTTAACCCGCCTTTCATTCCAGGAAGTGGAAAAAATTGTCCGACCATTTCATATGTATATGAAAAATTCTGAGGGAATGACACCCATAGAAGTATTCAATAAGGATCATAAAGAATTACTTAAAGTAGGTGAAGAAGCAATGAAGGAGACAGCCAATTCATGTATGCTTGTAGCAACTCTCATTTCTACAGTGGTCTTCGCTGCAGCTCTCACTGTTCCTGGTGCTAGCAATAAGATATTAAATACTCCTTTTTTTGGCAAAGAGGAGTGGTTTATGATTTTTATCCTTTCAAATGCAATTTCACTCTTTGCCTCTGCAGCATCAATAGTGTTGCTACTATCCATTCTCACATCAAGATATGCACAAAATGATTTTATGTATTCATTGCATGCAAGGTTGATGTTCGGGCTCACAACACTCTTCATCTCCATAACAACCATGGTAACGGCCTTTATCGCTGCCATCTTTTTGATCTTTGACTACAAGTTGGAATGGGTTCCATATGTCATTGCTTCACTTGCTTGTGCTCCTGTTGTTTTATTTCTTGTGTTACATTCTAATCTTTGGGCTGATTTGATCCGCTCTTATTACTGGTCTAAGTTTTTATTCCGGCCAAGCAAGTACCGAATTTTTTAGTGAGAATTTTGAATTGTAAAAGCATTTAGTACTGATCAGTATATTTTATGATTTCCAGTTGTACTTAAAGACCCCGTTAGTTGTAACCTGTTTTGAGCAATATGCATGGACCACGTGAATTTCTATCCTCTATCAACGTATCTCATCTGTAGTTGTTGGCCAATGTGGATACAAAGCAGGCATAACAAATAATGAACCTAAATTTCTAAAATTTATAATGATTAGTCTTCTAGGCTAAATAAAAATATACTTTTGACATTTCAATAACTTGATATAGTCCTCAACCTTTGCAAGGCATAACTTGAAATTAATTATCTTTTGCCTTCATCAAATTTGCAAATTGCAATTACCACAAATCTATATAATCTATATTGTGGGGGGTCCAAGGACCGAGGAGTCCCAGCCGAGAATAAATTCACCCAATCCGGGCTAAGATGGGTAAAGCAAACTCCTAAGACTACACCTACCCGAGGAGAGAGAGAGAGAATCAAGACAACTAATATCCCTTAGAAGCCCAAGGATAGGAGAAGAAACAATGGCAGGAGCAAGGTTGGTGGGAGGAAGTTTCCTGAAGGAGATACCTTCCACCTTCACATTGAATGCTCTGCACCAACTTTATCAACTACATTAATGAGGAAATGACCCTTAAACAACAATATCATAGCTAACAATTCTCTCTACCACCTCCAGAAGCATCCTGATGGAACAAGTATTCAAAGGAATCACCTGAAGCGTACAGATGGGGGTTTGGGATGCTAGGGAATGGACCATAAAAGGAAAGGAACCCCCCAGAAAAAGGGGATGAACAATTTCTAAGTAAAAAGATACCAGTGAGGAGAATTTAGGATTACCTTGTAAAGAAACAGAACTTAACTTATATACAAGAAACTGATCCTCGAACTTGCCCAAGGAGGATATTATTCTCAATTGTTGTTCCAATTGCACTTATCTGCTACTTTGGATTCTTCGGTTTTAAACTTGGACATATCCTTGTATTAGGCACATGAGTTAGTTACCCACTTTCTTAAAAATTCTATTGTTTGGGCTTGATTTGAGGGACAAGGTACCATTGTTCTAGGTGGGTTTGGGCCTTTACTTTCTGAGTCGCTACAATTGGCACTGTCTGTAAGGATCATCTGCAATCTTCTTCATCCAAGCTATGGCAAACTCCAAACAGAATAGAGAGGAGTTCGTTGGCTCACAGCATGAGGATCACTTTGTTAATCTAGAGTGGAGGAGAGATAGAGAGCATAATCGAACTCTAAGCGTTAGGGTGGATACGCAACATAAAGAGCATACTAGTAGGATCCAATCAAGTACTGGAAGTCATGTGTCCCATGAGCAAGAGACCCGAAATCTCAAGTTGTAGATTGATCATTTGCGCAAAAAGCTATGTCGTAGGGCACATGTTAGGAGAGATCCAACACCCCCATAAAGTTTAGGATCTGATGATGAGGGAGACCGTATCTACAAACTGAGATCAAGGACTCCCCCTAGCAAATCTTTCTCTGCATGTTCACGCCTAGATATGGTGGAGAAACATAGTAGAAAGCAAGGTGAAAGCTCATCCCCTAGGAAAATGGGAAATGATGCAATGAGTAGAGCTCTACGTCAGATTTCTAAGTCACCATTCACACGGAAAATTGATGGGGCCAAGCTTCCCCATCTCTTTATTCAGCCTACATTTACTATTTATAATGGAAGGATTGACCCCGTGGAACATGTGAGTCACTTTAACTAGAGGATGACCATTCACTCGAGGAATGAGGCCTTTATGTGCAAGGTTTTTCCCTCCAGCCTTAAGCCTGTTGCCATGAGATGGTTCGAAGGGTTGGAAGAGGGTTTAATAAGTTCTTATGAAGAACTGGCTAGTGCCTTCGGAGCAAGATTCATGACATGCAACAGGGTTCCTAGACCTTTAGACTCTTTATTATCCATGGTGATGGAGGAAGGGGAGAATTTGAAAACCTACTCTAACAGGTATTAGGAAACATTTAATGAAATAGGTGGGATTTTTAAGATGTATCCATGAGAACCTTTAAGGTTGGGCTCCCAACGGAACATGACCTGAGAAAATCTTTGACTATAAAACCCACCCGAAGTATGTGTCAACTCATGGACCGCATTGATGAGCATAAGCAGGTCGAGAAAGACCAAACTCAAGGAAAGGGAAAAACCAAAATCTTCCCCCCTGAAAAGAGAAATCCTTGACTATAGGGGTATAATCACAGTCGACCTAGGAGAGAATTTGCTAACCAATCATCAAGGGCTAATGCACAAGTAGTTAACTTGGTGTTTAAGGAGCCTGTGTACCAAATCCTCGAGAAGATAAAGAATGAATCTTATTTGAAGTGGCCCAATAAGATAAGAGAAGACCCATCCAAACGTAATCAAAGTTTTAACTGCTAGTACCATCAAGATAGAGAGCACACTACCAAAGACTGTAGAACCTTGCGTGACCATTTAGACTAGTTAGTGAAAGCTGGGAAGCTGAAGCAGTTCATGCACCAGCCTTCAAGACAAGCAAGTCAAATCGGAGTAGGGTACCAAAGGGAAATTGCTACTCGAGCATCCTTGGGAACAATCAATGTGATTTTTGCCACCCCTAGCCATAGTGCAGGTTCATTTTCAAGTGTTATGTCCATAGCTTCGAAACCAGAGCTTGAGGAGTGAGTTCGAGAATCTAAGAGGATTAGGTCTAAAGCACTGCCAACCTTAGGCTTCTCGGAGGAGGATAAAGTTGGGACTTTCCAACCTTATGATGATGCCTTAGTAGTGGCCCTTCATATTGGGGGATATGATATAAAGAGAGTCCTGGTTGATCAGGGAAGTGGGGCTGAAATTATGTACCTAGACTTATATATGGGGTTGAATTTCAAGCTCGAGGATTTAATCAAGTACGACTCCTTTTTGGTCGGGTTTGATGGGAGAACCGTGGTTCCTTAAGGGACGATTAGGTTACTCATGCAAACATGGAACGAAGTGGTGGAGGTGGACTTTATTATGGTTGAAGCTTATTCCCCCTATACAGTTATTTTGGCGAGGCCTTGGCTCCATACCATGGGAGCAATGTCATCTGCCAAGCATATAAAAGTCAAATACCCTACTGAGGGGCGAGTGGGAGAGCTTGTTGGAAGTTAAACAATGGCCAGGCAGTGCCTAGTGGCCGCAATCAGACAACAATCGTTGGATAAGGCTTCTTCTAAATTAGAAGAGGCCTTGTAGCAATTAGCTAACCCCAAAGGCAAACTCGAAACTAAACCGCAGGGTTTACTTTGTGAGGAGTTAGAAAAAGTGGTTCTTGGATCAAACAAAGATAGGTATTTTTCAGGTGGGGGCTTAACTATCCCCTGTTGAAAAGGAGGAACTTATAGGTTTTTTAAAGGAGAACATGGATGTTTTTGCATGGAATGCTTATGAGGTGTCGGGGATTGACCCAAACTTTATATGTCATCATCTAAATGTAAACCTTGTACCTATACCAAAAAGGCAAACACCTCAGTGCTCTTCAAAGGAACATGTTGAAGCAATAAAAGAAGAGGTGAATAAGCTTAAGGAAGCTTTTTACCCTGAATGGCTAGCTAACATTGTGGTAGTGAAGAAGAAGTTGAGAAAATGGAGGGTTTGTGTGGATTTTACTGATTTAAACAAGGCCTGCCCAAAAGATCATTTCCCCCTTCCTTAGATTGATCAGCTAGTGGATGCGACGGTTGGACATCCTCGGATGAGTTTTCTAGACGCCTTCCAGGGCTATCACCAAATGCCTTTGGCTTTCTCTAACCAAGAGAAGACAGCTTTCTTAACCCCCACTGGGAATCACCACTATTGTGTGATGCCTTTTAGAACACCTAAATGACTTGGGAACCGTGTTCTTGGTTCTTAAGAAGCATAAGTTGCATCTCAATGCCTCTAAATTCTCCTTTGGTGTCAATTCGGGAAAGTTTTTGGGATACATGATCACTCATCGAGGAATAGAGGTCAATCTCAATCAAATCAAGGCCATAAATGACTTGCACTCGCCTCGGAACCCCAAAGAGGCACAGAAGTTGACAAGAATGATAGCCACTCTAAATAGGTTCATCTCCCGGTCCGCAAACTGATGTCAGCCATTCTTCCAGCTCTTTTACATATGGAAAAGCTTTGAGTGGATTTAGGAATGTATTGTTGCTTTTGAAGAGTTGAAGCAGTATTTATCATACCCTCTTATTCTCTCCCAACCCAAGAATGAGGAGGTCTTATATGCTTACATAGCGGTCACTAATCATGCAGTAAGCTTGGTTCTAGTCAGAACAAAGGCTGGGGTACAAAGACATGTCTACTATATTAGCAAGTCTTTATAAGAAACTGATCCTTGGACTTGCCTGGGGAGGATATTATCCTCAATTGTTGTTCCAATTGCACTTATCTGCTACTTTGGATTCTTCAGTTTTAAACTTGGACATATCCTTGTATTGCACTTGAGTTAGTTACCCACTCTATTAAAAATTCTATTGGTTGCGCTTGATTTGGGAGACAAGGTACCACTGTTCTAGGTGGGCTTGGGCCTTTACTTTCTGAGTCCCTACATATAATGTCTAAAATTTTAAGCATAACATTTATTATTAATACGGTACTATTTAGCTACATCAGTATAGCATTTCAATCCATGCAATCTATTTTGGTCCATGCAATCCAGTCGGTCCATTGAGTCCATTTTAGTCCCTTTCGATCCACCAGTCCACTTAAGTCCATTTAGTTAACTTCAATGATACTTTGGTAGGAGAGGTTTGTGTAAAAATAAGAGTTGCTTCATTGACAATTGTGCCACATTCTTAGCATAATGTTGATAGGTTCTTGATAAAATTACATTTTTCTTATGTTATTAAAGTCTCATTTACTATTTTTATTTTTTTCTTAAAAAAAACAAAATTTCAAATTTTTCGTGCATCTTGCGAGTCAGTGACTAGTTGAATCTATTACTAGAACAAAATCTAAAGGATTTATTATATTACGTTGAATATTATTTAATTGGAGTTAAGGAATGAATTATAAAAAATTTGGGAATCCTAGTATAAGGTTTAAGGTTATTTAACTCTTCGAGTCAACTTCCTTTGCAGTTGCATGTTCAACGAAGAGGAAAAAAAAAAAAAAGGGAAACAAATATAAAGAAGCGGGGCAAAATGTGTGTTTATATATAAAATAAGTGGTGTTTTGGATTGGGGGGAAATTACTCGTCGAGTGAGGTTTGTGTAGAATGAATGTGATAGCAAAATGGAATGGACATATCAGCTATACAAAATGTCAATTAGTACTTGGTTGAGCCTACTTGAGCAAGCCTTGATTGAGGACATGTGAGAGTACAAGGGGGTATGAGCAAGCTTAGTTGGATGCGTACTTGAATTTTGTTTGATGATAGCATCTAAGGTGAACCTATAAAAGCTTGCTAGAGCGATGTCTATCTCCCTTGAGAGAGTTATAAAAACAGTAGATTCTACAGAATTTTGCAAAAATCTGAGGGAATGGAACTTTTTTTTGTCTCTAACTAGTACAAATTTTAGGGCTTGTACAAACTAGACTAACTTTTCAAAAGAGCCTTTTCAACGGTCATTGTTTATTGTCTATATATATATATATATATAGCCTCCATATTAAGTTTATTTAAGACCGTAAAATTCCATGTAATTTGCTTACTCGGGCAAAGAACAGGTATAAATCAAATGAGATATCACGAATTTAATGAAATTACCCATTTTTCATTTTAATCATGGAAAAAGTACATAATTTTTAGTTGAATGCATGCTAAATTTTTTTGTGATTTTCCATAAAAATTGGCACTAAGTATACCATTTGAAACCTTAAAATTAAGCATGCAATTAAAATTCACAAGTCAAAAATGATTAAGGAATTTAATTAGTTTTCAAAAATTACTAGTATGATTTTTATTCAGTCTATTTCTTCATTATATTTGGTCCTTTTATTCTTATCAAGTCATACATGTGATTTATTTGGAGATCAAGTTAAGCTCTTTTAATTGATGGGCATGTCAAATTTTATTTGTGAATTTTTAACTGTTGATTGAAAGTTTCACACAATTCTTTTAAGTGTCTTCAAGTTTCAACTTTTAATCCATTGCACAAGTTTAGACTGAATGACACGTGTCACAATTGCTAAAACATTCTAAACATCACTCGTGTGAGTTATGATGGGTTTGGGGGTGTTTGGTACGTACACTTAAAAATATGTGTTTTGTTATTTGGCCACTTGACCCATTAGGATACGGACACGTGTCCAATCTTGGAGACATGTCCACATCGCAATATGTCCAGTGGCACTAGCCAATAGACACAAGCTGCACCCGTTTGAAAATATGTGTAAAAATACGTGTGGATAAAAAAGTGTGTAAAAATACATATATTGTTATTTAAAAACTGAAAACATGAGTTTGAGCTGTCATTCCAAACAAGGCTTTACGTGGGAATGCCCCTCAACCTCTATACAAAAATCCCAACAGCCAACATCCCAAAAATACGCATAAAAAGTCTCTCCTATTCTCCTCTACGGCTCTACGCCTCTACCTGAAAATCCCAACCCTTTGTAGCCACTACCTTTGAACAACAACCTCACTGCAAACTCCCAAAACAAAACCAAAAACCCCAAGCAAGAAAACCAAAACCCCTAAAGCAAATCCAGAAAACACAGAAAAATTCCATCCCTTTTCCATCAATTTGAAACTACAAACACAGCCAACTCCTAACACCATCTCCCCAACCTCCAAAACCCCAAAAACAGAACCAAAATATAGAAAGCTCTCTCCTTTCTACCATCAAGCCAAAAAACGCAGCGAAGATCCCTCCTTTTTGCCATTTAAAAACAAACAATAAACAACAACAACCCACAACCACAACAAACAACAGCAGCAGATAATGAGAAGCAAGAAAGGCAGAGAAGAAAAGAAAGTAGAGTATCAAGCATAAATGAAGAAGCAGCACTGAGCAGAGACGACCCGATAATTTTTTCTCGCTCTTTCTTGTTTCTTTTCTATTTTTTGCTTGAAATCTAATTTAAAAGTTTGTTCTTTTTTTCTTTTTCAGCCATAAACAATGCAGAACAAGAGAAGCAAGGAAAAAGCAAGCAGCGGAAAGGGAAGCAATAGCATATGGCAAACCAAAATGGGTAGAACCTACTTCCTATTTCATTTTTTCATTCTGTGCTTTTATTTTTGGAATGCATGCTCACACGATTATAGTAGCTCAAGTGTACACATGAACACAAGACACACACACGGCTACACCTATTCCTGTTCTCAGGTACAGTGAACAGTGAACACAGATTCCATACAAACATAGCATGCTTACACAAACGTACATTCATACACACTACAGACAACAACAGCAAACCCGAAACCCCTTAAAACCCCAAATCAAAAACTCACAGCAACAACCATTCGGAACCCCAAACCCAAATCAAATTTCCAATCAAACCCAAAACCTCAAAACAAATCAAGAAACCCAAAATAGTCACACCCATGACTTGAGAAGAATAGAAGGGTTAGGTTTTGGCCATGAGTTCGATTAGGAGAGAGAAGATCACTAGTACCGGCAGTTGCATTTGGGGTTAGAGTGTATGGTTCTAATTTGAAGGGGAGATTTCAATTTAAATGGGAACAAGCCCAGTTCTATGCATAGACCAACCCACTTTAAAAGCCTTAGGCCCATAGGCCCTAAGCCAATAACTTTAATCAAGAAATCTCCCAACCCGTGGGTCCATAAGCCACAAATATCTTTCCCAAAATTGCTTTTTGACCCCCACAACTTTCCAAAAGTATTATTTGTTCCCCCAAGGTTTCCAAAATTACCAAAATGACCTCTAAAAATTGCACAAAGACCCTTTAGGCTACAAAAATGCTTTTTCAATCCCATGTTTTGTTAAAATAAAATGTTTTCCTTTAAAATAAAATGCCTTGACAAATGACACCTTTCTCACATTTTATAAGAATTTAATAAAATTGCAATTGATATGCTATTCTATGCTATGGAGTGAAGTTTTACTTAATTACCTATGCAATTTATCTTCCTAGTAAATGTCATATGATCACATGTGTAGCCATGCACTTTTTATCTTGCTTTGTAGAATAAAATTTTCACATGTCTATACAGTTTGTTCATGTCTTCATGCTCACACATAGGAATGGCAACGGGTCGGGTTCGGATCGGGTTTTTCCATACCCGGACCCGACCCGCGGGTCAAGACCTGTGGCCCAAACCCGGCCCGTTTAGTAACCGGGTTTTTTTGCTGGGACCCTAACCCGCCCTAGTCGGACCCCGTTAAGAGATTGGGCCCAATTCATGGCCCAACCAAAAAAAAAGAAAAAGAATTAAAGCCCAAATTTTTTTTGCCTATATTCAAGCCTGCATATTCTAATTCAAGCCTAGATAACGTGGCCCAAATGCCAAGCCCAACCAAAAAAAAAAAAAAAAAAGAATTGAAGCCCATATTTATTTTTGCCTACATTCAAGCCTGCATATTCTAATTCAAACCTAAATAACGTGGCCCAAATGCCAAATCATAAGCTACTAATCATAAATCAATAAATCACCTGTTAAAGAAAATCATAACTAAAATCACCAGCTAAATATAAAAATAAAATAAATCCAACAAGTCCAAGGAATAAATATAAAAAATTCAAGAAATTAAAAAGCTACAAAATAAATCCCACAAGTATGCAATAATTACAAACCAACAAATTAATCCAACAAGGCTAAGAAATTAAAAAAGCTACTAAATTAATACAAAATGTTTAATCTTCCACAATTGTGACACAAATCCCATCAATTGTGACAACTCCCATCATCTTCATTTGGCTCCCCATCATCAAGAACTAGATTTGCTTGTGTCTGTGTTTGTGTCTTCCATCTCCATTTTAAGATCTGCATTCTCAACAAACACAAAAAACAATAAACAATTTCTTCCATTAAACAAACTATGCAGATATGAAGGGAAAGAACAGGGGAACAGGGAACAGAATGCTTTGAGACTTGAATCAGGTAAAAGATATGTGTACAAAAATTCACTACCATATTTCACACTTAGTTTCACTGATTTCAACATCCCCAATGTATTACTTATCATCAAATCCAATCCTAATGACCAAAACAAGCCCAATAACACCACAACCACCTTAACCCATAAACCAAACCCTCACCCACCCAAAACTCAAATAAACATTATTATCATCACAACAAATTCAATGAACCACCTCACAATCAAAACCTCCAAACAAATTTTAATGAAACACTGAAAAAAAAAATCCAAAATTTTAAAACAAAAACCAGAAAATTAGTAAGTAATTTTGAGAGTCACAACCAAACAAACAGGAAAATTAGTAATTAACCAAACTAAGTCATTTTTTAGATAACATTTTCCTCAGAAACAAATAGGTAGAACTATAACTTCAACAAGTAAATTCAATTACAGCATATCTTTCTTCACACATACTGTCGAAGCTTCCAGAAACTAATGTTTGAAACAAAATTACTAAAAAAGTTAAACAACAAAGAAGAAAATAAAGAAAATGGTGATTTATTTTTGTTATTGGGTTACCTGCAGCTCGAACGACAAACCGGTGAGGGGACGAGTGAGAGAAGAAGTGAATGACGATGACGGAATGAGTGAGGGCTGTGAGAGTGTGAGGCCGTGTCGGAGTGAGGGAGTGTCAGATCGGACTGAGGGAGGGAGAGGGAGTGTCGGATCGGATGAGGGAGGGAGGCGTGACTGAGTACTAAAGATTGAAGAAATGAGGGTTAGGGTTAGATTATAGGTGTATATATATATATATATAGGGTATTTTTGTAATTTCAGCATACCGAGTTTTTATCCGGGCCGGGTCTCGGATTTTTTTGATAAAACCCGGACCCGCTTCGGGTTTTTTTTTTTAAAACCCATACCCGACCCTAAACCTAATCGAACCGGGTAAAATCCAACCCATTAGGGTCGGGTTGGGCCGGGTACCCGCGGATCAGGCAAAAATTGCCATCCCTACTCACACATGTCACCCTAGGGTAAATTATACATTTCATACATCCACATGTCATCCTAGGATAGGTTTTATCTTTTTTTCATTTCACATGCACATGCACATATGCATATCACTCTTTTTTCAAAACCCAAATGCCAAAATTTTAGATGTTTTTTAAATGGTCATATTTAAGATTAAATTCAAAATAACATTGTGAAGTGCTTAACACCTTTCCTACCAGTGACGGATTTACTTATATATGTTTCATTTTTAAGTCAATCAAGACGTATAAAAGATGAACCATTTGTAAGGAATTCTAGAAACAATTTCTAACACACATTACATTATTTATAAAATATCTCGCCTTATATAACAATTGAATGTAAAATGCATTATATTTCCTTAAAAAATTATTTTAAAATTTTAAATTTTAAAACACTTTCAAATAACAAATATAAATAGCTTAATTTAGAAAATCTAATATATTGTATCAACTATAATTTATTAGAAAATAATCACATTATTTTAAGAAGAGTCTGAGACTAATAAGTTTTATCAAATATTTTCATTTTTCACTTAACAAAAAAACAAATCATCAAATTTTCCACACATTGTGTGGGTTTGCAACAACTCCGCTTGGGAGTTCATAAGGGAAGGGAATGGAATGCAATTAGATGATCATAAAGGAATGGAATGGAATAGAATGGAATGGAATGTATTTAAGTAAGGGAAATGAATGGAAAAGAATGAAATGGAATGGAATTAAGTAACCTTGATTGGATGTTTTAAAATAAAGGAATGGAAAGGAATAGAAAGGAATGGAATGTAAGTAATCCTGTTTGGGAGCAACATGGAGGGAATGGAATAGAATCATTTTATGACAATATTACTATTAAACTCTTATTTTAAAATAAAGGGTTGAATATATAGGGGTATTTTGAGAGTTTTAGTAAAAAAAATCATTAAATCTAATTTCATTCCCTCCCATTCCTCCCTATTTCGGGGGGAATGAAAATTTGAGATTTTAAGGGAATAGAGAGAAATGAGTGTTTCCTCCTACTCATTCCATTCCCTCCCACTTAAACTCCCAAACAAGGGAATAGACTTTCCATTTCCTCCATTAAAACTCCCAAACAAGAGAAAGGAAAAATATTCTAAAATTATTCTTTTTATTCATTTCCATTCCATTCCATTCCCTCCTCCCAAGCGGAGCCTTAAGTTTAATACCGGAAAAAAACTAGAGGGTTTATTATATTAGGTTAAATAGTGATTTAATTGGGGTTAAGGAATGAATTTTAAAATCTTTTGGGAATCCCGTATAAGGTTATTTAACTCTTCAGATTAACTTCCTTTGGAGTTGCATGTTCAACCAAAAGGAAAAAGAAAAAGAGGGGAACACAAATATAAAGAATAAACTAATCGTTCAACACAATGGCAGAGCTAGAATTTAACTTCAGGAGGAGGGCAAAATTTATATCTAATATATATAAACAAAAGATATGAAATAAGTGGTGTTTTGGGTTGGGGGAAATTGTCCCCTTCGAGCGAGGCTTGTGTAGAATGAAGGTAATAGCAAAATTGAATGGACGTATCAGCTATACAAAATGTCAATTAGTACTTGGTTGAGCCTACTCGAGCAAGCCTTGAATGAGGACATGTGAGAGTACAAGGGGGTAAGAGAAAGCTTGGTTGGATGCTTACTTGATGTTCGTTTGATAGGCTGTCAAGTGAGCCCATAAAGCTTGCTGGAGTGAAGTTTGTCTCACTTTCAGCTAGAGAGTTATAAAAACTGTAGATTCTACAAAATTTTGCAAAAAAGTGAGGGGATGAGACTTTTTTTCTCTAACGACAAGTACAAATTTTATGGCTTGTACCAACATGAGTAACTTTTCAAAAGAGCCTTTTCAAGTCATTCTTCATTGTCTCTGTATATATATAGCTTACATTTTAACAGAGCTTTTCATTATGGAATTCAGTAAGCCCCTTTAAGGATTAAAAGTTCATTCGTAAATAGACATGTTCTATCTAGAGATTTATAATTTAGTGGCATTAACCAAATTTCCTTATAAAGAGAATCAATGTTTAAATTCTCTCTCCCTTATTTATTGTAACAATTTAAAATGTGTTTTATTTCTTATGACTATCCTACTGTGTGACTATGTGTCTAAGTCTAAAATCATTCTAAAGATAAAAACTACCAAGTGCTGTTGTGAAGTGTTCAAGACCCTTTCCATCTGTCTTTCTACGCTCTTATTTGATTCAAACACTCGCAATTATTTGAATTATTGCGAAGATTCATCCATTTGCTTCTATCTACAATGGTTGTAATACTTTTCGTCCTCAACAAATCTACCCGTGTATTTTATAATTCTTTGGTCAAATGAAAAGTGCTCTACACGTTATGCACATAAACATGTTGACATCACTTTTATTTTTTAAGTATAAACCTCCAATAATGCTACCGATACAGTTTTTTTCATAATAAATTTCACAATTGCTGAATTGGCCGATTATGAGTGGTAGAGGAAAAGAAGTGTGTCGATAAGTATAAGTTGTGTTCATTTGTTTCTTCATACTTCTTTCCAAAGTCTTTCAATGTCTCCATTAAGGTCTCAACTATTTCATCATGGGATCTTGACTTCTTTCTCATTTAACTTCTTTGAACTAACACTTCTAATAGGTATTTATGTTTGGGAACTAGAACCATTTCCATTGGTCTCTTCTATACCATCTTCTTCTCAACTTCATCTATAGCCTATAGGATTTTGGCATTTTGTCTACCATCTATCTCCTCAGTCGCATTTATAGCATTGCTCTTTTTCCATTAGCCCAATCTTTACCAAACACAATTGCTACGTCACCATAATAAGGGAGGGGCTTGTTCTGCAATCCTTTATCATCTAGATATGATCATGATACAAATATATATATATATATATATATATACACACACACACACTAAAAAACAATATATATCAATTAAATAATAATATAAAAATTGCTAGTTAAAAAATAAATGACAAAAAATTATATAGGTTACCTTGACCCAATCTTCAAAAACTTGTTTCTCAACCGCCATCATTTGCCCTTTATCATTCCAACGAAAACTAAAGCATTTGAAGTTTTGAACCAAGCATATCAGTTATTGCCCAATATTGCCTTTTTAAAGTTTTGAATTTAGTTTCTATACGTTTAGTTGCCTTTTGTCGTTAAGCATATTCTTAAACTGGCTTGAAGATTAAAATTGGCATAAAGAGTGGAATTTAATTTTTATCTATGGAATGGGATTCTAAAAATTGCAGAATTTTATGCTTGAACAAGTGGTGTAATCGAGGGTTCTAAAAATTGCGGAATTTGATGCTCGACCAAATGGTGTACTTAGAATTCTTTCTGTTGTTGGAATGTTTGAGTAGAAATTCCTTTCCTTTTCCGATAATATAAAACATAAACAGTTACACTATTCCATACCAACCATTTTTCTTGTTGCCCAATGATGTACAAATCAAAATTTAATTGAGCGGTTTGGCATGGTTTTTAATTCATTATCAGCCCTTTACTCACCACCACTTTCACTACCACCACAACCATTTCTCTTGTTTCCTAGTTTCCTGATACACACTCTTTTTGGTATTATAAGCTCAAATAAATTTTGGAAAATTCCAGGTGAGTCCACAATTTGACCTCACAAACTAGAGAGACAACTTTTTATATATATATATATATATATATATATATAATTTTAGTGAGGAATTTCATTGGGGTGACTCCAAAATAGACTAAAATTTTTGACCTTTGAATCCAAAATTTCATAGATTTTATAAGGTTTTAGGAACTATTAAACCAAGTACTTAGAATTTCAGACAAGTATGCTGGTTTTTTTTTTTTTTTTTTTTTTTTTTTTTTTTTTTTTTAATAATTACTAAAAGGTGTACATTTACTTATGTAAATTTCCCTCTTCAAATGCAGCAATGTCAACGGAGCAACCGGCACAATTAGTTGAAATTGTTGCGGACCCATGTTTGCGAAAACCAGATCATTTTCCTCAAATTGAATTTCCTACTTCCAAGACAGATTTTGCACCTGACAGTAATTTTTTTTCCCCTTGTTCTCTACATAAGTTTCAGATTTATTACAAAATGCGACTTTCATTTTGTTTTATTTTATTTTTTCCAAATTCTAAAACAAATTTCTCCACGTATTTTGGACAATGATAAATGTCGGTCCCCGCAAGGATGGAGATTTCATGTAGATGCTTGGTGTCCTTTGATGAGATTCATTATTTGCTATTGTTATTGTCTTAATTGTGGGGCTTATTTAATGATTTTTAGCTTCGCGTACTGTATACTTTGTTGCCTTTTGCTTCTTTTATGAAGGAAAGCTAAAAATATGAGGCAGGCAAAAAATAATAAGAAACAAAACATGTTTACCTTAAGAATAATTCTTAGAATCTCTCTCTCTCTCTCTCTCTCTCTATATATATATATATAATAATGTATTGTACCGGGATTTTTTTTTCAAAATAACACTAATTTTCAAACAATTTTGTTAATTAACACGTTTTCAAAATTATTTAGGAAACTAACATTTCGAATATAATAGACTCAATTTTGGTATGCTAAATCGAGTATAATGAACTTGATTTCAACATCGTGGCACCAACTGACGTGGAAATTTCATCCACGTAGGCATAAAAGTCAAGTCCATTAGACTCGAGTTTTGTCATATAGAACTTGAGTCCACAGGACTTGATTTCCTTTATAATTTACCAATCATGATAGGACCATCATTTTTTTACTACCACAGCTTTACACAATCTTAAACCTAAATGTAAATTATAATAGAAAATACATGTAATACAAACATCATGAGAGGACATCATTTATTTATTTTTAGTATATACTCACTTAAAAAATAAAAACCTATACCGCCATTGCATTTATATATATATATATATATGCTAATATAATATTCAAGGCTAAGTTGAAGGGATCAGTTCAACTCCTACTTAGAGAGTCATGTGTCATTTTCATCTGCAACTTCAAGAGATATGGTTAATAAACACCTACTTCAGTCCACGTTAATCCATTTTGGTCCGCTTCAATTTATTTAGTCTAATTCAATCCAATTTGGACTACTTCAATCAATTTCAATCCAAATAAGCCCATTTCAGTCCATTTTGAGTGAGTGTAAACTAAAAATAAATAGAGTTGTTATCTTTATTATATCTATCTCTTAAAGTTGATGAAAATGACATATTATTCTTTAAGCAGGAGTGGAACTAGACCCTTCTACCTAACCTTATATACCATATTAGCATACGGATATAAATACAGTTGTGAAATATGTACTTTTTTTTTCTTTTTTTTCTTTTTTCTGGTGAGTATAAACTAAATATAAATAAAGCTTTTATATTTTATCTTTTTTATTTATTTATATTTTTTATTGTTAGATGTGATCTTATTTTATCAGAAATATAGTATATAATGATATATTGTTATACAACTATAGCTTTTCTTTTTAATATTCTTCTCATTATATTTTATTCTCTAAATTTGTTACTGTTGTAATGGCTTGAATTGTCAAAATTGGTGGCTTGACAATTAGACAACAAACAATCAAGAAGTTGCATTAAACATTGCATGTTAAGCCTTGGCCGAAATTATTGACTTCTTGGTTGATAGAAGTCTTACATTATTGCCATGCATGCATGCTTCACCTCTTAGCCGAAATGTAAGACTCCATGGCATTCATGAATTGTCTAGAAATGGCAAGGAGATACAAGCTAGCCGAAAAGTATGACTTGATTAACAAAGTTAAAGATATACAATTCATTGTATGAAAGCTTACGTGAAGAAAGACAACATTCATGCATTGGATGTTTCATGAATTGCTAGCCACTATTGTTGACTTCCTTAACAATAGAAGTCTCTAGTGTGCTGAAATTGTTGGCATTTCGGCTGAAGGTTTGGCTATAAATAGAGGTGTGAGCAAGAGATAGGTCATGCAAGTGAGCTACGGAGATAGCAAAATAACTTCTTCTGTGTGTGTGCACCAGAGTTAGGAAGTTGTGTCTTGCAATTTGTCCAAATACATTAAGGTGTTTTCTATCTATTTGTGAGAGAACCAACAGTGTATTTGGGGTTTGGGTTTGTGTGAGAGTGTCTTCAAGTCATTGTTGTAATCTTCAAAGTTATAGTGAAAATTATTCTGTCGCCTCCTGTGGACGTAGACATATTGCCGAGTAAATTCCTTATGTCATATTATCTTCTCTCTCTCTTCTTTAACCTTGTGTTAACAGATTAATTCACCCAATTTGCACGACAATTGGTAATCAGAGCCAGGTTAATTTATTCAATGGAGATCAACGCTTCTATTGCCAAGGTAGACGTAGTTAAGTTCGATGGAACTGGTAACTTCGGGTTACGACAAAGAAAGGTGAAAGATCGGTTGGTACAACAAGGTTTGGTGAAGGCTTTGTACAGAAAAGCAAAGAAACCAGAGACGATGACGGATGACGAATGGGAAGAAGTTATTTTGCTATCTCCATAGCTCACTTGCATGACCTATCTCTTGCTCACACCTCTATTTATAGCCAAACCTTCAGCCAAAATGCCAACAATTTCAGCACACTAGAGACTTCTATTGTTAAGGAAGTCAACAATAGTGGCTAGCAATTCATGAAACATCCAATGCATGAATGTTGTCTTTCTTCACGTAAGCTTTCATACAATGAATTGTATATCTTTAACTTTGTTAATCAAGTCATACTTTTCAGCTAGCTTGTATCTCCTTGCCATTTCTAGACAATTCATGAATGCCATGGAGTCTTACATTTCGGCTAAGAGGTGAAGCATGCATGCATGGCAATAATGCAAGACTTCTATCAACCAAGAAGTCAATAATTTCGGCCAAGGCTTAACATGCAACGTTTAATGCAACTTCTTGCAACTTCTTGATTGTTTGTTGTCTAATTGTCAAGCCACCAATTTTGACAATTCAAGCCATTACAACAAATCTCCACCTTGGCTTGGACTTGATCAGTGTTTGTAGCTTGTGATAGCCCGTAAGGGCTAAGGTGGAGGTGATTGAAGAGTTTAGTTTATGGAGCTTGATACAATTCAAGCCAAGATGGAGATTTGTTGTAATGGCTTGAATTGTTGATGGCTTGACAATTAGACAACAAACAATCAAGAAGTTGCAAGAAGTTGCATTAAACGTTGCATGTTAAGCCTTGGCCGAAATTATTGACTTCTTGGTTGATAGAAGTTTTGCATTATTGCCATGCATGCATGCTTCACCTCTTAGCCGAAATGTAAGACTCCATGGCATTCATGAATTGTCTAGAAAGGGCAAGGAGATACAAGCTAGCCGAAAAGTATGACTTGATTAACAAAGTTAAAGATATACAATTCATTGTATGAAAGCTTACGTGAAGAAAGACAACATTCATGCATTGGATGTTTCATGAATTGCTAGCCACTATTGTTGACTTCCTTAACAATAGAAGTCTCTAGTGTGCTGAAATTGTTGGCATTTCGGCTGAAGGTTTGGCTATATATAGAGGTGTGAGCAAGAGATAGGTCATGCAAGTGAGCTACGGAGATAGCAAAATAACTTCTTCTGTGTGTGTGCACCAGAGTTAGGAAATTGTGTCTTGCAATTTGTCCAAATACAATAGGGTGTTTTCTATCTATTTGTGAGAGAACCAAAGGTGTATTTGGGGTTTGGGTTTGTGTGAGAGTGTCTTCAAGTCATTGTTATAATCTTCAAAGTTATAATGAAAATTATTCTGTCACCTCTCGTGGACGTATGCATATTGCCAAACCACGTAAATTTTTTGTGTCATATTATCTTCTCTCTCTCTTCTTTAACCTTGTGTTAACAGATTAATTCACCCAATTTGCACAACAGTTACCCTCTCTCTCTCTCTCTCTCTCTCTATTTATATATATATATATATATATATATTTTTTTTTTTTAATTTTTTCTTGCAACTAACTTTAGGTTGATGCATTTTTATGTCTTTTAAAAAAAAAAAAAAAATCTCTACTTTTGGTTGATATGTTTTGGTGTTGTGGTTGTGTTTTATTAGTTCCCTATCATAGGTGTTCTATCTCCTCTTATAATTTGGTTTGATTTTTTTTTTTAGTTAATCCTTCATTAGTTTGGAAGTGAGAATTTGAGTTTATATCAAAACACAGTTTACTTAACTATGTATTTAAATGTGCCTATCTATTATTTAAGTAATATCAATGATAATTATGTGATAAGTTTTGACTATCTTGACAATCTCCTTAAGTATTAGAAACCCTAAACTAAAATCTTGACTCCACCACTAGTTTGACTTACCTAAGGGACTACAACTAATATATAGTAAAGAAATCCTAGGCAATTAGAAGACTCCTAGAAAAGCCTAATTAATGTTGGGAATAAAATTAAGTTAGAACATTTAAAAAAAAAAAAAAAAATTATCAAAAGGGACAAATTTCTAAAAATAAAATTTTTTTTTTAGAATCAAATTTCTAAAAATACATAATTAAATACTACGGATTCTAGGAATTATCATAGAACTGATGAGATCTTATTATGACTTAAAATTTGCAATTATGAAAAAAATATAGTAAATTTGATAAATTGAAGGTATAAAATAAGGGAATTTAAAAAAAAAATAATAAATAAATAAAAACCTGCCGTATGTATATACATGCTGAGAGTTTTGATCCTCATAATGGCACCCTTTAGAAAACCAAATTTCACTACGTGATTCTGTTACCGGCCTCCATGATTTATATTGTTACTTTTCTACTTCCTAAACTTATTGTGACTAAATGTGTGATGAAATCTTTGTTCAAGGAAAGTCTGTACCATTCATTCAATATCAGTACCCTACCCCAACTTGGAAGAACTCTGTTTCGTGTGCTCATTGTTCTACTCATCTAGTGGAGAATATTCAAATAGCTAGACAACATTGAAAGTAGAGGAAATACACATTTCTGGCTAGAGTCCAACAACGTAAGCAAAGTTATTAATATGCTTCTTGTCTTTCAGCTTGTTATAGGTGCCAGCAGGAAAGTGATCCTTCCATATATAGACCATCACCTAATCCCCTTGTTGAAGATCTTCTTCCGCAGTGAGCCAGTGACTTGTAATCAGCCATCTTCTACTTACCATTGGACGCCTTGAGTCATTTTCAGACCTTTTCTTGTATTTCCTAGATGAGATCTTCAATATTCTTAACGTGATTTTGATTTAAATAAACTCAGGTGGTCGTCAGACCTCTTCTTGTATTGCCTAGATGCAATTCATACGACATTCTCATTCCAAGAAGCTTAGATAATGGCACCAAGTTTAATGTATGCTTTGGGCTTTCACAAGAGACTTTAATATTCTTAAATTACAATAATCAGACTTTTATATATATTACTAGTCTCTGATTTTTAAAACTTTACAGGGAAAAGAAGTGATCACTCCCGTGCCTTGTGTTTAGCTGCACTTAACGGTGACTGGAAAACTGCTAAGCAGTTCATCGATAAAGATCGTGGCATGCTTTATGCTAGATTGACAAAAGCATGGGATACAGTGATTCACATAGCGGTTCATTCAAAATGCATATCTTTTGTAAAAGAACTGGTGGAATATGGGACTGTGGAAGATCTAGCTATAGAAAACATAAATAAAGACACAGGCCTTAGTATTGCTGCTGTATCTGGAATGGTTGAAATTGCGAAGTTAATGATAGAAAAGAATAATAAACTGACAATGAAACGTGGTACTAGGGATTTGATACCCTTTGGCATGGCAGCTGAAGTTGGACATAAGGAAATGGCAGAATATCTCTACTCGAAGACTGAATTTGACTGTCTAGATCATTGTGAACGAATTAGGCTGTTTTTTCTTACCCTTTCCAGCAATTTGTATGGTAAGACTACATTACTCCATGCTCCGAAATTTGTCACTTGCCAGTATGGCTATATAACTAATAACATGCTACCTTCAATCTTGCTTCTGTTTTAGTAATTCATTATATATCATATTCCAATATTTTCTGGAACTTTTAGAATTTGTTTAGGATATAATCTATGTTAGAGTACACTCCCAATCCCAGAGTTTCTTTCAAGGAGAAATTAACATATTCTGCGGTGACTCACATACTGAATTTCTAATAATGATACTAAGAACTTTTGTTGGAAGTCAAATTTTGGATATTCCTTGCTCTCTTTCTCTCTGCTTCCAATTTCATAGCGTTACTGCTTAAAAAAGATGCACCTCACTTGACATAATTCTGACTCTACAATAAAAATCTGTTCGTCTACAATAAACATAGTTTCTGACTACAATAAAAACTCTTTTCTTGTATAGGTTTGGCATTGGATATGCTGAGTAAATATCCAACAATGGCTAGTGAACGAGATGATAATAATAATGGGAAAACAGCTTTGCATGTGTTGGCTCAAAAGGCTACACACATTGCCAACGGCAGTCCCCTAAAGATCGTGGCAAGATACACCAGCTTGTGTACGCTTTTCTAAACCTGGTCCAATTCTCACAATAGATATTTAGTGTTTAGCATAATGTATACTCTTAGTTCCCAACTCAGAGTAAACATTTCTACCCCATTATAATTAGGGAAATTATTGTTTCGCAACTTCACACTATTCACACTTTTCACACTAGGTGTCCACAATTTCCAAGCAATATTTCCATTCTACTCATGATGTAAAAGAGTGTGGACACTGTTGGACGTAAAATATTTTAGAAAGGATCTATAACGCAACTTTTTGTCAACATTTTGCATCACTCCAACATATTTTACATTCTTTTTTTGATTTACATACTTTCGCTATCGTTCCAAAGAACAACTTTGTTGCTTCCCATTTCTCTTTAATAAAGGTAACTTTTTTCAATTGATACTGTTACCCTTCTTCTAGACTTCAAAGGTTTCTATAAGCAAACATCAATGCCAATATTGGCTCGGGATTTACTTGAAAGAATTTGGGAGCAAGTTCTGCAGCAATCAGATGAGGAAATTTCAGACCTAATCAGCAGGCCTTCAGGAGTACTTTTTGATGCTGCAATGTCTGGAAATGTTGAGTTTTTAGCTTTGCTTCTTTGCGAGTATCCTGATCTTTTATGGGAAGTTAATGAAAAAGGGCAAAGTGTATTTCATGTTGCTGTTTTGCATCGTCACGTACATGTGTTTAATTTAATATATAACATAGGAGCAATTAAGGATTACATAGTAGGAAATATTGATGTTGACAAAAACAACATGCTGCACTTAGCTGCAATGTTGCCACATGTCGAAAGACTTGGCGCCCCACGAGCAAACCTTCAAATGCAACGAGAGCTATTGTGGTTTAAGGTATTCCTTACCACTAGATCTTCTATTTTTTTTCTATTTCAATACTTTCGGGATATATCATTTCTAATTTATAATGTCAGCCTGTCTGGTGGAAGTTTAATATTTTATTTTCTGAATTTGAGCACAGAAAATGTGAGGTTATTTAAAATTTTAATGACATGACATTGGATGCATTTGTAATATTTAATATGAACAATGTAATGGGTTCATTTCAAATAAAGAGGATTTTAATACCATTTAAATCCATCTTTGATATGTTATGTAATATTCATTTTCTTGTGTTAATAAAATTGTCTATTTAACTTTTCACCCTGCTTATGATTCTAGGAAGTGGAAGAGATTGTCCGACCATTTCATATGTATATGAAAAATTCAGAGGGAATGACACCCATAGATGTTTTCAATAAGGATCATAAAGATTTACTTAAAGTAGGTGAAGAAGCAATGAAGGAGACAGCCAATTCATGTATGCTTGTAGCAACTCTCATCTCTACTGTGGTCTTCGCAGCAGCTCTCACAGTTCCTGGCGCCAGCAACAAGATATCAAATACTCCTTTTTTCCACAAAGAGCAGTGGTTTATGATTTTTATTCTTTCAAATGCAGTAGCACTCTTTACCTCGGCAGCATCAATTGTGTTGTTACTGTCCATTCTTACTTCAAGCTATGCACAAAGTGAGTTTGTGTATTCACTGCACGCAAGGTTGATGTTTGGGCTCACAACACTCTTCATCTCCATAACAACCATGGTCTCAGCCTTTATTGCTGCCATCTTTTTGATCTTTGACTACAAGTTAGAATGGGTTCCATATGTCATTGCTTCACTTGCCTGTGCTCCAGTGATTTTGTTTCTTGTGTTACATTCGAATCTTTGGGCTGATCTAATCCGCTCATATTACTGGTCTAAGTTTTTATTCCGGCCAAGCAAGCAACGAATTTTTGAGTTAGAATTTTGAATTGTATGAGCCTGTTTAATACTATCAGTATATTATAGATTCCCAGATGTATGATGCTATTAGTCGTATGGTTGTATTGAGCTTCATCCATGGTCCACATGAATACCTTTCCTCTATGTATGTCACTAGCTTTTGTCAACCAATGTGAATTGCAAAACAGGTAAAACAATAGCATGAAAAATTGTTATTAATTTTTTTTGATGGTTTTACTTGATTTACTTGGTCGTTTCCCATCAAATTAAAATCCCATCTTATTATCTCTCATTTTATCAACAAAACTCAATTCTTACATACTGATTGTTGTGGTGAATACTAGTAATGAGTTTCAAAATTTATGTTCTGTCTTTGGTATTACTCATCAACTTGCATGCTCACATACGCAAAAACAGAACAGAGTTACTGAGCTCAAACATATCATTGAAACAACCCTCACCTTGCTGTCTAAAGCTACTATTCCTTCATCATATTGGTATTTGGTCTTACGTTTCTCCATTGAAACCTTTATCATTAACAAACTTCCATCTAATATCCTTCACTATAGTGTAGAAGTGGAAATTTTGCAACTAATTACAAGATGCCACGTGTTATTTAGTGGGTCCTATTGTCATTATTCAGAGACTAATGAAAATATTCCAAGTGTTATGAATAAAAAGTTACAAAGAACACTCAAGACATGTGTTATTTTAATTTAAAACACTTCGGCTAATCAAATAATGTCATTTGTCCCTTAGAGAACAAGACATAAAATCCCTCCATTTAAACTATGACATGTGTTACTACTTGTAGCCAATCATGTGTCATCACACCTTCTCAAGACTCCTATAAATAAAGACTCTCATCAGTCTGGTAGGAGGACATTGACACACATTTAGAAGTCTCGAAACTCTACCGGAATCAAGTTCCAAATCCTCCGAGAACTTCAACCTTCGAATCTTCAGAGCATTCAAAGAGAAATCATTCAAGTCATCTTTCTAAATCTCAAAGTGCATTGGAATCAAGTCCAAAAGTGTTCGGAAACTTCAAGAGATTGCAAGTTAGTGAAGATCTACGGATTCAAGCCTCCAAAGTCTCTCGACGAACTTCCACTACAATCTTCAAAGATGAAGAAAACACAAAGAACATTCAAAGAACATACAAAGAACAAGAAGAACACATGAAGAACACAAAATACACATGAAGAACGCGAAGCACAAAGGATTCCTAACAAACACATTTATAGATTCATTGTAATTCTACTTCAAAGATCCAAAGGAGTATTCTTTTGTAGTATGATTCAATTTTAGACAATTTTACTTACTCATATATCAATACAAATATATATTTGTGAAACTATTTTTATTTTTTGATTTCCAAACTTGAAATTTAGTGTTTACATAGCTTTCCATGGGAATGTTTATTTCAAACAGATTATATCTCACTCAAAGTATTTGACCAAAGAGTGTGTTTCTTTGTTATGCTATTAATTCCAAAGAAATATCATTGTTCAGATTTAGCAACCAACATAATTTCGGCATGTTATTTTTGACAAGTCATCTGTTTCCTTTACTCATTAGTCTTTTTCTCCACTTTCTTGAACATCTAATTCCAATACTTGGCTTCCTATTCTTTTGTTTCTTCATCCTTGCACTATTCGGTTTTTACTTGGTCCTCTTCCCTTCTTAGCTTCACATTATGTCAGTTCTCCTCCTTGACCTCTGCTTGCTCACTCCCATGTCAATGTACAGGAGATCATAGCAATATAATTCTCTAAGTACCAAGGTTAAACCACAAAGAGCAGGGTAAATTCAAAGACAATATAATAAAACAATTTGGGTGAAGAAGAAAAGTCTTTTTGCTTGGTGGTTGTTAACAAGAATAATAATAATAAATTATTTAAATCAATAATGTAAATACCAGGGTATTGGGGTGTTTCCTATATCAATATGAAATTCTTTGTAATCTAAGAAAATATATATTTCATAAATGATTGTTCTTATACAATTAAAAACTTATGATTTGGTTGAACTGAGACAATTCAAGAACGCATGATAACTTTAATTAATAATACGGCTAGAATAGTTTTCAGAAAAACTCATTCACTTCAAAATGTGATTTCTATTTGAAACTATTAGAAATTTATCTAAACAATAAGAAAAACATGATTGAACTTATTGAAAGCATAGAAAAACTAATACATCAAAGGTAATCTAATTGAACAATCAAATATATTATTATCTAAAATCATAGAAAGAATCACATTGAATATTCATACCGTATAGAAGAAACATAATCTCAAACCCTAGCAAAGAGTTTAGGCTGCCATTAGAGAAAAGAAAATACAAATTTTTCTCTCCAAAATTTGTTCTCCACAGCCTCTCTTTAATGCCCTAATGTAAAAGTGTACAAAGAAAAATAAAACTTTTACTATTTAATTTTCATCTAAATTTACAGTAGCAACTTGTGAGTTAATTTCGGCCTTCAAAAATTGTGAATTTCAAAAACCTCAAAACAGGGAAGTTGTAGATAACTAAGTCACAGTTCCAACCCATATAGCCTTAAGTCAAATGGATTTTTGTGGAGAGAGATACGCCCAAAATACTGATCAGTACTCAAATCTGATTTTTCCTTTCCAGATTCTGCTTCTTTGATTTCTTTCCTTATTTGAAGCTTTCAAACATGGTAAACGACCCAAATACTCCAGCTACATCTTGTTAGTCATTTAATAATGGTCCTTTAATATACAAATCAAGCGTAGTAATAAAGATAAAACGCCAACATAAATATATAACAAGTATACATTTTAAGGCATTATCAACGTCTATCTCAAAAGTCTCCCTCCTCTTCTCCAACTCCCTTGACTACCCCAGTGATGTCACCGAAGCCTAAAGAAATTACACACGATACTCTCTTAATGAAACAGAAACTAAACTATTAGTTTCTAGTAGTAAACCTCAAATCCACGAGAGATTTTCCTAAATTCACAAGAAGATAAATTGGAATCCACCACAGAAAAAATTTGACAAAAGTCTATATTTTTATTGATAATAATCTAATTTGCCTTTGATGACTACAAAACATATAAATACCGAGAAAGTAAAACCTTAGGACAATTAGGAAACATCTAAAACCATAATTTGCACTAATTACGAGATTCAATGGAAAAATACCGATTTTTACCAAAAATAATAAAATTGAGTTAAATGCAAAATCATAAATTTCTGACCTTAAGGGTCATTCCAAAACAATCAGGATATTATTCTGACTTTTAAACTAAAAGTTATTAAGAAAAAAAAAAACTATAAATAGCAAAAACGCTATTTTAAGAGCCTTAACAAAGGAATTTGCCTAAATTTAGGCGATGCTGGAAACTCAAGTCTATATTAGAATGTCGTTTTCCTTCAATCTGCTAAATTTCATACAATTCTGACATTGTCGCCTCAATGGCTCTACTGGCACTCCCTTGATCTTCTACTCCAGGTTGGAATGTAGTGTCTATTCTACATCACCCAGGGCCATCTTCTCTCCTCCACATTCAGTGTCACCTCTTTCCTTACACAATTCAAACACACCTTTCCCAATTTCCCCTCCATTACCTACACATACTATGAAAATCCGTTCTGGTATTTTCCAAGAGGAAAAAATGCTTTCGCTCTTTTATCATTGACTATTTAAACACCGAGCCTCCCTCTTTTCATGTTGCTTCTAAGATATATTTCACAATGGCATCAAACCACGGATGCTAAATTTACAGCTTCAGAAAAACAAGGCACCTGGAGTTTAGCCATTTGTTGGGTGCAAATGGGTATACAAGTTAAAAGAAGACACTCTAATGGTAGCATTGCTTGTTATAAGGCCTAATGTGTTGCTATGGGTTATCGTCAATAGTTTGGCCTTGAATTTGATGAAAGATTCAGCCCAATCATCAAGCCTGCTATTGTTTGCATCATATTATCACTTGTTGTCCAATTTCAATGGTCTCTTCGATAGTTTGACGTCACCAATGCCTTCTTGCTTAGAGTTCTCAAGGAAGAGGCCTATATGACTCAATTACCTAGCTTTGTTGATCTGACAACCCTAATCATATTGGTAAACTTCATAAATCCAAAAATGGTATCAAGCAAGCACCCCATGCTTGGTTTGAGAGTCTCACCTCTCATATTCAAACTCATGGTTTCCATGGATGTATTGCTGACTCCCGTCATTATTCATCCACTGCAATGGTCACTCCATTAGTCCATTACCTTATTGCTTACAGGGAATGATATTTCCTTCATTGACAATTTAATCCATCAGTTGGGCTACTTCAGGTATATATGTCCACCAGCGAAATTATGTCTCTAATCTCTTAAAACGTCATAATATTTTCAACTACAAGTGTTGCAATACTCCTTGTGCTCCGGCAACTCAGTTCAGTAAACGCAATGGTAACCTCCTATTCGATCCTTCTCTACATTGTAGCATAGTTGGTGCATTGCAATGTCTAACATTTACACGGCCTAATATCTCATTTGGCGTGAATCAATTTAGAAAATTTGTGCAAGCTCTGATTGATATTCATTTCAAGTGTAAATTAGCTCACAGGCCTCTTTACTAAGGGCCTCAATTCTAAACGTTGTGATAAATTGAAAACTAGACTCATGATCACCCCGTGCCGTTTTGATCTATTGCAGTAAAATATAGAAAGCAAGGCATATGGCTATACTATATCCCTTGTAACATATAAGAAAAGTGTTTGGAACATTAAAAACAACTAAAAAGCCTCAAGAAAATATTACTCATTAACTCAGACCAAGTACTTTTGTTTATAAAAAATTCATTAACACAAAATAACATAATGTATAATACAGTGGAACAATTTATAATAAGAAAATAAAAAGTATGAACCTCAACTATAAGGGAACAAAACAAGGACTTCTGCAGATTCCACTAAAATTCAATTGTAAAGCCTATGTTTGAATGGTCGGAAGAGAAACCTAGACCAATATGTTGAGCGGATTGTATCAGCCCAAAGGTGAAAATGTTGCCAAGCGAATAATGCGACTATGACACAAGCAAAAGACACAATAACAATAGGAACGCAACCAAATTTATGATCATAGATCATAAAGATGGCTGCACCATAGGCTAGCACCATTGTAGCAATGGAGACAAATAGTGCTGACAGTCCAAACATCAACCTTGCAGGTAGTGATACAAGAAAATCGTTTTCAGCATAACGTGACGTAAGAATGGACGAGAACATTATTATTGAGGCTGTGGAAGAGAATAGCGCTACTGCATCCGATATGACAAAAATCAGAAACCACTTCTTTTCTAGAAATAGAGGAGCGCCCTTTTCTAGAAATGGGGGAGGAGATGGAGGAGCACCATTGTCATTATTATCTCCTCCTGGTAGAGTAAAGATTGCCGCAAATACCACAGTTGCAATGAGCGTTGCAACAAGCATGCATGAAGTTGCAGTACTCTTCATCCACTTCTCCCCTTCTTTTAATAAGTCTTTGTGCTTCTCTGTAAACAGATCCTTAGGTGTCTGGTTTTCTGAATTCCTCATCTTAATATATGAAGGTGGCACAATTTTTTCCACTGCCTATAATGGTCATTAAATTAAAGTTATACAAATCCAACATAATCAACAAAAAGGTCCAATTCAAACTTACAAAAAATTTATGAATTACGGCATATCAACAAAATATTACTCACAAATCCGTTATATGCAATTAACCCGAATACATTGAAGAAATATACTAGTTATTAACAAAATCAATATCTATAAATTAATTTGTGTTATTTATTTACCTTAAACCACAATAGCTCTCTTTGCATTTGGAGTGCAGCTCCTGATACAATTTGGAGTCGACTAGGAGGTGGCAAGTTTCCAGCAAGATGCAGAATGTTATTATTTTTGCCATCCTTGTATGCTGCTATCAAATCTTTAATTGCTCCAAACTCATATATTAGATTAAATATGGTCCGGTGACGATATAGGACAACAATATGAAACAAACTTCGATTATTATCATCAACTTTCCATATAAGATCAGGATATGAGCGAATAAGGATAATCAGAAACTCAAGACTGCCTAATTCCGCAGCATCAAAGAGTAGTCTCGAAGGTTTTTTAATTAGTTTTGAAATCTCCGAATCTTGCTGTTGTAGAACATGTTCCCAGAGTTTTTTGACTAGTTGATGCGCTAACGTCCGCATCAAATCCTCATGATAAATCCCTTTGAAGCCTATAGGTAGAATTAATATTGATTAAAATATGTTATTTGACAAAAATTATACAAACTAAATGAGATGCCTATTCCAAAATAACAATTGACTTATTTGCAGAATCCTATTATTTATTAAGAAAAATTGAAATTGCACGTGGACCCTAGACAGCTTTAGGGGAAACACAAATCAGCCACTGGAGATTAAAAATAAAACATTTTATACCCTTGAACTTTCTAAGGCATATAAGGTGATCTTAATGCCAAAGGGAATATGTAGAAATGGATTTTTAAGGTGTAGAGTGGATACTGATTAAAGTGTATTTGCCTATATAGAGTGGCACCTTGATGCATAAGTGTATTTGCCCAATACTTTCAAGGGTTAGCACATAGTTTATGCTAAGAGATTTTGAGTGGGCTCAAAAAACTAACATGAATTGATGTATCTTTTCCAGATTCCCAACTGACTTTTGTTGGCAATTTTGGAAGGCTTTCGAGCCAATACATGCAAGGCTGTCTCATTGTTTGCATCTCGAGCAAAGGCTAATGATGTGTCTCTGTCCAATATTTTTAAAGCTAGATCTGTACACAAAACACAATGGTTCACTGTTAGTCATAAACTGCCTCTTTATTCTTAGAGATATTCAGGTGTAATGGAAATTAAGAAGAGGATGCAAAGCATGTTGAACTGTCTTACATCTAAACCAAGTGTGACAATTTTATTTAAGTTACTTTCAGGGTGGGGAATTTGCTAGCAATCTTATGACTCCCTAATTTACATGCTAATTCAAATAACTAAGGTGTGACATAACCCAATTGGATAAATAAGATTTTATGGTTTAAGCTATCTATGTAGCCTTCACACAGAATAAAGGTGCTTCTCAAATAAATACATTAATACAGGACAAACGAATAAAATAAATCACTACATTGTGCACGCATGGTTAAATATTCATTGCATTTAACAGTCTTGGAGGAATTTTTTTTTTTTTTTTTTGGGTCGAAAAACCTGTTCTAAATTAGAGAATCAAGTAACTTGTAATGCACAAATGTTACCAATTTTTCAGTAGTTGATAGAATTACACTTAGTGGCCAAAAAACTTTTTATTCTTTGCAATAAACGAAGATTCATTTCCTTGTGATCACTAAATAAGCGCCATTAGCCTTGTATAGACAAAGTGAGCACCCTCTAAAAGGGCTGACTAGCAAGAGGCCACAGCACGAAAAATCATTTCCAAAATGCAGTAAGGGTGAGGCAATTGTGGAAGGTTATTTCATGCCATAGAAATATATAGTTATAAGGGCATCATACCATATAAATCAGCCGAGATAGTACCAAGAAGGAGGCTAATTTGTTCCTCATGAGTTAGGCTTTCAAAATCAGTAACATCATAGAGATATGACACCATATCCCTGTGTCCAAACAAAGCTGCCATGTATAAGGGTGTCTTTCCTTGATTACCTCGAATCAGAGTAAGGTTTTTGTTTTTTTTCACCATCACCTTAGCAATTTCCACAATTCCTGATGCAGCAGCAAAACAAATAGCAGTGTTTTCATCTTTATTTTTCAAGGCTAGGTCCTCTTCGTTCATATGTTTAACCAGTTCCTTTACAAAAGCAGTGCGTTTTGCTGCAGCAGCAATGTGCAGAGCAGTCTCCCTTTTTCTCGTTATCCCTGCTCGAACAACATCACGATCTTTGTTAATGACATCTTTGGCAGCTTTCCAGTCACCTTTGATGGCTGCTTCATATAATGGTACACATAGGGAGAGGTAGTCCTTTCTTCTTTCCCCTGAAAATTTTCAACCATGTGGAAAATGTATTTGAGTTTTATAAAACTATATCCTCCCCAATATCCATTCGATTCCCCAATATTTCCCCTGCCTTTTTTCAATTTAACATGTACTTAACAATGTGTAATGCCACAAGATATAGTATATCATTACTTGCGTAGTAAATGAAACCTGCACCTTAACATTGTAAAAGGTCCATGAAGATTGATTATTGTATTATATGTCTCTGGAACAAATCAAGTGATTTTAAATGCACATCTTAGAAACATGATTCCTTAAGCCAGAGAATTTGCTTCCTTCAAATTTTCAGGCAAGGTTGAAGGTGGAGATGGAAAAGAATGTTTTAATCTTGACAATGGTATACATTGTGAAATGTTTCTTTCGGTTAACCAGGCCAAAAAATAAAAAATAAAATAAGAGCTGCAGAATACTCTGAGACTTATTGAACCCAAAGTTAAGTCAAAAGATTACACATTTATACGTGTGAAACAATACCCTAACCATGATAGGAAAATAGAAAAATCAAGGAAAGAAAAAAAAAATTACATCAAACCTGACAAATGAACAGAACCAACCAAAACAAGAAACCCTGCAAAAGACTGGATCCCAAACCCCCATAATTGACCAAAAATGAAATTTACCTTGATGTTTTTTAAATGCCTTGAAAGACAGTTGAACTATTGAATTGGGGGTCTCAAAATTTGTTTGTTGCACTACTTCAATTCTCATTGAGAGCTTTCTGTTAAGTGACTATGACTGTGAGTCTCATAACTCATCTTAAAACAAAAATCATGGCCTTTTAAGTTTTATCATTAAAGCCCTTCAATACCTTCTGCCTGGGCTTTCATCTATCCTTTGACTCTAAAAAAGTCCATAAAGCTTCTTAGTCAATGCCCACGCCAGATATAATGATATATGCTGTTATTTGAATTGTCAATTCCTCAGTAGCATATATCTATAGTTATGTTTCTTGATATGCTAGTACTCCAGTGATCTACTCAAAATTAGAAAATTTACATTTATCTTGCTCATATGAAATTTGAACACTCAGTGAGAAAGGTTGCCTTTAGTTGTTTCGTTTAGAAGCTAACTTGCAAAAATAAGACAATAGCTACCTTGCACTTCAGAGGTCATGAACTCTACACATTTCAGGAACAAAGGTATAGGGTTTAAGGGTTCTTTAACTAACTTAATATGAGCAAGATAAATGTAAATTTTCCAATTTTGAGTAGATCACTAGAGTACTAAAATATCATGAAACATAATTATAGATATATGCCATTGAAGAATTGACAATTCAAATAACAGCATGTATCTGGCATAGGCATTGACTAAGAAGCTTTATGGAATCTTTCGGAGTCAATAGATAAGCAAGATAAATGTTATTTGAGCAATGCCTAAAGCTGATGCCCTAGGTTTGTAGCTAATCTATTAGCAAATATATGGAGTTAGTGATGCAACACAGACTTGAAAACGCGTAAAGGGATTTAGGGAGAGAGAGCAGAACAACACCTAGGCTTCACCACATAGAGGTTGTTTGAACCCCTAGGCTTTATCACCCAAAGACTACTAGGAACTACTAGGAATTACTAGCAAGAAGGAGAGGAAAATCTTAATTCAATATTATTCATCAAATTCAAGATGTCCAATAATGTATTTTTGGAGTCTTGAAGTAGAGCTTCAAAGGTTAAAACTAATAAGAAAAGTAAAAATGTAATCAATTATATTAAATTCAGATATAAAATCCATCAGCATATTTCTGGTAGTGATCTCTGCATCAGTTGGCATGCAAACATACCGTATTTATGTTGACCTACATTCAAGATATAGTTGGACTTTTATCAAATTTAAAGCTCAGGGAGCCAATCTAGCACCCTAGAATCTAATTTAGGGCTATCATTCTGAGAACTACAGACATGAGAATAACCTAAAACATGAGCATTTGGGCCTACAGAGACAGCACTTTACATTCCTAGCTAGCAAGACTAAACAAGTTTCATAGGCCATTAATAATGCCTCAGGGCAGATTCAAGGACTACTATAAGTACAATTTCTGCATCTACTCTACTAAACTAATTTTTCACTCAACAGGCAGAGCTTCAGAAATGAAGGTCCTGAGTTTAAGTTGACTTTCTATAGGAAGATGGCACAATATAGCCCAAACGGGTACTACATGCATGTGTGCCTGAAATTGAATACTGAGTACATGTTATACATCATGTCATTCATACGAGTTATACAGAACCTTGCAATTATTTAATATTTTTCTGCATAACAAATATACTTATGTATGAATCATGATATGGATTTGTAAACTAAAATAACTCAACTATATAACAGTCTATCCACATGATCCAAAAAGTAAGTGCCATCAAAATTCGGGCTGGTCATCCACCAAAACCTATTGGGTGTGTGATTAGCATTGAGGACTAATATAGACTCTAGTCAGGCAAAAGCTCAAATCTACCTAGGAAGCTCAATTTGGAAAAATACTCTAGCACAGCATACAGATGTTTCTGCAAATAATACCACACACAAGCAGTGATACTTACCTTCATAAGGAATTGGTTGTGTCAAATCTCTATTGGGTGTTGGACATTCTTGATGTCCATTAGCTGCTTGAGTACTCAATTCTGCAACATCCAAACGCACTTCTTCTGGCATTGGCATGGGTCCATCCGAAGTATCCATCACAGATGATTGGGGAAACAAATTCACTCTTCCTGCTGTAGTCACCTCTATCTCTCCGTTTCTTTGAGAAGACATCTTGGTTTTGACTGTGTGATAAACATTCAATCATGAGAAGTAAATCAAGCACGTGTGTGTGTGTTTGTGCATGCACAAGCACGTGTATGTGAGCACACGCTTGATTTGGAGCTAAATGTTTTCATATGACACAGAATTATAGTATACAAGTTCAATAAAATGGGTACAAACTCTAAAGGTAAATGATGGCTTTTCATTTCTTAATCTCAGTAATTAAATTTCATCCGTGATAGAACAAAATTATATCAAATGTAAACTATTCAGTCACTGGTGACTATATCTGGGCTGCATTACAATCAAATTACTCTTTTTGAGAGCTAATTGTCATTTTTTTCAATAAAACAATCTCAGGAATATGGATTAAATTTTCTTGATGAATTTATTGGTAACATATTCAGCCTCTCTAGTTTGTTTTAAAGCTGATCTTCATCTTAGTCCACCATGCATTGGGGTAATGGTAATGTGATAGCCATTAGAATGTGAGATTCATGTAATGTCTGGCACAATCAACCAACCAAACATGATAATATTCTCAAATTGCTGTAATGCTGTGGTAATGTTGACAACATTCTACAAACTGAACACCACCTTAATGGTTTTGGCTCTCAAATTTTTGACTAGTGGTACAGGCAAGTGGTTGTACAAACTAAACCAAGTAATATAAAGAACACAAAGACAGAAGAGTTATTACTGCTAATAGCCTATCATGGAACATTATTTTCACCTAGATCAACTATTGACGCCACTTTTATTATGCACTTATCACAACAAGCCAAGTCAACAATTGGTGAAAAAAATTATGAAAAATGACGTATTCTTATACAGTTATTAAATTTCTCCATTTTTTTCGACAAAAATTGTTTTCCAGAAAACGTTTATGGTATTTTTTGGTGTTTGGTACACTGGAAAACGTAATTCAACAGAAAACAAGCCCAATATTCCAGAATGTCATATACTCAACGAACCACCACAAATATATTCTGCCTATTTTCAAGGTCACAACCAAACACACAAAAGAAATAGGCCAATTTTCTGAAAAATGCTTTCTAGAAAATAACTAATAAGTCATACTCTAGAAAACATTTTCTGTTGAAACAACAACAAAAGAGCATAATTGAATGAGAACTGAGAATGAAAACGTCATGTATGACCTGAACAAGCTCTGCCATAATCAAGTTAAAGTCAACTAGAAAAATTCTTCTATTCTTCTGCGACAAAAAATATTTATTTTTCTTCTGAAAATACTTTCTTTCTTTCTCATTCTTTATTATTCTAATAAATTTATTTACACACATGGATTACTGTTTGCAGCAGCACAGGTACCAGAAGAGAATAAAAAATAAATAGATCAAAAATATAAATTAAAAGAAATAGTGAACACTAAACAAATCCCACATTTTGTAATGTTGCCATAAAGATATATAAACTCAAGAATGACTATAACAATTGAAACAAATTACTAGGAACTTAATAACTTACTTGTAGATTGTACTCTCTTACTTTGTCAGTCTTTAGGCAGCTAGACAAAAGCAGCAGGAATTTGATGGTTGAGTTTGATGAGGGCTTCAACAAGGCAGTACAGGATTGGTTGGAGTATTGAGTTATGGGAATTCACAACACAACAATGTAGTTCATGATTGCAGAGCTAATGCAAGAATGAAGAAGACTGACTATATATATATATATTACAAGTCA